>CBXJ02000086.1:9124412-9756912 GCA_000612645.2 Trichuris muris
GTGTTACGTCACTGTCCCGGGCGGTCGGTTTGGAAGCTCGCTCTCCGCGGGACTGAATGGGCAGGCGACGGACGCTGGACGGGTACAAGGTAGTACCTGATAGCTGATGTTGCCAGCCCGGACGGTCTAGCGGATGAGCTTGCTGATCCGTTGACTGGCTGGGCAGTCGACGAAATGATATTTTATTTTCCCACTGAAGACGGGCGCAAGGTACGCGCCCGAAAGCTCTGGAGATTTTACCTTCTTTGGAATAAAAAGGTTCAAACGGGGAAAATCCGTGTTATCGATGATCGCATATGTGCACAACACCCCATAAAAGAAGTTTTTTCAATTAAACTCACGTGTCCGTATGAAAAGATACGGTATCCTTGTTCAAAGAGCTTTAATAGGCGTAGCTTTCGGAACTGTCGTGTTCAGTCGTCAGCGCAGTCCTTTCCAACTGCGCTGACGACTGAACACGACAGTTCCGAAAGATACACCTATTAAAGCTCTTTGAACAAGGATACCGTATCTTTTCGTACTTATGAGACGCCTTGTTACTAATTTCTCTTGCTTCAAGAACTCACGTGTCCGTGACGAAATGTTTATGGCTAGTTTACGTTAATCTGTATGCGCGGTATATGATGTCGATGAGTTAAAAGAAATACTGACGAATAAAAGTACAGAGGGTCGCTGACCTTTATTTCTGTAGAATAAACGAATTCAGTCCTACTTTTTGCTAACAGCTCCTATTTTAACGGCGCGCCATAAGGTGCGGTCATGCGGGAAAGGTAGCGGTGAAACCGTCGTCTCAACCGTAATATAAAGGGAAAGAAGAGCAACGATCAACTGTGTACCGAAAGGAATTGCCACTTCGGTGTCAACGGAGCATTGCAATACAGCGTGTGTAGCAAGTCATTCACGCGTTCATGAGCAAAACTATTTATCTTGCTGGCGTGGCAGCACGGGCGCTTGGAAAATATCGTCGCGGCACTATACCGAGTGCATCCAAAATAACTTCGTACAAGCATGCCGTCGTTATGTTGGACAGCCATGCAATGGAAGAAGACGTATGGTGAGTTTGCTGCCATGCTTGAATTGTTATTCACAGGTGTTAACATTAATCATAATAGTGTCCCTCAACAGAGATCCATTGACGAACGCTTCCATCAGCATCGTATGGATTAGTGTTAAGGCAGAAGTTGAGAATATTCAATATGTAAAAGAATTCTGTCCCATCTTAATCAATTTCCACGGTTGTGATTCTGCTTACCTTAGCTCAGTCATGTGCGTACATAAGTGAACGTTTTCAAGAATAACGTAGGAGGTAGTCCAAGTGCACTCTTTTCGGGCCGGGCAAGCGAAAGCCCTTTACTGATCCATACCTGCAGTCCTCTTTATTCAACAAAGGAGTGCACTGGAATGAGCTATAGGCACGCGTTGACATTTCCAAGCTTGACGTTACGCTTGAAAATTCGCAATGCTAATTTTAATCGCCATGGTGATTACTGAGAAGTCACAAACACGTCAAAGCTGGACAACGCTTTACAACTGGACAAGTGGATCGAAGAGTTCGCGGACAAAACATTTCATGCATTTGATAACTAACCGTCTTCTGGTGAAATTTTGCCACATGCACTCAGAACTTTATTCAGTTTGAAACATGCAGCAACTAACCGTTCTCCGCAAGTTACGGACTCAAACCAGTTTAACTGTACTCTAGCTAAACAAAGCTCGCTTGTTGACCAAACCGAACGGTACTTTGTACCTGCCTCATGTATGCCTAGCCGTGCGCATATTCTTGCGTCACTTGAAGTTTTGCAAATCAATGCACGTCGCTCCCCTCACTTCTCGTTGCACACTACGAGTAGCTTTAGCTGACACGCCGTTCACACGGTTAGCATTTGGGAAGTAGGTTCGTTAGCGCTAACCATTGGGCTGAGTTACACCCAAACACACCAGTGAGATTCCAGACTAATAAGCTGTTTACTCTATGCTGAACTGGGCCGCTAGATGGTGCCGACCGAACGGATTCACCGATCAGACAAACAATTTATCATTCGTTAGTATATATTTGGCTGTTCGACAGTTGACTGTGCTAACAAGTCTTACAGCGAAAACCGTACATGAAGAACAGATGATCACCAAACCGAGTAAGCCCATATTCCGCTTTTGCTTTACCGTTAGTGACTTAACAACAGACGAGTCGGAAGCTTTGCGAAGCCTTATACCCAGTTAAGCGGGATTGCTTTGTCGACCAAAATCGTTTCCCTCTAGGATTAATGTTTCCCTGCAATTAATTAACTTAAGCAAAGCGTCGACAAATGACAAATTATCTGTGAACAAGTTACTTTGCATTTTCTAAAGAAACGAGGTCCAAACCCACCCAACTTTTTCCGTCGTAGCTTTCCTTGTTAATATGTAAATCCTTTATTTCCGTTCGTCTTTGAATAAGCGTAGCTTTCGGATGTCACGTGGTCCGTCAACAGAGCTTGTTGATCCGTCCCAACCCGCTAACGGAAATCCAATCTTTCGCGTCGCTCTCCTTCTAACGGGCCATAAATAGGCAATGATTAATTCAATACGATGACGATCGGTAGAGCCAGCTGAAGAAAAAGCACAAGAGCACTTATTGTTTACATTTGATAAGCGAGCCCTCGCCTTGCTCCCTACAAATCATTATTGCTCGCAAGGATGTAGGTATCTGTTTGAATACTGGACTCTTTGCAACGGGTTTCATGCTTGTTTTGGTCGTATTCCGGCTTTCCCGTTTTGATGATACCTGTAATACATCTGCAAATGCCCTATCAGCGGATGGACGGGCGCCTATTTGAAATATCACAGGTCAAAACTCTTATCGTAGCGTACGGAACGCCCTGGTTCGTTTCGTCAAAACGGGAAAGCCGAAACACGACCAAAAGGATGCAAGCATCGCCTTAAGTCAAAACACTTTTGCTGTGGCTGACGACTGGACAGAACAATTAGACGCCGTGAATGACGAGCGGAATCAACTAATATTAAGAACAAAAGCTTGAACAGTGAATGGGCGAGAGGCAATTAATAATATGACTGTCCGCGCGTCACTGCGAACTTATCCACGCATATTTCTGCACAAAACCGCGAAATACCAAACGAATCAAGTGGTTTAAAAGAAGTGATGCCTGATTATAGCCATACGAAACTATGGTAGTATACGCGTGGTTTAAAAGGCTAAGGTTCACTCTAGGCGGTAAAGACACTGCCTCACCTTTGCAACGCACTGATTACGCAGGCAAGAAGCGCCAAGGCGTAGTGTGTCCATGTCGACGAAGAACGCGATTGAACATAGTGCAATGACGACGCACTATCGCAACGTCGAATCAGTGTCATATCCATAAACGACCCTCGATAACTGCCACGCGTGAAGAAGGCAACAGCCACGGCAAAACACTACTAGCCTAATTTTTGCTTAAACACCAAACGAAAGGTCAGAGGAGCGCCAGATCACTGCCTGGCAGCGCAACGCCTTGCAAATCGTGTGGCACAATTTAGGAAACCGACTGTAGGGAAATTTGCCAGCACTGTGAGGTACCATTAATTGCAGGTTATATTGAGGATACTGTTTCTACGAACGGGTGTGGTAGTTCTCAGAACTGAAATTTACTTACGGAATGTTTCAACCCGTTGAAGCGAAGAGAAATACAGCTTTATTTGCGTAGCTTTCGGGAATGAACCTTTTCCGTCCTCAGAGCAAAGCGTAATCTACGCTTTGCGCTGAGGACGGGAAAGGTTCATTCCCGAAAGCTACGCAAATAAAGCTGTATTTCTCTTCGCTTCAACGGGTTGAAACATTCCGTAAGTAAATTTCAGTTATAGGTTATATTGAGAATCAATCGCTATGACAAGTGCAATATAGTAGAGGAGATAATATCTGTGCTAGAAAAACAGGTTAGCAAAATAGCTCTACTCTTCCCTCCATGGGTGCACGTCCGTCGACTACCTGCGGTGACGTTTCCTTTGATCGGGACTTCTTCAACCAACATATTCCATCATCTACATATGCATAGGTAAATAAGGCCAGTGCAATTGTGAACCCACGAGTACAAACGCTGATGACGGGACGCTTCACCCTGAAGGCTGAATAATCACTGAAAATACTGACAACGCGCACACACAAGGGAGAATCTCTTCCATATAAAGTAAAGCGGATCCAAAGAGCCCACAGTGAGATACTTGCAATGCCCACGGAAGGTACATAAACGAGGCAAAGAGGAAGATCACAAGTTTTAAAACCCGAAGTGATATGACCCAACGGATGAAGGCTTCAGCGATAGCAGAGCATCCAGCCACCTGCTCAAGCACGCTGCTCCCTGAAGTCCTCTGCATGGGCAACCAAGTTGTGACAAGAAATATCGTAGAAACACCATTTTCAGTGTCTACGGAACCACAATTTACGGAGCGTATTTACACGCATATCGAAGCAATATTTAAACGTCACCTACTTAGACATTAATGGTATGGTTAGCAGAACAATTCAGACGATTTCGCAATTATACTAATGCGGAAATCCCGCCATCTCGTCCAGATGCACTTCCTCGCCTTTCCTCTTTATTCAAAAAGCGTACAAGAACTAGAAGCACCTTACAACTTCCTATCCCTTTATCTACTGTTTCAAGCGACGCGCTGGCACGGATCTAACTTCAGCGATGAAAACACTTCTGCTGGTACCCTAACATCGTGAGTCTAAAGCGTAAACAGCATGACATGAGTAAAACCTTTGATGTATACCATTCTCGATTGACTAACACTTCGTACGCTAACCATGAATAAACACCTCTGTTTGTAGAAAACTTAGAACAACAAAACTTCGGCTAAGATCGCACTTTCAGTTCGATGGCCACTCAAGCAGATTGCGATTTCCTTTTAAGACTGGATTTTACGGGCGCCAGCGGATAAGAGTTGAATGAAACCGTACGAAAGAATCGTCGTTTGCGTCAGTCGACGAAGGTCACTGAACCAGACTATTCAGCGCGTCACATACAGCCAGTGGACGAAGGCCGCTTTCATTGGGTTTGTACTGCTAGTTACCGTTTCTACAGTAACGTTCAAGAGCAATTTGCATGAGGTAACATTCAACTGGCTTATGTCGGATAGATTTGGCATACCGAACGAAAGCAACGTCACGCCAAGCAGTATTGAAATTTTGATGTGGGTTCCCTTTTTTGGCAATCAATTCGGTCAAGAAGTGTTCAGGATTTGTCCCGAGCTAAACTGCCACATTACTCACAACCGCAGCGCATTGGCCACAAGCTCGGCGGTGGTCTTTCACGACAGAGATGTTAGCGTGTCAGATTTGCCAGGGGAAAGACTTCCTGGTCAACACTTTGTCTTTTTTCTCCTTGAATCGCCCTACCATGTCTCCGGTGAGGCTTTCAATCAATTGAGCACCAATTTCTACACGCTAACAATGGGTTACCGTCGCAATGCGGACGTGCACCTGCCATTTGGATATTTCGAAGCCCGAAGTAAACCTTTACCATCGACGTTTTGGCATGAGCTGAGGAAATTGGTGGCTAAGAGGAAAAAGCTTGTTGCCTGGTTTGTAAGCAACTGCAATACGCCAAGTGCAAGGGAATTTTACGTAAGACAACTGCAACGGTACATACCCGTGGACGTGTACGGCCACTGCGGTCCTCTCAAGTGCCCACGCAGCAATAGGAACTGCTATGAAAGTGTGTTAAAAATGAATTACAAATTCTACATAGCATTCGAGAACAGCGTGTGCACCGATTTCGTAACGGAAAAGTACTTTGATCGACTGACCAACTTCGTCGTGCCCATCGTTTTTGGCCGGAAAATCTACGAAGCGGTCGGGCCGAACAACAGCTTCATAGCTGCCGACGACTTTGACGGCCCAAAAAAATTGGCCGACTACCTGAAGCAACTAGACAAGGACGACAACGAGTACTTAAAGTATTTTGAATGGATGAATAATACGGAGGACTTTGACCAAACGCTACGGTACACCAACGGTTTCTGCAAACTGTGTCGCAAACTTCGGCAGCAAGGCAAAAACCCAATTGTTACTCCAAGCGAAACGGCCAAGCATTTGACAAGGTGGTACAAGGAACCCGGCATCTGCCATGACCGCTACGGGTTAAAGGTGCACAAATTGTAGGCAACTTGGCCTTATGTATGCTGCAGTCCAAGCAGCCATGCGACCATTGTGAAAAAGCGACCTATCGATGGAGTTCACTCAAACTGAAAATGCAAGTTTTGCAATATTTTGTTTCTCACAGCCAAACAGTAAAACGACCTGATCGTTTAGAACGACGGCCAAACGAACCCGCAGCTCATTTTCGGGAGGAATATACTGTTTCAGGAGAAACAATCAACCCAAAGTATGCGGAGAATAAACGTAGCGACTTTATTTAGCATGCATGCAGAAAGTTATCATTACAAATTCGTCCATTCACTTGAACAGTACACTTTTGGCAACGCGCAAGTGCAGTTTTATTAAGACACCTTCTGACTGCTGTAATCCTTTTTATGAAGATCGTTCTTCCGTAAGCGTACAACAACCACTCTGTTATGCTGTTTCTCACGGCTAACGTCCTATTCTGCTTACTGAAAGTCAATCATCAGCAATTATTTTTCATATAACAAATCTTTCATTTTTTCTTCTTTCTTATGGGGTCGGTGCACATATGCGAACAAATGCTTAACGGTTTTCCCAGTTGGGTAAAACCATATTATTATCAAAAACGCATAGCTTTCGGGTCGCTACCATCGACCCGTCTTCAGTGCAAGAACTCATCGACTGACCAAGTTCATCAACGGTTCAGCAAGCCCCTCCGCTCGACCATCCGGGCTGACGTTTTTGATAATACAACGTTTTTACCCAATGGGGAAACCGTGAAGCATTTTTTCGCAATTATCTTTCATAATTGAATAGGTTACGCGAAGAGCCGGTAGTAAATCCGTTCCATCGTCAGAGTAACTATCACTGACCTAGTATTAATTATCGCTGACCAGTGCATTGTTAATGACGAAAGATGATGGAGCATATTTGCACCAGAAGCTTCGTGTGGTCAATTTAGTTATATCGGCCAAAATCTCATTGACTGTGAATGAATATGATGGAACTTCTGTAGCGAAAATATACCACGGAAGATTAAATGGAATTAATTCTGTGACGAATCATGTCTTCGAACAAACGCTCTGGCAACTAATGGACCAGAATTAGGAAGCAACAGTTCGTCACGAAGGCAACAGAAAAATGTAAAATAGGAAGCGATTGCAAACATGCGATATTCTGAAGCTCAGCCATGCTGGGTACTCACTCGCCAAATGCACCAGGCCTTTCTCTATTGGTGATGACGGAACTGGCTGTTCCGAAAGCTTCGATCCTCGCTGTGCTTACGTTTGTCAATAAAGAAACCTTACAATCAGTCATTGGTTAGGCTTAATTTGTTGATATCATTCACGCAGTCAGCACACCACATGAATAAGCTACAATCCGTTCTGGAAGGACAATTCCATTATGCGAGAACCCGTTACAAGTAATACTATTTTCAACATATTCTGAAGCTTAATATTCCATTTTTTGTAACACGGTTGAGTCCCGTTTCTTTTTTAAGAATATTTTTATTATTGACAGAGCTTTCGGACGTTTCCTCACTCATCATCAGTGTTAATAATAATGTCCACTGCCCAGTCAGTCGACAGTTCTGCAAGCTCCTCCGCTCGACCAACCGGGTAGGCGGCACTGGTCGACTGGGCAGTGGACATTATTATTAACACTGATGATGGACGAGGAAACGTCCGAAAGCTCTGTCAATAATAAAAATATTCTTAAAAAAGAAACGGGACTCAACCGTGTTACAAAAAATGGAATATTATGAAATTATCCCGTCAAACAAAGAAGAAAAAATTTCAATATTCTGAAGCTTTCGTAACTGCTTCGGCGGCAGCAAGTGCATCCGTGTCTAACTAGTGATAGTGGCGTTATCATAGCCGACAATAGCGGAATAGGTCGGCTCCGAATGGCTTGAAATATCGTGGGCTTCTTACTGTTTTTCTAATGAACTGTCTATGAACTAGTTGGCGAGGCGTTTGTTGTGTGCTTACGACATACTGAACGACGATATTCAACAAATCGACTACGATCGCCAGAAGGTGGCCTTACTTCGTCCATTCACAGCAAAAATTGAATCGAAAAAAGAATGGAGAATGGAACATGAAAAAGCCGATCTGACAGTCAACATAACACATTTTAGAAATAAACGTAACAGAACAAACGTCAAACAGAAAAACCCAACCAATCGAAGAGAAACTATTCTGCATGGAATAGGTCAATCAATTTCGCACGGAAACTTTTCGTAGCGTAAGTTCGCTTGCTACGCCAACACAATAATTTACAACCTTCCACTCATTATACAAATGTTCTTACAGTACATAAGCTGACCTAATCATTTAGACTCAAAATTGGCGTAGAAGAAAATCATGTCTGTACCATCTTTCACTGCCCGAACGGTGATGCCACTTCGCGCTAGCTGTGTATACACAGCGATGGAAGTGCGAAAATACCCCTCTCGAGCAGATTGGTAATAAGCGGCATTTAGTAAAAAGAAAGGATATATTAAATTCTATAGACATAACATACTTACCAAAAGGCAAATCAGCCTGGTCGATAGGAGAGGGTAAAAAGGCTGTTGATCTCAGACTGCATCAGCAGCTTCGTCTTCAATGCGGCAAATGCCGATAGGAACGACGATCGGCTGCTGGTGATTGTGCAATCGGTGCAGCGATAGGGAAATCAGCATTTGGCAGAAACTTTAGTCGGTCGCCCGACTTCTGACGCAGCAAGCCAATCGGGGCAATCTTCCCTTGTGATTGCAGGAGACAGATAGCGGCTTTCGCAAAAGTTTTTCCAAGCAAAAGTAGCGCAACCAACGAAGGACAACACAACTGAGTTGTACGTAACAGGTTCGCAGATGCGCAGCTCGAGTTCGAGCTGGTAATAATGCTTCAATGAGCGTGTAGCTCGTCCGGTTACCTACTAGCAAAGAGCAAATTATAATAAACGTGTGTAGAGATCACGACCCTACTATTACGGAAAGCAGAATACCGCATTACGAAATGTACCGTACAGTCCATTGTGCTGAGAACATAGAACCGACTCTTGAACAGACGAACTGTCGAAAACTAATAACATGTACAATGAGACGTAGAAACGTGTATTCGGCAAAAATGGTGACGTTACCTAAGAAGACAAAGTGAAGTTCCACAAAATAAGATGGAACTTCATTTCCCGACAAAGGATCTGCAACGCGCCCATTCACATAGTCGCTAATTCGTCACAACAAAATCGCACATTGTGGAAATGTACTGTAAAACTGTTTTCAAGTTCAACGCATGCTGTTTCGGAAAACGCTCGGCGCTACTTGAAAGCGTGCTGCTCGTAAAGCCACCAACTTGACTGACTGAGCTGCCTTCGTAAGTGCACGCGTATCGCTTGAGAGGTGGAATACTATATATTTTTTTATTTTTCACGAATATTAAAACAAGTTCACTACGCCTTATTTTCAAGGCGCAACAATAAGTTCTTTAAATGACCAACCGCGCAAACCGAGTCGTTACTTGTAATGGCCACTTCTGCGTTGCTTACAACAAGTTTCTGACGAAAAATCCTACAATCAGTTACCAAAGTTTCATACTCTCCACCTTCACCGCACACGTTGAATCCGTACTTTTCATTTAGCTCAAGAAAATGTGGTAGCATTTCATTCAACTCTTTTCCCAAATGTACGAATGGGTCTAAACCAAGCGACGACGTCTTTACCAGAATGGCGCGCATGCCTGCATCCAGCATTTCGTATAGAAGTTCAGTTTGATCTCGCTGCCACAGGTAGGCTAGAAGATCCAAGTCCAAGCGCTCACAAACGTTGGCAATGCGCTCCTTCTGGTACTGGGAACAAATTGCACCCGCAGACACAGCTTCGATGTCATACTTTTGTTTTGCTTCTCTCATTAGCGCATACAAATCCTCGACTTCATCCTTCTCACTTGGACGATACTCCATATCACAAACAACAGAATAGCCAGCTATCGTTCTGCGCAAAATAGGCAGACACAACGCGCGACTAATCAATGGTACCGCCTCGTGCCCGACCGTTTGGAACATATAACTGTCCAGTTCATCGCGCCCTAAAATCGTGCATTTCAATGCAACGTATGTGAGCATGTCTGATCACCATCCGGAGGAACAAGCTGCGCAACGCATACGGGAACGTGCCCATGGTTCACGCATTGGCACATATTATAGCAGCTATCTTTTCCTCCGCTGACCAGACCCACAACTTTCATTTAGCCGAGTAGGTGATCATAACGCCTCGCAAGAATCATGTCCAAACGCCTGCTGCTCAACTGGGCTTTCAAAACACTCTATCATCATACTGTAGTCAAAAGTATGATGCGCAGGTTCAAAGCTAAAAGTTGTTGCAAAGGTCAGTGGACATCAAATCTGCAGCGCGTCTGAATTACTATAGCAATGCGCAGGTTAGTAGGTAACAGGTGAGGATCATGGCGTCGACGCCGTATGATAAGGCTGAGGCGGTCTAGTTTGCCCTGCTGTGTTGCCGTACTGTTCTGCCGTAGTAAACTATATACCAATGGAATGAGCGGAGAACAACGTAATATCACTCGAGGTGTTGGCATCAAGGGAAATGTATGGACGGCACGTAAACGGAAAGATGCCACTGGAGAACACGCACCCTCGAGAAGCGCTACTCCTCATTTACAACAAAGTAAGTCTACAGACACGTCTAATTATTAAAATTGACTTTACTCACGACGCACACAGCACGATGCTGCCCCAGTGATTACGGTGACGCGATTAGAGTTCTTCTTGTTCGTGTTGATAAATCGCAAATTAACACGTCAGCTATCTCCACCTGATTATCTTTTGCACTCGGGTATTCTGTACTTCCCGTTTTCTCTCTTTTTTGTGCTTGTCTCTTCACCTTCCATTAAAACCACGCTCTGCCACAACAGTTCGCACTATTGCACTCCCTGCAGAGGTACGCCGTCGTTTCACATCAGAGTTAATCTAGCTGACAAGCAGAAAGTTGCGAAACATTGTATCGCCCCGTTGGTAAAAATGAATTCGCTGTCGTAATTCTACTTCATTAACAGGTAAGGTTACGGCTGTGGTTTGTGCCCATTTAGAATGGATATACTTAACTGTTGCCCTGACGAGCTGTAAAAATGCTAAACTGAACGGTAGACGAAAATACGCCCCGTTTTCTATTTCAGCTAGGTGGTGGAAATTCACTAAGTTGCACCAAAGGTATGCTTTCGTGAACGAACTGCTTAAATTTCAAAAAAGTTCATCTACAAAGATTGTCTTGGACGTGAAAAAATATTCAGTTGTTACAGGCAATTTCCAAAATTCAAAAAGCTGAACGTCCAGGTCAGTCGTCAAGCATGTCTCCGTAGAGCGTAAAATGGCATCAAATTATGATCAAGGAACATCGTCGTTGAGAGCGTTAAGTCGTTGAGAGCCTAAGCCTAAGCCCTCTGCTTTCCAATTATCGAGAAAGGCAGCATGACCTATACAGGAGACTCAACAAATGATTTTGAAACTGATAGATTCTAATGTTGAAAGGAAATAAATACCCGAACGTATTAATCGCGAGAAGCAAGATTACAAAGCTCACAAAATGCTCTTACCTGTGAATTTGACACTCAGTTTCACAATGGAAAGCATATCACTCTATGTAATTGAAAATAGGATTCCTTGGGACGGGATAAATTCTCATAGCTTTTTTGTGGATAGACAGGGCACTTCCCCGTTATTTTCTTTTCATTGTGTAAGGATCATGCGGAGCTTTCGGAAGTTCCCTCTTCCGTCATCAGCGCAAACATTAACAGTGTACGGTTGGTCGGAGTGATACAGCATGTTTTGTGTTTAAAGTGAAGTATGTGGGGGTTTAGCGTAACTTAGCTTCGTGGAGCTTAATGTAAACTTAAAATTAAGATTAAAAGGAAATAAAGAAAAATGGAAATAGCATAAATAGATAAAAATTAATTGAGTAGAAGAAGCTAGCGAGAAGATTGCTTTCCATTCTCTAGCTGACGAAGGAATCAGACGATTCCAGAAGCTACGAAATAAAACTATCGTACGTGCACTGTTCGCCTCTTTTTCACTAACATAACTAACTAACCAGCCGCTGGTAGGTTGTTTTGGTGTTCTCACAGGTATTAGCGAATAGAACTCAATGGGCGCTTCGGCCGTAACATTCCAATAAAATATATTAATTAATTCTAAATTAAGTTTCATATGAGCTAATAACAACTTAAACCTCTTTTGTCAAACAGCTTTTCCTGTTCAGCAGAATTAAGCTGAGAGATACCATTTTTCAAGACAGGAAACTTCTTTTTTTGCTGACAAATTCTTCAAACACGGTAACAACCCGTTAGACAAAAGCGTTTATTCCGAAACGCAAAGCTTTCGGCTACTACTCCCGTAGCCGTCCTCAGTGCAATAATCATAAAATATGTCGACTGCCCAGTCAGCTGACGGTTCAGCAAGCCCCTCTGCTAGACCGTCTGGGCTGGCGACATCAACTATCAGGTACTAACCCTGTACCCGTCAAGTGTCCGTCGCCCGCCCAGTCAGTCCTGCAGAGAGCGAGCATCCCCACCGACCGACCGGGGCAGTGACAAAACTCCAAACTGAACAACGACAGTAACACAAGTCGTGCCCGTGGACGTATTCTTGTTTAAAACGTGCGGGTCTTAAAGTGACTTTCATGGTCTTCACCATCCTTCATCCCTTCTTTCCCATCCGATGTTTTTGCCTTCATCTGTCGTTGTTCTTTTCCATCTTCTACCTTCTTTCTAATTTCTGCCTTTTTTGTTATTCCATGTGCCCCGTGAAGCACTTGCATGTAGCAAACGTTTCTTCTTGTCTTTCTCTTTTCAACGGGGAAAGGAGCATTTTTGCTGACAAATTCTTCAAACACGGTTTGTTGTCTAACGGGTTGTTACCGTGTTTGAAGAATTTGTCAGCAAAAATGCTCCTTTCCCCGTTGAAAAGAAAAAGACAAGAAGAAACGTTTGCTACATGCAAGTGCTTCACGGGGCACATGGAATAACAAAATAAGGCAGAAATTAGAAAGAAGGTAGAAGATGGAAAAGAACAACGACAGATGAAGGCAAAAACATCGGATGGGAAAGAAGGGATGAAGGGTGGTGAAGACCATGAAAGTCACTTTAAGACCCGCACGTTTTAAACAAGAATACGTCCACGGGCACGACTTGTGTTACTGTCGTTGTTCAGTTTGGAGTTTTGTCACTGCCCCGGTCGGTCGGTGGGGATGCTCGCTCTCTGCAGGACTGACTGGGCGGGCGACGGACACTTGACGGGTACAGGGTTAGTACCTGATAGTTGATGTCGCCAGCCCAGACGGTCTAGCAGAGGGGCTTGCTGAACCGTCGGCTGACTGGGCAGTCGACATATTTTATGATTATTGCACTGAGGACGGCTACGGGAGTAGTAGCCGAAAGCTTTGCGTTTCGGAATAAACGCTTTTGTCTAACGGGTTGTTACCGTGTTTGAAGAATTTGTCAGCAAAAATGCTCCTTTCCCCGTTGAAAAGAAAAAGACAAGAAGAAACGTTTGCGACAGGAAACTTCAAGATTATTCTACATTGAAACGGGGCACAAGGAAAACACAAAAAAGAGAGATGGTCAGAGAAAGAACAACGACAGAAGAAGGCAGAAATATCGGATGCGGAAAGAAGGGATGAAAGATGGTAAAGACCTGGATTGTCACTTTAAGACCCGGGCGTTTTAAAAAAACAACGCGTCGACGGGCATGGGATGTTTACTGTCGTTGTTCATTTGGAGTTTCGTCACTGTCCAGGTCGGTCGGTGGGGATGCTTGCTTCTTGGCATGACTGACTGGGCGGGCGACGGACGCTTGACGGGTACAGGAGTAGTACCTGATAGCTGATGTCGCCAACCCGGATGGCCGAGCAGAGTAGCTTGCTGAACCGTTGACTGGCTGGGAAGTCGACGAATGTGTGTTTTCTTGCACTGATGACGGGTAAGTGAGTAGTACCCGAAAGCTCTGCGTTCAACAATAGACGCTTTTATCTAACGAGGTTATACCGTGTTGAAGAATTGATATGCATAAAAATGCATCTGCACCGTCAAAGGAGAAAGAAAAATTTGTCTAGAATGAAACGAAAGCAAAATGGCGTACCGAGGCTAGTAAGTCGAGCTCGCTGGAGTTGTCTGAATCGTAAGCGGTACCTGTCTAAAAGGTTTGGAAAATAATTGGAGAATGAAAAATGAATGTGAATAAGGGGTTTCTAACGGGTTGCGGTTTCATTGTGTTTAGTACGGCAAAGACCCGTTTTCCAAAAATATCATTTATTGCGTAGCTTTCGGGACCTGACTTGGTCCCGTCATCAGCGCTGGGTGAAACGCAACCTTCTCTGAAAACAATTCGCGACCTTTATTGTTTTCAGAGAAGGTTGCGTTTCACCCAGCGCTGATGACGGGACCAAATCAGGCCCCGAAAGCTACGCAATACATGATATTTTTGGAAAACGGGTCTTTGCCGTACTAAACACAATGAAAAATGAATACCAATGATATCTGCAAAGTTTCCTAACATTATATTAATATCTGCATGAAATACACTCCCTCTAACGCGATAGGATTTGCAGAAGGATTCCACTTAATCACTCCAAGTCCATCCGAAATGGAAGGTAAACGCTTCTCATACTTTCTGCTCTCTTATGAGCGAGAACAGTTTGGTGGATCATAATGACTATTGCTTGACATGGTAATAGGAGCACAACAGCGACTGATCAAAACAGTTATTGGTATTAGCGAAAGGTTCATACGAAATCAAATAAGCTAATCACGGATTCACATGTTTTATTTAAATTACGGTTTTTCACACGTTGCGAAACTGTCATTCATTACTTTCGTGGAACAACTGACGCAACACTGCCTTCTATGCTAATACTTTCCTTTTTATTGTTCAACAGCGGGCTTACATAAATCTACACAAACTGACACTATTGAATTCTTAGTACTGCCATCGTACAAAGATTGGCAACAGAACGTTAATTTTCTAGGTAACGATACGTATACTAACAAACAGCAGCCATTCCCAAAATAATCCAATAAACCCGTTAGCATGATTCAGCAGATGGACATTATTGCACTGAGAAAGAAAATGCCACTATGGCGTTAACTTTCACGCCAATCATCAACAAGATAAGTTCGAGTTAATAAAAGTACTCTCAAACATTACGATGTCGTTTGTTCAGCACATCTTTACGAGGAATAGATAAGGATTTCAAAAATTTCGCGTACCATGTTGTCTATGCAGTCTGAATAGCAGTCACTGTAAATTTCATATGCATACAGATACTGCTCAGTAGTTTGTGAGTGCATTTTCCATTCCTCTTTTTCTAATTCACAGTTCTCGTCGCACTCTTCCTGTACCCGAATGCTGAACGCTTCTGTTTCGTTTACCTCCCTTTCGGTTTCTACAGTTCCAATGCTACATTGGCTGCAGAATGACTGCCTGATAGCATACTTGGACATTTGCAATTGAGAAGTGCAGTTCAAAGTATCCGTCTATGGAGCAATATGCGTTCTGAAAAAATTAGTTTTTACAGCTTTGACCCGTACTTTGGCGGGGTTTAGTGGAATATATTATCAGGAAAATTTAATAAGCGAATAATACCTGCGTCAGTGCTTGAAAATTGGATGTCTTGTAACGGGTCGTTTGAACGTCATGATGGCGTGTACTGCTTAATCCCGTTGGAAGCAAAGATTGTCTGAAAGTACACCAAGAACAACGCCCTACCAGCGAATGGATGGGCAGTTATTAGGTAACGCAACAGAACAACACAGACCTTCGGAGCTTTCGGAACTACCTTCTTCCGTCGTCAGCGAATAGTAACTGTAATAGTATGTCCTGTTGCGCTGCTTTTACTAATAAGACCTATTCGCACAGACGTTGGTTGAAGTTTTGTTCCAAGCGACTACATACTCACTGAGTAGTTCCAACGGGTAATTTAGCCATTTGCAGAACATGTCCACGGTGGAACCTATTACAAAGGATCAATTATTCAACAACATTCTTTGATTTAGCATAATCAATCTGTCTGCTATTCAGCATTTATTGTGCCTAATTCAGCGACGATGCGTTTGGGATTGCTGATGACTTACAAAGAGCTTAACTTGCCAAAAAATAATAATGGATGATGTTTACAGTACATAAAGCATGTACCAACAATACGCAAGTACATGACTTCCAAGCAAAACCCATAAAGGTTTGTGGTTCGAAACTCGTAAAATTACTAGGAACATGGAAAGTCATGAGCAGAAATTGTTTACTAAAACCAGAGACGCAACAGCAGATGCACTACGAATCTTGTCATTTTCATGGATCAAGTGCGCATGTAAGTACGTGAATGCGGGATTCCATCTTGCAGTGCAAAGTTGATCAGTTCCTGCTAGGGCCATTAAACAAAGAAAACCGGGACCTGCTTGAACTTTCTGACAATGATGCCGTTGTCTCTTCCAGATGCATGCGCTTGATTATGCTAGTGTATGTTTTCAAATTCAATTTTTCTTCGTCAATACCTTGCAGTTCGAAGTCGGAATACATTTTCTAAACAACGAAAAACATCAAACCAATGGCCAATCTACGAATTCATTCACCTTCATAATGTAAGACAAGCAGGTCAATTGATAGGCAGATAGAGACCTGTCGTGCCTTTCCATTAACCAATTGTTTATCAGCTGTGACTGACCGCTATACCATACCTACACGTGGAAACATTTTCAAGCTACTGAATTGACATACTGAGAAACAACCTCAAACAGATGAGTTACAAATAACTCGTCTGATATTAGTTGGCGAAGTTGCTCTATGGAAATTCGCATGAAGTCGACGTAACTATGACCCAAATGGGTTGGACTCTGAGCTTTAACCGATGGTCTCTGGAAACTTTGCATTGTGATAACCGTTGAAAAAATTAAGTGGACAGTTCACCTGCTTCGGGGGAGACTGAGATGCAACCAATATAGGTGCTTCTGCGACCATAGATTTTACCTGGAATTGAAAGTAAAAAAATAATGCTCGGTGCGTTTCCATATTTGTTCATCAATAACATAGACAAACGAATGATGCAAGGCAACTCGCGTGCGTAAATGAACACGTACATTCAGCTTGCGCAGAGCAGACAAATAAACCAACAGTCGTTTTCAGCTAACCATATTCCCCTTCCTTCTATTGTGTATTCTATGATTAAATAACAAAATGGCATTAATTCGAATGTCAAACCCGCACTTGCGCCACACGCTGTAAACCAACGGTGAAACAGCTCGACTAGAATACAAATTAATGGAAAAATTGTGATTAGCGCTGCTTATCTGTAAAATTAACTTCAACGCTAACATTCTCACACCCATGAAACTAATTAATCAGAAATGCCTATTCCATGTGCAAGATAAAATGCTGTCCTCAACAAGACTGTTAATAATTCGTTTGATTTTTGACACGCGCATTCTTTTCCTCTTTCTGTATGATACACCTAAGCTTCCACTATAAGAATGTAAAACAAAAGGGAACTTTACGTACACGCATGACAACAGACATAGATAGTACTGCAAAGACAATCCTCGCGGAAGCAGGCGACTTAATGAATAAAGCAGTAAACCTGAAAATCAGTAAACTATATTTGTACTTTCAAATATGGCCGTTTTACGAACATCAGACATATTGCTTACTACTAGAGAGCTACGGAGCAATCACTAAAAGCGGCCTAAGCACGTTCCCACGGCATTACAAAATGGGAAGACACAATCACAAACACAAAAAGCACTCGCTTTACCGAGAATGATAGTTGCAGTAAAAAGACTCTCAGACTAACAAAACGGGAGCGGCACACTATCAATCAAATACCCATGCAGTCGAGACAACACACATACGATAGGGATCATTAGACTTACCATTGCGAACAAATTGTTGGACTTTGGCTAAACAAGAACAAGGTGAACTTTTAAACAACAAAATCTGTTCGCGTTTATAAGGGAAGCGAAAGACTTATTAAAGCGCAGAGCTTCGGAGCAACAGATTTACGAAGCACTTCGAAATAGCTAAATTTGCGTAAATTCCATTAAGTAACTTAGAATAACACTTCTACACTCCTGACGGTCGCAAAATAGGCTACAACGAAAAAACAGCGCAACTCACCGCAATCGACAATATTGTGCCTATTGGATTTCCCTCATCGTACCTTGCCAATTTCACCAAAGTACTTTCGAGCACAGCGAGAAGCTGCAAACAGAAAAGTAAGCCAACAAACGCAGCACATTTGCTATGAACCTTTTCGACGATCAATTTATCCATGGTTTCTAGTGAACTATCGAGCATTACGTCAACAGGGCTCTGGTATCTTTGCTACAAATGACGAAGTGAGAAAGACGAAAAGGCATTAAAACTCTGTGGTTGCCTAGTGGCTTGCAATAGACCAGTGCAACGAACATATGCCTAAGTCCAGCCACTTATTTCTTCTTTAAATATTTAAATGCATAAAAATATGACTTTGACATCACTGAGCGCATTCCATCGATAGTAAAGCTGGTTTCAAGCAATATGCCATGCATATATGCAAAACATGCACTGTGCAAAGCCAACGCAACAACATAACGTGATGCACAGGCTGCTGTCAATAGGAGACTAACATTGCTTATTCACAGTCTAATCACGGCGAAATTGAACGCACGTAGTAAATTATTTGAATAAAACATAAAAGATTGATCTGAATGGCTTACTATGTCGCTGCCCTGTTCTCCACAAATTTTTGATACCTAAAAGCATGCGCAATTTGCCACACTGGGTGGACGATTCACTGCGCAAGACAACTCACCCGATTCCTTGAATCAAAGATCACGTTTACCATGACGCACACCTCCGTTGGTATTATATAATCGGTGGATCGCTTTGCTCTGGACATCCACTGCTCGAACATGCTCAACGTTCTAGGGAAATCAAATTGAAAATAAAAGTGCGCATGACAAAATGCGCCGCACTTTTCCGCGCATTTCAGGATCATATCTGAAGCCATTCGTTTCAT
Source organism: Trichuris muris (assembly GCA_000612645.2). NCBI lineage: Eukaryota > Metazoa > Nematoda > Enoplea > Trichinellida > Trichuridae > Trichuris > Trichuris muris. The sequence goes on from CBXJ02000086.1 coordinate 9,143,549, forward strand.
TCGGTCTTCCAGGTGACGAGAGAATTCCTCCTCCGGCCAGTTCTGCCGGAAAATGAAAGATTGCAAGGATTCGAGCTTCCAGAAAATTTCTTCCGACGTGCCACACCCGCGACTGCAGCCGAAAAGGGTACGGATATAGTTTTGGCTTCCTAACGCTGAAAGCCAATGCATGACGCAACAAGGCAACACTCACTTCTTGATCTCCCATTTCTCTTTTGCGAAGTCCTTTTCAATGGACATCTCGATCGACTGCTCCATCAGGTCCACGTACCGAACCACCATCGGCGCAAATATGGCAAGCAACTTTCCGTGAAAAGCACCACCTTTTAAGTTTTCTGAAATTCGCCAAACTTTCCAAACTTGTCGGCCCACTTGGCGCCGCTCACTGTCTTTGCATAAATAATCATTGAGCAATTCGAACAATGGGAAGGCGTCCCACGTGTCGGGTGGCTGTACGGAGAGGGCAGCCTGCATATCAACAAGGTACAGCGACCAGTACGTTTCGGCGTGTTCGATGAGCAAATCGCTGAACCATGCAAAAGCCTAAAGAAGGGATTTACGAACGCCAAGACCCCGCTAACTGGCGGAAAGCTCACCTCAGCGTGATAGTCGTCTATCTCCTTCAGCAAGTCGATGCACAGATCCGCCATACGAATCATATCCTCGACCCTTTGCGCAGGAGGCACGTCAGGTGAGAGCCGTTCTGCGTTGGGACGTCAAAAATTACAGTGAGACGTTGCCACGGACGCTTTACCTTCGAGATCAATTTCTTTGCACATTTTTTGGTAATTCACCAACGCGGCGTTCTCCAAGCAGCGCTTCACGACGGCACTAACCTCTTGAGCAGATGCGGCGGTAACCATGTCCTTCATGAGGACCTATGTCAGCAATGGAACGCTAAAGCGGAATGTCCACAATTTTGCATACCCTTTCCAAAAGTGACAGTGTCGCTTTAAGGGCGCCTTCCGGCCTACCAAACGGGAAACAATGGCTAAAAGTGAGCTTAAGGTTAACAATGAGCCGATTGCCATTCGTTGCTCCCACCGAAAATTTGTGATCTGCTTCTCCAGTAAAGCTCTAAGGCGCACTTTCACTTGGTTGAATTTGTCACGTTCTTTCAGTGTCACTGTTCCTACGCCCTCTGGCCTAAATATGCGAAGCATGAAAAAGTTAAAATACACATTAGCCGACAACTCATCAACAATACAACGGTGTAGGAATACCAACCTTGTGCCGTGCACGTGGGATGCGCAAAACGCGTAGCTATAGTGCAGCAACGTTGGGTCGATCATATAGTCGCCTTCCGCCTTGTCCAAAAGATCGTTTAACAGGCTGACGTTACGGTGACACCCGCGCACCATGTACCGAGCGCAGAATTCGTCCAGTACGAATATCTGTGCCGGAGAGAACCAACCCTAAAACGATGTGGCTGCATCGGCTTCTCCCAGCAAATAAAAGTTACCAATGAGCATATGGACTCGTTAAGTCGGTAATCCAGCGTCAGCACCTGAAGGGTTGTCAAGTACTGATCATGCGGGCTCTTCACGGGATCCGCCTGTATGAACTCATCTATTCCGAGCTTTTTTGCCTGATCATCTGCGAAAAGTCATTTTTCATAATTTCCATTGCCTGCAAAGAGTAACCGACCTCCTGGGTGTTTCCTGGTTAACGAACTGTCAACTTTTGGCGGTACTGGCTTGTGCGCTTGACCCGTGGCGCGGTAGAGGGCTTGAACCCACATGTGACGTTCACCATCGTCATTTGTAGCGAATTTGATCTCTTCACCCTCCCTCAAAGCGCTGAAGAAATACTTCCCGCCGGCCGAAAGTAGGTCTACAATAGGTAAGGCACATTTCCTTTGCGTTGTCAGGGCTAAATGTTTAGTTAGACAACCAGGATCCGGCTCGGCATAGTCAACGGTGAATCCGTCGACCTGCATGAACTCTGTCGGCTCTGAGTGGCGTTCCTTATAGCTGCACATGGCAAACGTGTATTGGGACACCTTTAAAGGCAACACTGCATTCAGTACTGCTCAAGAGCGTTTACTGGGTACCTGAATTAAGCAGAAGAAGCGCTTCTTCCAATGCTTCCAGACAACTTTCCCCAAGGCGTAGCAGTAACTGAATGAAAAGCAGAAATTTTGTAAGCGCAGGAAAAGGTTTACGTTATTCGCAGTATACCCGCAATACTTTAGGTTCTGAGGTTTCTCTGTCCTGATTGCCATGCGTATACGCAAGTTTTGGTCAACATGTCCCTTTGGCACGGTCATTTTGTACCACTCGGGAGACCTGGAACTGTTGGGTGTTGGTCTTACGATGACCTGAAGCATCAGAATTAGAAAAACTACGAATCGAATAGCCTACGCGAAAACTAGCCTTGCCGAGTTCTTTGTCTTCAAAGGCTAAAACGCCTGAATTCTCAGCGAACAATTTCACTTTGATCGTCGGCAAAGGATGTTGCGTAGTAAAATCACCCTGCGTGTCCCATCTAAAGGAGACAAACTGGCTCATGATTAAGCGATTCCAGGACAAGCATACGTAGGGTTGGACGCTTCGGAACTGCCCGTTTGCAGCTTTCCACTTCCTTCAACTTCCATTGTACAGTAAAGCACTTTATTTGCAGGAACCGACTTCAGGTTCTGTGCTTCCAGCACTACAACCTAAGAAGTGAGCAAATATTAGCAACTGGCAAGTCAGAGTAGAGTAGCCCAGCTACCTCAATGTTAAAGTGCAACACCACATCACTCTTTGTCAAAACTACTTCATTCTCATCTCCGTCGGCTTTAGCCGAATGGGTCGAAGTGCGACGTTTCAAGCTTAACAAGAGTACAGTTAATTAAACATCGAACAGCATATCACCATGGTCTTCCAAACGGAAAAGCAGGCAAACAAGCAAAACGAGCTACTTTTAGGTAGAAATTGAAATGTGCCTACCTGGCAATGGCCTTACGAAGCAACACGTCAGAACAACAAGTACAAAGACGCCACAAGACAGGAAACATATCTATACACGACAATACAGCACTACACAACACGTAGGCCAACCTGTTGAACAGGAACGTATCTTGACTTCCTTGGCCTCGATGCCTACAATGGGTACGAAAGCCAATTACCGAATAATGCAAAAGTTTTATATTCAACTGAACGTAACCTTGATCTGGATCTGCGCTTGAAAGTATGCTTTGTAGACGATTGCTTTGGATTAACGGGCACGGACTCCAAATTTGAAATCAACGAATTGATCGATACCCGTACCTCGTCCAGGTAGAGTGTCTCCATATCTTTGACGACGAATTTTGGCATAAGTTTACGATCCTGAAAAACGATCAAATTAACCCAACGTATCAGCCTCTGACCTGTTCAATAGCGAACAAGCAAACAGCAGTTTAAACGGAGGATGAATAAAAATGACGTCGCAGAACGAACTAAAATTGGTCTCGTTCTAATCAATGCCTTTCCCAAAGAAGCACGCTCTTAGGGGTCCACATGACCGAAAGAAGAGAAAACATTAGCAACTCACCCTTGCCATTTCTTGTATCATCTGCATGCGACTGTCCAGCTCGCGCCTAATGGCAGCAGCTTGCTCGTCCGGATTGTCCAGCTAAACAGAAAGGACGAAAAATTAAAATTTCCATACGCTGAAACGCAGAGACACCGCAGTTCCGTTGCACTGCGTTACAACGGAAAAAGTTGAAGAACGCATAAAACTAACAACCTAAAAGGATCAACAATTAGCCCCTCCGCAATCTAAAGTCACTTTTCACAAAAGAAAACATTCATAAACAAATCACATCAAACTGGGAAATAAAAGCTGCACGTGAAAGTTGGAGCGACTTCTTAGTAATAAAGGGAATAACATCATGCAGAGGCAGAACGAATGCAATCTGCTAAGCTGGGCCGACTGGCCGCCTATGAAATAGCGAAGCAACATTTGGGTGACTAGTGGGTAACCCATTCCACCGTGTAAAGTGACCACCGAATATTTACCTGAAGGGCGTTGAAGATCAGCTGATGTTCAAACTTCTTAACGCCAAGAATAATTTGGAACATATCGTAAAGTTGCTCACTCGTCATAATTTGATCCGTATTACCCGCTTGAATTCCTCTGGCTTTCGGCCCTTTGCAAATGGACAGCTCGTCTTCAGCCCGATAGATGAAGTCGAACTTGGCCATCCATGAATTGAGCACCGTTTCTTTACTGAGACCGTTGATTTCGGGAAGACTGCGCAATCGGCGGTCGACAATACAGCGGAACACGTCCCTGAAGTCCACTGAGGAAAATCCGCCGGCAGCCACCGCGGTGGCCACCCGATCTGAGCACAGGAAGACCTCGTAGTAGGACTTTATGGCGTTCGTGAACGCCTCGTCGACCACTATTTGAATGTCGCCACGCAGAAAGGAGGCGAACCGTTCGCGTACGCGGTTCAGCTCCTGCTTGACCACTTTGCCCTGGCGACGAACCATCTCCGTCGGCTGTTTGGCGTTAAAATGATAAGCAATGCAGCGAGCAACGAAAACGTATATTTGCAGGCGAGTTTTCCGCTCATTCTCTTCGTCTTCTTCTGTTTTGGTCGCTCTAAACGAGGAGAACCGACTTAAAATGATATCGAGAAACGGATTCGAATAATCATGATACGAAAAAAGGATAATGTGGGCTTGCTTGATTCTGTTTATACGAAAATTATTTGCGTAATCAAATTGCAAAGCCGAAGCATCCGACTGTCATCTTTTACGCAAATAAGCGCACATTACAACAGGCGATATCCATGAAAGCGAGAGTTCAATCCAATCGCCATTGGTAGATAAAATGTGAACGCGCTAAGCACCAATAGTTTTCGCTAAGGATTTCCAAAACGTGAACGCTGTAATGAAAAGCTCCTTACATGTGGAGGATCTACTTTTATTTCAAACGATACAAACAATCGATATATATATATATATATATATATATATATATATATATATATATATATATATATATATATATATATATATGCGGCGTTTACCGTCCTCTCGCTGAAGACCGAATACGACTATCCCGAAAACTAAGAAACGTACATTCAGTGTATCTTTCTTATCGAATAAAACTGCTTGTCCCTAGTTGGCAGAGCGATTTTTCGCGACCACAGATCCACTGAAAAAGAAACAATGGATCGAGTCCGTACTGCAACACTATGTAAGTAGATGTATACATATATACATATATACAGTAGAACCTCTATAAGTTGACCACTCAAGGGCGGTAAGAAATTGGTCAACTTATAGAGGTGGTCAACATATAGAGGTAACTCTCCTATGCTTCACAATGATGGGCGGGCGGGCCAAACAAACCAAAACAGTGCGATCAACTTTTAGAGTTGGTCAACTTTGGAGGTTCCACTGTATTTGATTTTTTGGTGGTATTCAGGCTTTCCCCTTTTTTTGATACCTGTAATAAAACTGCAAATGCCCTACTAGCGGATGGATGGACGATTATTAGTAATATAACAGGTTTAAACGCTCATCATGTCTTTCGGAATGCCCTGGTTCCTCGTCAGCGATCTGAATCCGCCCTTTCGCCAGATCGCTAACGACGAAACCAAGGCGTTCCGAATGCTATGATAAGCGTTTCGACCTGTTATATTACCAATAATCGCACATCCATCCGCTGGTAGTGCATTTGCAGTTTCATTAAAGGCATCACCAAAAACGGGAAAGCCTGAATACCACCAATCATGTATAAAACCTGTTACAAAGCATCCAGTATTCAAATATATATATATTTTAAGTTGAATAAAAGCGTTATCAAAGGGGAAAAGTCCGTGTCAATACAATCAACAATGTTAATCGCCCCCGTCACAAGAAACAATATATATATATATATATATATATATATATATATATATATATATATATATATATGCAGCTCCGTAAAAACTTGCTCGCCCGTTAATCAGGCAAATATTGAAACCAAACGTGGTCGTAGCGCGCAACACTCAGCGTAGCCGTGCACCACGCAATATCTGCCTCAGAGGAGAAAAGTTCGCGTTGCAACGCAGGCGAACCTAAGGGAGCATCCCGTCCGAAGGAAAGAGCACAATGGGTCCAACGGACGATTATAATAATTGAAACATATTGATCGGTTTCCAAACCGGGTTTGCCCAGTTTGAATTGGCAGAAAAGAGTATAACGTGCTGGAAAACGGAATTCTTTGCCGCCGTTCAACACTGTTTCATTTGTGCGAAACGGTTAGTGTCCATTTCCGGTGACCAATTACAGGCGGATGACGAAACAGGGGTATGCGCCTTTGGTGTCAACTTGCGTAAGCGTTCTTTGTTCGAACGATCGCAGTCTAATCATCAATTTCGTTGACTTTGGTTCCTTCGTCTTTAAATCGAGGAAACTGATCATCGCTAACAAGACAAAGTCGTTTGCGAACAAAGTCACGATTGTAAATTGGCCACGTGACAAATCGTATCCACGAATGGACTACGTGCGCCGGATGCTCAAGTTGGACTCAACGAATGGCGCACTCTTTCGATACTAAACGCAACGTATGCCAACGATCCGAAATTCTACGTTCAGCTAAGCATGACCAACGCAGTACAAAACGAGCGCGTGGCCTGTTTTGACGTCATAGGCGTGGGAAATGGGCCACCGCACTCATGACGTCAAGTCCACGCATTGAAGAGGGGGCGCTCAGCCGGAAACCCTTACGCAAGAAATCGCCGCCACAGGCTGTCAACTCGGGTAATAAGCTGCAATGACGGTTAAAATGTGAGTCGAGCGTTTGTTGCACTGCCAAAAGGTGGTCCGACGCAAAACTACGGGACGGCTGTTCGCATCGGGGTCCAAAACAGGCGCGCTCAAGGCAGCAATGATCGATGCGTTGGTGAAGATGTGGGTGAAACCAGTAAGAGAAAGTCGGCAACGGAACGACCTTACGTCAACGGGATGTCAGTCCCTTGAAGGAACAGTCCCTCAGAGAACTATCGGGCATGGGAGCGGATTTCAATTCGTCATCGTCACTGTTTAGCAACTAATTATTCAGCTCAAATAAGGGTAGCAAGAAAACTACAAGCGGCTGCCCGATCGATGAAGAATTAGCGAACAGCCGGGTGGTTGCAAAAGAAAAGCATACTTACTGTTCAGCCTCGTCCGTCACCTCGCTGGCAGCTTTTTCAATTGCTGATAAGGAACGTATGGAGGAGGACCGCGACTCGGAGAGACCGCCGGTCGGCTGGGTAAGGAAGACGCTGCTGCTGGTGCTTCTGGTCGGTTCGCCGACGCTCAGGCGCTCCGATTCTGCAATGCTGGGCGACCGAACGGACAGCATGCTGCCGGCGGCGGCCCTGCTCCAAGGGCTGGGCGCAAGGGTACCCCCTTCGTCGCGTCCCAAAGTCGCCCCGGCGACTCCATCTATCGGCTCCTCCTCGCTGCTGCTGCTACTGGCTCCGAGCATCTGGTCGGACGATGGCAACCTGCCGGCTGCCAACAGGGCACATTTGCTGCCACTTCGCTCAAGGTAACACCAAAGTGGCGCTGCTGACTGGTGCGCTGGCCGCCGTTCCCTTCCGCGGCGGCGACGCGTGCATACGGAATCAACTTTTCGGCTTTACAAGACGTTTGAATTGGGCAAGTCCAAGGTGGCGGCATCCATTTCAAGAAACTGCAATAAGCAATCCATTACAAAGACAAAGAAGAGCAATCGTCTCATTATGCGTCGGCGAGCCGCGCTTCGAAGCACAAATGATTAATGTCCCTATCGATTGCGCAATTGGACAAAGCGCAATTTTGCAATATTCCTTCCATGGACCACCAGGTGTAAGGCAGACGGCTCCTGCGGATTACCTTAATTGGGATATTGGAAAACTGAGCGCGCGGCGAAATTGAAACACCCATAAGGACGAACCAAGGGGCGCTACGATTAGATGGCGATTTGTCAACCGAAACAAGGTGATCCAATTGGAGGCTGACCATTGGTTGGCCATCAAATGAGATAAGGATCTGAGCGTTCCGGTTAGGGTTGAGCCTGCGCGCAAGTCCAATCAAGCAAAAGGCGAGATGGGAACAGAAGAACCCCCTTCTGAAGAACAACAACGAAGACACGGCTAAAGCGATGCTGTTCAATCGTCTCAAATAGGCCCGCACGTTGTGCAGCCGAAATTGACCAAATCAAGTGGAATCATTCCGTTTTCGCCATCGGGAAAGCGAGAACAGCGTCGCATCGCTCCGGAGGATGCGTGCCACGCATTAATCGAGGCCTTCGGCATCCGGTAAGCAACTAAACGAATCAACGTATCGCTGATCGGCGCTGTTGATCAAGAACACAACATGAAAAGCAAACGAAGCAATAAGCAAACGTCGGATGAGTACAATGAGGCTGCGCGTCCAAACGGCCGTATACCGTGAGCAAGGAAGGTGTTCAAAACTGGCATATGACGATGGCACGGCGCTAGGCCTCCCTCGACAGCACTTGTATAAGCCGCTAACTTTTACGAGTTTGCAAATACGAAGTGATTATTCAGTTACTGCCTAAAATTGGCAAATCCGTTTATCATTGTTCACAAAAATTGAAGGTTATTAATTAAAGCGGGTTGTTGGAAGCGCAACGCGGCATAACGAACGTGGAAACCAAATCTCCAGTGAACGACGCCCGTGCTATACGAGAAGAGATGCTTCGGCGAAGCCACGAGGAGTTAATTTTCGCGGAGCACCTTCTCGGCAATGAAGCGGCATTAGTTATACCGGAAGGGCTACTTCTCTGACGAAGAGAGTGACGGCTAACAATGTCGGAGATTCCCCTAAAGGCATGTCGCTCAATTTGCTCACCAATCCCATTCTATTATACAGAACGAAAGATTTAAATCGTGCCACACAACGACGGTCCAATCAATTGGAAAACGCTCTTTGAGAAGTCGTGGAATAAAAGTAAATCAAAAATTGACCGTAAGACAACGTGTAAGCAATAAATCAGCGAAGGGAGGAATGGTACACGGAACGAATGCAGAATAATTCTTAATTTAGCAGGCAAACGGAGCAGCTAAGGCATGAAGGATATGTAGGAATCACTAAATAGAGAGCACAGCAAAAAGCAACAGCCGCGAGTTATACACACCGGTGCACATAGCTCTGGCGTCAGCCAAAAGTTGCAGAGAGAAAAGTACGATCCGTGATAGTCACCTTCTTGCCAACTTTGCCATTAAGTAATGCGCAATAGGAAGCCAATGTGCATATAATGTTAGAAGGCCATTCATTATACGCACGTCCGCTGTGCGCCTTGTGGCAGGCAGATCACCTAAGCGGTCGTGACCTTATAATGCGGGAAAGACAGAAGCTGACACAGTGCACCAAAGCTGCTTGATGCTTACCTCGTAGGTAAGTAACGAAGCTACAAAATAGGGCTCCTACACTGGGGCATCTTTACTCTTTAACGCATGGCCTCATACGCCAAGCGCCTAAGCTGATCCGAGGGTGAAGCGGTTTGACGCTAATGCAGTTCACTGCAGGCATGGGCAAGCATATTTTAAAGGAACGCACCGGACAAGGATGGGAAGCACTTTCCTCTCGGGATGCTCATTGGAAACCCATTGTGGCGGCGCACTGAGGAATCGAAGAGAGAGGATTAGGCAAACCGCCGTGGTTCGTCCGAAAGTGGGCGAAGACGTACGAACTTAAATTGAATTGCGATTTTCGAAACGCTTTTCACAGCGGATTACGGCAGCAACAGACAATCGAACCGCCAGGTATTTTGCATTATGCATGACTTCGTTGAACGACCAACCGGTTGAAGCAGCGTACCGCGCAACTGCCTTTGACAAACGGCAACACTGGTGACCATCAACTGCAGCAGTTGAGCAGTCTTGCCTGGGACGCTATTCATGTTTGAAACCAGAAAAAACCGAAAGCAACGGAAACGTAACAAGAGGAGTAATAATAATAATAATAAAAGTTTTATTTTTTGATGGTATTCCGGCTTTCCCGTTTTTGATGATACCTGTAATAAGACTGCAAATGCCCTACCAGCGGATGGGTGGGCGATTATTAGTAATATCACAGGTCGGAACTCTTACCGTATCGAAGCTTTCGGAACCCTTTCACCGTCGCTGACGACGGAACTAGGACGTTCCGAAAGCCTCGATACGATAAGAGTTCTGACCTGTGATATTACTAATAATCGCCCATCCATCCGCTGGTAGGGCATTTGCAGTCTTATAACAGGTATCATCAAAAACGGGAAAGCTGAAATACCATCAAAAAATCAGACATGAAACCCGTTACAAAGCATCCAATATTCAAGTAAATGTTTTATTGAATTTTCATCGAGCCAAATAAGTAGCTACGGAAAGGCGAGCGCTGGTTAAGAACGAATCCACTGCACCTGCAATCCTAAATGCCCTTATATATATATATATATATATATATATTTTTTTTTTTTGTGAAGACTGTATGTCTTGTAACGGGTATGTGCATCTTCATTGATGGTTGTCACAGATTTTTCCCGTTTTGTAAGTATCTGTAAGTATACTGAAGCGATCTCCCTACCAGCAGATGGATGAGAGTGGTTATTAGAAAGAACGCAAACAGCACACGTACGCAACCGTATGTAACCGTATATTTCGGAACGCTCGAGTTCCGTCGTCAGCGGTGGTGGTGGAGAGCTACCACCGCTGACGACGAAACTCGAGCGCTCCACCACCACCGCTGACGACGGAACTCGAGCGTTCCGAAATATACGGTTACATACGGTTGCGTACGTGTGCTGTTTGCGTTCTTTCTAATAACCACTCTCATCCATCTGCTGGTAGGGAGATCGCTTCAGTATACTTACAGATACTTAAAAAACGGGAAAAATCCGTGACAACCATCAATATATATATATATATATATATATATATATATATAGGAAACTTTTCTTTTCTTCTCTGCATATATATATATATATATATATATATATATATATATATATATGCAGACAAATTCCAACACGGTATAACCCCGTTTGTACAGAACTTTTATTACTAAACGTAGAGCTTTCGGGTACGGCTCATGTACCCGATCTCAGTACAAAAACACAAACTATGTCGACTGCCCAGTCAGCCAACGGTTCAGCAAGCCCTCCGCTAGACCGTCCGGGCTGGCAACATCAGCTATCAGGTACTGCTCTTTTACCCGTCAAGCGTCTGTCGCCCGCTCAGTCAGTCCTGCAGACAGCGAGCATCCCTACTGACCGACCAGGACAGTGACACAACTACAAAATGAACAATGACGGGTTATACCGTCGGGTTATACAAACGGGTTTATACCGTGTTGGAATTTGTTTGCAAATATGCTTCTACCCCGTCAAAGAGAAGAAAATCTTTATATATATATATATATATATATATATATATAGAAAAAGATTTTCTTCTCTTTGACGGGGTAGAAGCATATTTGCAAACAAACTATATATATATATATATATATATATATATATATATATATATATATATATATATATATAGGCGAATCGAGAAATCACGGAAGATTTTTTTTAAAAAAAATATATATATATATATACTTATTAAACATGTATTGAAGCAATCCAATTGCTTGTTATTCAGTATCCTCTGGGTATTCCCGAATTTTCAAATTGCAACCTCACAGATCAACAGCTCAACCATTAGATAATGGCATAAATGTGTACAGTTGCACACTTTTCCACAATTATACACAATCATCGCAATACTGAGTAGCTGAGGTATTAGCCGATGAACAGGGGCGAAGAGAAACATAGAAAGCACAGAATATACTCAGCAAGTAGCCAGAAACGGTACGACCTCGCGCAAGGAAGCAACGCAACAACACAGCTACGCCGCGACGGCACATTGACGTTTCAAAGCAACAGCCTAACTGGAAGAAACTCAAGTCCAAGTAGTCGTTCATTTCCAGTGTTGGAATGCCTTGAAGCGAAACATTACCGAAGCTCAAGCCGAAAATAGCAACGCTGAAACCGTTGTTCCCTTCGTTAGCCAATAAGTACGTGAAGACAAATTTCGCGAAAGGCGCGTTCATCTGTCAAACATGGCTACCAATCGATGGGGGAATGCAACAGGGCGGTACGAACGTGGAGCGAAGTCAGACTTGCCAAAATTGGCAACGAGTCAAAAGTGATTCTGCATCACCGTTCGTCTTCGTTGACGGATTAGACGAACAAGCTTTCGTAAAGCCGCTGAGACAAAAGCTAAACAATTTCGCGGCAACGCCGACGGCCCCTTTGTTTGAAGTAATTGAAAAGCGTCCTCAGGGGCGAACGGTTTTTCTTTAAACGCAAGCCGACAACGGCACCGATCGGTACGGACGAAATACAGACTCATTCGCGCGGCAATTTGTCCGCATGTCAAAGCATCGCTCATTTGATTGCGTCATGATACGCCACTATAGAGCATTGTACGTACGTACACGTAAACCTGAGACTAAAATAGAGAATGATCGCTTCCAACGGTACATATTGGGGTATATTTCCGTCTGCGTATATAGAAATAAACAGTGCAACCTCCTTAATCCGAATCCCCATAAAGCGGACCCTTCTCTAATCCGGACTCGTGGAAGAGAACAATAGAACGGCCGTATACGTTAAAGATGATTGGGCTACCTGTGAGAAACGGAGTTACTTGACGGCAACGGCTATAAGAGCCAACGGTCCTTTCGGTATACGTTAGCATAGGCGCAGACTGGGCACGGCTCTGCCGAGCCGAGCCGCTCACCTAGACCATGCCCTGTTGTGGTTCGAAGAACAGGAAGAATGCGATGGACGGCGCCTTTTATGCTTAAGAAGCATTCGTGACTTAGCCGCTAGCAAACGTCAAAGCCTATTGAAGCAGACGCTAATAACTGACTACATAAAATAAATTTAGACTTCGTGGACTGATATTGCACAGGTGGAAGGAGGGATGGGAACCTGCGCGCAACCCAGGAAACAAAGGTTACAATGGCCCAGAAATCGCGCAATGATCGGCCGCTAACTCAATTTCTTTTCGAGTCAACAGACCCGGCCGACAACTGCGAATATGGAAGAATAAGTTCACGGGAACTATTTCCCATGTCGCTTCGCGGTACAGCGTCCACGACATATAAGAAACTGGTTTCCGCTGGTCAGTCGTTTTCCTTCATCAGACGGACTTCGCCACCCTCGTAAGCTAACTCCCCGCTTGCAGAGACTGACATCGTGCTGTGGACGCCAGGAACCTACATCTAAAATTGCATTACCTGCTTTTCTGTGACCTACTGTAAGCCTCTTCTATAAACCAGACTACCCTCCGCCCTGACGCGTCCGGATTACGGGGGTTCCAATGTATTCCTAAAATGGGAAAACATCGCTACAGGCATCGCACTGCCTAAATAACCTTCCGTTCAGCTCCTATTACCGAATGCAAGTTGGCCTTGGAAAGTAGAGGCCGAACTAATGACACAAAGATTTGGAAACATGTGAATGTCGCAACGGAAAAGAGGTAACCGAAAATAGTGGAGAAACCTATGAATGGGCACTGTCTGAAAAGCAGAGTAAGAAAGAACAAAGTGCTGCAAAGGGCTGGTCATTTCAACCATGAGAAGCGGCAGCTTTGCAGTCATTCAAAGAGCTGACATGGGGAAAACAGCAAACGAATAACCAGTGTAAACCATAAGCATTAAACAATAAGGCAACTGGACAGTGCAAGATTGAACTGTCGGCAAAGCGAGCATTTGTTTTCATTTATCCCAATTGCGCCAAGTTACCGCCGACCCATCGGCGGTGATGAATGGCGACTTTTCGAATAATCGACGGGCAAAATTAATATCGAAACAACGGTCGAACAACAACGCGACGGAATCGACGGAGCCGACCGGCAGGAATCGAAATCAATTGCAAATAAACGGATCATAACTTTTGCAACAGATTCGTCGCAACCGCTAATCGCAAGCGAAGATGCTTCCACGACCTTACTGGGTGATTACCATGTCCTCCCGGCGCGCGAACGACCACCAGCTGGCGACCAGCAAACGAGGGATACTTGCAGGGCGGGAAAATATCGACGGAAAGCAGAGCGCCAACCCGCAAGGCAATTGAATTGGACGGAAAAAGGCCAAGCCAAATTGATGAGGAGGACAAATCACCCCGCCGGAAACAACTGCCCATCGTCAGTGTTTGTAACTCAATTCAACCATTGTCCATTCGAATAAGCGACCAACAATGCAACAGAGAACATAAGACTTAAGACCTGAAACAAGAAGGAGAACACCCGCCGGAATATGCCAACGGAACGCCGAAGCTAAGCCTACTCCAGCGTTTCTCCTAACGCCTTCGTGCAACGGATATTCACGCGAAGATGGCAATCTGAGGATAAACATGTTTGCCAAACTGTACGTGCGCATCAATAAAGAAAGATCATTACCATAGGTTTCAATTCTGAAAGCCCGTACCGCACAAACCTGCACGTCAACAACGGCGAAGTTTGACGACTGCGCGGTGACCAGCCACTTACGGATTGACGCCACCGTAAGGTCAATCCAAGACGACAAACAACGGCGTGACAAAGGAACGCTTGTCGGTTGGCCTTCAAAGGAGCGGCCCAAACCAGATTGGCTGTTGCCTGTTGGCGTGAATCAATATGTACGTATAAGCATTCCACGGTAGCTGCCGTTGATGGCCGGCAATTTCCGGCCGCCCATCCCGGCGTGATGGACGCCCGAGAAGAATTACGCCAATTGAGATGTTGCTAAGGTGGGAAAAAAGCCGGTCGAAACATGGGCAAAAAGTGGCACACTTCCGCGGTATATTCTTTGGCAAACAAATGCCTCCTCAGTCGAATACTAATGATCGAACACCGACCGAGGCGATCGATGGCTTCCTCGACGACCACCCACAAAGCAGGCTATCCGTTGCACAAGAGCCGTCTGCATCATGCTATTAATTAAAGTCCATTATGCGGACGGCGGATATGCACTGCTGCTGATCGAGGCGAAGCAGCGGACAGCAAAACTTATGAAGACGTACATCTTGATCGTCCCGGAAAAATGCGTAAGCCGCGCGTAAGGATTGCCATACTTACGTGACGAGTAAAGAGCGAATTGGCACCGTTTTCAATTCCAAGTCTCAATTGGCTGTTCGGTAGAAAGGTGACGGAATTTCCAATAGGCTTTTGGCAGCCGTTCTTTCAGCCAACCAACAATTCCCCTTTACCGCAAATCACCACTTCACACGAGCTCCTAAATTCCCAGAAGCGCTTAAGAGAAGTCCGCAAGTCCAAAGGGAGCTTTGACGAGCAAAGCGCGAAGAGAATACTAACAAATTGTACAGTATCCCAGGGTCCGGCTGCTTGGTCAGCAAGTTTGTCCGAACAAATGGCGCGAAAGTAGCCAACGGACTGCGGAAGGCCGTGGAAGTATGCGAGCCGCACCGAAGGGGGACCGTCGCCGTTAAAACTGGCAACGTGGCCGAAGGGAACGCTGAAAAGGAAAGAAACAAAATCGATGCTCGCGGGCCGCCGCGGAATTTTGGATTTTCTCAACATACAACGAAACACGAAGGCAGGCAGAGAACAGATGCCGTCCAGTTGACGAGGCATCCAAATGCGCAGTGTTTACCTTATCGGATGCAACGCAAGCAAACAACTCTATTAGACACGGCAGCCGGCTGACCAAGCCAGCATGCAGGCGGCATGTTTGCCAAATGTTGGGCCCAAAACGTACAACCCCAAAACCCTGCTAGCGTCAATCGACAATGGCAAATTTGATAGCGCGCCCTGCCGTTGGTGCTACTTCCCTTAGCTTCCTGTAACAAAACGCGTTTAGCACTTGCCAGCTCGTTCGAACGTCGGGTAACGGTTATCGACTTTTTGACAAGTTGGAATTATGGAAGGTTGACTTTAGTCATATGCTCTTCCGAATCGGGAGGCCAATCGATAGTTGCAAGAAAGTTGTTCTCGGACGAGGCACCAGTAGCCCGTTTGGCGAAAGGAAGATGACGCCTTCTTAGCAGTGGCGGGAACTTAAGGATGAGATCTGAAAGGTGGACTGGCAAACCGATCTTCGCCATGACGTGATTAGCACCCTCGCTCAAAGTACCCCCACGGGATGACTGATGGCAATATTCCAACGGACAACTTCGCAGACTGCAGGAATGACGGAAACGGCGCAAAGGACATGGTTGGGAATGATCGCTCGGCTATTCGCTGAATCACTCTACGATACGTTCTGTACGTTCGCAAAGCAAGGGAAGAGAATGTTTGATCACATTTGCATATTCGCCTGCACAAATCGCGGGATAAGGACATACACTGCAGCAGCCGTACAGGAAAGGGCAAACCGGTGAAACGCCTGCTTATGAATCATTGAAGCGCTTTCGCTTATTCCGAGAAATCGCACAAAATGTGTGCAAACATGCGGGCACGGATGGCACGCCAAAGACGCGTAGCGCCGGCCATCAAGAGCACATCAAGTGGACAGTGCGTTCCAACACCTTAGGAAGAAATGGTCAGCTGCTGGATGATCAATGGCGCGGAACTGTGAAACGCAGGCGGCGACAGCGTTTGCGAGCAATTCGCCCACCTAAAAGGGTTCCGCGCGAGTTCGGCATATCGGGAAACAGGAAACGCAAGAGCAACTTGAAAGCCAGGGTCGAATGCAGGCGGAGCCACAGTTACAAAAATGGTACCTCGTCGGGGTACCGGCCGCCCTTCCCCAAAGGTGTGTCCCTCGTCAAACTTCATTAGGCACTCTTCATTAATATGCAACAATGGGTTGGAATGCAATCAGCCCAAAAAAAGAGAAAAATAAGAGCTTCGATCAATTGGGAAGGAACACTTTTCACATTTGATTACTCGAACTGGCGAGACGCGAACAGTGCGCCGACAAATTGGATTTTGGCCCGATTATACGGAAGGAGGCGAAGGGAGGTTGGCAAACTTTCGCCAGCCTTCATAGCCATCCGCGTAAGGGCGCAGTGCGTGAGCCACGAATACATCGCAGTGTCTACTATGGCTGCATTTGTCTGACGAAATGACTTGTTCCTACTGATGGCGGCGGACAGCGCCTACAATCAAGGAAGAAAGGTCCGGCCAACGGATGAGCAGGAAATTATTAATAAAGACGATAATACTGCTCACAGGTGGCTGAACAATTAGAAATTACAGTATGAACGAAACTATTGGCAATGTCGAAAAACTGCAGGATATCCGACCACTAATTCACGCACGATCTTCGCTCATTTACACATAGCTAACTGCCCATTGCTGCTTTGCTCACACTGACAATTGGTCTGCATTTTCTTCGAACAAACCTTTGGAAGTTTACGGGTAAAAAGAATAGATTCGTTGCCGTTTTGTTTCTATATGACGAGGGCATGCTTCCGCTTAAGTCTCCTATGGCGAAGTAAACGAAAATTCAATTCTCAGTCATCGGAAAGCAACGGTACGTGCTTGGAACAGGAAGGAAAAGTTCAGACAAACAGTTGGTGCTACAAAACATTAAACAGTTCAAGCAGTGACAACAAAAGATCCCCAGCAAATGCCACCACAAGAACATTAGCTATGAATTAGCTGCCATTCACTTTGCAAGCAGGAGAAGGGGAGCCCTAGCTGGACGGATGACTAAGTCAGTCACATGACGTACGCTGCATTCGCGAAGACACTGCATCTAATAAACAGGTAGGCAGTGTTCCAGCGTCATTAGCGAATAGCAAAATTACACGCAGATGCCCTAGAGCAGTGCCGAATGCCAACCTGTATTGATTTCATTTACTTGACATAAACAAATCCTGACCAACATTGGCAACAATGCCAAGCATAATCGAACCTACGCATTCCGGCGAGCGAGCGCGGATCAAAGGAAAACCTACGCCTACGCCAACGTCCCGCAGCTGCGTACAGCCGTCCGAAGAACGGTCTGACAACGCTAAAACCGAGGACTAATTTACCATTCCATTTCCATAAGCTATGAATAGAGTCAGTGACCATATAAAATACAAAAACTGGTCCATAGGAGACAGTGAAAAAGATGGGACAAAGGCTTTAAACAAAGGACGAAATTTACATGTTTAAACAACGCACGCATCTGTTTAAAGCATGCTTTATACCACAATTACCACACCTCAGTAGGGTATTGATCGTTCTCAGTAGTCGCTGATGACGGGGTGTGAGCTACCCCGAAAGCTCCGATGAAAATAAAATAAAAGTCAACAAAAACGGTAGCAGTCGTACAAAACCCTTGAAACATTCCATTTCCCCTCCTTCAGGGAACGGTGGAGGAACATTGCGCTGGAGAAGGGCGCGCATTTCAGCAGTACTTGAGCTTCTTGTACTTGCTTCGAAGCCGTGGACGAAAAAACCCAAATGCACCAAGTATCGCGGTATGCCAAACGTCGTTCCCATTGTTAGCAAAGAAGGTAAGACAGTTCCAATTGCCGGCAAAGCCGACAGGTGAGTTCAACGCAACGTTACGAATTAATCCCCTAATATTTACTTTGGTCCAATGGATATAAGCGAACAACTTGCATCACGGTTATTCCCCGATAACGGGGAATAACCGTGATGCAAGTTGCTCGCTTATGTGCACAAACCCCGTTAAATAAAAAGAAAATTTGTACATGGTCCAATGGATCTGAGAAAACCGATGCACCGTTGCTGCCGCCCACCGTCCGAGGCGGGCAATGTTTCCAGTTTCGCACGAATGGCAACATCAGCTGGCACCTAGCTCGCCCAATGCAAATTTGAAGTTCCATTTTTTCTGAGACTCTCCAGAAAAGCATCTTCGCTCAGGCGCCAACTTTTACGCGACAATTGTGGCGGGCAACGAGCCTGCCAGTTGTTGATAGATCAGAAAATCTCATCTGATTGAATGCTCAAGAGCTACCGCTCGAACCTGCATTATTGAATTAGCAACTTCCATTACATTGTTGCACGTTGCCCTGGGATAAGGTGTCCTTGCCTTAATAAGCGCAGGCTTCAAATTATGGAATCGAACGGCAAAGGCACCGTTAACTTGCAGTTGCCGACCAAGATGTCCCAAAGGGAACAGGGCAGCAAAGACAGGGTTAACCTCACTACAGGAAGGTTCCGTCAAAGGAATCATCCTTTAAGTCGGCAGACCAGCTAAGGGAAGATAACCTGCAAGGCCTATTCGCTTGGTTCAGATAGCTACCAGCGTAAAATAAGTGCTACTAGCTTGGTGCGTACGCTTAACACACCTCCGATAACACTGAATTCCGCCTAAATCTGACAGCGCAATTGCAAAGTGGATTCCTGCAAGTACTGGGATTGGGGATATAGCTCTGAAACGTTATTAAAAGCTGGTTGCAAATTTGGAAATTCGATCTAATGTTGGCGTAGTAGGAAAAAGAAAATATAGCAACAGGATGACCATCACAACACAACGTGCTTCTCGTTGCATGCGGTGTCAAAGTTTGTATACGATAACCTATGCAAACAGCTTGGCGTGCCCACTTCTCTGTTGCACGTTCGACCTGCGAACTGCTTAATACCGAAACTGGTGGACCATTAGGAAATCGGGCATGCCGTGCCGCCAGTTGGCTTACCAAACGCTTGAAATCGTGGCAATGAGAAAATGCATCGGGATACTTGAGCATGGCTGAACAACCGACTTTGACCAACTTAACGGAAAGCAGCGAAATGTTCACGTTTAGCCCAAGTTGCTCTCGTTCTGCAACTTATCACAAGGCCTCCTGCAACGTGCTGCTTTTAGTAACCTTTGATAAGCATAGCTCATTGGTTAACGCGCAATGGTCGAAGGTAGCGACGATGTTTCGAACAACGGAATTCATTAGCTCAGCGTGCCGTTGCTTCCTGCCAAAATTTCCTGTTCAGGTTCGCCGAAACAATGAACACAATTTGAAAACAACTTACCAACAAGCGAATGAGCAAAGCATTGTCGGTGGGAGAGAAACAGTAAAGACGCATTTTTGCATTGCGAAAGTTTTCGCGCCTCTGTGCAACTGCGCGGAAACTGAAGATTCAACAAGAAACTTGCAGTAGCACAACAAATGGGGACAAATTGTGATCAAATTTTTCATTAACATCTCGCCAGCACGGAGCCGGCCGCTTGCTGTTCTGCTTGCGGGCATTCGTTTCCGATCAGCGCGAATAAGCTGTTTCGGGATGGAGCTACGTATCGACCCGTTACAAAGCAAATCATATTCAATTACATCATTATCGTTTTCATGCGTTATGGCCCTGCTCGTTTGATACGAAAAAAAGCAGATGATTTGCAAAAGCCAGATATAAGAGCGACTCCAATGTGCATGGGTACATTAGATTTCATTGAATCAACGCCGCGCTCACGCGATCTTGCAATGCATGGATGAAGATTATCGAGGCGGCATTCCGCCGAATGCATTTATTCTGCGTTCTATACCTTGATAACGACGAAGAGCAGAAAACGCACTGCAGTTACGGCTACTTAGCTCAGTACGCTCCGTCAAGCAGACCCACTTGAAGTTTGCCCACATTAGATATGATTATTACGGGAACGCTCGACATACGCGAACCGCTAATTGTCCATTGCACGCTGAACAAGCCTACCTTGTCATTCAACGTCAGCAGGTGGAAGGGTAAAAACTGCTCATTACTTTTTCACTTGTGTCAAACCGTGAACTCTTAGCGCCTTTCAATAAATCATTGAAGCAAAATGACGAACTTTCGGAGAACGAGCGGAGAAATGGGATTAACGCAATGCTAACCATATTTAAGCTAATGCAAATTCACGTCCGGAGATATTATGCGCACGTGAACGCGAAAACCAAAACAAATATTGATAACAATGTTTTGTAACGGGGTTCATCGATTAAGGCGAATCGAGAAATCACGGAATATTATACCCGTTAGTGTCGAAGGCTACGTAAATGGAAAGATCTTTATTTCCAAAAAAAGGAAAGTAAAAAACGTGGCGCGTCGTGGTCAGGAAGGCGGAACTTCCGGATCAGCCTAGACCCGTCCTCAGTGCGGTCGACTCTCTTTGTGCCCTCCCCCAGGTTTGGCTTTCAGGAAAAGTCCCTTCACTCAGCCGAACCACAGTGGGGCCTGTCAGATCAATATAGATCCATCGGGGCTGGTTCCACCGTGGCCGGCCGGGTATTGGAGCCTTTCCCGTACCAACCATTCCTGGAGGAGGCACGTTGTCCAAGTAAAGGGCACGGTCTGTGTGGAGGCATCGTTCGGGAAAGTCGGTCACGTAACGTTTGCTCATCCTTTGTCTGTCTCGTCCGGGAGAATGTCCTGTGCTCCGTATTCTAGATAATTTCGGAATACTTTCAGACATACTCTCGACTTCCAACGGGATCAAGCCGTACGTGCCATCATGACAAATAGAAGACCCGTTACAAGACATCCAATTTTTCTATATATATATATATATATATATAATATATAATATATATATATATATATATATATATATATATATATATATATATATATAGAAAAACCTACCGTGAAAAGAAGAGAGAAAAAAATATATATATATATATTGTTTGAACACTGGGTGTTTTGTAACGGGTTTGTTCATGTTTGGATATCTTTGTTCGGCTGTCGACCCGTTTGGTGGTATCTGTAATAGATCTGAACACACGCCCTACCAGCGGATGGATGGGCAGTTATTAGAAAATATCACAGATATAGAACGCTTATCAGTCAGAGCTTTCGGCACACTCTGGTGCCGTCGTCAGTGATGGGAAAGAGGGAGAGTTTATTGCGCTGTGGGAATTTATAGTCACGCAATAGGGGGTCAAGGAGGGGGGTCGGCTTGGTATGGTGCAGCATTTGGTTTTATTAATAGCTGCAGTCCATACTTCGCTGATCTCCACACCCTGGTCGCGATTAATGGTGCTATTGTGCCGGATGAATAGAGCTTCCTTAATCCGCCGGAGCTGTAATCGGCTTTCCCGGCAAAATAATTTTGGTCGCGGGTCAAGTGAGCAGTGGATGGCGTGCTCTGCGACCGCCGAAGCTTTTATGGCCTCCTCCATGATCTTTTTTGGAGCGCGGGTTTGGGGCCGGCCACGGCGTATATATATACGTATATATATATATATATATATATATATATATATATATATATATATATATATATATATATATATATGTCGAAGGCCACAGATATAATATTTCCGGGAGAATGTCTGCTTACAAAACATTGTTATCAAGAACTTGCATGTGCACACGGAGAACAGGACATTCTCCCGGACGAGACAGACAAAGGATGAGCAAACGTTACGTGACCGACTTATATAATATATATAACCGACTATCTTCATATATAACCGACTTATATAATATATACCGTTTATATATATATATATAAACGCTTTATCAAACGGGTGGCTTACCGTGTTGGAATATTGGATTTGCATAAAAATGCACTTACCCCGTCGGATTAGGAATTATTGCAGTCTGTACTTACCCCGCTAAGAGTTCACGGTTTGACACAAGTGAAATATAGATCTATATATGTATATATATCCTATTGTTCAGTGCGGCATTCAAATTTGCAGCGGGATGAACAATAGAACGCTACTTCGTCGCTTGCTTACACGCTGCCTTGAAAGCAAGCTGCACAATGCGGAATCGGTATCGCCATTTGACTGTATTGTATAATACAAGATTCGAAAATAGCAGATACCCTTTTGGAGGCTGAGAGACCGTGATGTGGGCCCACAGCAAAAATCGCTCTGGAGCGTTGGCACTGCGAATACGCGAAGTTTAAAAGACCACGTTACCGTCTACGAACGCGATGCGCCGGTGGACTTCAACCTCTCGGACCACGCGATGGCTATGTCTTAAAAAGTTGGACTTCCAACCAATCGAACGGCCATTGATGGACGACAGGCGGGGCGCCACATCTTGTGCTATCGTCGGATATTGAATACGAACTTGTCCTTCGCAGACTCCCTGAAAAACCAGCTTCATTAATACAATTCCGTTCAAACCCCGTCCAATTAGGGCGCTTGGGATGTACTAGATGGGAGGGAATGCCAGTGGGAAAAAACTTGATCTTCTATGCCAGCGAGCGCTATTTTTTGCCGCGGTGCCATCATGCGACGTCATTTAATCACGTTTGGAAGATGAGACAACGGTTTCCCCATTCTCATGGCGGTGGAGGAACTTTGCCTTGCATGCAAGTTCCATCCATGGGCATTCACGACGGTGATTAGAGGATCTGCATGTTCAATTGGGAAAGCCGCTTGAAAATGCCGGCAATTCGCCATATACTGAATAACAAAAACTGAAATGAGATTCGATCGTTGGTACTTTCGTTAAGAAAAGACATCCAACGCACTGATGAAACCTAAGCCGACATGGATTCCTACCGCTTTGAGGCAGTATTCACGCATTGTATTGGCCGTCTGCTACTCTCCTCAATGAATAATTAGCCTTGCTCCGTCCTCGTTATGCAAAAAGGCATGCCTAAGTGGGGCGTCAAGTAAGCTAACTTGAACAAACTACTGTAAGCTAAAGTGCACCCATTGAATAGTTAAGAAATAACTTTCGGACTGAATTCCAAAGGGAGCGAATTTGCAATGAATCCATAATCGCCACTGTTCGTACTTGAGTAGTCATTATGCGCAGCTTGTTGAATCGGTTGTCTGGTTTGGCACTGACCATAAGTGGAAGCACCATATGGCACATCCGTTAAGCATTGCTAATATAAATCAACCACCTTACAAGATGCATATCAAGCAATATTGTTGGCCTTAATTCAAATATACGATCCGTTGGCGTAAATGAAAGCCGCGTCGTCTTGAAGGTGAGTGCAAGTGCCGCGCGCATTACCAAAGCTAATGAGAAGCTATACGTATTAGCTAAGATAGAGCATAATTGTGACATAAATGGCACACTGGAACGCTGTCAAGGGGAAGAAATCTACCTGAATACCGAGGTCAACTGAAAACAGGTTTCTATGCAACAAGTCGAAGATACGCATATGCACTTTGAAACGACCAGTTCCGGTTGACAATAATAAACAGTGGCTATGGTTCATAAACAAATGTTTAAACGTGGCGTCTAAACAATTTATCTGTAAAGGAAACCGTGCTTTTGCTTGGGACAGCTTTGATTTGCCAGTGCCAGTCCAATGCGCTTGCATTCATGCAAACAATATACCGCTGCTAATAACGTCAGCTTACAACAAACGGCTGCTCAGGCCCGTCCGGCCAAGTCATCTCTGCACCAAGTCGTACTACCGTCCACTGGGGTAGTGATTTGTTTGGGTAATTGGACGCTCCCTACATTAGGGTACATCATGCACGCGGCAAAGTCATCGAATATTTTAAATGCGCAACGCCCAAGCGCTCGGAACCATCTTCGAAAGCTCGCCGAGCAAAATTCAAACAAGAAAGGGAAATTCCAGCAACGTCTACAATGCAAACCGTTCCCCAAAGTCGCAAAGGTGCGCAACTTGGAGGCGAACGCTGAAAATTGGCAAAGCAACTTCAAATGGCGAGTGAGCAGAGAACAACTCTTCAGGTGGACAACAGGTTGGGGACGCTAGAAAGCGGGATGAACAGTAGAAATTACCAACATGAATAAATTATGTAATTAGGGATTTGTCCGAAAGCAAAATCCCAAGAAAGATTCAAAAAGCATAACAACCAGGCGAGCTTATTAGAGCGAATCCTCTAATCAAGGCGAATGGTTAATGAAATTAGCGAGACGCCGCGGCGGAGCTGCAAAAGACGGAATACCGAATGAAGTCCGTACACCTAAGAGCGAAACGTGCTTGAAGACCATTATGGTTAAAGTGAAGCAACTGAGAGCGGCGCAAGTTAACCATGAACTACGGCAGCACCTGATTATAGAATGCGAAAACAGGGACACGGCAGTCAAAGTTATAATGCAAAACTGCAAGCCCTCCATTTTGGCTAATGCATTGAAATAATTCCCCGTTTTCAATCATTCGCCTGCGATAACGGGTAATTAATTGTGCTGAAACATTAGCGCAGTGATGAAGAGCTGCTTTTATTAATATTAGCTTCAAGGATGACCAACTCAATAATCAGCGCTGTAAGTGCAAAAGCCATGCAATGTGTACCAATTAGAGGCAATCGTAAGGTCAACCGAAGGACAAGTCCGTAAAGCAACTGATTTACCTGAAGCAGCCCTCAGATAGCCAATCACTCCTCGAACAGTTCAATCTTATGCAACCATACCTCCCGTAGCTGAGGCTTCCTGGGATGTTGAAAACATGTGCATTAATTAGCTACTTTTCCACGAATTCTTCCCGTTGATCTATGCCGGAAATTAAACGTAAAAGCGCCATACCAACGGATGGATGGGTCTGTTAGTAGGTAAAATATTCAGCGCAATACCTTGCTGATCTCGGAGCTTTCGGAACAAGCTGGTTCCGAATATTACTGCGCTGAATATTTTACCTAATAACTGACCCATCCATTCGTTGGTAGGCCGTTGTTACGTTCAATTTCAGGCACAGAACAATGGGAGGAATCTGCAGAAAATAGCACAACCGAATTTCCCGTTACCACGGACCCTGTCTTCAGCAACGAAACTGAATAGTGAAAATGGGGTTTCTGATAACGGGGCGTGATTTCATATTTAGGTATAGACACGGCAAACCTCCCGTCTGCTAAACGGGAGGTTTGCCGTGTCTATACCTAAATACGAAACTGAATAGTGCATATCTAGTAACTGAATAAAGGGCTTCTAACGGGTTCAGGTTTCGCTGAAAATCGGGTTGCTTGTAACGAGCTCTTGCATGATGGAGTTGTCCTTCCTTTGGAACGGATTGTAGCTCGTTGTATGATGTAGAGGCTGCGTGACTGATTCCAAAATGAACACAACCAGTGACTGGCTAAAAGGTCTTTAATGGTAAACGCACACACAGTGAATACCGAAGCTTTCGGAACAGCCTAGTTCCGTCGTCAGCGATGGGGAAAGGATGGGTCTGGGTTTCATTGTACCAAGAGACGGCAAGAACACTCAATCAGAAATGCTTTATTATAAGCGTAGCTTTCGAGACCTCCCTTGATCCCGTCTTCAGCGCAAATTTTTAAACGCAACCTATCGTACGAGTATCACAGTCACGAGTTTTTGTCAGTTATGATGTTAAGGACCTTTTTACTTGCATACCAGTCACATATACAACTGATATCCTAAAATGCCTATTGCAATCAGACAGTAATCTGCATGAAAGAACTAAAATTAAACCCGTTTCATGTCACTAAACTAGTCTCCTTTTGCATGCGGGGAGGAAAGCACTTCAGATTCCAGGACTGATTCTTCACACAAAAGGACGGGGCCCTCATGGGCAGCCCGCTCTCGCCCGTTCTCGCCGAAATCTTCATGGAACATCTCGAAGAAAAGGCTTTTAGCACGTGCGAGACCGGGTCAGCACCGTCCTTTATCAAAAGATACGTAGATGATATATTTGCAATAATCAGAGCAGGCAGTGAAGAACCCTTCCTGGAACACCTGAATTCCCTTTTTACTAGTAACATTAAACTTACCATGGAAAAAGAATGTAACAATAAGTTGCCATTCCTATATGTTCTAGTCATTAAAAAAGGTAATACGATTAACACAACTGTATATAGAAAACCGACAAATTCAGAACGCTTACTACATTTGCCTTCCCACCACAATATTTCAGTTAAACGTTGTATAATAATCAGCATGGTAAACAGCGCGCTTGACGTTTGTGACACGCAGTATCTAAACTCCGAATTAAAATACATTTGCACAACGCTAATCTCTAATGGCTACCCAAAACACTTTATTAATTCTGCTATACAACGTAGGTTACTTAAGACATTAATAAACCCACCGGTGTCCGCCTCGTTACCCAACCCGGTGTTATACGTTCCGTACTATAATGGCTTTGGGGAGTGCCTCAAACGTTTGGGCCACGCGTTCAACTTTAATGTTCGATTTAAAAGTTCCCGTAATCTCCGTTCCCTGTTACGAAGTCATAAGATCAAGGTTCCACTGAATAGGAGACCAGGCGTCGTTTATGAAATCAAGTGTGGTTGCCACGCCTCCTACATAGGAGAAACGGGCAAATCTTTACTTGATAGATTTCATGAACACATGGCTACAATACCGCGAAACGAAGACTCAATGGTCTACCAGCGCAACGCCGTGGACGACCCCAAACCCGCGATCCAGCCAAGATCATAGATGAGGCAATAAAAGCTTCCGCGGTTGTGGACCATGACTCCACATGCTCACTCGAGCTGCAACCGCGCATTGTCGGCCGTGAAGAGCGTTTCCACCTGCGGCGGACCAAAGAAGCCTTATACATAAGACATAATACATCCTTGAACCGCGACAAAGGTGTACAGGTCAGCGAAGTTAGGACTGCTATTGTCAATAAAAGAAGGTGCTGCACCTTACCGAGCTGACCTGTACTTCCTTCCCCTTTGTCTCTGACCCGTACTTAAACCGACAACGGAGTAAAAACTTTCTCTTGCTCTCTGAAGACGGAACTCGAGCGTTCCGAAATATCCGAGAAACCGTACGTTGTGTTCTGACCATGCTCTTCCTATAACTACTCTCATCCATCCGTTGGTACGGAGACCGTGTCAGTTTACTTACAGATCCATCACGTACAGAAAGCAACGGGACAAAATCCGTGAAAAAGTACAACATGAAGATCCATGCTCCCGTTAAAAGACATCCTGTCTTCCAAAATATCTAGTAACTACGTGATTAAGATGGTTTTCATGAAAACCTTCACCTTCTGTTGTGATTCATATTTTTGGCATTGGCTAAAACCATCTTTCTGAAGCTGCGACTAGTGATCTTATCGCTTTACTTACACCTAGATCAGTATTACGTATATTGTGGAGCTATTCTACTATACCGTCTATTTCAGCAAGGTTTGAGATAAAGTCCTCTTTCAAGCGCAGGTCTGTGATAACGAGGGGAGCGATAAACAGAGAAACGATAACATGTTATCGCGCCTCCTGTATGGTTGATTTGTTCTCTTCGCTGAAGACGGTGCGCTCGATGTCTCGAAAGCTAAGTAACGTAAGCAGGTGACCGCAACAACTGTACAAAGTCGTTCAAGAAGAAGGAACGAAACGCGCGATGTCGTGAAGAAATCAACTCATTCACACTCGAATTGCGTGGCGCCTATTCAGTTCAGAGTAATTGCCTACGCCACGATTAATGAGGTGAACCAAAGCCAAAGTGAAGTTTCCATAAGCGTTATACCTTCTTAATGGCCCATCCTCTGGCGCCAAGAGTTAACTATATTGAGCAACATAAGTGATATTGTTCTTCTTTGAGCAACATGGAATATTTGGAAAATGTGACTTTCTTACAGGCTCGTATGATCTCATACTTTCTTTCTTCTTTACGTGTTGCCTGTGCAAGGAGAAATTTTTAATTGGTTAACTTACCCGAACGACGTAGCTTTCGGGAGAAACGACTCCCATCCTCAGCGCCAAGTATGAACAGTCCTGAAATATAAATATACAAATATAACGACTATTATTTCGCTCCGGACTGTTCAAACTTGGTGCTGAGGACGGGAGTCGTTTCTCCCGAAAGCTACGTCGTTCGGGTAAGTTACCCAATTAAAAATTTCTCCTTACACAGGTAACACGTAAAGAACAAAGAAAAACACATGGAATATTATTAAAATGCTCGATAATTTCATGACATGATGGTACGACGTTGGAATGAATTTTATTGACATACAGAAATCCGCTGTTTTCCGGACCAACCGCGTCCCGTCTTCAGCGGTTAAACAACGAAGGTTCTGGTATGATGACTATCTATGGAAAATTGATCTTAAACTAGAATTATAATGGATTTAAATCAAGTTTAAACCCGTCTGACATCTGCTGTTCGTCTACGTCATGATATATGACAAGTACCCATCTCGGATATCTTTTTTCGGCTGTCGACTCGTTCGATGGTATCTGTAATAGATCTGAAACACCGCCTACCAACGGATGGATGGGCAGTTATTAGAAAGTATCACAGATAGAACGCTTATCGAATTAGAGCTTTCGGCACTCTCTGGTGCCGTCGTCAGTGATGGGAAAGAGCTCTTTCCCTTTCTAATGATACTTTCTAATGATTTCCCTTTCTAATGATACTTTCCAATGATTTTCCTTTCTAATGATACCGTTACAAAAAATCCAATTTTTAATTAGCTCGATCATTTATCGCAAAGCCATAGTTAGCACCCATGAGACACCGGCTGGGGATTGCAAATACAACGATGAGTAGTGTTCCCTTACTAAGCGACGCTCATTCAGTTAGTTCCTTTCGCACCTAGAAAAGCAGCAATCAACCAAAAACCGTAAATCCACTTCAAATGGCCGTTGACCAAAAAAGGCGCTTGGCCTTCCTGCTTTGGTGCGACATTTTCACGCGTCCAAACATTCAATTATTCTCGATTTGTAAACATGCGGCCTGCCTTGTCGTCTGACAACCGGCAGAGACACAACTTGGCAGCTTGTGTAAACTAGTCTAGGCTTTAAAGAATGCGCAGGTACAACCGTGCATACTATCACTGGTATTAAAGCGCCATCGGCCGTTTGTCTCAATTTCGGACGACGCTGCGAGTTGACATTGTTGACTTTGCGCTCGACCAAACGTCCGCATCTGCAGGCCGGCAGCAAGCAGCGAAGCCATGGTAAGTAATTTGCAAAAGTCAGTACTTCCCAGGGGAACGCTCGACTTTCGCTAAACACCCCAATCCCGGTAGATCCTTAAGGGTCTCAGGCCGGCGGTCGGTTGCTGGGCGGCCACAGCGGCTGGAAGCGTTGCGCCAAAAGTAGGGCACCGCTGGCTTGGCATAAACAGCGTACGGCCAACGTTCGACGAGCAAGCAACATTAAGACTGGAAAATTTTTCAGGAGATGAACAAGCCAACCAGTCGATCAATTGCTAAGGATTACGACAGCATGGTGGCCGTGTCCAAGTTTTTAAGAAATCAGATGACCGAAGCTCCTTTGGTTGGTCTGGTCTGCGGCTCGGGCCTTGGCAGCTTGGGCGAAAGGCTGAAGCCGTCCGTAGCGGTCAAGTATTCCGACATACCGGGGTTTCCGGTCAGCTCGACAGAAGGCCACGCCGGTGTCCTCCTGTACGGCACGCTTGGAGGCAAGCGAGTGGTCTGCATGCAAGGTCGCTTCCACTCCTACGAAGGCTACGATCCAGCGGAGTGCGCCTCTCCCATTAGGATAATGCATTTGCTTGGAGCTCGAACGGTCATCCTGACCGCCGCGGCCGGCGGCCTCAACCCAAAATTTAAGGTGGGCGACATGATGGTCATCACGGACCATTTCTGCCTGCCAGGTTTAGTTGGTCTAAGTCCACTGTCAGGACCGAACGACGAACGATTCGGACCCCGTTTTCCTGTCATGCAGGGAGTATACACGACAGACTTGGTCAAAGTCTTCAAGGAAGTCGCCACAGAAGCTAAGCTTACCGACCGCGTACGCGAAGGCGTTTATGCCATGATTGGCGGCCCTGCATTCGCTACTGATATCGAAAGCAAATTTCTGCGTAGCGTTGGCGCCGACGCGGTCGGCATGAGCGTGGTCTGGGAATCGACCGTGGCTCATCACTGCGGTATGAAAGTGTTGGCCGTTGCCGCGATCACTGACGTCCTGGGCGACTATTCCGGAAAGAGTACATTGCACCAAGAAGTTGTCGAAGTGGGCAAAAAGGTTGCTGAAGACTTGATGCCTGTTCTGGAAGGCGTCTGTCAGCGCCTGTAAACCCTTTTGCTACATTGAGCGGTGCAGCTCCGTCGATTACAAGTTAATCTCTTATTCGACTCAATATAGTTTCCATCGATTTCAGGGTTAAGTACATCCTCAATTGGTGCATCAACTATGGCTAAATTAAATTGATTGGCAAAAGGTTGACAACAGCTGTGAACTAAAGTTGCTTTTAAAATCCGTATGTATGCAACATTTGTACTTTCATCGAACAAGAGAACTATTGATAGTTACAATGTAACTGACCATTTGTTCTCCTGGCGCTTTGGAAATTAAGACGAGATAATGGCCTGCTAACAGTAATTCAACAGACCATGACTCGTTGCCGCTATATATATTATTATATAATATATAACCTGTGCAAACAAAACATGTTGTTATAGGTGGACAAGTTAGACTAGCATTACGCGTACGCGGCAAACCTGCAAGAACCCTCTGCCTCAAAATAACCCCACCACAGTTTTGCTTCCTTGTATTCTAACAAAGTGATTGGAATTTGAGTAATTCATATTCGGACGATTTGCTTAACAGCGTAAAAACTCAGAAGCGCATTACTGCGAAATAGTTTAACTAGAATTCGTAAATAATCGTACATTAAGTTTAGGCGTACCAGTTAATTGGCTTTAGTGATTGAAACGTCTGGCAGAAAAGTTCTGGCCACCTGTTCATCCTTCATCTAAGAAACATCTCTACGCAATGTAGAGAAATTGCACCGCTGCTTATATTTGAATTCGACGCGCTCGTTTTTAGTTTTGCAGCGCGGCAAAACATTACGAAGAAAACTTTCTAACGAACCTATTGCGAACTGCTACGTTGCGTTGACGATCAGTGCTAACGTTGAGGCACCGCTTCAGCGGGTCGAAAGGAATTAGGCCGCTGTCGCTTTTCATCATCGCCGTCAAAAGTTCCGGTTGGATAAGATGGATTGACGGTAGAATAAGATGAAATCAGGCAAACTATCAGTCAACCTCATCAGGTAGCAGATATGCCATGAAATATTTCGGTTCTGGTTCCCAGTTGCTACGACAGTTAGACTCGCACAGATTGTATGCCAATTCACTTGTTTAAAGGTCCGCATTGTAATTAACATTCGTATAGCGAGCTGATAATGGATGTCACGACCCTGTTAACGTTCATTTATCGGTTAATAGTTTTACAAATCGCATCGAAGTATAAACTTGTCTGTAACCCGAATAGTTAAGCGAAGGACAATCTTCCTGCTTGATCCTAATTTTTCAAGGAATAACATCTTCCTGCTTGATCCTAATTTTTAAGGCTTAATAAAAGCAGCGATCACCCCCGAATCGAAATGAAAACCCACTTTCAGCAGTGAACATTCTTCATGCATTCTTACCACTCGAACTCGCTTTCTAACGTTCAGTGTTGATTGAGTTTCTTGTCAGGCTGTCGGCACTCAACTGCCTCCGTCGTCAGCGCAAAACAGTTGATAAGGCTACTTTAGCCGACAGCGGGACAGAGAGTCCTGAATGCCGTGGGAAAATGTCAGCATGATCAAATGTGAGTTAAAAAAGTAATGTCCAGATGAAGACACGCATCCAATTGGGCTTCTTTTTAGTGTAACAAGCATATGTTCGTTGAAAATGCAGCACACTTACATGGTAGAGCAGCTAAAGAACGGGTGAAAATATTTCGAACATTTTGGGAGAAAGCAAATTTCGATGATACCATTAGTCGCTCTGCACCCTTAGGATTTATCCTTAGGAATGAGGCAGGATGCGCAGGACACTTGACGAAAGGAAATGTTCCTCCTGCAACAGCTGTATTGGAGGCAATAATTGAATTTACAAATAACAAGAACACTCGATAAACGTCTCTTTACAAAAACGAGAAATGGGGACTCCAAAGGGCGAAAGCCAGATGTTGGAATTGGTGCAAAGGGACGGATCCAACAAGGGTCGTGGATGCAAGAAGAAAAACGTCCATGACCACACAACATGCTTTGTACTGTTTGATCGATCTACAGGGGAAGGTAATTCCTCCTGAGGAACTTTCTCAGAATCGAAAGGCTGTACGACGGAAACCGCTCGAACTGGGACAATGTCCTACTAGTTAGCGAAAAGAGAATCTACGGATTAGTCTGGTTAGCTGTTAGAGCGGAATACTTCCTTGATCCTGCCAACGTATTTCAACTTCGAAGTTGTTCAATCCTTAGGTTTCTCGATTGTAACGATGAAACATACCGACACAGAAAGTTCGGTCAAATTGAACACATAGCTTCAGGCGCTTCGCTTCAACGTCTGTTCATATGTTGTAGTATGTATCAAAACAATTTATTTCTTAATTACAATGCAAGCCCTTTTCACAACCAGCACAAAGAAACCAATTCATTAGTAGAAAGAAGACTGACAAACGCTGAAGACGAAAACATGAGACGTTTTCGAAAGCTCCGTCATCTACGTTAGTCAATCACGGGTTACACTGCCGTATTTTATCAGTTATATATATATATATATATATATATATATATATATATATATATATATATATATATATATATATATATATATATATATATATATATATATATATAGTTCTTAAGGATGGAGGGTGCACAGCCCTTTCGCCAGGTCGCTGACGACGGAACCAGGTCGTTCCGAGCGCTACGATAAGAGTTTTGATCTGTGATATAACTAATAATCGCCCATTCACCTGCTGGTAGGTCATTTGCAGTTTTACTACAGGTATCATCAAAACGGGAAAGCCGGAAACCACCAAAAATCACCCACTCTTTCGATATATGAATGCAGCTAACTTTTATTTCTCACAGTGCTCCTATACGGGTTGCCCACTTTCCAGCATGCTTTCTGC
Organism: Trichuris muris; assembly: GCA_000612645.2. NCBI lineage: Eukaryota > Metazoa > Nematoda > Enoplea > Trichinellida > Trichuridae > Trichuris > Trichuris muris. Next base: position 9,177,077 of record CBXJ02000086.1, read on the forward strand.
ATATACACATGTACAAACGGGCGAGGTCTGTACGTATGCATATGCAAAAAAGCATGCTGGAAAGTGGGAAACTCGTATAGGAGCACTGTGAGAAATAGATGCTAACTGCATTTTTTTGAGTGCATGTTAGCAACTGACACTCAGCTAAATTTTCCGCGCACGTTGGGTGCTGAGGCGATGGGAACGCGAACCTTTAAGAACATGATTGCACTTCAAGACTGAAATGGCGACTGCGATAGTAATTGGCAATCTGTATGAATGTGATTTGCAAAAATACGTTAAAATGAGCAGAAGCCTATTTTAAGGAAAGGCACATTCACAAGCTTCACTTGACTTTTAAGCCATCCAGTAAAGCTGCCATGCGAGACAACAATCACCACGGTATTATGCGTTCGATTTAACTTTTAATATCACCAATTAGTAACGCTGATGACGAGATACATTGACTAGATAAGCTATCTTCAGTAAAAGTCTTTACCTACAGGAATACACAGCTCCTTTGAGGCAAAGGTACCAAGCAATTATCAAGCAGTCTATATTCTTTCATCCACTTCCATTAATCAGTTACAAATCCAAACTTAAAAATAAAGTAGGAAATCAAGTAGTGATTCTAGACAAAGCAGACTACATCAGCAAGACGGAATCGGTTTTATCCAGCGACGTATATGCATCAGTACAAAAAGACCCTTCTGACGACACAAGGAAGACACTCTCCTTGATCCCTTCCGACCTACACTCAGCCTCCAAGGAGGCTGCACTCGAGAAGACGATACAACTCCTGAAGTTTCCCTCGAACTTCAAGTGCCCAGAAATGTACGGTCTTCCAAAAATGCACAAACCAGACATACCCAATGAGGCCTGTAGTTTCCACGATCAATGGAGTCACATCCCACATCTCTCGCTACTTAAAGAACCTAATCAAACCCTTAGCCGGCAACCGTTTCTCTTCAGTTAAAAACAGCATTTCTTTCTGCACAGACGTCAAAAACTTCCAATTAATGGCTGGACATGTTCTTGTTAGTTACGAGGTCAAAGATCTTCTCACCAGCATTCCCTTAACATAAACTCTATCCACACTACAGAGCCTTCTCTCATCTGACAATACGCTCAAGGATAGACCAAAACTAACAGCGCAACAAATAACTGAGCCAACAAACTTTTGCATGACAAACGGCAATTTCTTCCAATTTCAAGGACACTTCTTTAGGCAACCTGACGGGGTTCCGAAGGGAAGCTCGTTGTCACCAGTACTAACCGAAGTTTTCATGGAATCTCTTGAAGATAAGATTTTTTCGACAGTTCCCTCTGATATCAAACCACAATTTTTCAAACATTATGTAGACGACATTTTCGCCATAGTACCCACAGGAAAAGATGAACCCCTCCTTGCCTTTCTAAATCAAGCATTCTCCTCCCACATTTCCTTCACAGTGGAAAAAGAAATAGATAAGAAGCTACCTTTCCTTGACTGCATGGTCATTAGATCAAGCTCTGGCGTTAAAAGCAGAGTTTATCGCAAAACGACGCATTCAGACAGATACCTAAACTACAGTTCCCATCATCCACCATCAGTCTTTCGAGGTATCGTACATGGAATGGTCAACAGGGCCATAAATATTTGTGATCAAGAGTTTCTACAAGAAGAGTTGAATTACATCCGGAGGGTTTTCAAGACCAATGGGTATCCCAAAGAACTAATTGAAAAAATCATCAACCAACGGCTACGCGAACAGAAGGTAAACAGAGAGAAAAATTCCACAGAGACGGCTCTAGTGATCCCCTATCAAGCTAGATTAAGCGAGAAGATTATACGTCTTGGCAAACGGTTAGAGTTTTCTTCAAGAGTGCACCGAACCTTAGATCTATTCTCAGAAACGACAATATAAGAACGGACATTGAATCACACCCAGGCATAGTATACCTAATCAAATGCAGTTGCTCGGCCAAGTATATTGGTGAATCGGGAAACTCACTGGTCCATCGTTTCAATGAACACATGAAGTGCCTCACAAAGTATAAGAACACCAAAGACCGATTAGAAGGACGCAAGAGCACCAGGAGAGGGCGCCCTCAAACAATTGACCCTTATACAGCCATAAATCAAGCTCTAAGATCATCGGCAGTAGCTGAACACCCATCTAACTGCTCAGGGCTCTTGCAAGGAGAAATGCTTTGTCATGAACAACATCACCTAAGGAGGAAAATTAAAGAAGCCCTTTACATTAGACACAACCAGACCATAAATAGGGACCAAGGAATAGACGTCAGCGACGTCTGGGATGAAATCTTTACCTCCGCGCAATGTTGTCGTACTGCACATACCTAACAATTCCCTCCACCCACTGGATGGGACTTCTTAAAATCTTTCAGGAGGAAGTCGCACGCAAACAAAGACAACCCAGGAATAAACGCATGACTGTGAATAAAACGCGTCTCGAACAGATATGGCTTCGAACGGCTTGCGCTCAAGGCGAGACGCTACAAAGGTAAGCAGCTTACCTTGTTGCAGAAGACGGGTTTTACATTTCCACAACGAAAAGGCGAGAAAAGCAAGCAGCAACTTTCCAGGAAACGATAGCGCACACGGCATCACAGTGATCGCACAGAACATTTGTAACGAATTGTTACGGCAAGAATAAAAGAAAGCAGGTACAAAGTTCTACTATTCTTTCCATTGCACCAGCATTCTAGTTGAATCGCCCGAACAGTTAACGTTTTCTGAGGCGTACATTCGCTTAAATACTTCGTTCTATCTCAATGCCAACGAGACCACAAACTTTATCAGCAGCGAGCAATGTGAGAATGGCTTTCATAGTGAATTTGTTGTGTTGGGGCCGCTAAGTGATCAAAGGTCAGGAAGCACACCTTCCATCGTGCACAGCCACCTCAGTTTAGTCCCTTCACAGCAGCCGGTTTGATGAATCGGCTTTGCTCAAATCTTGTTCGCTGACAGCGCTTGGCTCGCGTTTAGACAAAGGTTGATTCGCACAAGGCATTATTTGCTTTAGTTAAATTTAAGTCGCATTCCTTAGACTTACTCCATTCTGATCGACGCGTAACTCCTCTGTAAGCGTCGACTTAATCCTCGTTCTTCGGCTCCAGGTAGACCTCTCGTCTTGCTGCTTTCATGTTACGTGAAAATCAGATATACGAGACAATTAGTTCGAATTCCATGTGAACCGGAGCCAGCCGTAAGTTTTGGAATAGCATTTTGCTACTATTAAAACGTGGTGACATTTCGATTTTCTGGCTGTTAATCCTGGTGTCTTGGCATGCCAACGTCAAGTCCGCGCAATTGCTGAGCTTTCTGTGTGTCCTCGATTTCAAATCCAATTCTGGCAAGCTTACGTATTTTCATTTCGTTTGTTCCCATTTGAAAAATTAGAATGCCTGCATGAACTCCATGTTTTACTTTTCGTTTTAATGTGATGTGTACTTGTTTCTACATTATTAAACCTTCCATCACATTGTCCTGTCAGTAATTCAATGTCGAAAATGGGATGGCCTTGTGTATTGCACCGATTGAGTTCTCAATCTTATGTTGCATTCAGTAGTAACATCGCATCATTTTTTTGCAGGTATATCGCTGTTCATGCCGGTTGCCACAAGTACCTTGTCATCTCTCAGAACCTACTTTTTTGGTGCACGTCAGCAACTTCGGATCATGCGTCTCTCTTTAGGGCCTTGCATTTTTCCAGCATATAGAACGCAAATGCATAACGCTTATGATTGGTCGGACTTACGGTGAAGGTGAAGAGTTGTCTAGGTAAGTCTTGCAAGATATTGCCTTCCTCCGTCTTGTAGCTCGCCTGCTTAGTGCCAAGTGGAACCATTGACCTTTCAACTGAACATCTTTGATTCAAACTTAAATTTGTCAAATAAAAGGCAGGAAATGATCGCCTAGTAGAAATAATCGATGTACAGATTAACTATCCTCTAAGGAAACGTCTATTCCATGTTTCCTTCGATGCTAGCGACCGTTTCACAGTTTTTCTGCACAAAAGCTGAAGCCGTAGATAACGCAGAGCTGCATGCCTGCAGAAGGCGTTTTTATTTAGGGAAGGATGCAAACAATTTGTTAAGTCATTAAAAGCAATGCAGTCGCTAAATATTTAAATTTCCTCGAAAAGCAGGAAGGTCACCCGAAATTAAGTGCCCTGTAAGCGATTCATGGGGAAATCCTTGTTTTGGCATTCCTTACTCCATTTTCAAATAGTTTAAGCAATTGAAAAACGGCCAATGTGCATTATGGAGTCTAACCTGTGTTGCTACCTTAGCTTTTGCATTAATATTTATTCCAACGTTGTATTTATTTAACGATCATACTTGGAAGGTAGCTCTGATAGCAGTGGAGTCGCATTTGGCAAACAACAACGAGAAGTCTCTTTAGAAAGTAAAGCAGGCCTGTTTGGCTACCTGAAAGCTTGGACGATTTGATTGAAGCGAGTATGCTTCATATCCACTTCAAAGTTCTCAACTAAACATCCGAACATTGTTCAGCAGTGCACCGTGGCCCATTCGCGGGCAACGATGCCGTACGTTAAATTGTTCGCACTGAAAGACGCATTCACGTAAGGCCTAAAATTCCATTTGCCGACTCACGTCAATGAAACAATACCAGTTGCTTTCTTATTGTCGGTTTTATTTGCTTTGAATTTTGCGTTTGGATAGGTTTGAAGCTGTTGCTAGCACGTGACCTTCTTTGGACAAAGCCGACCTATTTACTTTGCCATTCCGTTAGAGCGAGCCGCGCTTTTTAATACTGAGAGCACCTGACTATTGCTTAATACTGCTGCTTTTGAAAGTGGCCAACGCAGTGCTACTTACTCCTTGTCATGCTTACCGTTTTTTTCAATTTCCCAGACCCTTAAGTTAGAAGGAATAGTTTGCCTTGAAAATATCTAAATATACACTATCTACCTTTGATCTTAACGCTCTGTAAGTCGATGTTATGCATCCTCTCTTCTATTAATCCTTGCTTACGCATATGGCAGCATGTGTATGCCTGCTTGATGTAATATCCAGTGGCTCTCCATAGCGCATCAGCTGTGTTTGCACCCCCAACGCTGCCGCAGCTGCGCTAATCAGCCCGTCAATGTTTATCCATTTCATTTATGGAGGGGGCCGGTTGCCGTGGGCATCGCTGTTACAGTGAGGCTTCGTTGAAATGTAAATTTTTCGTTGACTCTCCAAACGGCCTTTCCTTTAAGCTCGCTAGTATATATGTGCTGTCTACCCGTTTGCCCTGCGTCCCGCTTACTCGTCACCCTATTTGCACAGTTACTTGGTTACGACACTTTCGCTCACCTACCTAATGCGCCTGCATCGCAGGGTCAGCTCGATTGGTATCCCCTTCTTTGGCGCCAACGATGGAATTTTACCAAGAGGTCAGTGCCGAAGCGTTCGCAAACGAAAGCTCATCATCAATACCGGAACCTTCGGAAATCTTGAGTCGGCAAGCACTCAGGCGAACCTCGCTGGAGGAGTTGCTTCAACAGCTGTACAATCCGTGCATTAGCGCTGGATATGGAGCTGCGTACGAGTCCGAGTCATTAACGGATCAGTCCTCTGAATTGAGCACCTCTCAGGTTCGTCATGTTGGCAATGGTGACCATTTCACCGAAGCAGCACTTCAAGAACTGAGTAAGCAAATTCGCTTTTGCGGTACATCGTTTTTGCATGCCAGCACTGCAGTCACCAAATCACCGTAGTCTGCATAAGTTGCTTGGTGGGGACAAAATCAGGGTAGCAGCAGCCTTTCACCGCAGTTGGCAGTTTCATCCTGACGGAGTCAAACGCCCGTAAACTTCCAAGAAACGTCAAGAAATAATTTTCCGCTTACCTCATTGGTGACTCATCCAACTAAAGGAACCCTGCTTCAATAAGGTGAACCTCCATTTCCATTCTACTGTGCCTCCCAACTATAGCCATTGCTCGCCCAGTCTTCGCAAATTGCCATTTGAGTGATTATGTAAATATTAATAGAATGAAGGGTTCACCTGCGGAAGACTGCCGTTTGGTAAATCAGTCTTAGCGTCGCAGTCTGAGCTAACCGCAGTCGAGTTCAATGCGAATGCTTTATCGCATTTTACACGATCATCAAGAGCGATTCAGTTTTTCGTTTCCTAAATTTTCCTGCGCAAATTCTGCTTCGCAAAACTCTGCGTTGGCCTTTGCCGGCTCGTTTAATGCACACTTTGGCTGCTTCCGTGCTTTCCACTTGTTTGTTGCTTTAAAAATCTTGTGCGCTTGCGAGCGCCTTCTAACTTTGAGTCATTGTTACCTCATTTCGTTTAAATACATGACGGACATTAGTTTTCTAGCAACTTTTCGGTAACCTAATAAACTCGTCTATCGCATAAGAAAAGTCATGACGCATTCACGCTCTAAAATATTAATGCGCAAGAACCCAATGCTTAAAAGAATTGTCGGCCCTTTTAGCTCTTCGGAACGTCCGTATATTCACCCATCGTTAAACGTTGTCCAAACAACCAAGTCCGTGAATCGTTATCCGTAATAATTTCTAGAGAGCGGCAGGTTTCTCTGACAAAGAAGGAAGTAAAGATGAGTTTATTAAAATGCCATCATTACGGATGTCCAGCTGGATGCCAAGATTGGGTTCGCAACAGTTTTTGCTACTTTATATATGTATATAAGCAAACACAGGTTTTGTAATAGGATTTATTCTCATTTCTTACTTGAAATTTACGGCGTATATTTCCTGTTTTCTACTCTATTATTCGAATAAATCGAACAATAGTAGTGACGTAGCAAAACTAATGGACCCATCTGTCCCAACCATTACGATCCGTATTTTGGCGGTATCGGTGACAAAATGATAAATTTAGCGAAAAACATGGGTTTCAGAGTATTTTTCAAATCTTCACCAAATATTAGAGCCTTACTAAGGAGTGACAGACATACTGTCCCAGATGGAATGTCCCAAGGATGCGTTTATATAATGAGTTGTAGTTGCTCTGCCATCTATGTAGGTGAAACTGGCCGTACTATCATTGACATATTCAAGCAACACCAATCGGACATTACCAGATACAAGAACGCAAAAGAAAGAATACAAAATAACGGTCATGTCCAAAGAAGAGGAAGACCGCCAACAATGGATGCCCACTTAGTAATGGAAAAGTTAGTTCAAAATTCGGCAGTGGTAGAACATGCCGCCGAATGCAGTGGATGTTTCAACATGACACGATTGTGCAAAGAAAAACACCACAGACGAAGGAAAATCAAAGAAGTATTATTTATAAGACATAACAGGTGTTTAAACAAAGACAGAGGATCAGTTGTAAGTGAAATATGCACAAGTTTAATACAAAGAACAAACTGCTGTAAACTCAGTACACCGGAGCGAATCCCAAATACAAACAGATCGCAAGACGCTGAAGACGGAGCGGGGTAGCTCCGAAAGCTGCGTCACTACTATTGTTCGATTTATTCGAATAATAGAATAAAAAACAGGATATATACGCCGTAAACTTCAAGTAAGAAATTATATATATATATATATATATATATATATATATATATATATATATATATATATATATATATATATATATATATATATATATATATTTGTGAAGACTGGGTGTCTTGTAACGGGTATGTGGATCTTCATTGATGGTTGTCACGGATTTTTCCCGTTTTTAAGTATCTGTAAGTATACTGAAGCGATCTCCCTACCAGCAGATGGATGAGAGTGGTTATTAGAAAGAACGCAAACAGCACACGTACGCAACTATATGTAAAACCGTATATTTCGGAACGCTCGAGTTCCGTCGTCAGCGGTGGTGGTGGAGAGGTGGAATTTCTCCGTAATGGGGATTAAATAGGCATAGGGAACAAAGGGGGTCAGGGCGATATGGAACAACACTTGGTTTTATTTACAAAGGCGTTCCATACTTCGCTGACCTGCACCCCCTTGTCGCGATTGATCGTATTGTTTGATCTAATGTAGAAGGCTTCCTTTATTCGCCGTAAATGGAGTTGTTCTTCCTGGCAAATAATTTTCGGTCTTAGGTCGAGTGGGCATCTGGCACTGTGCTCGACGACCGCGGAAGCCTTCAAAGCCTCATCCATGATCTTTTTTGGATCGCGGGTTTGTGGTCGTCCACGGTGGCGTTCTTGTGATCCGTTGAGTCTTCCCTTTGCGATCTTGTAACGGGTCAACGGAGAAATTCCACCTCATTACGGAGAAATTCCACCGGAGTTAATACGGAGAAATTCCACCGGAGAAATTCCACCTAAGTTAATCCCCATTACGGAGAAATTCCACCTCTCCACCACCACCGCTGACGACGGAACTCGAGCGTTCCGAAATATACGGTTTTACATATAGTTGCGTACGTGTGCTGTTTGCGTTCTTTCTAATAACCACTCTCATCCATCTGCTGGTAGGGAGATCGCTTCAGTATACTTACAGATACTTAAAAACGGGAAAAATCCGTGACAACCATCAAATATATATATATATATATATATATATATATGTAAGCAAACACCGGGTTTGTAACAGGATTTATTCTCATTTCGTAAAATATGTACGGTGTATATCCTGTTTTATTTCCTCGAAACAAGTCGAGTAGTGAAGATTTTTGACGTAGTTTTCGGAGCTAACCCGCTCCGTCTTCAGCGTCTTGTGATGGTCTTGTGTTTTCAGAACACAAGACCATCACAAGACGCTGAAGACGGAGCGGATTAGCTCCGAAAACTACGTCAAAAATCTTCACTACTCGACTTGTTTCGAGGAAATAAAACAGGATATACACCGTACATATTTTACGAAATATATATATATATATATATATATATATATATCAAGTAGTTTGCAGCATGTTAACTCTGAAAACTTCCTACTGTCAATTTAGCAGTTTTAGTTTATCAACTGATCTTAAACGGAACAGCAGAACTGCAGTGAAAATGAGTTATAAAATGTTTAACTTCATTTTTCTGTTAAGTCCTAACGTCCTCCACGCTTAACCGCAGATGTCTCCTTGCATTTTAAGCTGTTTATGCTCATCAACCCTACTGACTTTGCTTCAACGTTGGCACAGCTATTGTCCGTCAACCGGCTGTTCGCAGTAAAGAATGCTAACGAGCAAAGTAGTGCGCAGCGCGCAACATTCAAAGCTTCCTAATCAACCGTTACCTTTCATTAGAAGAGCAGAAAGGGAACGTGTTATTGGATTCGGCTTTATTAGTCAAGCATAAAGAAAATTTCAAACAGATGTGAGAGCATTGCGTACGCATTGGTCACCCTTGGAGATGTGACTCTACGTCCAAGATTAAGTGAAATTCTTAAGAAAAGAATAATAAGCCACCTATCGTCAGTCGTGTAGTGTTTTCCTTTGTGAAGTCTCCTTTAGCGATCCCACCACATACTGACTGCGTCTTCTGTAATGTTTCCTACGCGCTGCTCTTTCAGCTGCGCTGTAACCGCGAGCGTTTGGAGAAGCGTTACCGTATGATAATGGTTTTCATAGTTGTCTCAACTTGTACATGTCGTGCAAATGAATGTAGCACTCCCGAATAGCAATCGGTCCATCTTCCCTCAGCCAAATACGATTCGTTCATTAATCGTGGCAGTGCTACTCACCTTTTCAATGCTTGTATTGTTTATCCTTTGACGCAACGATGACAATTACAGCTTCATTCATTAATTATGCTGAATGCCATCACTCTGAAAACTTTCGCAGCCAAATTGATTATGCCATTCTTCGGTAATCGTCGCGGACGCGTATGGTGGTTGATTGTAGGCCCTTCCTTTGCCATCCTGTTCCATTTGCTTAGGCGTCCGATCGCAAGTCCTTTCCAACTGTTAATCCTTTTCAGGAATCGAAGAGCTGAAGAAGCTGGTTGCTCAGCTCAGGCACGAAGTGCATTTGACGTCCCAACGACTAGTTCGTGCGCTTCGGCGCCGCAGCCCGCATATGTCATGCCAACAGTCGCTGTGCAGCTTCCTGTCCGCAATTTTGCAAGCTCACTCGTTGAAGCGAAGTGAGTTGTTCATTTTCAATTTAACATCGAAAAGAAGAGTCGCGCTTGCGTCGGCGATACCCTTAGACTGCCACCCACAATGGGTGACCAATAGGAGAAGTCAATTTTCCGTTCAAAACAGACTTCACGACGAGAATCGATACGTTGGTGGCCGATTCATCGTTGACGAAGGCGCGATGGTCATTGATCAGTCGGTTACCTAAAATTTGCCATTCACTATTTGCCCTTGTGGACGCATTCTAAAAGCGGCTCGTTTTTCGCGCTTACGCTATGCATATGCTTACGGAAATGGCTTGTCGGGCCCGAGGGTTGCTTTACGGCTCTTCGATGCCTAAACTTGCTGTTGGTGAGCTTACGGGAAAGAGATCCCGTCCAGTAAGCTCACATCGCCAATTGCGTTGCATTTTCCCTTACTTAAGGCGAGGATACAAAGTTGAAGTTCTCCATGGAACCAATGGCCGGCGAGGATGGATACCAGCAGTGGCTGAACGCAATGCGAGCCGTAGCGAGGCTACCGGGCGGGATGCCTCCGCATTTCAGACGCAAAGTGAGCTGGAAAATGTTTAAGAAATAATTATATAACATTAACGACTCGCCGCGTTGGCGTTCCTTTCCTTAAGCTTTGGCTTACCATGGCCAACAACTACGTGAAGACTGCGGCCATCGATTGGGACGAAGTGCGGACCCACTGCTTCAGCGAAAAGCTGAACCCCGACGATAATGAACTAACGTTGCAGATTGTGAAGGCACGTTCTCCCATTGCGCGCTTGCTGCCCAATGGATAATGAAGCCCCTTTGCTTTCAGGACCTTCACAGGACCGGATGGTCGGGATATAGCAACGATCGGGATCGTATTCTGCTTAAACGGGTCTTGCTAGCCTACGCGCGCTACAATAAGACCATTGGATACTGTCAAGGATTCAACGTGATTGCCGCCTTGATAATGGAAGTCATGGAGAACAAGGAAGACCAAGCGTTGAAGGTACACCTAATTCAGCTTTGTCGCGTAAAGCGCTTGCCGACTCGCGCATTTCAAGGTGATGATCATGCTGGTGGAGCACGTGCTGCCTAGCGGTTACTTTGACCAAACGTTGCGAGCCCTGTCCGTCGATATGACCGTGCTCAAGGATCTAATGGCCTTGCGACTGCCCTCCCTATATGCCCACTTGCAAATGCTGCAGACGACGTCTGGTTAGCGATGCTCAACATTGAAAGAGCTTGTCAAAGCGCGCTTACACGCTTGCAGCTTGCGAATACGAGCCACCGCTAATGAACGTGTTCAGTATGCAATGGTTTCTAACCATATTTGCCACCGTCTTTCCAAAGCACCTTGTATTTCGCATTTGGGATTCACTGATACTCGAAGGATCTGAAATTCTGCTGCGGGTCGCCCTGGCAATGTTTGCCAAGATTAGCAGGTACAATAGATTTGCATAAGTATATTGGTCACATTGTTCGTTGAACCTAAGCCGAACCAAGGCTGCCCCAACCGCGGACGCCTTCTACGAGCTGATGAGCAGGATGAGCCGGCGCTTGCAAACAATGAGCAAGGCACAGTCGGAAAGTCTAATGCAAATGGTCTACAACATGGCTGATTTCCCGTTTCCGGGGCTGGAAGAATTGCGCGACCGCCATCTATGGAATATCCAACCTTTCTCTTCCGGCTTCAGTCTGTTCCGACATCAGGTGATCAGCATTTTAAAAACCGACAGCGACCTGCCTTCGTCCGAAGAGAAGGCCACCAGAAAGGCCCCTTGGCGCGAAGGTAAAAAAAGGCAAACGACGCACCCATACAGGGCGACCTTTGCAGGCAAGAAGCGCCCTGAAGAGCAGAGCATCAGCGACTTGAAAAAGCAATACAAGCAAGTGAAGCAGCGACAAAAGCAGGCGAAACTCTTTTTAGAAGGCGCGTCCGTACCAACGTACGCTTCGAAGGTTCCCAACTTTCAAAGTCTTCCCTTTTGCAGGAGGTTTGTTGAATCGAACGAACGACGAATCGGCCGCCAATTCCCAATACGCCAATTACGTGTTCAATCACCTATTCGTTTCCAATCGAAGTGCCCACAGAATGCAGTAAGTTTACCACCCAGTCAAATGGTCCTTATTTTACGTTGCCGTACTTTGCGGATTTTATTGGTTGCATTGCGCAATTGCTTTGCCTTAGCTGCGGTCTGCTCGATTTGGCAAAATTCTTTTCCTTTTCAAGTCACGGATACAGTAGCCGTCTATTCAATTCACTAATTTTCTTTCTCTTCAATGCAATCTCGTGGAATTGCGATAGTTCCTTCGCGCCCTTCGCTCGCCTTCGTTCGTATTAAAAATCGACCATAAGAAGATGCCATGTGCGCGATATACGCCAGCAGAAAGTTGATCAAGTTTGATCACTTGCCCTGATTACACGTCTACAAGGTGTTCAGATCGATTTCAAAGCAACCGCACAGTCGATGCAGCACTTTCCTCTTTGGTCACTGCTGTGACAGCTTGCCGAATTTCTAGTTTACAATTTTCCAAAGCCAAACGATGCCAGGACCGACCGACCGTCCCGCGAGACCTACGCGCTTTCCCTGGAATGGAGTAAGGCCGATCAGCTGGCAACTGTACTATAATTCCGTAACGTTATTTTCCCAAATTTCATAGGACTCCAATTGCTCCCAAATTTTTATATGCCGCGTCACAGTATACAACATGAATGGGACTTCCTCGCAGTGGGGTCATACGATTATGGCTGAACTCCTTACGGTAGCTGCTTTGAAGAGAACTGCGTTTCTTTTATAGAATGCCGCCAAAGCCGCTGAGCGAGTCGGTCAGCGTGGCTCCATGTTTGGTTCAACCGGTGAACGCCAATGCTGGAAATAGATCGAGGGCGTCCTCTTTGGCGCCAAGCAGCGGTCGGGTGTCACGGACATTGTCACCCGATCGTACGCACTCCATTGATTCAAGCACTTCCGCTTCCGGCAAAAGCAACGACTGGATATTATCTATCAGTCGTCGCCCGTCCTGTCTGGACAGGAGGTAAGGACGGCTCCTGAAGTCTTTACCGAGAATAGCGGTCCCATCGGAACTAAGAATGTCGAACGATGTGACACTACATTTCAATGCCTTCTATTTGGTAGGTTGGGAGTGCATAACCCAAAGTTCGCATTGTTGCTCTTATTGCCAATGCGTAGCGTAAACTGTACATGGAGTAGCTGCGCTTCCGAAGATTACACACCCATTTATTATTATTATTATTATTATTATTACTATTATTATTATTATTATTATTACTATTATTATTATTATTATTATTATTATTATTATTATTATTATTATTATTATTATATTATTCGGAAGACGGGATGTCTTTTAATGGGGGCAAGGATCTTCATGATGTTGAGCTTTCACAGATTTTTCCCGTTGCTTTGTACGTGGATGGATCTGTAAGTAAACTGACACGGTCTCCCTACCAACGGATGGATGAGAGTAGTTATTAGAAGACACGGTCAGAGAACAACGTACGGTTTAATCTCGAATATTTCGGAACGCTCGAGTTCCGTCCTCAGCGAGAAAGAGGACCTCTTTCTCGCTGAGTTCCGATTCTGAGAAACAATATATATATATATATATATATATATATTGTTTCTTGTGACGGGGCGATTAACATTGTTGATTGTGTTGACACGGACTTTTCCCCGTTGATAACGCTTTTATTCAACTTAAAATATATATATTTGAATACTGGATGCTTTGTAACAGGATCTCATTTCTCCGTTGTGGGGATTGAATCCCCACAACGGAGAAATTCCACCTCTCCACCACCGCTGACGACGGAACTCGAGCGTTCCGAAATATACGGTTACATACGGTTGCGTACGTGTGCTGTTTGCGTTCTTTCTAATAACCACTCTCATCCATCTGCTGGTAGGGAGATCGCTTCAGTATACTTACAGATACTTAAAAAACGGGAAAAATCCGTGACAACCATCAATGAAGATCCACATACCCGTTACAAGACATCCAGTCTTCACAAACATATTATTATTATTATTATTATTATTATTATTATTATTATTATTATTATTATTATTATTATTATTATTATTATTATTGAAGATGGGGTGCATGGTAACGGGGCGTTCGGTTGGCATGCTGGATGGTTGCCACGGTTTCGACCTTTTCGCTGACGACGGGACTAGAGCGTCCCGAAAGCTTCGAACAATCGTACGTTACTGTGTCGCGTTTTTCGCCAATAAATCAACCCACCCGCGACTGGTGAGGTTCTTTCTTGGTAATTACAGAAGCACAGAGAACGTGATTACAACGGGTTTAACCGTGGCAACCATCCAACATATTATTATTATTACTATTATTATTATTATTATTATTATTATTATTATTATTATTATTATTATTATTATTATTATTATTATTATTATTATTATTCAGAATTCTATCAGAATGAAGCAAGAAGCAGCGCGACTTTTATCATCCGCAATTCCGCTGCTTTCAGTACTAGGAGATTGGCCGAGCAGAACCACAGACCAAATACTATCTTACAAGGGTTGCTTGCAGGGGAATATTTCGTCATTTGATTGCGTCACGAAAGAAAGTTACTTTTCCTTAAGTTGGTCTACTGTTTGTTGGTCTATCCAGCGAACCTAATTGAAACAGGCGTAGGAGAATTTCGCGTTTACGAAAGTTAACAAGCTGAATCTACCGTAGCTCTCATTTCCCCTCACAAAGGCGCGATCTAATTTATTGACTGAATTCGCTACATGCTGCAGCGAAGTTTCCTTGTTCCGCCTCTTACGTTTGCGCAACTGGATTCGGTCTTCGACCGTTTCTAGTAATGAGCACATCGGTGAGATCTTCTTGGATAAGATCGCGCACTTTTAAACCCAATACGCTAAAGCCGACCCACATCTCAAATTGCACTTGCTGTACTTGCACTTCTGAAACAACGGTTTCGTTCAAGGGATATGCCAACTTCGTTTCAGTAAGATTTTGTGATGTCAATAGATGAGCAACTGCTGATAGTTGAATTCTCATCCAGCTTAATCCAGAGAAGATTTAGAACTACCCATGCGCGCTGGCAAACCTTTTCAACGTTGGCATGCACGTGCCAAGTTTAGGCGAACGCTTACGAATCGCTGCTGAAGTAGACATCAGCAATGGAATGGAACTGTAATGCGAACTTCCTTTTGCAGAACACCTCAAGTTCATCGCAGCTTAACTTGCCTTGTACAATTGGGCGGCAGCCATCCAAATTTGGCCGAAAGATCAATTGACTGTTCAGCGCGGTCGAATTCGTGCATTTCACTTAAGTGGTGCTGCAGCGAGGAGGCCGGCAGAGATGATGGTCAGTTTGCGCAACAATGTGCACGTCGCCCAGATAGGTGTAACAGTGTAGAATCGCCGCAGGATGTTCCTAAATTGGCAGGCTGCTCCGTGGCGCGAGAGCACCTCAACTGTTACGACGCGAAAACGCAAACCTTAGCGTGCGTTAACGGATGGGCGTGCACGATGGGCCCAAAAGGGGCAAAACAGTCATCGCGTTCTCGCAGGCAAAGTTCCTACTTGGAGAAGTCCCGCGCCATTATACACTCGGTGGCGACAAGGAGGCAGCAACCGCAGATTGGGGCGCAACCACTGGAACCCTGTCGGTCAAGGATTGTCCAAAATGGTAGGCGCTACGGATTGTACGGATAGCCAAAGCCATGGACTACTTTCGGTTCCCATTAAATGCTCGCCTTGCTAATCTGTTGCTCCCCAAGTATGCCGCGTTCGCATTCCATCGCAAGTTGAACAATAGAGGGTGAACCGCTCCTGCGCAAAGTTTCAGTCATTGACGGCGCGTTAAAGGACTACTATTTTGCCAAGCTATTCCACGCATATTGTTCTCAACCAACACTCTCGGCAGATTAAATTAACGGTTTAACTCCAGCTGAGGTAGCTGAAAAACTATTTTCATTAAATTGCAATGTGGTACCCTGCTGTTGGCGGTTGTTCATAGCCGTAGTCCTATACCATATTGTGGGAAAATGTTTCGTTTGTACATCCACTCGTACCGTACGAATGAAAGCGGTGCAGTGCAGTGTTACGGAAAAGCCATTTAAGAGGTAACAGTGCGTTGGACAATGTGGATAAAATGAGCCAGTGGATCAGTTTTAAGTATCAACTTCTTGACCATAATTGAAACTTTTAAACAAGGATCCGCTGAATCATCCCAAGCTGTCAAGAAGATCTACGAGTTGGCGTTTGATTCATACGTCGGTTTATGTATAATCAAGCGGCTTACCCATTTTAGCGCGCTGCTCAAATCAGTCTCAGTGAGTGACTGCAGAACTGTCCTTGGTTCATGCATATTGTAAACTGCGACCGTTAATCATCAGTTAAGCAGTACAGTTTTTCCAACAATGTCAAATGCCCAACTTCCTAATAGCAACGGCCGCTTGGCTCACGTCCGTCAAAAGCTGCAATTTTGCTTAGAACAAATTTCAAACGCTCTTGCATTATTCCTACGGTAGGTTGAACGCAATTGGCAAAATCTACATACGCGATTAATGAATGAATCAAACCCCTGAAATGTTGCGCTGAGAAATGAGGGTAATTATGAACGGCCATTGGAAAGCCAAGGAAAGTTGGTATGTGAAAGTCGACTGCACCCAATTATTCCATTTTCTCCTGTTCGACATGCGCGCGCAAATGGCAAAATTCATCATTAAGACATGAAATGAAAACTTCACTTGGCAATTGATCAGCGGCGGAAGGACTAATGCCTCCTAAGTACGTTTTTTGCATGGTCGAACGTTCCCAATCGTTCGGACCCACTTATACGCAAGCACAAACTGGAAAATGTCGCTTCCCCGAACCAAACACCTTAAGCTGTACTTGTTTAGGTGGCATTTCCCCGAAGCTCAATGCGTCTTGCGTATTTTGCATTGCGTACAACATTCGAGCGCAGTATCCGCTCTAACTTGCAAATCGGCCAAACAGTATGGCGCCTACTCACATTTTTCCATGCCCACGTCCTTCCGTAAATAGCCAACGGCAACAGCTAATTATAAGTAGTTGAATTGGGCCCAGACGTTTTTGACGAGACCTCAGCCATTAATTACTGGACTATTTGAGTCCTTCTTGGCGCTTTTTCACATTTACCTATGATAAAGTGTACCTTCTGACGCCTTCGGCGTGTGAAATCGGTTCAGCAAAACTTAGCGATAAGCCTCTGTAACATTCGTCATATTTTCTAGTCTTTGTCCAACGTTCGTTAATGAACATTCCGTCGGTGTTCCTTAGCGAATCTAAATATTCCAACTGCAGCGAACCTGTTTGCAAAATTACCGGCATATTTCTATTCAATGCACGTACGTACGTAAGGTCAACAGTGAGACGACTTTCTTTTCGCGCAACAGTGACGCCGTGTCAGCAGATTCGGCTTTTGGGAACGCTTTCAAAGAGTTGTAGGTAAAAGTTCCGTGCCTCAGTTGGATGCTCGACCGAGCAAAGCCGGGAATTTGTCCAAACGCAAAATTCGAGCTTTAGCGAGTTGCCTCGCAATCATAGAACCGTTTCCGCGTCAACCGATACCCAATAGGTGAATGCCAGCGGTGAAGATTAATCGGTGGCTTTCCGACCAAGCGAAGCTCGTGTCCAAATCCGCAACGCAATTTGGTGCTTTTGATGACGAATAGCACATTTGCGGGTCGGTGGATGAAAGTGGAAACGCAGTCGTAACGCAAAACGGACGTCACGCGGCATTACGAATAGAAAGTATCATCAATTATCGTGTATGCATGCCATCTGCGGGAAAGTGAATCGCTCCATCCGCTCGGGACTGATCTACTAAGGGAAGCAAGGTCCTCGCGACGGATGGATGAGCAATCGTCAAGCGTAAACTTTTTTAAGGTTGCGTTTTCCGCGATGCTGCTGACGAAGAAATTAATTATTCCTCATTACGCATAGAAATGTGCCTGACGTCACGAAGCAAAAGAAAGAACCAGCTGATTCGTTCGCTTGGCGCATATCCTTAACTTCAACTTCTGCGCCAATGGAAAACGTCTGCTTAGCCAAATGGAAGTATCTCTCTCTCTTTCTCTCTCCATCAAGCCACGCTTCAAACATGTCAGCAAAATAACAATCCGTTGAAAAGACAATATCGAAGTGCGACAATTTAGTGCTGGCGCTCATTTTAAAAAATCAATGAGCAAAATCCAATCTTTTTCTAGCAATGGCCAAAGGATCAAAGAACCGCTGTCAACACTACGCGACTAGTTATTAACTTACACGCAGTTCTCAGGAAGGGAAGTGTCCCGAAAGCCACGTGCTCATTAGCGTTTTTGCTGATCTTTTAACAGCCAACTGTTTCCTGCCGTACCGACAGTGAAAATGTACGCGCCAACTTGCAGCGCATAATCTTCAACATGGGAGCGAAGAATCTCTTCGAACTGCCACTACGGTGATGACGCGGCTTACACAAGTCGAAGAATAAATATGGAATGTGCGGTATTACAATTCTCAGCATAGGCGTTTATGGAAAACACGTAAGGCGATACTCTTCTCAGACGTGAACATTTGATGAGATCAACACTACTGTATTTTTGCTTACGATTACATTCTTTTCTTGCTGACAAGAACATCCCCAAAGGAGAAAAACCGCATTGCCAAGAACATACATACTCTGAAGCAAACAAAACTTGAAAGTGCTGAGAATGCTAAAAAATGGGTGCTTACACATAGGGAAGCGATATATGATTGGCCCGACTATCCCGATATATATATATATATATATATATATATATATATATATATAGCATCGTTCATTCGCACTGCCTACCCACCAACGTGGACGGCCAAATTTGAAACATTTCTCGCGGGCAAGCCCAGGGGAGAAACAATTCATTATATATTGCGTGTCAACAACTACACACCATCACCTGGACTTTGTCCATCAAACATACTTTTCGCCAAACGACACCAACCACGGAATTGCTAATTTCCAATTGCTCAGGTTGGTCAACAGTTATACGCCCACCAAACTTACGAAAAAGTCAATAAGTCGCGCGAAACGCATCGGACCTAAATTGAACCTATGTTGAAAACGGGCTTTGCCTTAAAGCAACACTAAAATCATTATTTGGTCTGTAGGACCGATGGCCGATTGCGATTGCGACGTGGCGACATTGAAAGTGATAAAAGATGGGCGTTCTTCTCTTTTACGGGGTTGGTGCACACATGCGAACAGCTATGCACTCTTGTGCCTTTTTATGGAAATTAAAGGCTTTTGCTCAACGGGCGAAAACCGCGATACATTCTGTTCGCACAAAATGGGCGTATCAAAGATTGACTCTTGTCCTTTAGGCGATGAGCCGCCTAAACCTGAGGGATATACGCAATTTGTAGGAACCGAGCAACAGGCCGTATGCGTCATTTCTGTAGCCGAAAAGAATATGGCCAGTCGATCCTTGCCCAAACGGCATACCTTCACCGTATGCGGCCGTGCTGCTGGTCATTGCAACTACACAAGAGGGGGTGGGGCGCTCCTCGAAGAAGTGCCAATTGCGCTACTTGAGACCAAGAAATGGTCAATAAAATTTGAAACGGTGCCCCGAAAGCGCTTGGTCAAATGACCGATTGAGCATCGACCATAGACGAAAATCTAATGGGTCCAAAAAGTTGAACGGTTAATTTATTTTTCAAAAGCGGTACTCCATTGGCGAAACGCAGTGTGCCAATTCACACAAAGGAAATTAATCAAGCCGTTCTCCTGAGCAATCGTCAAATGAAAATCTGAGGACATTCGTGCGACGAGACGGAGAAAACGGAACTTCGCCGTGTGCACAACTGCTGGCCGCTTTTGCATGCGCTGTTTTCTACAGGGACTGCCGCGTGGAGAGATGCCGATGCGTTCGAAATTTCGGACAACATTTAAATATTTGACAAGAAAGAGCAAATGGAGCCCTACCATTCATACTGCTCAATTATCACTAGTCAAAGTTAACTTAACTTTGTCCGCTAAAAAGTCAGTCGACGCATCAGCAAAGAAAAGTTCAACGGAAGTCCTTTAGACTATACGACCGATCAAAGCGTTGCCCTGAGGCAGCGGCAGCGCGCCTTTGCAGGAACGACCACTGCTGATATTGACGGAACAAGATGAAGCGCTGTCATCAACCTACGAAACGAATGAAACCTTATTTTCTAATGGAAGAAACATCTGCAAGCCAAGTGGCATTCAAGCATAATAATCAAGAGGCAACATACGCCTTCGAACACATGTTTCTTTTAAGTGGCCCGTCTACAAGATGGATCTTGTACATGTTGCTGAAAATTGTTCCACCTAATCAGGCTACTACACCAACGGCTCGATGAGTGAGCCCATAGCTGCGGATCACCCACTTAAATCGCCCGTATTAATTAATAGCTCATCGCGGAAGCAGCCTCCTAAGCGAGACAGTCGCTGAGGGAGAACCCAATCCGTGGGGATACTGGAAAAGCGTTACACAACCCCTAATTGGTTTGGGCGAAGAAATGCGCCTCGGACGATTCGCGCCTAAAGAGCATGGGAGTAAAGTTCGAACAGAACGAAGCATGCTCATGACCATTAGCACCAAACGATGATATCAGTTGAAAGGGTTCCACAAAGGGGACTTCTTCAACTGGCAACCAGGGGAGTCGTCCAATCAAAAGCTGCTTTACGGGAATGCAAAGAAAGCTGCATATGAATGGGCTTCTGCTTGGTCGCCGCCGTTAACGCTACTTCGAGGGCAGCGGAACGTCCGATCGCCTCATCAACTTGCAACATTGCTACTCCAGAAGTTCACATGGTCCTTACACATATGTCGGGCTTTGCTGGCTGCAACGGGCGGACGCATTGAATGGAGAAAAGGAACAGCCGCACCTTACGTCCATTCGCTTAATTTTATTTCGGCAGACTTCCAATGACGCTGGACATGCCGCTCGCAACAGTGTCAACCGTCAAGCAGAAATTGCGGCATCTATTTTCGGTAGGTAAACTGCACGCTTTGCATGAGAAACGCTGGTCCATTGTTAGGCTATCGATACACGCATTGGGATTCCCGCTTTCGCCATTCCAATGCGCATTCCACACTTCTACGAGATAGCAAAGGTTTATTAGCATTCACAGTTTCTGCATGCCAGAGCGCTAGGGAACACTGTTTCCCTTGATTTTCAGTTTTTCGTCACGTTTCACTAAGTACGCCGTTTAGTGGCTAAAAATGCGTATTAATTTCTCACCGCAATTAACAATCTCGCAGAAAAGACTCCACCCCAAAGCAATTCTCAGCAGAAGAGCCGACGGTCCCTGCGCGCATGCCATCAACGAAAGTGCATGCATGCACTGCTCAGACGCTTTGTCCTTCGTCGGTGGACGTTGCCGAGCTGCCACTTTATATGAACGAACTAATGAATTAAATAGGCAAAAACTTTTACCAAAGGGATGACTTAGACATCGGGAGAAGTTGAATAGTAAAGAGCAGCGGCAATACTAACAATACTCACGAACAAGCATAAGTAGGATTGACGTTGCCCTACTAGAATTGGTCAGGGAAATAAGTGCAGCGAACATGTGAAACCAAGAGAGAACGTATTTGAATAAATTCGTTGACATTCACTCGCCAACAGCGACTGAGTTCAATTATCGCACTGCTAAATGGGATGACAACGTACGCATGATAGACTTTTCTCCAATTAGCGCTCCATTGGTTTCGTTCACCCGCGCGTTAGCATTGCCTCTGAAAAAGCGCACCGGCGTACGGGTGCACACTGAACCCTGTAAATGACTGCGAAGCCGACGGCGTTCATTCCCATTGTTAGACATCGCGGGTCACCTTGCGAACACTCTTCGCGGCTATGCACTCTCTCTGTCGTATTATGGTAAGCAACGTTTCGTTGAACATTCCCGTTTAGCCTTGGCGAGTCGCTCCGCGTCGAACGGGGCAGCGTTCAATCTCTTTTGGCGGCGTTTCAACAACGGGATGTTTGCTATTGAACTTGAAGACAGATTTTGAAGTTTACGACCGTCAGCCAGCCGCTACGCTGGCCGGGAAATTCCGGGAGAAAGCAGGAGGGGTGCCTTTGCTCCGACTTGACAGATTAGTAAGGCGACAGAAGACGAGGACGAACGCGAAGTGATTATGCATTTTTTAATGACTGGAATGATGCGCTTCCATAAATTCAGCGGAATGAATGCGGAGATGGAATGAATGAATAGGTGCGCAGATAGTATGTGATCAAAACAGACGGAACGTCATTTGAACTGCGCAACCTCTCAAGCGTGCGTTAGCTGGAAAATACAGATTTGTCATACCGCCACCAGGTTAACATTCGCAGTGTAAAAGAGAAAGAGGTATTCTCCCCTTGCTCCGTTACATTGAAGCAAAATATAATTGGCAGAGACGAGCTGTTACAAGGCATTGCCTGCAGTTCGGTACGACGGGACAACGCTTACCAGAGCGCGGAAAGTTAAGTGTCGATAGTTAATCTATCCAAAGGATAACACTGCTGAGGCAACCGTTGCTGTCCATTCGTTCCGACTGCCGTGGATATGCGCAGAAGCAAGCAACCACCCACTAGAAATATGCCATTGAGTGCTTACCAAAGCTCAACAATTTATTCTTGCATTAATCCCGCGTTGCGCGGCCAACTCCAAGGAACCATGTGGACAGTGGTCAGCACGGAACCAGGTAGAGCGTTGATGACGGCACTCAGATGCAACGTGGTTGCATGCCGCGCTCACAATGCTTCACGGGCTGACCAACGCCTGCGCCAAGTCGCGTTCAGTTTGAATATTTTGAGACTTTCAATACAAGTACGAACCCATTTCCGCAAGGGAAAATCTGCCACGCACCCTACAGCTGCCGGACTCCGAGAAATTGAGCCTTGATTAACTGGAGCAGCACCGGGACTAGAATGAAAGAGCGGCCATGCATCAAAATAATGCAAGTTTAAACGCGCATATGAAAAAGACTTTCCGCGCCAATATCCGTCCGATGCAGCGCGCGCGAGCGGCAACGTGAAGCACGGTAAGTGGAATTAAAAGTTTTAGGACCGCTGCCACCAAACTGCCATTGGTATTCAACCCGACAGTAGGTTAGAAATTCCTCGCACAATTTGTCTTCCCGCCAACTAGGCAAATCGCTGGGAGTTATTCTGAAATGCAATTAGCACTGGGAACACAATAATAACAATTATACAGGTATAAAAACTATCATTAGCACTGAATATCGTCAGAGCTGAAAAGAACCATTCAGAGGAAGTTTCGGATTTTCCGAACATCGACCTCGGCGAGCGGCTTTCAATTCCCTCTATGACCGTACCCCTTTAAGTAGAAAATTAATTATTCACAAGCATGGGGAGTTGTCCTTTACCAGTCAATATTTTATGTCGATACGATCGCATGCTCGAACGGTTTTGGCTAATTGTTTGCCCAGTGGCCACGCGTCTTAACAAACGATTAATATTAACGGTCGCCTTCCGTACAAATCTTTAAGCGCTGAACTGGGAAGCCAAGTAGCAATTCTGCAAGCCTCCCGATGGTCCCATGGTCGCGAAATGCAGGCAAAGTCCAAGCATGGGTTAAGACACTCACTGCGCACTGTCCCTTTTTGAGTAAACTTCTTAACTATTAACGTTAATAGCTGCCCATCTGTTCATTGGAACTTTCAGTGCGATCTGCTCAAAAGAGAGTAACAATGCAATTTTAGAGAAAGTCTTAAGCGAAAGACAGGCAGGCAGTGTTAACTGCGAGACGGCTGCTCAAAAGGCATTCGGCCCGGTTTTCTGAGTCTTACGCATTCCAATTGACGAAAGCAGATGAAACGCGCATTGACCCGCATACTATAGCAAAGCACAATAATAAAGGCTTTGAAATATATTAATAAGTTCGAGTAGACAGGCCAGTATCCCAGCAACGGAGTGTCAATTTTTTATGACAAGCAACGAACCTCAACAGGCAACATTAGAATAATTAATATACGTAGGCAATTTCGCATGTTTGTTGTTAACGCCAGCATTGGCTGATCGAAGCTAACGCTCCGCTGCCGTGAACACAGCACCTTAATTGCAACTGCACTGCCGCTGCCGTTGATTCCAAATTTCGCCATTCGGGGCGCATCACCTGCTGCGGTGGGCAAATGCTAAGGGTTGAAGCCATCATTTCGGCGGGCAAAATCAATTTGCATTCAGGCTAAGTCGACCTAGCGCGAAATTGACCCAACAGGGTGCTTCAACTAATGGCAGCATTCTGCCGAATTGCGGCAGAAGGAGAGCTCATTAATTAGAATACATAGCGACAAGCCTACAAGGGCTTAAGTGATTTACGGTTAATCCTGCTTGGCGCCAAGCGCCATTTGCCCTGAAACGCCCCTACGAATAGCACTGCGCGGCGACAGGGTCAACCTGGTTATTAATACTGCGACGCAACCATGTTTTGAGAACTTTATACTATCCTTCGGAAAGCCAGTTTCGTAGTCTCCCCTTTCGTAGATTCACTGAGCGGAACCCTGAGCACATATCATTAATAATGCTAACAGAAATGGCACAAGCGGAGATTTCTAGCTCAAAAAATATGGGATACTGAATTTTTCGTAATGGATTGGTTTCGGTTCCCGTCCTTGGATGGGCCATGAGAACTCAACGAAACCAAATCGGTGGAACAAGTGCCAACGCAGCACACACGTACTGTTGGTAGGATAAGCTTCTTATCGAAATGCAACAGCACAGGACTCACGACAAGCTTATCGGCTAAAACGGAATCACATCGAAAAAAGTTGAACAGAAGGAATACTTTAAGAGCATCGGATTTTTGTTGCTAAGATCAACCATCAGTGAGGGACATTGAAAAACGACCACAAGGATAAGAAACTACCAAAGAAGCATCACCGAGCGCAGTTGCAGATCTATAAATGCTGATACATTAGATAAACAAGAGTTTCAGATCGACAAGGTCTGCAGTTCGGTCATCTTTCGACAGAAAGAAATATGTAAGGGGAATCTCTGGTAAGCAATTTGGGATTAGGAGTCCAGGCACGCATTTTGAAGGCAACTTGGATAAAGTAGTAGTCAACCTGAGTGTCAACTCACTAAACAAGACTGAGCAATTTGTTCACGCCAAAAGACTAAGTTCCATTCCGACCCCTAAATGTGCTCCATTTGTACAGGTCATTGCTTCCACCGAACATGGTCTCCCGAAATGAAACAAAAAAGCTAAGGCAACGAAGGAACTAATGCCTACGCAATCGAACCGTGACCTCGTTAATCTCGCAGTGATAGAAGGGTAAATTGCCAAAGAATTAAGAACCGGCAATTCAATTGATAAATGACCATTTTTCGTATTTTGACGCAGAGACAAAAGTCGAACACTAATCATAGGCTAAACTGAAACTAGATGACAGTAAAAGTTGGCAGTACGTTCATTTGCCTCCCTTCCTACCAGCAACGCTAAGTCAGAGTGGGCATAAGAGAAAGCTTGCAACAACTGGAGCGCAGCATTACTCGGCTTCTTTATTTACTGTGGAAACTGAAGATGGCAATGGATTAGATGGAGAGGATAAGAGCCAATTCGCAGAGGGAATCGAACTGAACCTTTAGGAATTCAATCGCTGAGGTTAACATCAGTCAACTACTGACCAATGACCATCGTTGCAGTTCTCTCGCTCTCCCTCCCTCCCTCACTCTCTCTCTGCGGAATGATGATTCATGATGCGGTTCAATTTTGTCAATTTCCATTTTGCTAAATTGCCACTTAAATGCATCGGTCATAGTAGCTCGATTTTCTGCTAAAAGCTGAGGAGGACTTGTTGCCAGCATGATTCTCTTGGTTGGAAAGGATCGATTGCAAAAGCACACCATGTCACTGAAAATTATTCCTTATTACAAGCAACTGCTGGGATGAGCGCCCGCAATTCCAAAAGAGAGAATCATCAACAATAGCACCTGAGAAATACGCGACAATCCATCTTATCATACATGAATCCCTTAAGAAAACGACGACGTAGCATGATCGGGCAAACATCCACCCGTATGCTCTTCTTCCATTCGCTTGAAAATCTTCATAGCTTCTCCAGAGTGCATCAATTAGCTCATCAATTTGCTTCACGGTGGGGAAAGCCTTTGATGTGCTCGCTAGGGAAAGCTGATGGCTTAATTGTGCGGTAAGAAAATTATCCGACCGTCTAATGCATCAAACAAGCGAACTTCACCATTAAAACGTGCAAACACCAATTATAGATGAGCTCACATCAGCAATTCAATGGGCAATGTCCCCAGTGCGCTCTAACATTTAAGTAAGCTTAAGCAATCAAAGGACGTGCGGATATCGAAAACTAAAGTTGCACACTGCATGTTCCGCCGGGTATTGAGACAGGCAACTGACTAGTTAACAGTCATGTAACTGCTGAAATGATTTATGCCCAAACGGAAAGCATTGAGACAAAACATTCTTTTCTAAGACTATTTTCTTCCTTCGCTAATTCGCGTAACAGAAAGGACTAACAAAGTTAATGCCTATGAAGACCATCCAATCCTAAGCAAGCTCGTTGTAAGCCAACCATGTTGAAATTTTAAGCCAAATCTAAAAGTGGCAGTATAATCCAACGTAAAACATCATAATGCGCTTTGTAAGCACCAGCGAATTCTTTCCCATTCCAAAGACGTCGCGATTATTCTAACAGTCAGCATATTTGCAAGCAGAATGTATCACGGATTTCTCCCGTTAAGTAGAAGCCTTTTATTACCAGAAAAGGCACATAAAGCAAGCAGGTGGGACGAGCCCACTTGCTTGCTTTATGTGCCTTTTCTGGTAATAAAAGGCTTCTACTTAACGGGGGAAATCCGTGATACATTCTGCTTGCATATATGCATCAACCCCGTAAAAAAAAAGGAAAATTTGCTATCTGAAAAGTCAGCATATTAATTGCACTTTAAGTCGCTGCACTAAATTGCACCGATTTGCCTCCTAGGATCAATTGTTGAACGGCTCCGCTTTTCTCGCACAAATGCCACTAATCAAAAGAGACATACTGATAAACTTACTTCGTACTATCTGCTTCCAAAAGTCCACTTATATTTCACTTCTAACGCAAGAACAGTTAAAGTACTAAACAACAGCGGACGCGGTTTCCAATATTACACCAATATGTGCAGGATAATATGATAGTACGACAAGCACCGTTGAATGGAATTTATTATACAAGAATAACCCGTAACTTTCGGGACCAACCGTGTCCCGTCATCAGCGGCTGAAAATCAACCGGGTTATTCTTGTATAATAAATTCCGTTCAACGGCGCTTCTCGTACTATCATATTATGCTTTGTTACATCGTTACAAAGAATCCAATTTTTAATATGTGCAGGACTTAAAATTAATAAAGCAGCACAACTGCGGTTGCGCAATTGAACGCTGTCGTACAGGCAATACAGTAACACTAACTGAATAGCTACGAACACTCTGAATTGAATGGCCCCAGGCCCCATCGGGACGCTTTCGGAAACCCCCCTTTACTAGTTAAATGAATGAATTGGGATTCTTAGCGCGATAGTAGGCCAGGGAACTACATCAATGTGGCATAAGATGCATTGCATTCTCTTAAGTTACGCAAACTAAGTCATCAATGGGACCAACTTTCCCGGGCTACGACACGAAGGAGCGCCGTGGATTGGTACGCGGGCAAGCGTGAACTCGCGAGCGTAAGCAAAGTGGATCCTCTGCCTTGCTTTTACAATAAGCTACCAAACAAAAGGCATCTCCCCTAGACAAATATACGCGCTTGCTACAGACAAGCTACCATCTCAGCGTGCCTTACGTCTGCTCAAATTCTCGGGCGTTTGCGCTGGAATTCGAAATCTTTCATTTTTACTAAAACATTTGTCAAAACGGTAGGAAGCAGTTATCGACAAATGATCGCCCAACAACGTTTTGCTATTCACAAATGTCTCTTCTTTCTTACAAATGAGCAAGGAAAAGCGAGTAGCACAAAAATTCAATCAAAAGTGTCTAACAAATTACCAATCCAAACAAACTGTCATTCCACCGGGCATTGACGAAATGACAAGGTGAATGCACAAAAGAGGTGGTTGCTAACATTCTGCCAAGGCGACCCCAACCAGACGCTCCAAGAGGTCCTACTGCCGCCATTTAAAACAGCTCAAAAAGAATGGAATGCTGTTCGAACCTTGAAGTGCTGCGCGCACTTTAAGGTTCGGACAGCATTCCATTCCCTCATCGTGCCAAAGTGGAATAGCGACGGCCGCGAAGTACTTCTACTTCTATGCTCACAAGGTGGGCACCCGCAAAAGGAGAGGTGAACGTATGTGGAAAAACGGTGAGCATGAAAGTTCGAGATTTTTCACGTTGGCTTAAGCCAGGCGAACATCCGTCCCCGCAAACGGGCGCTGTCATGTTGGCTACATTGGGAGCACTGTGGCACTAGGCTTTCTACATGTGCGCAATAAATGTAGACACATTCCTTTCGACACGCTTATGAAGCGTTCGTACCATCATTATTGCATTTGCAATATTTCTTCCTATTTTACGCAGAGGATAGTTGACAGTTGACAGCTTAAAGTCTATGATGCTCACATAGCGCAGGGTTAGAATGTGAAGTTAGTTAAATATTCATAAACGGCAGAACATTTACTTAAAAATTGGGACTTTTGTAACGATGTAATTAAACATGATATGATAGTACGACGATCACCGATGAATATAATTTATTGCATAAGAAAACCGTAGCTTTCGGGACCAACCGCGTCCCGAAAGCTACGGTTTTCTTATGCCATAAATTATACTCAACGGTGATCGTCGTACTATCATATCAGAACAATTGCTATAACATATACATGACATATGCAATTATTTAATGGCACAGGTGAAATTTCAGGCACTACGAATACGCAAGAACGGGTACAAGCCGTGAATACTTCAATCATGGCACAGGTGAAATTATCTATCTCCTATCTCTTCTTCGCTCTCCTCTTTCTCACGCACACGCAAGGCATTTATTAAACAGGCTCATTCGTAACAAGGAAACTAAAGATCGATGTTCCCCTTACGCTGTCATGCACTTTCAAAGAGCTTAAACTACCATTATCCTACATAAATGTGTTAGACGCAATGCAAGACCGTAGGAAAGGCCTGAAAGCCACCACGACCCTATTGAACAGTACTGACTGGAGCCATTCGGACTACGCCACGTTTTAGTAGACGAGCTAACGAAAGGACTGCCGAACAGCGCTCACGACTAACATGCAGCAGTTTAAGCATTGTATATGCTAAGTAATATACTGACACTTCAATACAGAGTTCTTTGCAACGGTGAAACCAAAAAAGGTACTCTCGACTGATTGTACAAGTTTTTCGCGCCCGGATAATGTAGCTTCGCGTACTTCTGTCTGCGGTATAGGGAAGAGGTGCAGTTCCACGAAATAAGAAGATAAAATACTACACTTAACAAAACACAAAGCCGTGCGAACTCGTTCAAGATTAGCTGCAATACTTCAAGCTCGTTGAAATAGGCACCAGCTTGCACGCTCAAAGGGACGGGATATTGCAAAGCAGACAATCTTGCTAGCTTGTCGAAGAGTCAACAACGTTCAACGAGCAAACTGGAGGTTCATCCTGTCACACGCGTAGGGAAAGGTCTGTGCCAACTTTACCAACGCATCCGGTCAATCGAGTCATCCAACAGATGCGATTTGTGCAGCGAAATTCACATTCAAAAGGGTGTGGCTGTCCTACCTACTTATCACCGGGACCTGGGGTATTCTATTGTTTTCCGGTTAAGCCATCGTTTCACTTGCTGAAGTACCAACTGACATTCTCTCCAATCAAAGCGCTCCCCGCATCCGGGCACAAATTTTAGAAGTTTAGGCATTCAATCCCATTCGATGGCAAGTAACCTTCCAGCGACAACAGCAACGGTGATGATTAGCCTAGTAGGAATGTCGCCATAGAATGCTAATAAAATAAACTCCACCTACCAGCAATAGTGTATTCTTAGAACCAGCCAAATACCGTTTTGCATAAATCGTTCAGCTATTCGTAACGGAAGGCAAAAGCATAAAAATTGTTGGCAATGCACGTACGTACGCAAACCAAGGAAAAGAGGATGCAAAGCGATAGAATGCAGCATTATTGCAAGCCGATTAGAGGTGATACGAAAGTGCACGACTGAACACCGGCGTGCACTTTCACCCAAACGTTAACGACGTTCGGCTGCGAATAAAACTGGTGAAGTGACCAAAAGAACCGTCCGCCTAATTCTTAGCAACTTCAGCAATTCAAAGGTTACGCCTACGCTCCATGAATACGCCACTTGTACCGTAAAGTGAATCGTATCGGTTCGGAGACTTTTCCGGACCCAAAATTGCATTGGTCCTATGTTCGTTAAGCTTCAAACCGTACGCCCTATGTCGTCTTGCGAAAAAATGGCGCAAGTCATTGTGGCCTTCCGGAGCGGAAGTTCCTTTGCCGTTTGCGCATGCGGCTACGCAAAATAGAATTCGCGCTCTATTCATTAACAAATGGCCGAATAGCGCCCGACTCATTCACATCTCAAGCTACGATGAGCGGAGGACGCAAAACGCCCCAACGTTATTTGCTATAACATAGCTTGTAATTCAAGACTACTTCGAAGAGCATCACAAAGACAAGACGAGATGGAAGCGTAACGTAAGCTCATATTTGCGGTAGGGAAGGCGCGTGCAAATGACGCCTTGATTTTGCTCCTCCCTTCCGCCTGTCCGAATGAATGACAGCTCAACGAAGCGCGCTACATGGACTAGAGAATTAAGTCGGATGTTTGAATGCGCTACATAGATAAGCTTGGCCAACCAGCTTTGAAAACGAGTCTTCCACTGAATGACAATTTTCACTGTTACGCGCTGAACACCAAAGTTGTCGCTTGAGAAAAATGCATATTGTCCAATGGACGTTGGGTGTGCACAACGGCGTTTCATTCGACACGAGGCCAATAGGAAATCTTTTGAACAAAAGGTTCGCCAAATCGCAAGACGAACGTAAACATAGAATAGCGGAGCGTCGGTTTCTTGAACATGAAGGCTCATTTTGCATACCTGAACGAGATTGACGAAGAACGCCAACGCGTGAAGCGATTGGCAATTGACCATCATCGCGTCGGGAACAGAAGATATGCAATTGATAAGATAAAGGCACCTGATACTGCTATTCAGTGAGATTGAGCGTACTCCCTATGGCGTTGGCACTTAAGTGGACTTGTTGTGCCTGAACCGTGGAAATCGTGGGAAAGTGTAAATATTAATAATTTAAAAGCGTTTCTCCCAGTATACCGCTTGCCGATGAACGACCACCAGAAGAGCAATGGATAATGCCGATATACTGAGACCAGACGTTCATAGTGGCAATGCACCTATAGAGGTGCCGAGGAGATTAGCTTTTAAAAATTCCATTGAAAAGCGCCTCATCGGTTGGCGGCGAACACCTAGGCTAATTATTCACGTCCGACGGCCATTTTGGAGCGCGGGATATTCCATGCATTTCGCATGGACAACGGTGGCACGCCCCATTTGGTGGCCATATATGGCCGGGGAGGCCATTTCTAGTTCCAACGGTCGGCGACAAGGCAAAGTTGGCGCTCATCGATTCACCGTAATAGTTTTCATATGCCGATCGCCGACTCAACGTACCCAAATGAGCAGATCGTCCCGCGAGCATTGGGTCTAATAAGCGCACCAATCAATGTACCGCCAAATGCCACGCCAAGTGGCCGTTCAAAACGGCAAAGCCAATTTTAGATTGCCGCCGTTTACCGCTCGTTGGCCGCTCGACAAGTCGGCTTCCGTGACACCCACCGATGGCATTCACGCTGCTCGACCTGTTGGCATTCCGGCCGTCAGCAGCGTATCAGTCAAGAAGTCCATTGTATCTTACTGTAAAAGAGAAGGATACATGAACGAAGGATGACCGGCACCAGTACAGGATATAACTCGGTAAGCACTTTTGTCGCTAAGCTGCCGCGCAGTAGTAAAGCCGGCTTGCAACGGTGCTGGTCGCACGGCGGGCAGATTGATCATAAGTTACGTTCGGCACAACATGGATGCGCGACGGCTCTCTCTCATTCGTCGTCGTCAATGAAGCGCCCACTAGTTCATAAGCTATTATAAAGTTTCATCTTAGCAGCTTTCCCCGAAGTCGCCGTCCACTTTAATTTCAATTAGAGTCAATAATATGAAGGCGGCTCCTCGCAACAATAGACCGTTCGGCTGACCGTTACTGCAAATCTATACTGGTCACGCAGGGCTGCATCCCTAAGGTCCGCCCTCACACGTGTACCTGTCCAACTGTTTACCTAAACGACTGAAGGCAAGGAAAGGCAAAGCAGCTCCGAACGACCATGGGAGCCAATTGCTGCAGATTCATCTCGCCCGCCGTTCCTTACGAACTTGTCTACGCGGTGAGCAGACTTTTTCTCGTCCGTTCTCATCTCCGCCCGGATTTACTTCGAGCGTTGCGCGCGAATAGCAACAATGAAACGATGGGGTTACGTAGTAGACCGTTCATTCCGACGCACTATTCGCTTCAAATTGCCTTTAAGGATTTTTGTCAAAAACGTTCAAGCACGGCTGGACCGCCAAACGATCTTTCGCCAACCTTCTAAGGATGACGTTGTCAATTTTACCTCATCTAAATTTAATGCTAACATAGGAGGAGCCCACAATAAGCTCTCGTTCGTCTCTGCGAAAATTAGCCAAAGGACAGGCCCGCTTTTGTGGTACAAACATGCGTGAAAGAAAAGGTATCCGACGACTGAGCGTTATAGCATGCTGAACGGTCTTGCTCCAGCGGTTTGTTTGCATCCGTAAAGTTTTGTCCTCAGTTATCCACCATTAGAGTTCAACCATAGATAAACGCCTATTGGCTTGGTTGATGACCCCATCGAGCGGCCGTCGAGGGCGCAAGAAAAAGTTGGCAAAGGATTAAGCGTGCATATTCGCGTGCTTAATAAGTGATCCGCAAAACATTGTCAAATTTAGCCAGTCAATCTATCGCTGCTATCTGAAATTTTATTTTGGCTAGCCGCCATCTACAGCAGAAGTACTGAACGTTCGTTAGCGAGCTTTACTACGGTAGTGTCTCCATACGAGCCGGAAAGCGCGCAGTCGAAAGGTGGCAACCCGCAGCGTTGACCACCCGCGGCCCGTTTGGAACATTTTACAAGTAATCAAAAGAGCGCCCTTAGCAAATTGGAGCCGTGCAGCCACCCCCCCCCAATGGACGGCGCGACATTTTGCCCTCCAATTCCTCAGTGGCGCCCACACCGAACCGAACGGTCCTTCGAAAGGATGGCCGAGGGAGGCTTCGCGTTTCCGCATTTTTGCCAATTTTAAAATTCGCCGCGCCCTGCTGGCTGCAGCAGCGCCAATTATGGGTGCCTTCGTGTCCAACCAAACGCCGATAACGAGGAGCTGTTGGGATTTTGGTCCCAACAAAAATTGCCCCGCTATCGATTGGCCATCGGTCGAATAACAACAAAGGCGCCGTAGTCGCCACACGCATTCGAAGAAGCAAATGCGAAATACGCGGCAGGAAAGGTTAGGTCGGGAGAGGCGTCGAATGTGGAGCGCATACTGCGAAATACGTGCCTCCTCCAGTCAACATCGTGCAATTGATGCATTCGCTGTTCTTGCAATTCTTTTCTTTCAACAGCCACGGCTCATAGTCGAACGCTTCGGAGAGCTTACCTTAGCAGCGACGTAAATCTGTAGTGATGGTGGCAAGGCGGTTGGCATTATTTAGTTTAGCGACTTTCCTCTAACGGGATTTTTCATACTGGATACTCCTCTGAAGAAGAGATTACACGCAGGTACATTACCTGCGTAGAACTACACTTGAACAAGTCGACGCGATTTTAAATTGCCTGCCGGTGGCAGAGGAACAATGTTTGAACAAATTACAACAGATTGGCCATTTCATTTGAAAGAATGCTCATTGTTGTTGCTGGCGACTGCTGCCGCTCAGCTATCCATCCAACACGCTTTCTTTCCTTAACTAAGTACCTAAGGGGCACGATGGAGCAATTTCGTCTCGGAGGAACAACGGTGGTCATCTAATTTGCATGCATCATCTCGAACGACTTGGACAAACTGTCGAACGCAACTGCCCAAGATTAGGTCGCTATTATACATAGCAATAGGAACATTTTACGAAGGTGTCCACAAGGGCTCAATGAAAAACGCGCTGAATGTCATTTTGCAATCAGTTCACGTAAAAGTGATGAACGACTCCTCGCGCGCGAATTGCGAAGTTTACAATAGCGAACGAAGGCAGAAAGTTGAACGATGACAAGCAGGCGCGTCACTCATGAACGCTCGAATGGAAAAATGTCGGACTTGGGAATAACGACAAATCCCTTGGCGTCCGCTCACGCACAACTCGCACTGTCAATCTACACGTGGAACCCATTCAAACGTACGCATCTCCGTGGGCAAATTCATTAACAAAAATGACCACTGCCGAAAGCCGCCTTAGACCGGCAACTGTCGTCAGTGTCATTCTTTCTTCTTCGGCAGACGACCAAACGAAGCCTATCCTAAGGGACAACTGCATATGTGCACAGTCGCCCCTCGGTTGTGGGCGACCTCACGTGACTTCATTTGCAAATCTAGGGAAAACCTCGTTCTAATGCGATGCCCGACTTCGCCTGCGGCGTCAGAAGTGAGGTCGGATCGTCCGCGCGAAAAAGCGTAAGCAAAATTTCTGAGGTTGCAAATTAAAAAACCGCAGTATCCACAAAACGAGTTGCTTTGTTCATTGTTGCATATAATCATTAAGGAAAAATTTGCATTCAATGACGCCGTGGGTCAATTGTTTACTCATTTTGCTTATCACTGGGAGCGGACCCACATTACAACAAGATATACGCGTAAATGCATAACCTCTCCCGTTGCAACGTGTTCCGTTTACAAAGTTCGGTCCCAAATTTCCAGTTTTCAACGTTTTACGCGCACCCCTCCCATAACGCGTTTTCACTTAACGCGAAATTTTGCATGAAAAAAATTTTCGCCTTGAGCGAAAGGCGAACCGACAGTCCCTCAAAAGAATGAATCGACGTTTTGCCGAAGCTTTCTCTTCAGGCTAAGTGTTTGCTGATTGCAAAACTGGTTACCACAACTTCGCTTCTTCGCTAAGCGACTGCTTACTGGAAATGAAATAGACTACTTGCCGACATGCGCGAGTTTCGGCAGGACAAATGAGGCAACGGTGTTTCCCGCTGCGAGCGCAAGGATGGACAGAAAATGACATCACTCACGTCCCGTCTCTTAAAGCCATAAAAACGAGGAAGTCGTCCTAACAAGTGCATCCATTGATGTCAATGACATATGAAGTGCAGCGATATTGAAAATAGGGGCTCCTCGCAACGCTGAAGTTATGCATTATTGGTTTTACAATTGGTTACAATTGACATCATCTCGTCGTTGCATCTTTTCCAAGCCCCGCTCAACAAGGAAGCAACGAAAGAACACGGTCGGTCGTTCCTAACTAGGAAAGACCCAATACTTCTTATTAATAGCTGGCATTTCTTACTGCATAATTCTGTTCCCTTGATCCAACTCAATTGGAACGAGCTGACCAATTCGAAACTTTCGCAGACAGCGCGCTCCGTCATCACCCTGCGAATACGTGAAACAGGAATATACTACTGATACAGGAAACTTTGGGCAAATGCCGCGTAAGGCATTGATGCAATCGTCTAAGTTGTGACACGATGATCGCTAACGAGTGAAATAGTACAACTGCCCATGGCTTGACCATCAATGAAATGGGATGCACAACTACGAGGCAAGTTTCGTGGCTTAAAATTAAGTGGACGAGGGGTGTCTGCCACTTAGTTAAACAACGTTACAGCAGTTGCCCCATTGAGAGGAATGCACTCCGGCTTCAATGGGAAACGTCACCTGCTGGTGAGAGAATAGTCACGTAGGCTTCGGAATTACGGATCGCTGTGAAAACCACGTGGACTCGTTTATAACAAACGCAGCGCTTCTATCGATAGATTTCACTCGCCTCAATGTAAAAACTACACTAACACTATCTTACACTGAATTGACATAACTCTTATCGGCTATAGATAATCTTTCCATTAATATAACGACTCCGCTGGTTGTCGAATACGGCCTCGTGCCGGCGTGAAACTTCTTTGTCCCGTTAGAACTGCACACGGCGTTTGACCTTCAAAAATGGCGGCGGAACTTTCAAAAGTCGAACCGCTCCGTCGCCAACTTACTGTTCCAAATTTTACGCTGACATCAGAGAATGCTGACTGCCTTTCTCAACCAAAGCTAGATCTATTACAGTAACGAGGAAATGGGGGCTCAACGAACCAGAACATACAAGCGTCAAGCGATTTCCCGTTCATTTCTACTTTAAAAGTGAAACGTCCGCTAGGACGCAGCCAACGGCAAAACTAAGGGAATAAATTTTTTCTGCCATTTACGTTGCACCATGTTCTCCAGAAGGAGAAAATCAACTTAATAAGGCGCAAACAGACTCATTCTACCACGCCGCTTTGAAACTCCGCAAATTATAATTTCATAAAACAATTACCATAAATAAACAAAATAACGTCCCAAGATAAGCATCGCCTGATGGGACTGACGGTAAACCTGATAAGCAACTATCCCAACTATCCCGTTCACTTTGAACGAAATGGAACCGCGCATTTCGGTGATTCACCCCAGACAAGCAGAGCGCTTAGGATGTCGCGGCCGCGGACGTTAGCCCATGGGCAAGCGTAAGGTTAATGACGTTTTGCTATCACCTGTTCAGCAGCCAACCGGTTATACCGGCTACGAATTAGCCGACCACTCCTTCTTCAAGCGGAACGAGATTAGTGAGTGGAAAAGGCGCGTAATGTGGTCGCTATTCCAAAGAGACGACCCACTCATTCAATCGCTGCCACTTGGGCATTTACCGCGCTTCGCTCTCTGAGTTCACTTTGCTGATTGACTCCCGAGGTTACGACCGAAATGTTCGATGTGAAAACAATGTTTGCCCCGACGTTTACTGAACGACAAAACTTTGCAGCATCATAACAACAGCACCGCACTGAAGCTCACGAATGAAGAAGTGGCGCTGCTGTCGGCAACGTGGAAGAAGGACGACTTTGATTGGCTTTACCAGATTGGCACGGACATTTACAGCCACGTGTTCGACATTGCCCCGGAGCTGAAGGTCTTTTTCCCTTACGTGATCGAATACGAGAAAGCCGGCAAGGATTGGAAGGAGTCGAAGGGCTTTCGAACGCAGGCGCTGCGGTTCGTTCAAATTCTCGGTTTGGCCGTCGAAAAGGCGGAAAGCAAGCTGCCCGACGACGAATCCAGTTTGCACAAGCGCCTGTACACCCTTGGCGAGTATCACCGACGCTTCGCGCTCAAGGGCTTCAAGCCGGCCCATTGGAGCGGCTTCTGCGCGGCTGTCAAAACGACTATGCAAAAGCAGAGCGAAACGATGGACTCGCTGAGCGGCATGGAACGAGAAATTGCCTGCGTCGCGTGGGAAAAGTTGAGCAGGTACATTGTCCAACGTATGGAGCAGGGATACTTTGGGAAATAGCAATTAAATAATCCGTGCACGCTTGCCTGGCCAATGCGCCTCGGTGAGGAAACGTCGTTGCCTCTTTCGCGAAAAATTAAAACGGAAAAGTCACTTTAACCAACTTTGAGAATAGCCACGTGGCATTCATTGCTTTGAAGGGAAAAGACGGAACAGCCGTGGGGCGAACGCGATCCCAACTGCGAGGAAGAGAATTCGAACGCACTTACGCCCAATCGAGTAGTCCTAGCGGGAGTGGCAAGCCAAATTGCAGGAGCGCACAACAGATAGCAATAAATTTTTGAAACATTAAAGCGGCAGGTTCAGCGGTCGAGCAACCCACGACATTCCGGCAATCCGTGAGAGTATTCCTTCACCTGATTTCGACCCAACGACCTCAAAGCGGGACGAATGCAGGTCAGCCGCAAAAGCTGAAACAAAATTGGAGGTTTCGATCGAACATTAGCAATGTTGAAACACTGCGCACGTTGAGGGCAAAGAAAAGGCCGATTACTTTCGGAACGAACAATTTGGATTTCGACTTGCCAATGCGAAGCGCAAACAGGCTTTCGCTTTGCGCGCCGCAATTCCGAACCCCTTTGGCAGGCTTCCATATTTGTCCAGTCTGCTCTGCTGGCAAGTAAGAGGAAAGACCATCAAACGACCATGCGCCAAGCGTCGCTGCTTAAACGTCGGCTCAAGAGATTAACGAAACTACAACAGTCTACGCGACTTGCTTGAACGATCACTTTCATGCTCGCCCCTACAGGAGCGTTTCGCGCCTTCGGACACAATGCTGCGAAGAGCACAGCGCCAAGGGGTTGGTCATTGGCCGTCTACAGTAAGTTGCCCATTCCGCATGTAAAGTCTGAATGCAACCAGTACTTTAACGGCCGTTCATTTTCTTAGCGGAAGTTAGTAGGGCAATTCGACTTCCCTTTTTGTTCAGCCCAACATTTTGTACTGAACAGCTACCTCATCTCCCTGACCCAACGAAAGCCGTCCAAACACAATTATCATTAACCATATTAAAGTAGGCAAACTGCTGTCAACGTGAAATGAATTAGGTAAATGGACAACTGACGTCGCCGTTGCTTGCCTCATGCTGAATCGATAGGAAAGTGTTGCATGCACTAACATGTGGGAAAGTAAGAAATTAGCATGGCAAATTATGCGCGGGATGCTATGGAGGGTGCTTTAAATGAATCGACGCCGCCTCCGCTCAATTCGAAGAGCAGATTGTCCTTTCGAAGCAGCTGATGAGCAAACGCGGGAACGCAAAGCAATCATTGGCAGAGTTTTATTTATTCAAGGAACTGTCGCCACCTTTCAACAACGCGCCAAGGAAATTCGGCCGCCATTCGAAGCAACAAGCAATGAGGGAACGCTGAACCCGCTTTTATGTACAAGCAGCGTTCGCGGCAGCGCAAAAGCCAAAATGCTCTTCTATGGGACAGCGACCCTGCGAATGGAGCTTCTTGACCAATACAGTACAGCACGTCACCTCGAAATCGAAACACCAATCTTCGGCGCCAAGTGGGCAAACCAAGAAACCAGCATTTCAGCATCGCCGCCAGCCGTCTAATAAATCGCAAATTGTTTAGTCCACTTATATTTGGGGCAACTAACCCGCGCCAGCGCGACTGCACAATCCATGCTGCGAACACTTTTCAAAGGTTTGCGCCGCCTTTTCTATTATTAACACTAATAATGCAACATAAGTTGGCGGTCAATGCAACGCAACTTCTTTTCCGATTCCTACGCAACGAACGCTAAGCCAAACGTTGCCTAAAGGTTGACGAGAACCATGCCTGCCATAACAAACAAGTTTGCGTAGTAAATCTAAATTAGCCGAACGCCTCTATCATTGAAAAAGTCTGCCATTGACAAACTACGCGTCGCCTAAGCACCATCGCCTAGCACGAGAAGTAAGCAAATCAGCCTAACCGAAGGTTACAGCGAGTGAAGTTCAACCTGCTTACCTGAACGACGACAATCCGTCATTAGCTTTGGCCAAGTCGATTTTCGTTGGGCAAAGAGGAGAGGACGAAGTCGAGCAATTCGTACTTATCGACACCTTCCATTGTGAAATGAAGATCGGCTGGCCGCCGATCGACCGACGACTCAACGATAACCGAACGTGTCATCAAACAGTCACTTGAGGAATTGTCCTTCTTTTGCTGACAACTTAATTAGATGTTACCTTTCGCAATTCTAAAAGCAAAAAATCGACCGCCCTACTTTTCGAACTGACTTTTCAACGCGCTGACATTGGCCTTTCCGACCGTCTGGACCTTCGGCGGCACGGGAGGTGGGGCTTTCTTTGGGCCATCGCAGGAAGGGATATCTTCAGCGGAACGTCTTCCCTCCTTGAATCGCGGAGGCACGGGCGGAGGAGTGGCCTTTCGATTGTCCGCCCGAAAGGAGGTCGCCATTGCCTTTGGAACGCAAGGCGGCTTTCGACCGCTGGCGCGCAAAAGTCGTAAAACGGCGGCACCATCGTCGCGCAACATATGCAATGAATTCTCAGGTTCCTCTTCAATTGTGGCGTCGACTGAGGTCTGTTGTTGACAACCTTTAGCAGTAGTTTCGGCGGTGGCGTTTTCCGAGGTCGAGCAAAGCAAGCCCTCTTCGACCATACTTTTGTAAGCCTTCTCGGATTCGGCGCTCAGTTTGACCTCACCCTCAGGGGGCAAGCGCGAACAAAACGATGGTCTTTCGCCCCCAACTTCCGTCTC
Organism: Trichuris muris; assembly: GCA_000612645.2. Lineage (NCBI taxonomy): Eukaryota > Metazoa > Nematoda > Enoplea > Trichinellida > Trichuridae > Trichuris > Trichuris muris. The sequence goes on from CBXJ02000086.1 coordinate 9,217,395, forward strand.
GCCTTTGAAACGAAGCAACGATTCGTACAATTTCTTTTTGCCGCCCAGCGGCGAGGACAACGAGCTGTAAAGGCATTTGGTGGTTGCGCCTTCCGGAGAGTTGCCATTGGCCAAATTTCTCAGAGCTTCATTTTGCTCACGCATCGCCTTGTCGGCCATTTCGACCGCTAAACTGGTCAACTCGTCTAACATCTTGGAATCTCTGTGGGAAAGCGGCTTAAGCTTGGATTGCTGTTGTTCGGCGGCCGTTGTTATTTCATTCGGGTCAATGCTAATGCTGCTGCTGGGATACTCCTCCTTCTCAGATGACGTTCGCTCAATCAAATGTCGTCTTTCGCTGCAGCATATCTCGACGGGTGATGATGATTCATGCACCGACGATGGTTCCTTGTCGGTCGAAGCTTTGGAAGTCGATTGAACTGACGACTGGTCGTCCACGAAACCCAAATTTGCCTGCTGCAAAGCTTCGAACACCTCGTCCAGCAGCGAACTGGAATTTGCGGAGGGCTTCGAGTCGCCTGGCTGGGCATTACAAGCAGCTGGAATTTCGTAGTTCAACAAAAGAGCCGTTTCGGAGGAAATTGAACCAAATCTGTCCTTTCGAGAATTCATTGCCACTTCCTCGCGTTCACCGGCGCCAACCCTGTCCGAGATTACTTAAAAAGGCAAAATGTCAACCGGCTTTGCCATGGCCAAGTGAAAAGAAGGGAATTGAAAACGCTGACGAAAAATGGAATGCTTAAGTGTAAGAAAACATTTCGACACTAAGGTTGAAGTGACATGCAAATAAGTACATGTAATTTTCATACTTGCACATATAACAAAGTACCGCAGCTTAAAGTACTACCCATGTCCGCAGCTTTCGGAACATGCCTAGTCCCAAAAGCCTTGGAAAATAGTTATGCATGAAGAAAACACAAACGGTGTTAAATCTTTCATTTACCACGCAACTGCCTCTTCGTAATTTTGCACCATTCGCTTTTGTAAATTCCTACCGCAGAGATGTCGGATCTACGCGTGACCCGTCACCCGTGCGTTTCTGTCACCTGTATGGCTCTTGCAGCTCCTCCATTCGACCAATCAGGACAGCCACACCAGCTTTCGTATCTAACTTTCACCTATCCAGGTCTACCGTTCGACGTTAACTTATCAAAGGGAGACAATGTTCAGCTAGGCCTTTAGGAGAATTGCATTTTGAACAACCATATAGTAACACAGGTGCACCCCGCTTTGCGAACTCCCACTTTACGAAGAAGCTAAATTTATACCCGCTTTCGCTTTGCGAAGAAATTGCGGGGCGTTATTCGCTGCTATGAAGAAAGGGGAAAGGGTAGAATAGCCCTTAGTGTTTGCTTTGCGACCTCTTTGTCGTAGCGTTACAGATGGTACTGAAGGTCAACTGTCAGGCGAAATTACACTTTGTACATTTGGTATTTTTTCGTACAAAAGTTACAAGAGTAAAATGGAAATGAAGCATTTGAGAGCTGCTTGCTACGATCGATAATGCTGCGGCTATAGCGGAACAACACGATCCTAATCTCGAAAGGACAAGGCGGTTTGCAGCTTCATGTGAGACTATTTCGAGCGCATATAGGGAACTATACGACCGGAAATGTCGTGGCGCCGAACGGTAGAATATAACATCCTTTTTCAAGCGCTCGAATTGAATCGAAGCAGACGACGAACCTCAACCGTCTACGTTCAAACAAGCAGGAATTAGTTATGCGACAATCCTGACGGTTCTGCGTCGTCGTACCAATAAATGAACTACCTGTCCTCCAGCAGCCAATTAGTTTTGGGTCCTTATTGTCCCAATGCAGCTATGTTATTTCCACTTCATATGTGGCTGTTCTTTACATATTATTATTGTTTTCAATACGTCATAATCACCTTATTAATTGTATGCTTAATTTCCTGTCCCTGGGATTGCTGAATAGCTACTTTCCAGGCCTGTGTTCGCTAAAACTTGTTTGCTGTGCTAAATAATAGAGATCGTTTCTCCGCTTTACGAAGTTTCGCTTTACGAACAACTTCATTTCCATTAACCTTCGCAAAGCGGGGAACAAATGTATATACTGCAAGACCTGCGTATCCGCGGTTTCTCTCTCGTCCCCCACGCACTTTAATATTACGCAATTCGCTACTCGCGTAAGAAGTGAAAGCAGTTCTTCACGTTTCTGCATGTGCGAATCGAACTAATCATTAAGAATAATCTTATTTATTTAGTTATTATGGGCTTACACAGCTTTTTATGACAAGGACTGCTCTCTTCTGTGATCAAGCAAGCGTAGTCAACAGCATAGAGCAATTCCGTATTGCTAAACAATGACAAGCTAATGACGTGACAAGTGACAGTGACAAGCTGAACAGTGACAAGCTAAACAGTGACAAGCTTACTGACAAAAGTTCTTCGAAAATAGGCACCAATGTTAGTGCCAACAAAAACAGACCTTTTTTACAAGAAACTCACGTGTATTCATCCCAAAGTCTCGCTATGTACGCGTTCGTAAAGCGTTCGCTGTTATCCGCGGTCACCCCTGGAACGTATCCCCCGCAGATACGGAGACCTTACTGTATGTACATACACCTATGTACGTCTGTGTATAAATTTATCCCTCGTTTGCACCTGATCCCACATAACGCGATTTCCGTTTTCCGTTTCCATTACAAGGCGATTGCACATGCGGCATCATGCATAACCTCACATCAACCGAGTGAAAGAAAATAAGAAAATGACTAAAATTGAAAACCTTCAGCATTTACAAAGTGAGTTGTTTTATTTATTGTTGTTATATATATATATATATATATATATATATATATATATATATATATATATATATATATATATATATCATGTCTTTTTGTACACGGTTTACCCGTTGAAATTATTTCAGTGTATCTGCAATTAACCAAAAAACCTCACCAGTCAACGATGGGTTAGTTTATTGGTAAAAGTTGCGAGAGCACTGTAACGTACGGAGCTTTCGGGAGGCTCTAGTCCCGTCGTCAGCGATAAGGTAAAAAGAGACGCTTCGAAATCGAAAAGAGACGCTTATCGCTGACGACGGGACTAGAGCGTCCCGAAAGCTCCGTACGTTACAGTGTTCTCGCAACTTTTACCAATAAACTAACCCATCGTTGACTGGTGAGGGTTTTTGATAAATTGCAGATACACTGAAATAATTTCAACGGGTAAACCGTGTACAAAAAGACATGCCATTCCAATGACCCGTTACCATGCATCCTGTATTCAACTCTATATATATGTATGTATGCACCTATACCTCGCTATAATTGCCCCTCGCTTTATTGCGCCTCGTTATAATTGCGCCCGCGGCGCCTGCAACATTTACTATGTAAACTGGGTGTTGGTCAGCGCTGGACAGTTCATCTCTATTCTTCGAAGCGAGGATACTCAAACGTAGGCGGACGAGCGACCTGTTAGCGACTCGCTAAGAGTTTGGATAATGAATAGTAATTTTTTAGCAATAACGATGTGTTATCTACAGCAATTGCGTCCTTTAGTCTCAGTCTCGTTGCATATATTATATACAGTGGAGAAGTTAGGTCTTCTTGACCAGGACAACTGTTCTCCAGCGCTATGAAATCAACATCTCACCTGACCCACTTTATTGCGATATTCGTTTTATTGCGGTGCCTGGAACCTATTGTGCAACTATAGCGAGGTATAGGTGTATATATATATATATATATATATATCTAATATATATAATGAAATAAGGGAAATTCCGTACGTTTGTCCACTGCCTTAATACGGGAATGATTGACATTTCTGGGTCATCAGTTGGCTGCCGTCCGTGCGCGCGAGCTGGCGTAGCGTCGTAGTCATTTTTCTGGGGCATCTGGATGGGTATAAATTAACCGCAGCGCGCTCGCCCCATCAGTACGTGGTGGCTTAGTCGGGTTTTCGCGCAGTGCCAGAGAGGCCGCAGAAGATGAGCGGAATACAGGAGCTTACCAGCCGGGAGATCATTTACGCGGAAACGATAAAGAACATACGAAATTGCCCATAGAAGCATGTAACTCATTGAAAAATAAAATCCTGAGAAGTTACGCGGGCTCGGAGCTGCCAAGGATCCAGGCGCCTGAGCGCTCTCAGAGCATGGCCAGCGGAGCGGGATGCGGAAGAATACTGGAACCTTCGGGCTCTGTGTCGACGCGACAGCCGCTTTGGATGCTGGAGTCAGTGGCCGGGATTAAAATGCGCTACCGGGAAGGCCGGCTAGCCACCGTCCTTTGTAATTAGGCTGAAGAAGGTCAGTCTCTTCCAGCGCAGATATAAGGCTATGGCTGTTTTCGGGACTGTTTTTACAAACGATGCGCTACTCATACCATCGCTTAGAAGTGCCACGGCAGAGCGTGAAAAGGTATTGCGAAACGGAAAGAAGTGCTCTTTCTTCCATTTCCCTGTATTGTTTCCGCGCTCATAGCAAAGTACAAATGGGTCCATACAGCAAACGGACAGGAAATGATATCTATATCGTGCGCTTATATCTGTACTGCCGGTAACTGTTGGATTCGTCATGTACAGCTTAGTTGTGAGGTGAAAATACGGAATATTGGTGCTATTAATAATCGGGAAACGGTCGACAGGCAGTAGCTGCTGGATAGGCGCCCGCCGGCTTTTGGGCGACAGGGATTAAAGATAATTTCAGCGGTACGCGGGTCGGTAGGAACTAATAATACTAGCGCGTTCGCACCGTCATTGCGGTATTGTATCAGGGTTCGTGCTTCCATGCTGGCAGTAAGGCTGCGGAAAAGGCGCGTCAGCCACGACTTCATTCTTCGCGAAAAAGCTAAAGGTTCAGCTCCAACACTCAGGGAGTTTACCAAACTATTCTAAAGAAGGCGTCGATAGGCATCGATATTGTAGCACGACAGCATGGTTTCTGTTTTCCTGAAAGCTTCTGAGAATGTCTCCGGATAGACTGAGCGCGAATGTACTTTCAAACAAGAAACTTTTCGTCGCTTATCTTCCCGGAACTGGGAAACTCATGTCATGCGACGCGGACTTTCTCCCCTGTGAGGACAGCGTGCCTCGTGGGACAGGCGACCCCGTTCGTTCCCGGAAAACTCATCAAACGGGCATGCGTGCGTGAAACCGTGTGCATACGAAGAATGGCGAAGGACGCATGGTGTTTTAGATGCGCGCGCAGCCCGTTAGTCTGGACGAGCTTCTGGGAAAGATTATAATGCGTAAGCTGCTGGACGTCCGGCCGTCCGACCCGTGAGAAAGAAGCGAAGCCGCGGGACGGTGACTTGACGAAGCACTCAAATGCCTCGGGTACGCTGCCAGGCCCGAACCCGATTGTCTGCCCTTCGCAGCAGCGTGGGAATCCGCCGACAGTCGCCGCGATCAAAAGCCGCTGGCTGAAAGGGGCGCGCGTCGCACGCGTTTTTCTCCGCGGCTGCCTTTCAAAGGACTGGCCCCATGGGAGAGAGGCGGCAAATGCCAGAAGAGGCTCACAAAGACTCGCGGGTATCACGGTCTGTGTGACGGGTCGTTCGTTTTGTTTTAGCTAGAAAGGGGCGAAAAGCGGCGTCTACATATAGAAGAACTCAAGTGGTCAGGCCGCGCGACGATGTGGAAGTCCGATCTTCACCTCAGCGTGGGAAAGCACAGACACCGCCCTGGATCAGAATATGCACCCTGAAAGGAGTGTAAACCGCACGATTTTCCTCCCGACGGGAGCGGCGGGTCAAGAGGCTGGCTGTCGTGGGAAAAGCAAAGGGGTGGCGGCAGGAAAGAGCTATATATACTCGTGAAAGCGATGCCGCAGCTACTTTGGCTTTTGCTTATACTTCGCTCACAGGATCTCTGTGTCATTCGCTAATAAAGCGCTGCTGTCTTCGTGGTGTGAATAGCGCAGGCAGCCCACGGCCCGGGAATATCCGCCGGTCAGCAAACGCCGCAGACAGAATCGTTTCGTAAGTTTCCATTTGTGTCCTTTAGCTCAACTGGCCCGTAGACCGCTGCATGCACCCTTGCCATATAGAAATGGTTTCTTAAATTCCGCTAGATGCTATTCACACGGCTATATGCTGCTGCTGCTTTTTGTTATTTTAAATATTTAACTGTGTCGATAAAGCCTGCCAGCGCCTGAAAATGACCCTTCGCAGCCTTAGACGCAAATGAATTGCATTCCGTTTGTCCTAAGTATTCGCTTCATGGACTGGAGTCGCCGATCTTTAACTGTAGTCTCTTAAAGTACTTTTTCCTCAAATGGTTCCAAAGAAAAATGTAGGAGAACCGCAGAAAAAGATCGTGGAACACCTCATAAATGGAGAGCAGAGCAAAATGCAAGTGCGGTATCGGCGCGGCTCTAGATGACTATACAATCCAGGCAAGGGGAAACAGCCGTTGATGAAATAGCTGTAGCGCTGCCCCTGTTCCCTTTTCACAAAGTCTATGTTTGGGAGCCCCGGAACATATGCTGTTGCTTCCAATGGAGTTACAGGCGGTTCCAGGCGCCGTGCGCGGGAACAGCTTTTATAAGCTGTGGGCACTGCTAGCGCCTGACATGAGTTCGCTATTCTATGCGTGTCAAAGGTTGACGAATTTACCGCCTGAGTGCAATACCCTTAAATGTACTTCACAGCCTCTAGGACAGCCAACTATTGCTGAAGAAACCTGCATAAAGAACTTATTTCCCACGGGAAGCCCCGGGCCTTCCCGGGCACAGCAGGTTGTTAAAGCGTATTTACGAATTGTTTTCATTGCTGATTAACTGCTGTCCAAAATAGCTGCCCGTCCCGGGCGCACGCCTTTCTTTTTGGAGATAGGTACTTTTTTAACGACCACAGGGACGCAGATTTTTCCCCTGTACGCTGCTTCAAGGGCGGCTGTGTACAGGGCCATAACAAAATTGCCCTCTCTTGCTCTGTCATCAGCGAGTGCGAGTGTTGCTCATTTTCAGACTTCACAGCGTGGTTGGTAGCAAGGCTACATTTTCTTAGCCCATGGGAAGCTTGCAAAATCCTCAAGAAGAACGGGCGGGTGTCAGCACGCGTGCTGCGGAACGAAAGAGGAGAAGACGAGAAGACGAAACGAGCCCGGAAAGGGAGCGGCGACAGATTGGGAGCAGAGAACGGATGAGAACGTTTCGAGCACGGATACGCGGTGAGCCGGAAGCAGCGGAGATGGCTGTACGTGAGGCAGGGCGGCTGCGGAGAAGGCGAGCAGAGGAGAGGGACGCCGAAAGGACAGGGCGACGGCGTGTGCAGTGGGAGCACGGCAGATCGATTGGGCAAAACGTAGCATCGATGAGCAGGCCAGAAACCGTGCAGGAGAATTATCTTGGTCTGATGAACAAGGAATGTGAATTCTGTCATGCGCTCTTTTTCGAAAGCGAAGTTGGAAGAGATCCGCATCGCATTAATGTTTGCTGCAACTATGGCACTGTGCAGCTTTCTGACACATTTGGTGATTACCCCGAAATCCTTCAGCAGCTGTTTACCACCGACTCCGAACGTGCAAAGAACTTCCGTGATAACATACGGAGGTTTAATTCGGCTCTGGCGATGGCTTCCATGGGAGCGCAACTGGATATTCCAGTTGGCAGAGGTCCCTATTGCTTTCGAGTTCATGGTCAGGTATATCACTTGGCGGGCCCTCTTCACCCAGCGCCAGGTCAACGCCCAGCGTACGGACAGATTTACATCCTCGACAGTGAACAAGCTGCGGAAGAGAGACTCAACAATTTGAGCAATGCTAACTGTGACCGACAGGTAATGACGGAGTTGGGCTCTCTATTCGCTTGCATCAATCCCTTTGCTGGAGCGTATAAGATGATGGCAGAGGTCGAGCGCGACGAAGAAGAGAAAGCTGCGCTTGAGGGAAGACCAGTCACACGCATCAAGATGATTTTCGATACCTCATTGAACACCGACCAGAGAAGATATAACATTCCTACCAGCAATGAAGTCGCGGTGATATACGTCGGAGAGGACGATGACATTCCTGCAACTCGCAGCCTGGCTGTGCATCCAAGAAGTGGGGGACTACGAAACATCCGCGACATCGACGGAATCTGCGACCCCCTGACCTACCCCCTTTTTTTCCCAAGGGACAGAAGGGTTGGGATCCCAGTCTCACAAGGGTAAACTCTAACCGCAGGCGAACGAGAGTCACGCAGAAAGAGTATTACTCTTTCTTGCTACAGGTTCGAAATAGTTTCTGTCCTCTCAAATACGGCCGGGCACTTTTCCAGCAGTATATAGTTGATAGCTGGGTGAAGATCGAGCAGAACAGACTAAATTATCACCGCATGCATCAGCAAGATATCAGGTCAGAACAGTATCAAACACTGCATGATTTTGTGCTGTCCAATAATACAGCAAGCGGCCCTCCTGGGAAACGAATAATTCTTCCTTCATCTTACCCGGGCAGTCCCCGTGCCGTGATGCAAGATTTTCAAGACGCCATGGCAATCGTATCAGCGCATGGGAAACCCGACTACTTCGTCACCTTCACGTGCAATCCGAAATGGAGAGAAATCGAAGAGAACCTGCTGCCCGGTCAAAGCGCCTCCGACCGCCCGGACTTGGTTGCAAGGATCTACAAGCTGAAAGTTGACGCCCTTCTCCATGCTCTGCTGCATGAGCACGTCTGGGGACGGGTCCGTGCCTATGTTTCCGTATACGAGTGGCAGAAAAGGGGCCTGCCGCATACGCACACGCTACTAATTATGGATGAAGATGCTAAGCCACGGAACCCAAATGACGTGGACAGCATAGTACGAGCAGAGCTTCCCGACCGGCAGGCTGAGCCACTGCTGTACGACATCGTCTCCAAAAACATGATCCATAGGCCGTGCGGAGACCTCAACCCTTTGGCTCCCTGTATGCTCAACGGAGCGTGTCTCAAAAGGTTTCCGAAGCGATTCCGGGATTTCACGAATGTAGAAATTGACGGCTATCCCGAATACAGAAGACGAGACGACGGTAACACGGTGGAATACCAGGGAGTGAGACTCGATAACAGATGGATCGTACCCTACAACCCACGTCTCACAATGATGTTGAGAGCTCACGTAAACGTCGAAATCTGTGCGATGATTGAAGCAGTGAAGTACCTCTTCAAATACGTTTACAAGGGCCCGGATAGAGGGGCTGTTCGCCTTATCCGCAGGGAACATCTGTCGGAGGATGGACATATCACCGATGAAATTAGTGCGCATCTCGATGTTCGCTACGTTTGCGCCCCGGAAGCTGTCCATCATATATTCGGATTCCGCACGGGAAGGAAGTCGGACGTTATTTGTCGCTTAGCAGTCCATCTGTTCGGACAGCAGAATATTACTTTCCAAGCAGGTCACGAACCGCAGGCGGCGCTCCGAGCGTTGACAAGAAATAGCACGCTGACAGCTTGGTTCAAGAAGAACGAGGAATCGGCAGCTATTGCAAACAGCGGCAGTCTAGCAGATGACTTTCTTGACTCGCGACTGTACCGCTACGTGGAGATGCCATGCTACTATACCTTTAACCGCGCTACGACGCTTTGGAACCGCCGGCAGAGGGGAAGCCGGCAAATTGGGAGAATGTACACTGTATCACCACAGGATCCGGAGCGGTATGCGCTGCGCCTCCTGCTTTTGAATGTAAAAGGTGCGGTGTCATTTGAGCACCTGCGCACAGTAGAAAGCGGCGACGGAAGCGTCGTTGTCTGTCAGACCTTTGCTGAGGCTGCGCGAACCAACGGACTTCTTGCGGACGACAGCCACTACCTGCTCACACTTCAGGAAGCCGCGGCGTTTCAAATGCCTAGACAGCTTCGAGCAGTCTTTGTCTCCATCATTGCTTTCAATGAGGTTAACGACTGCAATGTACTGTGGGAAAGAACGAAGAGGGACCTGAGCGAAGACTTCCGTAATCAAGGGCGCAATGAAGACGAAGCTGAAGCCATGGCCTATTACGAGATTGAAGAACGCCTGGGTAGGCTAGGAAAAGATCTGAAGCAATTTCTACGAGTACCCGCACCACCACCACCACCTCCATCTGCCGCTGAAGCTACTGACTTCCGTCCGAGGGAATGTCGGTTGAAAGGACAACAGTTATACGCGACACTAAATACGGAGCAGAAAGCAGCATGCGACACCATTATCCGTTCAATTGATACTGCGTCATCCGAGCGCCTTTTCTTCATTGACGGACCCGGAGGGAGCGGAAAAACATACCTTTACCAGACCATGTTTAACCTTCTCGTCGGCAGGAACCTGCGGGTACTGTGCACTGCGTGGACGGGAATCGCTGCCAACCTTCTCCCTGCCGGGCGTACGTCAGCGTCAGCGTTCAAGCTGAATGTGAAGAACAACTGCGAGGACTCACATATCAAAAGGCTGACCAGAGCGAGCAGAGAACTGGAGGCTCTGCACGTCATCATCTGGGATGAAGCGTCAATGATCCCTAAAGCTGCATTGCAGACGGTGAATAGTCTACTTCGCGACGTCACCCAGTCAAGCGCTCTATTCGGTGGAAAAACGGTTATCTTGGGTGGTGACTTCCGTCAAGTACTCCCCATCGTCAGAAGAGGTAGCCGAGAGGCCCAGGTCGACGCGTGTATTAAACGGTCCGACCTGTGGAATTATTTCACCAGCCTGCACCTCTTCTCTAACATGAGGATCGCGACAGGGGACGCCGACTGGATTGAATTTTTGCTCCGAGCCGGCGACGGGACAGCCAACGACGAAGATGGGCGCATAAGCCTTCCAGAGGGAATTGTGAGTCATGACAACTTGGTGGTTAAGATCTTCGGAAATTCAATCGACCCTTTGGACCAAAGTGACATGTCCGAAAGGGCGATCCTTGCGCCAAAAAACGTTGACGCGGACTTCCTCAACCATGAGGTGCTGAACAGGTTGCAGGGAGAAGAAAAAGCATATCACTCGGTTGACGAAGCAATATGCGATGATCCATCACACGTGGCTACCTATCCTACCGAATTCCTGCATCGGATAAACCTCAGCCGCCTGCCGCCCCACGTCCTCAGGTTAAAGAAAGGCTGCGTGGTCATATTGCTTCGCAACCTTGACATCACGGAGGGATTATGCAATGGAACGCGCTTGGTCGTCGAACGCTTCGGACCTCGCTTGCTAGCCTGCCGGTTCGCATGCGGCGAACGCAAAGCCTATGTGCTATCATCCCGAGAATTGACAACTACGCGGACAACAACCTGCCATTTCGACTGCTGAGACGGCAATTCCCTGTTCGATTGGCGTTCGCTCTTTCCATCAATAAGGCTCAAGGTCAATCCTTTAGCCGCATAGGGCTATGGCTGCCTTCGGAGGTTTTTACCCATGGGCAGCTCTATGTTGCACTATCTCGAGTGAAGTCTCGCGAGGGATTCCTCCTACAAGCAGACTGCGACAACAGGCCGCTCAACGTGGTGTACAGAGAGGTTTTGTAGCTCTCTGTTTTGGCTTTATCTCCCTCCGTGCCATCCACCTGTTTCGTTCCCTGTTAACGTGGACCTATAGGGCTATATTCTCGTCTGTTTTTTACCTTTCGTTGCGAAACGATTCCGGATGACGACAGATGCCCTTGCCTAGGAGCTTCGACAACAGAGTGGGAAACGACGACGCACGCCAATGAATGGTACAGACCGACCTTTTCTTTTTTTTTCGTTCCGCTGTCTTTCCCCACACAGCAAAATAAACAAATTCGGAACTGAAACGGCTTCGTGGGCTATGGAATTCGCGAAAGGAAATAAAAGAATGAAAACCGATGCCTAATCAAAATTCCTCATCCGTGCAAGCCTCTACTCAGGGTAGCTCTCGAATTCCGTACACGCTAAGCGAAGTATCAGTGCAATCTAAAGAACATATTACGAACCGGTACGGACCAGTCGGGAAGGTCGCCGCGAAGCGGCGACATGAGCGGCTGGTATATATATATATATATAAGCTCTGCTCCCTCCTCCTGACATAATCCCTGCTCCGACAACAGGGACAGAGGGGCCGAGGTCAGCGAAGTGTGGACCGATCTGATTAATCAGGCCGGTTCTTGCAGAATAGCCACCCGACCCATTTGCAACACATTTATAATGCTTGACAACATCTGCCACTTCCTCGCGAACTGCGCGTTGTCAACGAGAGATGTTGATTCGAAAGCGTCGCCGTTTAAAGCCTCCAGAACATGGGAACCGTTTCTTTATTTTTCATTATATATATGTTTCCAGCATATATATATATACTGAAAAATATGTTTTGTACAAATATAGGCATTCGATCTTATCGCTGACGACAGAATCAGACGATTCCGAAAGCTCTGAATTAAACACTTCTACGTTCACTTTTCGCCCGTGTTCAGTAAAATAACAAACTAACCAGCCACTGGTTAAGTTGTTTTGCAGTGTTCTTACAGGTAGCAATGACCAAGAATCAACGGGTGCTACAACTATAATATCAGAAGAAAAAAATATATATATGTACAGCTGCCTTTGCCACTCGCTGACGACGGAACTAGGCTGTTCCGAAAGCTCCGAGCAAAAGCAAGCGTTGTTCTGAACTTTTACCTAATAACTGCCCATCCATCCGGTCCGGAGCTGTCGAAACTGCCGTGTTCGTCTTCTTACTCGCGCTAAACACGGAAAACGGCAGTTCCGAAAGCTCCGCTCTATTAATAGTTCACAAAACAAGGAATCGGTACCTTTCCATCACAACGAGAACCTTGCCATTAACATTTCATACTTAGACATATATACATAACACACGAATATATTTACATGCGAACGTCAAAGACTAGACTCACTTGGCGCAACTACCAGCTTTGGTAGTTTGTCACGGTATCCGCAGTTCAGAAACGTCACGTCACCAAAGTATGTACCATCTGAACCAATGTGACCTGTATGACGTAAATCAGATCCAGGAGCGCTGATCACAGGTCGATTCGGCTTTGAGCATTTCGGCCGAGCTTTGCTTGACAGAACCTTGTTCACTCCGGCTGGCCAACGAAGGCGACGACCCTGATGATGCGACCGACCGGATGCGTCCGACGTCGACGACGACGACGATGACAATATAGCACCGTTAATCGAAGTGGGACATTCGCTGTTCAATAGGCTAATGGTCGTTTCCGGCAGGAATAGACCAGCGCGACCCGTATTCAATACGCCCTTCCAATAATAGCCGTCCGGATATTCACGAGGTCTAAAAAAGGGAAAAGCTAAGGTCAAACTCTCTCTCTCTCTCAAGCCGACCAATCAAGAACGACGACTACGGATGGCACAGTTAAAAGGGCGGACGACGGGTTTACAGGCGCCTTGCCATAGAACAGACGTGATTAATGATTCATGCATTTCCAGCTGCGCGCATCAAACGCGTGAAAAAAGATGTCTGCGCAAGAGAGAGAAGCCTGCACTTTCCAACACAATTTCCTCAAATACTCTTCATCAGCAATGACTCATCTTTCCAGACACTTACAGGAGCCCTATCTATAGGCACTCACCGCTTGTTCAGAACGGTAATCACCGTATCAGCTTTGTACTGCAAATGGTCCGACTGGCCGTCTTCGCATGCTCTGACAGCTCGCACCTGCTCGGGACGAACCTCTGGCAATAGATTCATCAAAGTTGAAAATTTTGGTCGATTTCCTGGCTCGTGCTCCCAGCATTGCAGCATCAAGTTATAATAATCGAATGGACAAAGATCAGGCATGTCCAATCGACGACTTCTTGGCACGTTGATGCAGTCGAGAATTTGCTGACCAGTCAAGCCGGCCCACGGCTGGAAACCGTACGTGAACATTTCCCAAAGGGTCACACCGAACGACCATATGTCGCTAGCGGAGGTAAACTTCAGGTAGACGATGCACTCGGGGGCGCACCACGCTATCGGAAGTTTCAAATTGACGCTGATGTTGCTGTGATAGTACTCTTCGCCGGCGCCCAACGCTCGGCTTAAGCCAAAGTCGGCTACTTTGACCTGGCCCAAGGAGAAGACCAAAATGTTCCTTGCCGCCAAATCTCGATGGATCAAACGGTTCTCCTCGAGATAGGCCATACCGGAGCACACCTGTTCCGCGTAGTCGCACAGGCGGACAACGCTAAGCGATTCCCTGAAGTTTGGCTGACGTAGGCACTCGGCCAACGACCGCAAGGGCGCCAGCTCGGTCACCTAGGAACGGTTGCGGTGCACAAAGGAGCCCAAAGGGTCAACACCTACCAGCATAACGGATTTTGGGTTCAGCACAACGCCGAAAAAGCGGACAATGTGCTCGTGGTCGACGCGATGCATAATTGCGGCCTCTTGGAGAAAATCCAAAGGGTTGGAGTGCATTTTCTCCGGAAGGATCTTCTTGACCGCCACTTGTACCTATTGTAAAGCAATATCCGCCGTGGGCTGCTATGGTCGACCTCTTGCGCAAGCGGGACTCACTTTGTCAATTGACCTGTCCGACATGGACCAAATGCCCTGCCACACGGAGGCGAACTCGCCGCAGCCCAATTGCTGGCAAAGGGAAATGCTATCCGACGGTATGATGTGTTGGCCCGTCTTGGACGAAGACAACGACGCAATGGAGCCCTTCTCCATCAGCTCATCCTGCCCGGCAACATCGCTCTGGGACTGCGTCACTCGGGATAACAATTTCTGCGGAAAACTGGAACTTTCCCAACGAAGCGGGGCAGTCTCCATGCCTACCTGGCGCAACTTGCCGATGTACGAGTCGGGGAAGTGCTTTTGGTAGATTTTTAAAAATCGGCGCTGCTCCGGCCGCGACATACCTATCTCCTGCAGATCAGACTCTGTCACAAAACGTAGATGATCAACCTGATGGACCTGCAGTTGGAAAGCTTAAAAATTTGGCGTAAATGCTAGCTTGAACCGCGACGACCTTAAGTGTGTGCTGCATGGCCGAATGATAGGTGGTCAGGTCGGCCTCGACCAGCAGATCGTAGACGGCCAAAGGGCTGTTCGTGCTTTGCAACTGATCCTTCATGCCTGCCAGCCTTTTCCGAACGTCGCGCAAGAGCGGCAATACGGGTCGGAACAATTTTCTTCTGAAAGCAGGAGCCAACAATAAGGAGAAAAACAAACGCAACTGACGACTGCGCTAACGAAATAATCGGCCTACGAGGCACACAGTGAACAAGTGCAAGCAAAAAGCGATGCTGACAGACGAAGCAAATCGACGATCAAACGTTTGAATCGCAACGAGGACGTAGAACGTCGAAACTAAACGCACCACCATGCACCCTTAGGCAACGCAATCTCACGCCTGTCAGAAGGAAACTGAATGATCAACTTACCGTCCTTTTCAATGAATACGCTCGAAACGCTACTTTCTTTGCCTTCCTTCTTTGCAAACGGCCTTCGAAGATTATTCAAATAGATACAGTAGTATAGTGATAAACAGGTACGATTTTCGGAAGCCAAAGGGGACACGACAGCGACGACAATTTATCGCGCAACACCAAGAGCAGCGCCGCGGAAATGACAAAAGTCGGGCATCACTCAAACGTTAACGCGTTAAAGTGACATTGCAGCGAGGGGAAAGTCGTCGCATCGATTCAAATGCCAACTGCAAATAACGTTGGCTAAACAGCTGCAGCACGCCCACTGTGAGCTAAGCGCAAGCAGGACCGGACTGCGCGACCAACCGGCGCATTTGGGGGCTTGCTGTAACGACCCTGCCGTTCACGCGCCGATGCTTCAACACAAGATCGTCCCGCTCGACAGCTGCCACTTTATCCGACTTGTAAAGCGAAGCACCAACAATGCACTGTTCCAAAAACGTTGAGCAAAAGCAACAGCGCTTCCTGATTTCAACAGAGGCGCGTTAAAACTGAACTACGCATTCGACGAAGCAGCTCCTACTTGTTTTTTTATAATTGTATTCATAACGCAACAGTTGGCTGTTTGGTTATCGTGCGCGCCCACTAACTTATATAAATGCGTGCAAACACTAATGCAATGATCACATTTGCGCATTGCTCTTTCTTACTACAGTAAGAGCGCGATTAAGTGTGACTAAACAAGCACTGTATGGACGGTGAAGTATGCTCCGCTAAGAGGAATGGGAAAACTGAAATCCCGTTGCGAACGGTGGCTAAGAGAAGGGAAATGGCGAGCTTACCTCTTCGAGCGCTGCGCCAATGTTTCACTGTCAGAGGTGACGAATGCAGCTGGTATTTCTCTCTTAGTAATTCGACTCGCGAGGATTGATGACAAGCGTTAATTGACGTGACATTCCTGCGCGACATTCATGACGCACTTTACTGCCATTTTTTAGCCAATGCTCTCTACAGAAAGCGAATCTGTTATTGCCAGGTTGTTCCTGATTTGGTTTCGACTTGCTAAATCACCAATCACTTGCAAAAGCACTTTAAGTTCCACTCGTTGATGCCGACCCATCGAACCTAACGCACTTCAACTGCTATCCAGTGTTTATTCAACGAACGGCGAAACGAAGCCCGAAGCGTGGCTCTGAGTCACAGGAAGAAGTACTTGCGGGAATCGACCAAGCTGGCTTCCGCATGCATCACTTTTGGTTGCGATGCACGCTGTAGCCGCGTACGGCACGGGTAAACAGTCGAATGAAGCGCTGCACAATCCTCCTGACTCACGCGTAGAAGGCGAAACCCGGAATCACTCGGCAAGTCAAGATGCGTACTCCCTGCAAGCGGTAGGCAAAGGATTATCAGGAAAGCGCGGAAATCGTAACGAACTTGCGCATCGGTAACACGATAATCGTCGTTGCGGACATGTCCGCAGTTCGAATCAGGGACCGTTGAGCCTTCTGCTTTCGAAAATAACCGGTAGCGAACAAGCGTTGAGACAGCGCGTAAACAACTCCGCGGCTGCCTATTACTAGAAACCAACTTTGCCCAGTCCTTGGTCGGTCCTCGGGTCCGCGGTAACACCTTGGATGGCCACGATAGCTCCGTTGATTTGCGTTTGCAAATTTCGCAGATCGCGAACATGGAGTAAGCGTAAAATGCGTCCAGCCTTGTTCAACGCTATGTCCTTCGTGTCGAATCCAAGATAGACTGAATCAATGTCGGCCTTCTGTTCGGCCCGCTTTTGGTCCGCAGCGCAATCGGCCTTCTCGCTCAAACGTTCCTGAACCAGCAAGGCGACGGCCTTCAGCGTAACGCCAGGGTCGGGATGGTTGACAATGCCCAGAATGTCGGCAAGCTTTTCAACGTGGCTGCGAAATTCGGCGCTACCGTAATTTAGATTGCGCAGCGGATTATCCGCGACCGGCGCTTTGCCCGCGGCGCTGTTGCTTATCTCTTTGGCCAGCTGAAGAATCCCAGATGGATCCTTCTTGAAGTCCGCGTAGACGAGGTGGACGGCTTGCGACAACAGCCAGTCGACTTGAACGGCGCGATTCTCCGTGGCAGCGTGCGGGCACTTCAGATCTGCAAGGTACTGCTCGAAGGCAGCTTGCCAATTTTCGGAGCCAACTTCGTCCAATTCGCGGCGGTTTTGCATCTTATAAAGACGGATCTTCTGGTTTTCCAGCCAAGCCACCAGACGTCGAAAGTCCGCATCGTTTTCTAGATTAACGCCGTCTGACCATGGGTACTGCAGCACGGACAGCTTTCGTTTAAACATCTCTTGAAAAAACGAAAAGACGATCAACCCCGCGCACCAGGTGACTCGCTCGCCCAGATTACTGTAAGATAAGCGTGCAGGTACACCGAAATGAAACCACCCTTAGTTTTCCCTCTTTCCAAGCGCATCATTACCTCGCCATGGCGTTTGTGTGCTGGTGCGACGCTTGGAGTTGTTGGATATTCCTTACGAGCAACTTGTTAAGTCTAACCTGCGCATCTAACATTGCTACAAGACGTAGGTTATACTGTCATTTTGGTGGCTGACGTCGTTGTTCGCTTCGCTTTTCCGGTGACTTGGTACCTACATGGACGCCTGCGCAATGGTTCTGCCGAACAGCCACTACGTTGCCTACAACGATCACTATTCCGCTGAATCTGGTCAGGATGATATTGGCAGTTTTCTGTTCACCTCCGAGAGCGTGGGCGTTGGCAACGCAGGTTATTTCTTAGCTTTATGCATATTGTCAATTGCTTGCTCTTTGTCTACCTGTTATCTTTCTTATTATTTCCCACATGTTTTGTCACATGATAAGGTATGTTAGTACGACTTGTAC
Organism: Trichuris muris; assembly: GCA_000612645.2. Lineage (NCBI taxonomy): Eukaryota > Metazoa > Nematoda > Enoplea > Trichinellida > Trichuridae > Trichuris > Trichuris muris. The sequence goes on from CBXJ02000086.1 coordinate 9,235,530, forward strand.
CGTTTAACCTTTTATTTCAAACAACTCGGAGCTTGCCGGGTCGCACACACCCCGTCATCAGCGACATCGACGGGGTGTGTGCGACCCCGAAAGTTCCGAGTTGTTTGAAATAAAAGGTTAAACGGTACAAGTCGTACTAACATACCTTATCATGTATAACTGCACCGTTACGAAGAATCCGATTTTCAACCATGTTTTATCACATTAAGCAAAAGTTCGAACTACAATAGTCGTTCACCAATCGTAGGTTAAGAGTTGTAGTCTCTCTGTTGCCTGGAAACCAGACGTGCGCACAGAACTAACTAAGGCGCACCGTTTTCAAGTTGGGTGTGTTAGCGTTGACTTCTATATCAGATACGATTGCACGAATTCTTTAACGCTTTCTCTTGACAACCGGTCGGCCAACTTCGTTTCGTGTTTTGCAAGTTGGCAATTTTGACGGTTCTACTTGCAGACAAGCTATGTGATCAGGTCAGCGACGCCATTCTTGATGCCCATCTTGAGCAGGATCCAGAAGCCAAAGTGGCCATCGGTAATTCTATCGTTTTTAGCGCGCCGTCACATGACGGCGATCACGTAGCAGAAAACTAGCCTTATCCGAGCTATGCCCGTTCACAGTCTGGCTTTACAGAGACAGTCGCCAAAACGGGCATGGTCATGGTTATGGGCGAGATAACAAGCAGGGCTACTGTAGATTATCAAAATCTTGTGCGCCGCGTGGTGCGGAAGATCGGTTTCGACAGCAGCTCGAAAGGTTTGTGTTGGTCTCTTGGGCCGTATGCGCTTCTTCAACATACTGTTCGATCGTTTCGCTCAGGCTTTGACTATAACACGTGCAATGTTATGGTCGTCATCGGCGAGCAGTCGGCAGAAATATCCGCTGGTGTCCACCTGAACCGCGACGATGAGCACATTGGAGCAGGAGATCAGGTACACTGAGTAGGCAGGGATTCGTCGTCATGTTGCACTCGGTGTTCTGCAGCGTTCTTTCTCTTGTTATCCCTCGTTTGCAGATAACCACTGACCAGTGAAGTTCTCGGTTACGGTTTCGTCGTTTCGCCGCCAAACAGTATCCCGTAGATCTCAATTTCGATGTCGCACGAACACATGCATCCGATTTACGTTTTCTGCTGCCGTCATTTGTTCCTCACTTTCAGGGACTAATGTTTGGCTACGCTACCGACGAAACCGAAGAATGCATGCCGCTGACGTTGTCGCTCGCCCACGTAATGAATGCCCGTTACAGAACGCTCCGAGAGGATGGCACCTTGCCGTGGGCACGTCCCGACTCCAAATGCCAGGTAAAAAAATCGGCGACGTCTGCCCGCAGTTCTCGCGGACAAGTTCTTTCTGTCAGGTTACAATGGAATACAAGTTCAACTGCGGCGCCTGCATTCCGCAGCGATTACAATCGGTGATATTCTCTTGTCAACATAGTCCCGAAGTTTCCGTTGAACAAATTGAGAAGAGCGTGATTGACTTGGTCATTCGTCCAGTAGTTCCGGCAAAGTACATCTGCGCGAGTTCAATTATTAAAGTTAATCCCGACGGTATGTACACCCACGGTGGCCCATACGCGGGAGTTGGCCTGACCGGACGTAAAATCATTGTCGATACATACGGCGGATGGGGTGCCCACGGTGGTGGCGCATTTTCCGGTAAAGATCCCACCAAAGTGGATCGCTCCGCCGCTTATGCTTGTCGATGGATTGCAAAGTCGTTGGTGAAAAGCAACCTATGTCGTCGATGCATGGTTCAGGTCGGTGGCGCGTCTATTCGTTGTGTTAAAGAATTCAACTTCCAAGTGCTCCAGGTGGCGTACGCGATTGGCGTTGCCGAGCCAGTCAGCCTGACCATCTTCTCGTACGGGACATCGATTCTCGGCGAACAAGAGTTACTGGAAGTAGTGAAGGCAAATTTCGACCTACGTCCTGGCATGATAATTAGGTAACATGATTGGCTGCGACGTGTGTGCGCGAGCCATTTTTTCCTTTTGGCATTCTTGCTTTTCTTTTCAGAAGCCTCGACTTGAGGCGTCCCATTTATGAGAAGACCGCGGAAAATGGTCACTTTGGTCACGACGACTTTCCATGGGAGAAACCGAAGCAGTTGATTATTCCTTCCAAGGTGATACAAATTCTGAGATCCACTCGAAAATCTTAACGCTACGAGCGTTTGAAAATGCCCGCTTTGTCCTTGTGGTGGTCTTAGATTCTTAGATATAAAAGCAGAATTACTAATTAGCTTGCACCTGATTTGCTTAATGGTTTTTTGTTGGGCACTTGTTCAAATTGGTGTTACCTTTTGCAACTTGGTGCGTTTGAAGTTCCGCTGTTCGTTGTTTTAACGTGCAACGCTGCCGGTCGTTCGAAACGTTTTAACACGACATTAAACTTGCAATGGTACAACTTGTTCAGCGCTCAACTTGTGTGGCCATCTCTGTTGCCCTTCATCGTCGGTGGTTACGTCGACACGTGTGCTTGCGGCCGGAGTTCACTTTGAACGATCCGCCGCTGCGCCAAAAGTAGGAAAACTCTCGTGCATTTCGGCTGATGTTTACCGAGCTGGTACGCTTCTTGTTCGGACCGGTGTTCGGAGGTGGCAGAGAGACGGATCTCGTTCTCGGCTTACGCTTGTCCTTCGACAACGAACATCCCATCGCTGCGGTAAGTGAATGCGACGGACAGTTGATGTTCAAGAATACAACATGACGATCCAGCGAGCAACTAAAAATATCACAGCGTTATTAACCATGAAGAGGAGAAGTGCTCGCACGATGGGCCCATTTATTTATGGCTCGCTCGTTATCCGTGCTGCACCTCTTCGGACGTACGCCTGTTTGGTCGAAAGTCAATATATGTTTATGCGGCGAACTATGGACCGCTCTCTTATGGAGTAGTTGGTTGGGTGCCCTTTACAAGTGCGATACATGCCGATGCCGATTGTTCGGCGAAACTTCGAACGCAGGAAAAGACATTCGCCTCCCTATTGACGACAACTGTTGTGCGGCAGATTCGATTTGGCGGTCCGATTGAATCGATCCGTTTCGGGATGGACGAGGATGACTTTAATAACTGATAGGCTCCCGATGCATCCGGACTTTAGCTGGCCAGTGGTTGATGAATTTGCCTCCTTGGCGCAAGTGCCTCCTCTTTGCAAGTGCGAAGGAATTTTGCGTGATCGCGTAAAGTCGATTTGCCGAACATCATGCCCCCGTTGAGTGGCATTATTCAGTTAGCGCATTTTTGCGTGTCGCCCGTCCGAGCTGCAAACATGCCAGCATTGTCATCGCGATCACTTACGACTCTTTGGCTTGTTTGAGCGAGTGCGCACGTTGCATTGTAGGTGGCGGCGGCAGTTCAACAATTGATCTCGGCTTCCAGGAAGAACGACATACGACGTTTCAAAAGTTTTGTCCAAACGGAGTCCAAAGTGTGCAACCTCCTGCCAACGCCATTGTCTCCGATAGAATGTCAGCTTGGCATTTGCCGATCTTGTCAGCCCACTCTGATGGCACGCGCGCTTTCAGATGCCAAAGGGCTTCAAACCATAGCGCGATTATATCTGTCAACCTGCATGTGTCAATGTCTATGTAAAGTGGTTGCCAAAAGCATGCGCGCATAGACGTTTTTCCAATGGCTGTCGTAAGGCGACGTCGGATGGCTGTCTGAACGGTGAGGCCTAAGCGGGCTGCTCTTCAACGTCAGACGAAATGGTGCACTAGCGGCGAACGCTTAAGCGGGATGCTCTTCAACGTCAGAGGAAATTGTGCACTAACGGCGAATGGATCCGCCAGGAATTGGTGTCATTGAAGCTGATAATGGCGGTGGGTATATTAATCAGCTATTCCGTGAACAGATGTTGGTCCATTACGTGGTCGTGAAGTTCATTTGAACCAATGGTCGGACTGACAACGCAATGGAGTAAGATGGATGATTGCCAAAATAATGAGACTCCTTTCGAACCAGCAGGGACGACCTAATGAATAATGACGATATTGAGTTTTTCCCGCGACCGGATTGACATTTTTTCGTGAAGCTTCCGGCTATGCCTTGTACATGACATTCTACTGAACAGGTTGGAGTGGCAAGGCTTTCCAATTGATCCTGTCTGTGGGCGCAAAAGCGACCACTCGTTTTGATTGTTCGCGTACGCACGCCTTTCAATGAACTGATATCCGCCTACTTGGTCTTCCAGGGAAGCATGCTGTAGCGCGCTAGCTCCCGGCGTGCGCAGGACGGTTCTCGCGGAAATCGACCTGAAAGCCTAAAGGCCACTCCGCTAAGAGAATCGAGAAAATCCCTTGATATCCGTCGTTTGTGGACATTGTTTTTGTCCGGAGGCGCCAGTTGCCCATTGCGGTGGGCAATTTATTAGTTTTGGGCCCACCCATTTTGCTTTGTGGAGACAATCGATTGGTCTGCCGCCAACGGTTGCAACTGGCGAGCATTCCTAAGGACCGGGCGAACACGGCACGCCGTTGTGCCAATTGGTGGGCGAGATTTCAAAAATGCACTTGCTCGAAAAGTGTAACCAACCTGACACGGCTCCTGCTTTGCGAGTCAACCGGAAGTTAACGAACGGTGGACGGACACGCTTGTGGGAACGGCTCGACTGCGCGACCAGGAAGACAATTGAGGAAGGTTGAAGTTGTCGCGCATCCGTTTCGCGAAAATACCTTACCTACAGTGGCGCCATCTACGTAGTTCCCCTCCATAGATATTCGAGGCGCCGTTGGATGTGTGGGAATCGTGACAGCTTACTTGTGCGGGACCAGGAGGCAGGGAAATCGCCGACTAATAATTTCAGCAACTGAGCAGCGTCTTCTATGTTGGCTGGAATCGCCGAAGGCGGAAGTGAATTCCTTGATTCGCCAACGGTGTCGTTGTTAGCGAAACATCCATTTGCCCCGCCCGCGCCTCCGCGGGCGACCGTTTGGATGGTGCTTACCGCAACGTTAGACGGAATTTTCCCTTGCCATGTAGTTAGGCGGCCACACCTCGATGTCTGCTTCGCAATTGGCGAGGCCGAAAAAGGCGAACATTTCTTATGTCGCCGACAACGCGTTGGCAGTGTATTTTATTCGCTTCAGACTAACATCATCGAATTTACTACTTCCGACTGCAAGGGAAGCGCAATGCAAAGTTGCAGGCGGCAGTTTGTCGATATGGCCAGACGAAAATGAAGTTTAGCTGCCGTAGTAGCATTTTAAAAATGGTTGTAGGCCTTAATTAAATTTGCCATTCGAATGCCCTCAGTGGTTAATCTTCCATTTAGCAAATCGTTACGAATGGAAAAAAATTCGTAGTTGCTTTGCGCATTTTCTGGCGGGTCATTAATGAAGCTTGCATATTGAAAATAGTTATAGCGACCATTAGAAGTCGCCTTCTTTATCAGTTCATTCTTCTGAGCAGCCGTTTCGCTGGGGGAGTGTTAAAAGGCTGGTAACATAGCATCCATTTTCCGAACACTATTAATAGACCCGCTGCTATCGTTAATCATCGAATAAGGGGCAATTTATCAATATAACTTGAATTCCATTATTATATATTTATTAACTATGAATTTTTAAAGGAATTCTCGTTTCCATGGTGGCGCGGCCCCATCGCCGTAAGGGACGATCCGTACAAATAATCAGCTGCGTCTTCTATTAACTACATGATGTGCAAGCGGAGTTGTATAGATTATAGAGCATGAAATGAACTCAGCTGAAATTGCACTAAGGTTTAAGTAGAAGCCTGTGCAGCTCAAATGTTCTTTCCGAGGAACCTACATTTGACTGGCTCCGTTGTTATGCACGCCCATGGTAGCAAGCATATGATCAAATGTGGAACCACGAGAAAGTTTTATGAACTGAGAACTGTGGTCAGGCACCATTGCAAGAGCAGCATAGCAAGAAGCTGCTCCTGCAAATCGCTGCAGCTTTCGCGAAGGTGATTTGCCTGAAAATCGCGCAGTATCAAACGTAGCATGAACGCGAGTATGGCAAGCATGAACCTCGCAAACGAACTTCCTCAGCCATGTGAACGCGTGAATTAGACGATGTTGAGCCCGAACAGAAGAAGCATTTTTCTCAAAGCCATCTATGGGCGGTTGTTTCATTTCAAGGCGTGCATTGCGTAAAGTTAACGCAGGAGCAAAGCACCCGCTGCGTTGTGAGCTCGCCAAGTGGCAGTCACGTATAACTTACGCTGCCCAAAATGCATTGCAAAGCAGCGTTACTCAACGCCTCCTTCCCGATGCCCAATATTAGATTAGTGCCGCGCTATGTTTAAAGCTGTTCAATATAGCCGTCCAATGCCATGGGCAACGGTCAGGGTCGCAAGGGCATTTCATTGCTGGCAATTAGTATTGCGCTTCTCCAGTTCGTGAATTCATGCCAATAGAACTGGCGAACCTCTAGAAGTGGTTGCAGTATCGATTGCAAAGCAATATATTGGACTGAATGTATAAGCTGCATGCTCAGCTTTAAAAATCTGATGACGCCCCGTGGTTCGACGCAAACTTTGTAATGCGATAGCCTCGTGCTAATCGCTCAGGTCAGTGAAGGCCTTCTCTTGATTGCTCACATGAGTGACCGGCTTTCCATGGGCGAATACAATTTCTTCTTCCTTATCAAACAGGAAGTCCCGTAAATGAAATCTGCATTGCCAGCTTTTCCATTGTAACTGCGTCTTCAGTGTTGGTTGCAATTAGGGTTGCAAAACATTTGACAAAGGCTACAAGATCAATAGGTTTCCCATCTCAGTTGCCTGCTTATATACTTCATATTGAATATTGGATGCTTTGTAACGGGTCTCATGTTTTCAAATTGGTGGTATTCCGGCTTTCCCGTTTTTTTATGGTACCTGTAATAAAACCGCAAATGCCCTACCAGCGGATGGATGGGCGATTGTTAGAGATATCACAGGTCAAAGACACACTTCTCGAAGCTTTCGGAACGCCCTGGTTCCGTCGTCAGCGATGTTGAAAGGGATCGCTGCAATGTTGAAAGGGATCCCATTCCACATCGCTGACGACGGAACGAGGGCGCTCCGAAAGCTTCGAGAAGTGTGTCTATGACCTGCGATATCTCTAACAATCACCCATCCATCCGCTGGTAGGGCATTTGCGGTTTTATTACAGGTATCATCAAAAAACGGGAAAGCCGAATGCCGCCAACTTTTTACTTCATAATAATATACGATCATGGCACTTGGATGTCACTAAGTCAGGAGGCGACTTCATTGCAATCGTCCATTTTTCATAGAAGCGGAGTTTGCAATGTACAGGGTGATCAAAAAGTTTTGCGCCTAACATACTTGTTCTGTATGTTTCGAAATGTTTTTATTATTCTCATGTAGATAGACGTCAGTCATCATTGCACAGAAAGTTACTTGATAATATCTGTCTGCCTGCTACCGTAGGACCTTTTCTTCAAATGCGAGTAATGGACAATCGCGGCGACGTACGATTTCAGCAACGCGCTGTCATAAAGTTTTTGTTTCGCGAAGGAGTACGAAGCGATGAAATCCACCGGCCTGCTACAAGTTTACAAGGACGATGCTCTCTCCTATTCCCAAGTCAATCGATGGATCGCGGAGTTGCGCCGGGGCAGAGAATCCATTTGTGACGAACCAAGGTCTGGTCGGCCCATTGAAGCCACCTCTGTAAGTCGTGATTTGAACTGGTTGAGTTAGTTGCAATTGTTGTAATTTGTTGTTGCAATTGTTACATTTGCAATTGTTGTACTTTTTCACGGATTTTGTCCCGTTGCTTTCTGTACGTGATGGATCTGTAAATAAACTGACACGGCCTCACTACCAACGGATGACTACCCAAAACACTTTATTAATTCTGTTATACAACGTAGGTTACTTAAAACATCCATAAACCCACCGGGGTCCGCCTCGTTACCTAACCCGGTGTTATACGTTCCGTACTATAATGGCTTGGGGGAGCACCTCAAACGTTTGGGCCACGCGTTAAACTTTAATGTTCGGTTGAAAAGTTCCGGTAATCTCCGTTTCCTGTTACGAAGTGATAAGATCAAGGTTCCACTGGATAGGAGACCAGGCGTCGTTTATGAAATCAAGTGTGGTTGTCATGCTTCCTACATAGGAGAAACGGTCAAGCCTTTACTTGATATATTTCATGAACACACGGCTGCGCTGGCCCGACACAAAACCGCGGAACAAAGACTCAATGGTCTACCAGCGCAACGCCGTGGACGACCCCAAACCCGCGATCCAGCCAAGATCATGGATGAGGCAATAAAGGCTTCCGCGGTTGTGGAGCATGGCTCCACATGCCCATTCGAGCTGCAACCGCGCATTGTCTGCCGTGAAGAGTGTTTCCACCTGTGGCGGATCAAAGAAGCCTTCTATATAAGACATAATCCATCCTTGAACCGCGACAAAGGTGTACAGGTCAGCGAAGTTTGTATTCTCTTTGAATATAGGGTGCTTTGTAACGGGTTTCATCTTTTCAAATTGATGGTATTCCGGCTTTCCCGTTTTTTGTTGATACCTGTAATAAAACCGCAAATGCCCTACCAGCGGTAGGGCATTTGCGGTTTTATTACAGGTATCAACAAAAAACGGGTAAGCCGGAATACCATCAATTTGAAGCGAAGTTTGTAATGCTATTGTCAATAAAAGCAGGTGTTGCACCATACCGAGCTGACCTGTACTTCCTTCCCCTTTGTCTCTGATCCGTGCTTAAACCGACAACGGAGTAAAAACTTTCTCTTGCTCGCTGAAGACGGAACTCGAGCGTTCCGAAATATCCGAGAAACCGTACGTTGTGTTCTGACCATGCTCTTCCTATAACTACTCTCATCCATCCGTTGGTAGGAAGACTGTGTCAGTTTACTTACAGATCCACCACGTACAGAAAGCAACAGGACAAAATCCGTGAAAAAGTACAACATGAAGAACCATGCTCCCGTTAAAAGACATCCTATCTTCCGTTGCATTTCTGCAAGTGTAATAATAATTGTAGAAAAGGAAGTCGAAACAGAGATCGTGAAAGCTGTGAAGGCCCTCAAAGCAGAGAGGAGCTCAGCAAATACTGGCAAACGATGAATGGCTCACACATGCGTCGAAGAGCTTCACACCTGTATCAGTATTTGAACTCCAGCCCCCTCATCCATCGATACTGTAGCCTGTGCGCTCTGACAAAGAGAAACTCGTTGCCTACACTTTTATCATGTTAACCAGTTTTTGCTATCATAGTCGTTCTCAGTTCACCTATATCATATCATGGCAATCCGTTCGTCCCGTGATGGATTTCCGTGAACTGAACACTCATATCGAAGTTATCGCGGGGGATTCAGAGATATATGCGCAGAAATTAAGTGACTGGCGCAGACAGGGTGCCAGCGTGACTATGCTCGATCTGAAAAGAGCTTACCTCCAAATTCGCGTTGACGAATTGTGGGAAATTGCCCAGCTCCCTCACGGCCCGGGAGTTGAGGGAACGCAGCAGGAATGTGCGGTTACGCAATTTGACCATCGGCAGCTGCGAGCGGTCCATAAGAAGTGCCTGGTGCGGCAGCACTTGGGCGGACGCCGATGAATACCTGCACGTGCCTAGGGCCGTGAATGAATGGCGCTACTCCGTCGCCTGCAACTGCAGGTGCCTTTAGAGGTGCCGCTAAACGGGTACGGTTGAATACCCGCGGTGGCAGCCCCAGGTGCGCACAAGTGGCACTGAATACCTGCAACATGCCTCGACGTAATATATGCTACCTAAATGAGCAACAAATGACCAGATGCGATAGGATGACGATCGCTTCTGCTCCGCTCATTTAGTTTACTTCATTTGTTGTTCATTAGGTAGCATACATAATATTACGTCGGGGCAGAAAGTAACCAATCTATTGTACATACAACTGTTCGGCTTGCTCGCTCACGGCGCTCTCTCGCCCTGTGGTCGCTTGATCTGCTCTGGAAACCGTGTCAAAGGGATTCCTGCTGTGGGCTGCCGCTCCACGTTTGTGATGGGTGTCACCGGGAACGACACGGAAAGTGTCAAACTGGGTGCGCCTTCGACAGCATCATCCCTCACCGGTTGACCACCCAATGAGGAATGCAACTTCAAAGACAACGCGTCCGGTGTGACGTCCAAGACCCACCAGGCGGATGACGCTATATAAGGAGTACACTTTCAACGTTCGTTTCGTTTTCATCTTTCGATTTCTACCGAAGTAAGGTTGCATCGTCTCCGTTGCTCTCACTTTTCGTCCTTGGAAACCGGAAAATCGACCAACACCTTTCCTAGCAGATCGTTGAGTGTTCATTAGTCGCTGATGACGGGGTGTGTGCGACCCCGAAAGCTCCGAGTATTTTGAAATAAAGGTTAAACGGTGAAAGTCCTACTAATATACTTCATCATTTTCGTCCTTGTCATTGAAAGGTATGGCAGTCGTTGCTGCTGTGTGAGTTAGTACAATTCCGAGCAACGACACTAAAATTCGCATTTGCATGCGGCACACAAAAACTCGCATCCGCACAATCACTTCGGACTACAAACGTTATCTCCATTTTTTGTCCTCATGAGGACGGACGGGTTGCTCGTCGCTTTTTGCAGCCACGATACGAACGAATGGGCCTTCGATAACGATTGTCCCGGTCGACGCTTACGTTGCGATAGGCAACACATCCGTTTCGCTTCTCCTGACGGTCGTTCTGCATTTCAAAAAATGTCGCGTTCAAGTCTCATGTAGTACGCGGAGAAGCTGGAGAAACGGTTGCGCAGTTTCTGCATGACGAGGCTGGGCCCATAGCATTCATGCAAGAGAAAGGTATATTCCAACGCAATAGGCGATGCGAGTGTGGCAATGCTATGGCCCTGAGCGCCAAGACCTCGAACCATTATCGGTGGCGATGCGGCGTGAAAACCTGTAGGAAAGAGGTGGCCTTGCGCAGTGGAACATGGTTGAAAGGTAAAAAAAGTGCTGAGGTTCGTGATGTTCGGTTAACGATATTTGTTGTTAGGTACCCACCATCCAATTAGGACAGCACTGCTCTTCATTCATGCCTAGAGTCTCCAGAAGACGACGGGTTCTTACTGTGAGCAGTACCTGGGCATGAATGAAAGAACAGCTGTCCAATGGAACTTGGCAATGCGGGAGGTGGTAGCAGGATGGCTGCTTCGAAACCCGGTCGCTGTGGGAGGACCAGGCCTTACGGTTGAGGTTGATGAGACCTTGTTCTCAAGGAGGAAGTACAACCGGGGCCGGTCCCTCCCGCAGCAATGGGTTCTCGGCGGTGTGTGCCGCGAGACGGGCCATTGCTTTCTTGCTCCCATTGCAGATCGGTTAGCCGCAACACTTGTTTCCGTTCTGACGGCAAACGTGGCGGCTGGCTCGACTGTGATCACCGATGAGTGGCGGGGATATCGAGGTCTGTCGTCTGCGCAGTACACGCACATGCGTGTGAATCACTCGTTCAATTTTGTCAACCCTGAGACGGGTGAGCACACGCAGACCATCGAATCCCTGTGGGCGCAGATGAAGTATGGCAATAAGATGAGGTGTGGCACACACCGGTCCATGACGGACTCCTATTTGTGGGAGACCGAATGGTGCCGAAGTATCCAACCGGGCGAGAACCCGTTCGAGAAGATCCTGCGCGCCATTGCTGAAGGTCGGCCACTTCAGTAACAGGTACTTAGATCTGTGAAGTATATCAAGTGTACGTGATCAGTGAATCGCTAAGGTCTCATATGAACGGCGCCCATAGTAGGTCGACTTCAGCGTTGACCAAAGCGATTGCATCCACCGATCAGGTAGGCAGACAGTGTGGATGAACATCCCGCATACTAGGATATTAATTTTCACGATGTCTCGTGGACGTAGGTCGACTTCGGCGTTGACCAAGGTGTTATCATCCAGTCGTCAGGTAAGCAGAGAGAGAGAGGATGAATATCCTGTACACTAATGTTTTTATTTTAGGGAAAGCACCCTGTGCTGTCTGTAATATTGACAGAGCAACTGTAGTCTATTTCGCTCCAGTATAGTCAACTCACAACCGTTTCATGCCCGATTGAAGAGAGTTCACCTAGTTCGCCCTCGTAGGGCTGCAATAGGGCAAAAGAGGCTGGAAAGACCAACTACATCGCTCGAACATCCGACGGATTATAGCGTGCAATATGTGGTCTATACATCCAAAAGCGCACACTACCCACGCTACATTATTCTCTAAGCAATGGCCTTTGTCCCAACGTAACGGTGCACCTCTGAAACCTGCTCTTTCTGTGATGCTTTACCACTTGAAAGGCCCAAAACCGCGCGATCGCTACCCATCATCCAACATGTTCCTCACACGGAGGTTCTACATTTGTGGAGTAGGAAAGAAACCATGACGTCATTGTGACCAATGAAATGCCACCTGATGGACTGGGGAAACATGATGCAACATGACGTCATTCTGACCAATGAACGCTGCCTACAGAGCACACCAACGAAACTTGGAAAAGCGACACCTAGGGGAGGGGGGCGTCGGGGTAACTTGATCCCATTCCTGGTCTTCCAATAATATTACTGCTCCTTATCATATCTGCTCGGTTAGCGTATTTGCGTTAAGCTGAAAAACTCAACGCGTTGTGAATAGGCAGGTGAATTTAATCCGACGAAGTGAATTTGCTTATCTAAGGGTTCCGCGATAGCACAGCGATTTTCGATCTGCGCACACTGCAAGCGGCCGACCGAACAAGCTTCACGCTGACAAGCTGACTGACTAGCATTGGAAACGAGCACTACCGTTAGAGTAGGCGCAAATGCATTAGCAAAATCTTGTTATCAACCTCTTCGTAATAAAATGACAAACTAAAGTTCCTGAACATTTCTTTCCGCTTCTGTAACTCTGTTCCGCGTTGAATAACCTTCATGCCAATTTGATTAGACAAGGCTTTTCTAAATTCATTGTGCAGTGCAGCTGAGAACATCGCAATCTTTAATACTGGTTAATTTTCGTACAACTTGAAATAGAACCTGCATCTCGAATCGAGAAATCACGGAAGATTTGCCAGTCGTTGTCGAAGGCCACGTAAATGGAAAGATCTTTATTTTTAAAAAAGAAACAGAAGAAGAAAACGTGGCGCGTCGTGGTCAGGAAAGCGCAGCTTTCGCGTCAGCCTAGACCCCTCTTCAGCGCGGTCAGTTCTTTCTGTGCCCTCCCCCAGGTTTGGCTTTCAGGAAAAGTCCCTTCACTCAGCCGAACCACAGTGGAGCCCGTCAGATCAATCTAGATCCATCGGGGCTTGTTACACCGTGGCCGGCCGGGTATCGGAGCCTTTCCCTTACCGACCATTCCCGGAGGAGGCACGTTGTCATGTCTACGTGCCTCCTCCGGGAATGGTCGGTAAGGGAAAGGCTCCAGATTGATCTGACGGGCTCCACTGTGGTTCGGCTGAGTGGAGGGACTCTCCCCGAAAAGCCAAACCTGGGGGAAGGCACAGAGAGAACTGACCGCGCTGAAGAGTGCTCTAGGCTGACCCGAAAGCTCCGCTTTCCTGACCAAGACGCACCACGTTTTTCTTCTTCTTTTTCCTTTCTAAAAATAAAGATCTTTCCATTTACGTGGCCTTCGACAACAAAACGGGTAAAATCCTCCGTGATTTCTCGATTAGCCTTAACCGATGAGCCCGTTACAAAAATTATTTTCAAGTAAGAACCTGCATATATTACTTTCCTACGGTAGTATGAACCGCTGCTCCGGTAGTGTGTGGTCGCTTTGTGGTCGAGCTGCATGTATGCTTGTCGAAGGAAGGTTGACATGACGGCGAACGAGGAGCACGAGTCGTTCGATGTTGAGAACTTTTCGGAAAAGGCCTACTGGGAGGACTTCTCCAGGCGACACGGCGGCAAATACGAATGGCAAGTACCAACGACTAGTTTTCTATTGACCTTAGTTTTTTGCACGTTCATATTTTCCTGCTTATGACCCTGTCAAATGACGCAGGTACACTGACAGTGGGGCCTTTGTCACTGCCGTTCGGCGGTATGCTAAGGCAACCGACAATATTCTGGAAGTTGGCTGCGGAATATCGACGTTCGCCAAAAGTCTGTACAGTAACGGCTTTAAACGGATAACAAGCATTGATTACATTAAATGGGTTATCCGTAAACAGCAGAATCGTAATCGTCGTCGGGCTGGCTTGAGATTCCTGTGCGCAGACGTGACGAAAATGAGCGAATTCGCAAACGGAGAATTTAACGTCGTCGTTGACAAAGGAACGTTAGATGCCCTCATGCCGTCAAAATCGGACAAACATAGCGCTGTTGTTACTGCTGCATTCAAAGAAATTGATCGCGTACTGTCCGTTAGCGGTCGGTACATTGTTCTTTCGCTATGTCAAAGTTTTGTCGTTAAAGCCTGGTTGGATTTCTTTGCTAACGGGTAAGCGGATGGACTTCCTGAGATAACAATGGCTGTTACTCGCCATTCCTATTTTCAGCAGTTACTTACTTCGAGCCGATAGAATCGACGTGCGAACGTGTGCCGGTGTAGATTCGTTTGTTCTTCCGATTTTCTGTTTAGTAGCAACGAAGCTTCGGGTACCGTTACCGTCTCCGTTGCTCGAAGTAGTCAGCGGAGGCGAGACGAAGAAATGTGCAAATCAAGCGGAGTTTCTCAATTCTTTAGCCTCGTTCCAGGAGTACAGCAGTACTTGTCATCGGTTGAAATACAAGTAGGCCATTTTCTCCTCAGTTAAGTTCTTTGCACAGCACTGCTTCAGTGAATGGGGCGAAGAAGTTGAACTTCACTTTGCCAAGCCCTGCCAACGGGAACTAAAGGCATTTATGCTGATCTTCTTGGAAAACAAAAACTTGGCGAAGTACATTCGCGAGTTGTCCATCTTTTTGGTTCCTCCGGAAAGGTATCAGTTTCGATTGCTTATCTTTCGAGCGTCAACACACCTTGTAGAAAAAACCAGTGGATATTTTCCACACCGGAGGGACGTCTTCGCTTGTCTTGCATATGTCACAGCAGGCGACTTGTCGTTGTCATTCCTGACGGGGACAATATGGTAATGGACCGAACTTGGATGAAAAGCGTGATGGACGATATTGTGCCGGATTTCCTTCCGAGTAAAATACAACTGAGCAGTGTGCCTTATTTGTCGACCAATGCGGACGAGTTCTTATCGACTCTTCGGGTAAAAGAGATGGGAAAACAGCTAACCATCTACGCCTTTCCTCTTGATTCTTTATTAATTCTCAGGAGAAGAAGATGTCAAGCCTATTTGGTGAATACCTCGTTCTGGACGACATAATAGAGCGTTCGGCCGCAGTAAAACGCTGTCTCCGATTTTCAAATCGTCAAGGAGTTGCTCAGTCCGAGGCCGATCTAAAGCCCAACTCCGACGAAGTCGACACAAGGAAGCTTTGCTTTGCTCATCATAAAGTGCTCTTGCATTCGTTGGCTCTGTGCAAAGGAGCGACTACGAATAAGCGAATCTTAATCATCGGCGTTGGAGGCGGTTGCCTTGCGATGTACATTCGTCAAACGTGGCAGGACGCCAGCATTGTTGCCGTTGAAATTGATCCAATAATGGTTGAAGTTGCCAAGCGCTGGTTTTCATTTGTCGAAGATGAAAAGTTGCAGGTGGTCATCGACGATGGAGTAGAGTACATTCGCAAAGCGTGCCGCGCTGGCGAGCACTTTGACTGCATTATAGTAGATGTGGCCGGCGACAAGGTGGAAAATAATCTGCTGGCACCCTTACCTCAATTCATCTCTACCGAATGTTTACGAAATTGTAGAACGTTGATCGAACCGTACGGTAAGTATCAAGTCACATTTGTCTCCTGAACGCCTTTCTGTTAACGTCTCCGTGGTTCATCTGTGATCGCGTTTAATATGTTTTATCTTGTTAAAATTTGCATGTGCAACCGTGGAATGCTCATTTACATTCTCTCCATAACATGTGATTGTTCAGGAGTGATGGCGATGAACTTCATTTGTTATGTCTCCGACGCGATGAAGCCTACGAAAACTGAAATAAAACGAATTTTCAATACTGCATTCGCGGTGAAAATTCCGAACGAGGTGAATGAAGTTGTTTTTATGATGCCGTTCGAAGACAACGTCAAGACTCCGGTTGACGTGGCCAGAATTTGCATAGAGCTGGGGAGCCTCAGTACACTATCTTTTGGCAATGAGAGCATTTTCAGTGATTTGCAGCAGCGCCAAGATGACACGATAACTACGTAACTTCCTTGTTTGTCAATTATTGACTTTCTCTTTTGGCTGCGTCCAACAATTAGCCGTCTTAAAGCTTCAACTTCCCATTTGCTTTGTGCGTCGTACCGTTGAACGGATGATCATTTTTAGCTTCCACTACGGAAGAGTAAATCTTCGTTTTTGGCTTGTTTTCGCTAGACGGTTCGTTCCTCGCGCGATGAATACTTACTGGGACAACGTGCGATCCAGTTTCCTTGCTAAACAAAAATCCCAGAACTTCCAAAGCCTAATAGTAGGCCACGATTTAATTCAAAGCTGTAACTGCCAAAGATGGCTCGAGAACAGAAATCACTGCTAGCAGGAAACTATTTTAATTATCCAGAGCCGCATCAATGAACTTAACGCGGCGTAATTGGCCCCGGATAGGTTAAGTGCTCGATTAGTATGAACATGGAGGAGGTGGAGTGCCTGAGCATCAGCGCACGTCCTGTAGGCTGCCAAAGGCGTGATCTTTCAATTCGTTGCAACCGCTCGTGATCGACTGTCGACGCTGCACTAGAGATCAGGTTTTTTCGGCTCGCCGCAATGAAACTTGACGTCAATGAGCTACTTTTAATTCCCGCCAAGCGCTGTTGGTCCAAACTTACAAATGATGAGCAAGAGAAACTGCAACGGCAGCTCGACTCGCTGGACAAAGCTCGCTGTTTGCAAGCTGTCCAGGTAGGTTTCAACAGTTTGCAAGTCGAGGGAATGAAAAACAGGGAGAACAGAAAAATTGGTCCTTTAACAGGAGGCCTTTTCGACTACTCAAAGCGAGACCATCCCGGAAGACGTATTGAAGCCGGTAGACCAATCCAGATGTCTAAACTTATCCAGAGTGGAAGAACAAGCACGGAAACACCTTTTTGAGCTCGGTTGATGGCAGCAGTCAGTTAAGGGTGTACGGTTGAAAGCTACTCATTCCTTCAGGTATGGAGGCCATAGCCAAAGGTCACGTGGCTGTAATTCTTCTGTCGGGCGGTCAAGGAACTCGTCTGGGTAGCGCCCAACCCAAAGGCTTCTATGACGTTGGACTGCCATCCCACAAAAGCCTATTTCAATTGCAGGCCGAAAGGTTGCTTCGACTTCAGGCGATGGCTGCCGCCCGCCAGAACGCCCAAGCAGTGACTGCCAACATCGTCTGGTAAGTGTTTCATTCTCTTCCCAGTGTATATATATCTTTCGTTTCCTGTCATATTTTCTAAGGTGCATAATGGCCAGCGAATTGACCGAAGCGTCCGTTAAAGCATTTTTCGAAACGCACAACTACTTTGGCCTGTCGCCTTCGCAGGTGGTCTTCTTCTCGCAGGGTTCAATGCCTTGCTTTGACAACAATGGTAAGGTCATCTTGGACGCTCCCGATCATATTGCCGTGGCGCCTGGTAGGCGCTTAGTGCTGCCGCAATGCGCCTTACTCAGTTAGCGTATGCAGATGGAAACGGTGGTCTGTATGAAGCGCTTGGAAACCATGGCATATTGGATATGCTTGCAGAGAAGGGCGTGCAATACGTGCACGTCTACTGCGTTGACAATATATTGGTTCGCGTGGCGGATCCATGCTTTGTTGGCTTCTGCCAACAAATGAATGCCGACTGCGCCGCCAAGGTACACTTCCATGTTGTAGACATAGTTAAAGAAATTACTACTTAGTCGGTGGAAAGGCAAGATCCCTTTGAACCAATTGGAGTAATATGTCGAAGGGACGGCAAGCCGGCTGTTTTGGAATATTCAGAGATTAGTCGGAAACTTGCCCAAGAGCGGGATGGCAATGGTCAACTGATGCTTAGGCACGGAAACATCGCCAATCATATGTTCAGCCTGTCTTTTCTTCAGCGAGTCGTCAAGTGGGCCGGCCAGCCTGAGTCATTTCTGTTTCTTCTTATTGTTTTGCATTGAAGAGACAACTGTCACTTGCCGTATCACATCGCCAGGAAGAAGATACCCTTTTTGTCCGAAGATGGTCGCTTTGTCGTTCCGGACAGTGTCAACGGGTTTAAGCTGGAGAAATTCATTTTCGACGTGTTTCCTTATTCAAAGTTAGCCTCTCGTGCGCTCCATTGAAATGAAACAATCTTTTTCTTCATTCAGAAGTTTCGCCGTTCTTGAAGTGGCACGCGAGGAAGAATTCAGTCCCTTGAAGAATTCCGACACTGCCAAAGTGGACTGCCCAACGAGTTGCCGCCAAGATTTGTACCATTTGCACAGGAAATGGATTGAGGCGGCTGCCGGCAGATTCTTCAAAGGTGCCGACGGTGCGGTCGTTTGCGAAGTGTCTCCATTGTTGAGCTATGCCGGCGAGGTGAGTCTTCGACGTGCATTCGTTTCACAAAAACGGCCGCTTTCCGTCAGGACATCGTCTTGGAGGAACAAACGCCCTTGGAGTCGCCTATGCTGCTTCGAGCTTCCGGCGAACTCGGCTGAGCAAAGCTGTGGTCGTCACTGGCTTGCCAAAGTGCTCTCCGAGCACCATTTGCAATGGTTTATTTCAATTTCAATTTAGGTTTCCGTTGAATGTTGCATTTCCTAACATGATTGATCTGCATTTAATTAGTCTTTAAATTATCTTGATGCTTTGATCTTCCGGCGAAGCTTGCGAAGGCGTGAACCTGGTGCAAAGGAGTGAAGTGCAAGCCCGCAGAATGGCTTTCATTTACCCGAAATTGAAATGCACGGTAATAAGTGCGCTAATTATGTAAACCGTGCCATATTTGGCGCCTTCTGATTTCAACGTTGCATTTGTTTATGTGAACCATTGCTTCATTTAATACGGTATTGGTATGACTAGGCGGTGAAGTCGAGAGCATGTGTGAAAGTACTCCGAAAACAACGCCCTACCAGCGAGTGAATGGGCAATTATTAGGAAACACGTTTCAGAACAATAACCTTTCGTAGCTTTCACAACTCTCTTGTTCCGTCTTCAGCGAATTTTATGGTGACATTTATTCCGATGTTTGGGTATTTATAGGCTGAGGAGCGGGGTCAGGTCGTATGGTGCAACATTTGTTTTTACTGATGAGTGCATTCCATATGTCACTGCACTGTACTCCTCTTTCACGATTCAAGCAGTTGTTATTGCGAATGAAGAGGGCCTCCTTTGTTTGCCTAAGATGGAATAGCCTCTCGCGACATATTATTTTAGATCGCAGGTCATGTGAGCATTGAGAGGAATGCTCCACGACCGCGGAGGCTTTCTTGGCGTCATCCATGATCTTTCTTGGATCAAGTGTTTGTGGTTGGCCTCGTTGTAGGGTCTGGATTCCACTGAGTCTTTGTTCTGCGTTCTTGTACCTGGTCAACGCTGCCAGGTGCTCATGGAACCTGTGAAATAGAGTGTTGCCCGTTTCCCCTATGTAGGAGGCGTGGCAACTGCATTTAATTTCATAAACGACTCCGGGCCTTTCCTCGGAGGGAACTTTGATCTTGTCGTTCCTTGTAATGGTTCGCAAATTCTGTGAAGATTTGAAGTAAACTCGGAAGTGGTGTAGGCGGCCTAGCTGTTGTATGTGCTCGCCTATACCATGATAATACGGGATCATTATTATCGGTTCTGTTCTTGCCGAGTTTACTCCAATATTTCTGTTTTGCTGTAACCTCCTTCTGATGATAGAGTCGACCAACGGTTTGGGGTAACCATTCCGTTGGAGTGTGATCACGATATGATTGATTTCTGATGTCAAATATTTAGGATCACATATCGTGATCGCACGGTCTATCATTTCTGCAGCAATACCTTTCTTCGCCGACAAAGGGTGATGAGAGGTAAAATGTAGGTATCTGTCCGAGTGTGTCGGCTTTCGATACACTCGTTCAAAGTCTTCTCACTTCCCTTAAAACTAAAAGGTCAAGGAAAGTGAGTCGGTTACCATCGTTAATGTGATGACACCAGGGAAGCTGTTGTTAAGATGCTGCAGAAAATCTTCTTCTCTACCTGCTTCCAACGGGATCAAGCCGTACATGCCATCATGACAAACAGAAGACCCGTTACAAGACATCCAATTTTCCACTACGCGGTGAACCATTAGTCGCCTCGTCTGCGAGGTCAATCTTCCGTAAGAAGCTACGTATAATGAGTGTGGACTTCCATGACACTAACTTTACGTTTCCAGTGGAGTTGATCGTTATCGATGAGCGCACTGAATGTGGCATCGTGAAACTTCAGTCGTGCTTACTGCGATGTCGTTATGCACGCTAATATGCGCCATTATGAATGGCTGGAGCAGTAGTCACCGGATCAATTTTTGAATAGATGGGAACGGTAAAGAGGAGCGTATATTCATGCCTAAAGGGAATATATTTTTCCACTCCAGAATCTCGGCGAAAGTTACCGTCAGTCAAAACCGAAAAACGCAAAATTACGGTAGGACGTGAGACAGCAGCCGAAATGTCAACGCACCGTTTCGCGGCGACGATTCGGCTAAGGCGCGTATCTCAGCGTACCGGATTGCGTAAGATCCCGTTAACCTTTTGCTCATTAAAGGATAGAGTGTAATTCTTTAAGAACGGCAAGCAATAGTCAAATGCTGATCACGTGTCCTTGACGAGGTTCGGAGCGCAACGTTGTTTTAAAATTAGCCTTCCGGACGAGTTGCACATTGGTCGAAAAGTGGGCATTCAATTAGGCTTATCCTCAATCAACGTTGGGGGCGTAATCGCTCCCAGTAGCATTGGTCGGCCGAAGTTATAAATCGGCGGAGCGCGTTCTGGTTCAAATTGCAATTCTTTGGAGAACCATGAAAGTTAATTTGGCCAAAGGAAAAGTGGAAGATAACGTCGCTACGACGATTGAACGATGGTGTCGAACGGTGCAGCATTTAAAACTGCGTGCAAAGTTACTTGCGCGTAACGGAACGGCTATTCGCCGCGCGCTGTGCCCAAAAGATTACTATCCAAGAACGTTCGTCCTGTTGAAGTTTGCTTGTGGATTGAGCTCCTTCTTTTACTGGGAATGCTCAATTCAATTGTGAATGACGTACGTCAGTTATGTACCGTTAGCAATTCTGAAGCTGTTGTCAATATCCGGGGAAACCTTTCACTGTTTCCATCTAGTGATGGCCGACTGGCCAAAAGTAAATCTTTGAGGAGTTTTCAGCAATCGCCATTTAATTTACATATCCACTAATCAGCTTGCTATTTGACCAGAGCTTGCTGCGCAAACCGGAGGGCCACTGATGCTTTCCTCTTTGCGCACAGTGAAATTGTTTGAACATCTTCTGTGCAAACAATATTTAGATTAAATTATTTTTTGCTGAAGGTGTTTCGCAAGATTTCAACCGTGACAACTAAGGACTCTGCCTGCCTTCTTCAGCAGTCGTTTCGCACTGGCTGCTTGGACGGAAGCGTTTCTTGCCTTTTAATTAATTATTATACTCTACGCTGTGTCCACGTGGATGAATGCTTATTGCAAAAAAAGTTGGAAAATAACGTTGAACCCCCTCCTCAATGGAGAGCATGCCAATGCTTTTCGGCTCTACGAAAAGTAATCACAGTGCTTCGTCCGTTATCTTGGTGTATACCTTCGTTTTGTCCACATTTTCGCTACAGAAATGCTAATTTTCACTTAGTCTTTTTCAGCATGGAACTATCTCGGCGCGGAGCAAATTGACGCTTTTGAGAGCTGCCCAGTCCGCGTTTGGCCTACATCCCTTTATTAAGCGTATGCATTCATATTAATATTTAATGAAACTGCGCACGCTTCGTTTAGTTTTAGGAGTTCGCAATACAATGGATGCGTGAGGCCTTCTGCGTAAAGCGGCGCTTTGAAAATCCATACCTTGCTCGCGTTGAAAACAAAAGGTAATCGGATAAACACGGTGCAACTGCCAACCGGACCCTGCTTATTGGCGGGGCAAGAATGGAGCCGTCCAATTCGATCTCATCCGCGAATTGCAGCAGTGGGCGTGCGAACTTGAAAATTAAAATGGATTACCGAAATAGAACGGTTTTACGGTATTTGCCAAGTGCGTGCCTCCATGGAATGTATCTTAAAGCGGCTCACTGGCCGACTGCTGAGAAACGAATAGGGCGAACCGGAAGATGTTAGATCATTTTTGTTCAGCGCGTAATATGTGGGAAGGGGCAGCGATGACGCTGGTAATCAAAAGATGTGCGGAGAGCAGCCGCACCATGGTAAATGCAAAGCGTGCGTTGAAAGCTCGTTACAAATTGGACTCTGCGAAGAGAGGCGCGTGTAATTCGATACAATTCATTTTCATTCCTCGACAGGCGGAATATCACTTTTCGCGGAGCGCTTAGCAAAAGCGGCAGCGACTGAAACGACGAAGTTCAATGGGGAAGAAATGCAAGCGTTGGCGTAACGATCGTATGAATGGATTCAGTTCCCCAATCGTCCTGTGAATAAATTAATTATTTTACTTTACGCATCGGAACGTACTGACATTTTAAAATACAATCATAAAATGCGTGAGCGCGCTTACATTGTCATGCCGGGTCCATATGCGTCCAAGTCTGCCTAAGTTGCGTTGCGCGAGAGAACGCTCAATTGTGAATTAATGGAAAAGAAATCACAGCGCGTACGTTCATTCATGGGCGCATTCCCTTCGGCAATTATATTTGAACAACTCCGCCGGTTGTGCTTCTGCGGTGGAATGAATAGAAAAGGCAATTTTGGCCAATCAATTCAGTAACGCGGTCACCATCGACTTTCAATGGAACATTGTCCGCGCGTAAGCGGCGATCAACTATGGTTGATAGAGGGCCGATTGATCGGTAAACAAAGCAAGAAAACATTGTTCCACTACTATGTGGCAGCCACAGTTGGTTGGCTCTTTCGATTGGGAGGCTGTCGTTGGGAGCATTTTCCGCCTAGCCGACACATAATGCAAAGTGGCGAAGGCGAAATGCCGTCATAATTGCTGGGCTTCGATTGAGCGATTAAACCCGGTTGGTGCGACAGTGGCAACTGCGCAACTATTATATCTATTAACTTCGGAGCCTTCAGGTTGCTTTTGAACATGTTCACTTGACCAAGAAGCATTTGGAAAGAAATAGCTGACTTGCGCTGCTTCGCCGGGTCGGCCTTCTCATCCCACGTTCGCCAGTATTCTCCAAGCGGGTTTCACGCATGGATCAACGAATGCCCCTACATGGCCAAGTAAGCGGCATGCTTTCCCATTTCGCCCTTCCACTGTCCCAGTAGACTTGCATGGCTAGAATACGGGGTAGCAGCTTGCTAACGTCGTCAAAACCCATTGACATTGGCTTTTACCGCACCTCGGGGAGTAGTCAGCCTTCGTGCAGGCCGTTAATTGAATTTCGTTAAGCCGAGCTTTATTCCAAGAGCGCATCCGCTCGTACAGAATGAACGATTACAGTTCCAAACCACGGGCTTACCAAAACGCCTTGCCGTGGCACATCCTGGAGAGCATTTTATTGAGCACAGCCGAAATGTTGCGCGTTCTGAAACGACTGAGTGCGGCTCGCTCTCTAGCTGGGCGCCAATTTGCCGCCATAAAACTCCGAGCTAAATGTGTTTCCCGATAATTTCGAAAAAATCTCCGACCATCGGAAGCGCGCATCCGCTCGAGAATGTTAAACATTTCTGCGCAGGCTGCCTTTTCGTAATGCTGGGCAGCCTACGAGCTGCGCCGAAAAGACCGCGCCAAAATCCGGACTTATTGATGCGCAGGACACTGCCTACCGACGCATATTCTTTCGAAATAGCAATGGCTGCGCTTTCGCTGAAACTGCATGGCGCAAGCCGAAGATTTATTTTTAAGAAAGAAGTTTCGGCAAAAGTTTAGCGCACGCAACGGCAGTGTCAACCGCCTTCATCAGCGACGTTAGGCGATCGAACAGAAAGGCTGGGCCGAATTCCTGGCTTCTTCTCTGCGCCCCAACGCGGCGTGTCGGTGAGCGCACGCGCCGTGGCGGCTGCTTTTCCTTGCGTCCTACTTCGCCCGGCGCCTTTCGATCCTGCCGATCCCTTGTTCGTACGTTACAACCGGAGACGCGCCATTGTTTGTGCGCCTTTCGTTCGACAGTGATGGATCGTCGTTGCGGCACCGTCGGCATGACGGTCTTCGCCTAAGGCAGCCGGTCGTTGGTGTTGGGTAAACAGGTTCTCTCGGCCGATCGGCTAAGTGTTTTCCGTTCTAGTCCACGGCTTTCGTTCGGTAGTGCTGGCTTAGGCTGTTCGATTGGCAGCTGCCATTGTGTCACCTCGCACTTCCTGCCTTATTGATAGCCGCACCTTTGGTTCTAATTTATCGACATTTGTTTACACCATTTCGCCGCCTGTGCCTCGTCGCTCTTGGGCACCATTTTCGCCTCTCGTTCGGCGTGTTTGTGCGTGCCGAGATTTTGATGAATGGTCGGCCAATAATTCGTCGAAGGGTGCGAAGTGCCGGCCAACGGTCGATGCTCGTCGTCGACTGGAATTGAAGAAGCTGATGTCACTTTCCGTCGCCGAGGATCGGTCTCCCGCGCCCAGGCCGGATCGCGCTATATATGGTTTCGTTCTTCTGCTTGGCTCAACGGCGTGCATGGTCATCTACCTGCTGTGGGCGTTCGTTCCCGAGCGTTGGTTGCACGCAATCGGCCTCACCTATTGGCCGGACAAGTACTGGGCCTTGGCTATACCCTCCTACGCAATCACATCATTTTTTCTCTACCAATTGTTTCTTCTCGGCTACTACTTGGTATATAGCAATTGGAGAACAGCGGGCGTGGAAGACGATTTTAGCTGACGACTGATGGAGCCTCAACTTTTCAACAGGCGTTTACATGATTGGACAGCCGCGCGGCTGTTCCAGTCCGACGTGTTGCCTTACTGCGGTGGGCTCACCTCTCGTATTTCCTTGTCGTCTTCGAGATTGCCGGGAAAAATTTTTAGCCGCTGGTCGTCTTTTGCCGTACGTTTTTCTCTAAAGTCTAAAGATTAAAGATAAAAAAAATTTGCTGCACGGAAAGTTGGCCGCTTGGAAGCGCTAATTTCGAATGCCAAGGGTAGCCCATGGTCGGTTTATCGATTTGACGGCGCAGGAAGTTGGCCCCATTGTACTGGATTGACGAAAGCTCTTGTCTTAAGAATGCGACAGCCGGCCTTGCTTGTTGCATGCCGAGGCATCGGACTTTGCTGCCTCGACTCTTTTTATCGATGCACCCTTGGCGTCGTCGTCGTTGGATTGGACGAATCGATTTCGGTTTTCTTGGCTCCCATTTCTCTTGCTTATGTGATGACAAATCTTCGTGATGCATGCCGAACGTCGACGGCATCAACGAGCGAGACGTAATCGTAATGGCCGTTCTCTTTACCGTCTATTTTCAGCAACCGACAACGGACGAACCGCCGTTGCCCCATCATCGCTCGGCACCATGAGCTCAGGCATTGCAGTGCGCATCCCGCCGAGTCGACCAATTGACAATGACCTACCGCAGTGAACGCGAAGGACGTTTCTCGGTTAGCCACTACCTGCACAATGCGTCCATTCCCCGCGCGTTGGCGGACGAAGTTGGGTAGGCAACCAATTTATTCGAACCTACATTTCATTTACGCCTACTGTAACGCTTTACTCCTCAATGCTCTGTTTTTCACCCCGCATTGAGGCGCGGCTGTGTATGGGCGACCGCTTGCACTGGAGCTATTCTTGTCGTTCAGCGCGTCCGCAATGGTCGAGTCAATTGCGCATCGGCGTGGCAATTCAAAGTTTAACTACAGCTCGTAATTTTTCCGATTTCCTTTTGTTTTGACTTGCCATCGCAGCTTCGTCGCTGTTCATTGTGCGAATGCATGATCTCGATGGTGCGCTTCTTGTGCCGCGTTTCGTCGTCTGGTCCTCCGGTTGGACATCCAGTGCAACGTGCAATCGTACTTGAGGTTTCCCGAGTTCACCGAGGAGGAGATTCGCCGCTCATTGGATTCGGAGGTGAAAAAGCACAAGTACTGGAGCAACACGACGCTGAACGGCTTGAAGATCCTGCGAATTGAGACCTCCGTCACCATGCGGGTAATTGGGAATTTGTGCTCGCCAACGATGGCATTCGTTTGCTGTTTAGTATCGGCTAGAATCGTTCATTGAATCCCGTACCAAGCAGCCAATCTGCGAGCCGGCAACCGGTAGGCAACTTCCGCTTTGACGGTTTCTTGGTAGCTTCCGCCCAAGAGGAATCGTTAACACGCCTTTTGCCATTCCAACATACGTGTGCGTGAACGCTTTCAGATGAATTGGAACCGCTGGAGATGCATTGCAGCAGCGTATGGGAAGTCCCTTGTTCCCCTACGCGCATGTTCTCCGAAGAGACAAAGGTCCTCAATTTGCCCGGTTCGACGCGCATTTCGGTTGGTTGATTTTGGCATTTAGTAATAATGTTCTTATTAGCGGGACCTTCCTTATTCACGCGAGCGTCTAGACGGGCGTAAATGTGTTAGTACTTTTGTTTCTTTTCTGTAAACGCTGGCGTCAGACTCCTAAAGTTCAGTCCTTGAAATTAGGTTAACTTATTTAATTTTGTTCTTCCTTTTATGATTTGGATTAAGCGCCGTATTAAACGTTCCCCTTTTGCAGAAGTGTGCAACGTGTAACGGTCAGGGCGCCAACCTTTGCTATCATTGTCGCAACTCGGGTACCGTACGTTGTACAGCTTGCAATGGAACGGGCATGAAATCCGGCGTGCCTCATCCGGCCGTTGTAACGCATCCATTGGTGGGCGCCTTTCCGTACACGGACCGAGGCAGCAGCTACTCGGGCGGCGCGATGGCGTCCACCAGCAGGGGGCGAAAACCCTATGGTCTTGGTACTCCTGCCCATTTGAGCTCGATTACCGGTGTACCCCCGCCCGGACTGAGCATTGTCGACTTGTGCGCCGTCTGTCAGGGATCCGGGATACGACAGTAAGCGGAAACGGACAGTCGTTTCAGCAATTTCTTTCCGCCTTGTTTCAGGTGCAGCGTATGTAAGGGATTCGGCAACAAGCCATGCTCCGTTTGCAATTCCACCGGCCGGGTTCGATTTGTTACAAAAGTCACCATCCGATAGTAAGTTTACGGTTCATTGACACCAGGTATCTGAATTTCTCGCGTTATGACCGGAGAGATTACGTGCACATTTTCCATTCAAGTCTGCACTCGTATAACGCGAGACCACTTCTAGCGATAAACAGTCAACAATCAGTGTTATTGAATGGAAGATTTTAATTGTTATGTGCACTAATTAGTAGGACAATTTGCCGTGTAAGTACTGCAGCTTTTATACAATTTCATTTGGTTTGTTCGTTCACTTGGACGATCTGGCGATGTTGGACGATCCCTTCAGATTTTGGAGCGAAATTGCTTTATAGTGAAACGAGCATCAGATTGTGCTGTTTTTTCTGGACTTGTAAATTGCGTACGAGTGAAGTTGCGTTATATATACACCTATTCCTCGCTATAGTTGCACAATTGGTTCCAGGCTGCCGCAATAAAACGAATATCGCAATAAAGTGGGTCAGGTGAGATGCTGGTTTCTTAGCGCTGGAGTACAGTTGTCCTAGTCAAGAAGACCTAGCTTCTCCACTGTATATAATATGTACAACGAGACTGAGACTAAAGGACAACGCAATTGCGGTAGATAGCACATCTTTATTGCTAAAAAATTTCCGGAGAGAACGACGGATCTCTCTTGGAGATTCCGCCCAAGAGAGATCCGTCGTTCGGAAAAATTTATATATATATATATATATATATATATATATATATAAATTTTTTTTCTTTGTTTGACGGGACAGTTTCATACTATTCCATTTTTTGTAACACGGTTGAGTCCCGTTTCTTTTTTAAGAATATTTTTATTATTGACAGAGCTTTCGGACGTTTCCTCGTCCATCATCAGTGTTAATAATAATGTCCACTGCCCAGTCAGTGGACAGTTCTGCAAGCTCCTCCGCTCGACCAACCGGGTAGGCGGCATCAACTATCAGGTCTATACCTGGACCAATCAAGCGATTGTCGCCCGCCCAGTCGGTCATGCAGAAGAGCGAGCGTCCCATCCGACCGACCGAGGCAGCGACACAACACAAAATGAACAACAGCAGTAACAATCAAAGGCACGTCGAAATGTACTTTAAAACGACCGTGCTTTAAAGTTCTTTTCCCGGTGTTTTCCTTCTTCTTTCTGTTTCCCCATATCCGATGTTTCTTCCTTCTTCTGTCGTTGTCCTTTTATCCATGCGCCCCGTGCAGCGCTTGTGTACTGAAATTTTTTCTTTGTTTGACGGGATAATTTCATACTATTCCATTTTTTTAGTATATATATATATATATATATATATATATATATATATATATATATATATATATATATATATATATATATATATATATATATATATATATATATATATATATATATATATATATATATATATATATATATATATATATATATATACAGTCGTGCGCCTTTTGAACACGATTTCTCTGCTTGTCGATAAGTGAAAGTTTCGTCATCTCATGGCCTTCACCTACAAATGCACATTGTTGATTTAAATGAAGATTTTCGTTAGTCAGTTTTGTATGGGGTTATATCACTTCTTGAACATTTTCTGCACACAGACTTTCAAGGCCAATTTTTATTCCTATATCCTTTATTACGCCACGAAGTACTATAATAATTCAAGTGCATTCACTAGTGTTGGACGGCTGACTGATGCATTTCTTACCGGTGGAGTAACTGACTTTAAGAATGTCTTAAGCGTTAAGTAAGGGTTTTTTCTTTCTAATGCGGCACGGCCTAATCATAGGGAAATAGCAGCGCGTTTGTTTACGCCATCAAATGCGAATCAACGTTGACTTGTTTTGCAGCAGCATAATGAAGGGCGAATATTGCCACGAAATGAATTTGCCCGACGAGGAATTGGAGAAGGTAACCGGCGAATTGGTGCTGGTAGAATGCCAGGCCGTGGTACAAGCTAAACTAATTGCAATGAGCTTCATGCTTCGTATACAGTGGTCATTTTAGGTATCGCCCATCAGGAACTTCCCAATTGCCGCCATTAGCGAGCATTCCGCGCGCCTAATTCGTTCCCACCTTGACAAGCAGACTCCAAATTCAAGAATACTGAAGCAGGTGGGCAATTGAGCTTCTTTTTTTCTTGTTCGTATCGCTTATTTTCCGCTGGATCCTTTGCAGCGCCAAACCCTCGAGGCTGTACCCATTGCTGACGTGCTGTACGAGCTGGGCGGGCGCACTGGCAGGTTTTGGGTGCTAGGTCGCGAGCGAATCGCCTTCGTGCCGCAGTATCCAAAGAAGTGTTGCCTTCTGTGATCCGGAAAGCACTTTTTTGCTGACAATTGTCTAGTCCACTTTTGCGTTGTACCATTTTTTATGTTCCATAAGTCAGGTTGATACGTATTGTTGGAACAGTTTTCTCCATTCTCTTTTCTTGGCATGTTTTGTCTCGCGCGCTTTTACCTCCACCTGCGTTGGTTGGATGAAGTGCAATTCGAGCAGTCTGAAAATAAAATATCTTCAGTTTATGGCATTGACGAATCTTCATTGACGACGGCTCCGTCCGTTCCTCACTGTTTCGCCGACTTACGCAAGGCGTACTACATTTTTTCCTTGTGCTTTGAACAAACGATCAATTGTATCATTTAAGCAGGCTGCCAATAAAAGGCGTGGTTCGATTGGATGCGCCGTTCTTACCTGTGTATCACAATCATTGGTGGCTTCGCATATCTGTTCTCTAT
Organism: Trichuris muris; assembly: GCA_000612645.2. Taxonomy (NCBI): domain Eukaryota; kingdom Metazoa; phylum Nematoda; class Enoplea; order Trichinellida; family Trichuridae; genus Trichuris; species Trichuris muris. The sequence goes on from CBXJ02000086.1 coordinate 9,265,425, forward strand.
TTACGGCGATGAATTGCCGTCCAATAAGACGTGCTCCGCCAAGGAGCACACCCAGTCGCTTTTTGACCTTCACTGTCCCCTGAAGGATGACCCGCAATTGCAAACAAACAACGAAAATAGAAGGAATTGGAAAATTCACAATTGTCGATTGAGACGACCTCTTCCGAGCAACTACGATTCATCAGCTGTTGTGAGCTTTCTTGAAGTCTACGAATTGGAACGTTACCTGCAAAGTTTGCTGACGTTGGAGAATGAGGAGGAAGTTGGCAACGACACGTCGTCGTCGTTGCCCCAGTTCAACTGCGTGCTGGTCAACTTCTTCGACCCAAATTGCCCCTTTTCAAGCGAATTTGCGCCCAGCTATCGTCGTCTTGCTCGTCTCTTCCCCGAACTTCACTTGCTCGCCGTCGATGTGTCCCGAACAATTGGCAGGTACGCAAGCGAGCGTTGATTTTGTTATTATTGGAATGTTTTGAATTCGTCCGCAGTCGACTGTTACTGTTAGTAGTGTGCAAGTTCCTGTCGCCTAGAAGAGCTTCCGTTTCGATTATTCTCTTTCTATGGGTTAGAAAATAGGCCAGTGTAATGCATCAGCCTATTTCCTCCGCCATTATCTTGTAGGAAAATTAAGCGTCAGGTGATTTCGCAGTGGTTATTTCTTTTCTTATTTCACTGTCGCTGTGTAATGCCTACGCGCATTGAGCGCGCCCAGCAATCCAAGTGGATGACAGGGAATGTTTATGCCAATATTTATAAATCTATGTTACGTTTTTCAAAAGCTTAGGTGCGTAAGAAGAATGTCAGTTTGTCATAGGTTTGGCGTACCTTCCTAGGAGTTGACCGCACATTTTCCGTTGGAATTCATGGCTCACCGGTTACCGTTCACTTTTGGCCTTTTCTACTCGTCCAGTGAGCATAACATCTGCCTGATGCTATGTGTTTACCTCGAGGAAGCGCGTACTCTTTTTCCTCCGTTAACGCGTTCCTTGTCCGCATTATGCAAACTGACATAAATACGTCATCTTTACGAATGCTTGGGCAGTAATATTTTTCAGTTCACCATTGTTTCTAGAGCGGCTGTTAACCTGATTTATCTTTTTGTAGGACCATTACCGGTTGGATTAATCGTACAAAGTTTAATTATCTGCAGCAGTACAGCAAATACTGGTGATGTACGGCTGAAGCGCCCGTTAAGTTCTATTCACTGATGCCTGTGGGAGCACCAAAACAACCTAACCAGTGGCTGCTTGGTTAGTTATGTTATTGAAAAAAACAGGCGAACAGTGAACGTACGGTAGTTTTATTTCGTAGCTTTCGGAGTCGTCTGATTCTATCGTCAGCGAGAAGGTGGAAAGCCATGAATTCTATCGTCAGCGAGAAGACTACTTTCCGTCAACGATTCAGACGGAATCAGACAATTCCGAATGCTACGAAATAAAAAATCGTACGTTCATTGTTCGCCTGTTTTTCACTAACATAACTAACCAGCCAGCCACTGGTTACGTTGTTTCGGAGTTCTTACATGTAACAGTGAGCAAGACTCAACGGGTGCCTCAACCGTACATCACCAATATGATCCACCGCCTTGTTACAAACAAACCACCGTCTTCAAAAACAGAACAGCAACTCAGTTTTACTGATCCGTTTTCAACGTCATTGCAGCAAGCGTATGGTTCGTTGACACCTATGCTGACTCTGCCTGTGTTAAACTTGTTAGTATTTTTGAACTCAGGGAGGGTGATCTCAGTATGCACAAAATCGCAGAAGCCGTTCGGGACAGCCAGAAATAATAGTCTACGAATGTTCACTGGGCGAAACTTTTGCATAAGCGTTCCGTTCGCTGACGATTCCGTTGCAGCCATTTTTCGCGATTTGCAAAGCACCTTGCGGCTTCGACCTTGTTACCATTGCGCACGTTCAGGTGCTTTATGAGGTTGCTGATTCGAGGCTGAATGGGCTCTGCGCCTTATGTAGTTACATTGTTGCCTCAGACACCATTGTTTAAGTCTATTCAAAGTGATTCATTCCGTTGAACGTACTCACTGAAGAAGTCGGAATGGGCAGGCAGAAATAATGGATGGAGCCGTTTCTGAAGTTTCGCAAGGGCTTCAAAAGGCACGTCCGGTTTACGCCTTAGCCGAAGCGTTTCATTCATCACATTTTACTGCCAGCCACTCGTGCGCCTGGCAAAGGTGCTCAGGCGGAGTAGGCGAGCGACGCGCGTCTTCCTATTGATTTGGCATAAAAGAAAATTAAGCGATCGAAACTTCGCTATCTTATTCGTGTTAATTGCTTTCATTCACGCGATTTATATTGATTTAATGGAACAAATGTTCTTCTTTTCTACGGGGTTGGTGCACATATGCAAACATATTGTTTTGCGGTTTTCCCTCGTTGAGCAAAAGCCTTTTGTTTCCAATAAAGGCACAAAAATGCATAGCTTTCGGCTACTACTTATGTAGCCGTCATCAGTGCAATATAAAATGTCGACTGCCCAGTCCGCCGACGGTTCAGCAAGCTGTTCTGCTAGACCATTTGGGTTGGCGACATCAACTATCAGGTACTACCCTTGTACCCGTCAAGCTTCTGTCGCCCGCCCAGTCAGTCCTGCAGAGAGCGAGCATCCCCACCGACCGACCGGGACAGTGACGCAACTACAAATGACGTAAGATTTTGTAGTTGTGTCACTGTCCCGTTCGGTCGGTGGGAATGCTCGCTTTCTGCAAGACTGACTGGGCGGGCGACAGAAGCTTGACGGGTACAAGGATAGTACCTGATAGGTAATGTCGCCAACCCGGATGGTCTAGCAGAACAGCTTGCTGAACCGTCGGCGGACTGGGCAGTCGACATTTTATATTGCACTGATGACGGCTACATAAGTAGTAGCCGAAAGCTATGCATTTTTTTGCCTTTTTTTGGAAATAAAAGGCTTTTGCTCAACGGGGGAAACCGCGAAACATTTTGTTCGTTGATTTAATGGAATTAACTACGGACTGAAAGGATCGCGGCAAACAAGTGAATTCTCTTGAGCAAACGAACAGCTTTCTACTAAGGTTTCTTTCTGGTGTTGCACCAAGCTCCTGCGCCCTTTATTCAAAGTACGTCCTTTTACCAGACTATTCTATTCAGGTACTCCTTGCAGATTTGCATTGACCATAGCATAGCCATGAGGATATGCAACCCTGAGAGTTCGTTTCGCTTTTGTCATGCCTCCCTGAACATCCATATCAGTTCCAATGAAGTAGCTTTGTGGTAATGCCGTTGGGCTAGACGGAATGTACGAATTGCATATGTAATTACATATGTATGTCTCTTAAAACATATGTATCTTTGTCATTTAAGCGCAGAGCTTTATGTAAATGATTTATAGACATCGTATATCTTTTTCTGTAAGTCTCGTGCCATAGGGAAGAAAGAAGCGTCGCTGACGAACGTTCAATTGACTTATCCGCCATCATCTAGCTTTTCGACTTTAGATTGCGATTTCAAGAAAGCTCTCGCAACAGACATTCACACAGGTTTCATAGCTACGGTACACTGACCAAGTGACGTCGCATGGTTATCCCTAAGTCTCCCACTGTCGTTGCCCTTGGCGTAGACTGCGGGCAAGTCTGCTGCTTTGCTTTTAGATTTACGCTTAGGTTGCTTGTGGTAATTTGCGTTTACAGTTTAACTTGAATAACATGCTGTAAAATGGCAGGTTCGACACCAAACGCGACATCCGTCCTTAGTACGTTACTTGCATAGGTGCAGGCAGTAGGCGTCGAAAGGATGGTAGCCTTATTGCAAACACTCGTTGCATCATATGATGTTATATTTCTTTGCCGATAAAGCCTGCTGCGCCAAGAACACACGTTTTGCGTTCAGTTGTCCTTGATTTCTCGAATATGTTACAGTATGTACAGTACTTGAATTTACTTATACTGTCTATAGCGAAGTTATTTGCAGCTTCAGTTCGCTTTTCAAACTTGGCTTCGAGTACGGTCTGGTTGGCACTCCAACGCTTGTTCTTCTCAAAGACGCCAAATTGGCCGCGCGGCTCGAAGCTTGGGAGCCGATCAATTTGACCGTCGCCGTTGATTTTGTGCTCAAGCATACTGGTGCGTCCGCACTGCCAGTTTGGCTTGCACAATCTTATTAGCCTTTTCGCAGACCTCACTCTCAACGCCGACGCCGGCCACCAGCTGGAGGACGAAGATGCCCCAACGAATACGCATACTGGAGCCAAAAATTTGCAGCTGGCTGCCTCGGTGGTCTTCTCGGTTTTATGCATCGTCTACATGATTTGTCAGAGCAACCGGGCGCAGCTTCTTTGGCGTACCCTAAGACGCGATTGGCACGAGATGCAGGAAGGCCATCAAGGAGTTGAAGAAGAAGAAGAACCAGAAGGGCGGCAGCAACAGCTAGGGAACGAACCAATCCCTGTTCGATGATTGTTTATTATGAATCGTGAACGTCGAATACAACAGGTACGAACTCTGGACAACGATGAAGATTCATTTAACAAAGCCAAAGGCGAAACGGCAGAAAAGTGATAATGTCCTTTTTCCAGCGGATAACCGCGTTACTTTTATGTAAGCTAAAAAACAAAGCGTACGCGCTGGTTGCCAACCACACAGCTACGGGCAAAAGGCGACAACGGTAGCAGCACTGGCAGCAAGCAGAGGCGAAGCGAAGCAAGGGAAAAGTTGCCTACTCCATATTCTCCTTCCCGTTCCATTTGCTTGCTTGCTTCGTTGGGCGATCGTTGGTCTACTTCCGCTGTCCTTCCGACGGCAAGAACTTGTGAAAAAAAGCTACCAACTACTAATGAACATAAACATAACCGTGAAGCTAACCGCCAACGCCGAACGGACAGCATGGAACTGGGCACATAGGGAAACTCCGCTTAGTCGACTTTGGTTACCGATCCGTTAACTAACTTTTGGTAGCGATTGCCCTGACGCAAGTAGGTGCTGTAGAAGAAATGAGCAAACAGTACGAAATACGAAGTGTATATAAGGAAGGAGAAGTACAAATTTTCGTACGTCTGCTGGCAGTAAATGTTCTTCCTTTTAATGTTGTACGACGTCCAGGAGACGAAGCATCCAGCGACCATTTGCGCCAGCTGCATGCCGGTTACGCACATTGGTATCCACTTGGGTGGGCTTATTCTCAGCGATCGTGCCGCGTAGTAGGTGTACATAAACGAGTGGACAAGGTAGTTCATCCATACGAACCACCGACCAGCGGCAGTGTGATCTTTGTACGCATGCCAAGTGTAGACAAGTACCGTTATGTGATGATACCAATGCAAGAAGATGACTGGCCTTTTTCGAAGCACTATGAAGACGGTGTCGCCCAGTTCGAAAGCTTTGGACAGGGCGAACATTTGGGTCCAAAAGCCGGTCACTCCGTGGGCATAGCTGGCATTGCAGACGCTATACTCGAAGCCAAAATGGGCTAAAGAGTAGAAAAACTCCGGTGTCATTCGAATTAAGCCAAAAATGCTAAACGTGGCCAACAGGCAATTCCACGCCGTCAACAGTCTATTCAATCTAAGCGCCGGCCGCTTTTCCATCCACTTCTGACCTTGGTGGATAAACAACGCGTAAAGTGCCGACAACGATATACTGTGGGCCCAATTCTGTTTCATCCATATCGTCGACGGTAGAGGGTCAAAGGTCCGCTCGAACGGGAACACAACGGTATAATTGATTGCCGAGGTCATGGCAGCGTCCTAATTCCTGAAAATTTTTCACTAAGTACGAAAAATGGGACGCCAATACCGGCTATCGAAAGGTGTATCCGAAAATAGGCGCCTGAATGGGCTCGCTGCTCCGTCTTTACCTAACGTGGGCATTTGGTCACATCAAATAATGTAGTACTGCCCATATGGAAATGAATTACTGATCCCGTTGATTGCGAAGGCTACGCTTCGCAATCAACGTCTGTTATCAGCCAGGCCAAAACACGATGGGATACAGGACGACATTGCCGCTTGTTGAGAGACCAGTTCGCAACAGGTGGGCAATGTCGGTTAAGAGAATGGGCAGAGTTCGAAAAATTTTGGCGCGTCTCCTTTGGACAAGCCAAGCGGAGAGCCAAAGGCAAATCTAATCAGCGATATGCATGTACTGGTCGCCGTCGGGCGAATATCGATGGAATCTACGACCGGCTAATAAAAGCGTCGTAACCAAAGCGGCGCCGGCAATGGCTACGTTAGGGGAACGCTGGCCACAACGATGGGCCATTACGGCAAATGGCGGAGACGCGAGCGAATACGACAGCTGCACTGCGCTTTCAGCCAGTGTCAGAGCTTATTCGACAACTGGTTTTAAAAAGTGCTTTCCGAACAAAGCAGAATTGATGAATCATCCGGTGCGTCAATGTAACAAATTTGCGAACAATCATGAATCGATCGATGCACAAAATCAATACAACCGAGCAAAGCGAACCTTCGACCCATCGATAAGGAGGCAACAAAAACGGTTTTACGCGTGTATGTCGAGCGACTGGGCGAACAGCAGTTATATACGGCAGGCAAAAAACCGTCTCCGTTGCTTAGACGTGTTATCTCTCACGCGGTCGATAGCCAGCATAAATGAGCAAAGCTTATCTACAACGGTTAAAGGTAAACAATCGGACGCCCTTCTTACGGGAAAAATGGAAAGTCGCGTCGACGGAAGGCAAAGATAAAGCGATTTATAAAGAAAAGAATTCCATTGCCAGAAAGAAGGCGCAAACCAGAGCCAACGTTGGCACGGCGTGCAAGGTAAGGCCCCTCAGACTCGTCACTGCCACGTTGTTCATTTCAACGTCGAAAGGTTGCCAAAGTCTGCGAATCATTTTCCTCCTTGGCTTACCGTAAGACGGATTGCAATGGTCAAGCGTGCCGGCATTGATGTCGCCGTTGTGACAATGCCCAATCGAGCGAACACTTCGGAGCGGCAGTGTCGTTATCGTGGAATTTTTTTGTCGCAATTTTGATATTCGCGCAATTGATCAGCGCTCGCGACGTCGGCGAATAGCGTTCGCGCCGTTTGTTGGAATACGTTCGCATTTGCAGAGCGCGTGCTTCAGCTTCCTGTGCGCTGCGTCATCGCCGTCAGGACGGCACGGCCAGTATTCATTTGCATCGACAACGACGGACGGCTATGCAATTGAGAAGTTTTATTTAACGTGGCTCTCGGAATGAACATCTTCCGGCATTAGCTTAACGTTACCTATCTATACGTTGCTGCACGACGTTATGCTGACGACTGAAAGACGGAGCACGTTCGTTGCGCAACATAACTTCTTTCCAGTTGGTCAAACAGCTTATTCAACGCTTAATTTAAAGCAGAGAAAAAGATGCAATGGAAGGACTGATAGCCACATTTGTAACCAGATTTGGCCAGGGAAGACAGCATCCAGGAAGCCGTACACTTTACTACGTAACGGACTGAAGGTCGAATGGTCGGCCGATTGAGCGAGAACTGCCGTATCAATCGATGCGTCAGTTTAAGTTCGACATTCTTGAATGCGAACTTAAAGTGAGGACACTAATTTTAGCTATTACGTTAGCTTATTACGTCTGCTGTTCTTTCACCGTTCACTGCGAAAGTACGTGCGGATGACAAATTGGGATGGCGAAGGAATGACAAGGTATATTAGTACGACTTTCACCGTTTAACCTTTATTTCAATATACTTGGAGCTTTCGGGGTCGCACACCCCGTCATCGGCGACTAATGAACATTCAACGATCTGCTAGGAAAGGTGTTTGTCGATTTTCTTTAAAACCACGTCATAAATAGGACAATGCGTTGTTTAGAACATGTTTCTTCGCTTCGATCTTTGTTTTTAAGTCGTGTTATGTGTTTTTTCTGTATGGGCCTGTTCTGGTATTTTTTCTTATTCAGTGGTAACTTTACTCAATCGGGAACAACTGTTTATTGGTCATTGAGTGTTTCTAACTCGACCGCTCTATGTAGCTCATTATATCGTACTTGACAGCATGCTGAACGCTGTATGACTTCTGACCATATTTCACTAACTTCTTTTCCTTTGTCACGATTAAAGGTGTTGTTGCTTTGAATGAAAAATGCCTCCTTCATCTTCCTTAATTTTTAATGTTGCTCGTTGCACAGTGTTATCGCCTTCAAGGTGCCTGAGCATTGTGAGTTATGTTCCACTACTGCTGAGGCTTTTATTGCCTTGTCCATTAGCACTTTTGGGTCGAGTGTTTGTTTACGATCCCTACCTTGGGTTATGTTTCCATTGAGTCTGGCCTTTGCTCTTTTATAACGACTTATGCCTTATCTGGCATAAGTCGTTATAAAAAGGTGGTTATTGCGTTATTGCCGGTGTACGCCTTCTTACTGAAGACAACAGTTTTGGGCCTCCAGTCTGCCACGTTGACCGAAATTTGAACCGGACTGCAGCAGCGTCAACGTCGTAGCAGGATAGTGTTATCTGTACGCCGAATCGTATTCATCCTCCAAGTACCAATACTCGCTGCAACTTGTCGTTTCGTTAACTGAAGGAACAAGTCAGCGTATACTCTTGACGCAAGCCGTGTTTCGGAGTTGAACGCAACGGGTGATCTTATTACCCATTGCCCGCAAGCAAGCCAAACTCAAACAACACTCAGGTTCATCGTTGCAAGCAAACACTACAGTAATCTGACAGAAGTAAACATAAAGCGCAATAAATCTTGGCTTCCTGGTCATTTTGCGAGCTAATTGTCACACAGTACGCACGGTGACGTTCTTGTGGCACTGTGCCTTCGTGCATCTCCACCGGGATGGAGATGCAGACGTTCCTATGGACAGGGACATCTGCTCACCGCGAGAGCACCGTCTTTGGCGGTGCAAGATGCCCCTGTCCTGAAGGAAACGAACTGCATGCTCTTCATCGGCTGTCATGTTGTTCAGGGCTGAGAAGTTCAGTACCGTTGCTTGGGTGTCAGATATTACGAATGGTTTTCTAGGGGGACCGTTGGCTCAACTTTGGAAAGGAATCCGTCAGCGCCTAGGTTAAGAGGTGTTTTCGTCGAACGCAATGCTGCGGCTTGATTCATCTTGCGAATGAATACACCGAAGAACTAGGAAGGAGAGTAGGGGCGCCTGTACCACTCGATCTTAGCGCAGATGATCGCATTGCGCAGGCGCTAACCCCTGCGCACGCAGGCAATGTTGGTGAGTTGTAGTACCTCTTGACCCACGCGTATGGGCCCCTTCTTTCTTGAGAAGGACCGCAGTCCCATCTCCGCGCCGTTCGGAATGCCTAAGGGGACAGTGTCCTGCCAAACTTTTTCCTGCGATTACCGCATTCATTCACATGAGCGGCGTAGCTTAGAGATCGAGCGATGTGCATGGTCTGAAGGTTCGGTAGCCATTGCACGTCGGAGAGCACACATGCAGTGTGAATTTAGCGAAAAGCGAATAAGGTACGAATTGGTTAGCACAGAGGTAGTGCTGACGAAATGTTCACGTTATGTTCACGCCTAGGCTTAGGTATCAGCGAAAACGGCAGCCATTGCATACTGCAAATTGCGCACCCAGTGAAAGGGACAAGTAGCGCGCTACTGTCGACTGAGGGAATTGGAAACATGGGGACAACGTTCGTGAAACTGTAACCATGGTTGCACTGTCCCGCGGTGTATGCAGAGAAACCGGGCTTTCGGTTCCATTGTCCACCGGAGAAGAAATGCGTAATTTCTTGCTTGGGTGTAGCCACAATTGCCAGCGCTCTGCCGCCGGACCCGTTGCGCAACCTTGACAATGGCTTGCCAAAGTTGTTTACGGATACTGTAGAATGTCGCTTGGAAAATGTGACTTCTTACAGGCTCGTATGATCTCATGCTTTCTTACTTTTTTACGCATTGCCTGTGCGAAAAGGCAATACGTAAAGAAGTAAGAAAGCATGATTGTAGAATGTACAGCTATTTTACAAGACCTGTGGTTGCTTGAGCGTCTATGTATATGCGTATTTAAGTCTGAGCTTCCTTTTATTTTCCCTTCATTTAACTTCTTAATTATACCGTATTCGTTTTTACTCAGACACGGTTTGGTGAACGGAATGTGTCAGGAGTAGCCCACGCCTTCATTGCGACATGATTGCCTGAAGGCGCAGCTTGACAAATGCTTGCGTTGCACAGGGCTCATCGCATTTATAAATAGGTCATTCACGGAAGTTAGCTGCGTAAGGGGTCCGCATCCCCCATTTCCTCAACTGACAGATCGTCCGTTTGATTGGCATCTGGGTGCGGCAACATGTCGTCTAAATTCCTTTCCCACACGGGTGGTCCCTCTTTCCGTTCATCCGCCCCGTTATTTAAGCCGACAGTTTCGGTGCGCAAGGGCTTTTCTGCCCGTGTCTTTCCGGTTGCTGCCGTCCCGTCTTCCCGTTCCGCCGACGGTGCGTTCGTTCCCGTTCTGTGTTCCGTCAATATTTTTCTGTCTCACCGTTTTACAGAATATATTCATATAAGCTCATATATATTTTTTCTCGCTATTGCCGTTTACTTCGAATAAATGGTATCGTTGCTGAAACTGAGAGTACCTAAATCAGCAGCGACAAGACCCGTGAATAGAACTCAACGGGCGCTTCAGCCGTAACATTCCAATATCATCAGGCAGCTGTGGTGTTTACGACTGGTGACAAACTTGATTTCTCTTTGGCTTACGGTTGTACGCGCGCAAATACACAACAAATCCCGTAAAATACGCACTAGGAAACTATCTTGGTCCGCTGCAACAGTTGCTGGAGACTCGGTGAACAACTACGCAAAACGATTTCAAGAAAACGTCAAAAGCAATTAACTGTACGGTATGAGAACGAGGCAACTTGCATACTGTTAATGCGCATCTTGAACTTGCGCAGTTCTTCGGAAATCGTCGGGAGCGGTAAGCACTGTTTTCGTGGTACATTCTGCCTAGCGCAGATATTTCTTGCCTGGCGGTTTCACTGACTAACTAATTCTGCTTTCCGGAGAAGCAGGTAGGCGCAGGTTCCGGAAACGTAACAAAGCATTACAAGATCTGCTGTCCCAGAAGCGTTTACTAGCGTGTGCCTAGCTCGTTCACCAGTAGTTTGCTTATTTTTTAATTTGCCATTCCAGTATTCAATTGGGCTGGTCGTTCTTGAAGATATCGGCTCCGCACGGTTAATTTTTCCCCGGCGCCCGTAGTCCCTTCTGGGCGTTCCCTTACTTGTTTTAGCATGATCTAGTTTTCCGTAGTGCATTTTCTGTCGGCTTGCGCTTCCTCAGTTCTTCGTGACGGAGTTGAAACTCGGTTTCTGTCTCTTTTTCGCTCCTTATTCGTCATGTTTGGTTAATTTGCCGAATAGTGATGTCAGATTATTGTTTAGGCAGATTTTAAAAAATTTTACGCATTTTAGAGAACTTATGAAAGCACACGCCCAGTCCTGCTTCGAATTGGCCCGGGATTTCCTGAGGCCCGCAGAAAGTACAGAAATCTACGAAGGTAAACAAAGAAATTGAGGTACGCGAGGCAAGAGACAACAGGAAGTCGATGACGTTGTTTTTGCATTGCAACGCGGCGGTTCCTGTGTTACGGACAGACGTGACTTCCAGGAGTTGAAGTAGTTATAGATAATGTCAACGAGCAGCTACATTGTCCACTGTTTCTTGCAAGCATGCTGGTCTCTTGAAATTGCCTTGCAGCCTAACTGTTATGTCTCGGCTTAAGGTTAAGTAAGGCCAGAAATGGACAGTCAGCAAATTCCACAAGGCGCCAAGGTTACGCAACTGGAAGTGATAAGCATTTGTGTGCATGTTTGAGTAAGTGTGGTTATTGTTAGGATTGTGGTATTGGTTGCCGTGACGAGGCATGAAAGATCCTTTAATTGGATTAGGTTTCCGCTAGCCAGTAAACTGGAATTGGGGAAATGTCGTAACTGGGTCTGCTTACGATATTGCTGCAGGGTTGAAATTAAAAAGAGCAGGATAACTGACATGTCTTTCTGGACACGGTTTACCCGTTGATATTGTTTCAGTGTATCTGCAATTAACCAAAAAACCTCACCAGTCAACGATGGGTTAGTTTATTGGTAAGAATTGTAACGTACTATCGATCGGAGCTTACGGGACTAGAACGTCCCGAAAGTTCCGATCGACAGTACGTTAGAATGCCCTCGCAATTCTTACCAATAAACTAACCCACCGTTGACTGGTGTGGTTTCTTGGTTAATTGCAGATACACTGAAACAATATCAACGGGTAAACCGTGTCCAGAAAGATATGTCATTCCAACGACCCGTTACCATGCATCCTGTATTCAAGCAGGATAACTGCAATATCCTCTGCCTCGTTGACAACAATGAAAGAAAAATGCGTTCTGTACTATTTGTTCACTGGTATACGTGTGCAACAGACAGCAACACGAATTTGTCGAACATTGCCAGTTGCAATACCAGTTGTTGTCTGCACGTAAGCGTGTTCACAGGAGTGCTGCCACTGATGGCGTCCGAACTGAACGTGACTTAATCCTGACGTCTCACACGGATATGCAAATGTTCCTATCTTTATCCATTTTTTCGTTGTTTTTAAGCAGTTGTACAGCTGGATTTCTCTGCTGTTAGCTCACCAAATTTCATGAACTTCGCTTCAATCGTTCTGCAATGAGTGCGCTTATGTTAACGGATGTTGCCTTTAAACGTAATAATATTTCACTGCATAAAGTTCAATGGAAGTGGTCGACGTCAACCATTTCTGGATTCCCCTCCAGAACAAGCAGAGCTTCCAAACGTTGGAGAGGTCTTTCTTCGCATTTGGGATTTCGCGCTTAAATCACCAGTACTGTGAAGCACAGTTACACGACTTATGGCAGGCATGACGTAATTTTCACGTAGCTGTTTCTCCGGCAAACACAGATGTCAGGGGTATCTTTTGCAGTTTTGTACGATTTATTGCACTGACGGTAAGTATTGTTCGTGTAAGACGCGGTGTTTTACAACTTGGTGGTGGTCTGTACAAGTCTCCAAAATGCACAACGAAAGCCCGTACCAGTCAAGGATAGGCGCACTTGAATGGTTAACGCGAACTTTTCGTGGTGGCGATATCTTCAATGATTTTTAAGCCTCCTCCACCCCCCCCCCCAAATCTGCCCAGCGCCCTACAAAGGGACGGTCACTAATAGGCTACTCGGTCGAATCTGTTCAACGACTGAAGCCTTTACAAAGCAGACTTCAAAGCAGGCTTACGTTTCGACGTAAGCTTACGTGAGGAAAGGAAGGGTGGGTTCACATGGATTCAAGAAACGGTGGACCATGTAGCCGCTTGCTGACATCACCTATAACTGCTTTCTACGACGTGCAGTTCCTGGAACTCACGTCTGTCCGAAACAGGAACAGCCGCGTTGCAATGCGAAAACTACGTCATCGACTTGTTGTTGTCTCTTGTCACGCATATCTGGAGTCCTTTGTGTGCCTTCGTGGATTACTGTATTTTTTGCGGTCCTAGGGAAATTGCGGGTCACGTCAAAACAAGACCTAGAATTCTTTGGGTTTTCTGTTACCAGTCCACCAACAGTATGATAGATTGGTTGTTTACGTCATTGTGACCCGGTGGGGCATGCTTTTTGGTCTTACATTTACATATTGGCTTAGGATACTCTGCTCTGCTCTGGTATGACGGATGTACGAGCAGTAAGATTGTGTCGCGAAAACCTGATTATCGTAGTGTGGCGGGCAGACAACAGAAAAGATGTCTTACCTCCGATGTCAGGACAGCTGTATAGTCGTTCAGCGCTGCATTACTTCCTAATCGTTTTATTCAAGCAGTGCAGCTTGTTAAGACCAAGCCCATGGTCTAAGGTTCAGTAGCGCCATTTTCACGCAACGTGGCCGGTAGCCTTTTCCGTTGAGTTGATATTGTTGTTAGGAGCAAGCAAATAAATTAGGCTGAGTACAGGTGCTTAGGTAAACTGTAGAACGGAATAGCATCGCGAGACTATCGCTTCACCCTTATTTGACCGCTGCATTCGCTTGTGCTTTAATCTTTTGCATTCGAAATTGCGTTCAGGAAAAATCTGCTGCTTTGTCGCCAAGCAATGGAGCACCGTATGAATGCTAGTTTGCATACTTTGTTTTCAGGTAAATCTCGTCTCAATGGACGCGGATGAGATTGCTAAACGCGAAGCCGTTCGGCAAAAGATTCTTGACAATGCAGAACTTCGAATGAACAAGGTTATGGGCAGAAACGGTAAGGCATCTCTCACTTAGGTATCATAAGTGTATTTGCGTTATCAATAGATGCAATTTCACCGGATGCGAACAGGCGGCCAAATGAAAAGCGAGCGGGCGTCAAGCAGGCGGCAACGGACACTAATCGCGGGTACGATGCTGCTTATCAGTTGGCAAAGCCTGTTATTGCTTTCCATCCAGGGATTCGTTTCCAATGAAGTTCGAACCACCGGTGTTCAAAATGTCTAATCGCACGTCAGCCGACATGCCATGGTACGAGGCAAATTCCGAGTGGCTCTTCTTTGGACTGGGTATATTGTTGCGACTCTTGGTTGTCCCCTTCCCGAACATCGTAAGGGCGACGTACTTTAAAATACGATAATTTAAATCCTGTCGATTATAGCAGCTCGGTCTGTGGTTTCTAATATTCGATGTGACTTGGCGCTTCTTGAAAAGTATTATTAACAAAGGCTCGGTAGCTGAAGCTGTTGGCAAAGTTAATCCGTTATTCATAGTACATTTTAGGCATATCCGGAACATAGCTTTCTCATTGACATGTGCCTGTCGTTCGCTTTCCCTCTGAGAGTTGTTGTTGCGCTTGCTCGGGCTAACGATTTTTTGTGCGCCGTGTTTGCAGACAGCTGCTTGGCACTCGCCGGGTTCATGCTCACTCACGTTTTCTTTTTGTGCCTACAGTGATGCTCATTCTGTTTTTGCCAAACTTAACACATTGGTTTGAGTTTGCTTACGAGAATTTGTCCTTTACTTTGGTTAAGAAAAGCGAATAAATAGAAGTTCATATGTACAAATTTTTTTAATGCTTGTCCAAACGTCTTTTTTCCATTTCTGCGAACGATATGCGGGGAACATTGATCAGATAGGGTCTATAGTTTTTCAGTTTTACCCCGAAAGTTGATTTAGCAGTGACAAGACTTGGGTGGGCGTACTTGGTTGCTGCCTTTGTTTTGCTTGCCATATTCGCGTGTTTGGCTGTCACCTTTGCAGGCTTGAGGGTAGTAAGAATTTCGGGTGTCGAAATGGTTGCGTTACCGTTTGATGGATTGAACAGCTTGTCTCCGATGAAGTCTCTCAGCGGCATTAGCAAGTGAGAAATTAGTTGCGCGTAATTTGCTTCTTGAAAAAGAATTCTTCGTAGCAATGAATATACGTAGGGATGACTTACCGAGTAAAGTACCACAGAAAAGTGTCAAAAGGAGTAACGTATGCATCCTGTCTTTACGGCTGTCAGTGCACCTGTACTAATTTCCAGTTCTTTTATGCCAAATGGAAGCATTGAAGTTCATTGGCTTCGAAAGGAGCGGTAGAAAAATAAATGGGAAGAACGACTTGTGCACTCGTCGTACGTGGAGCGGCCAACTTCTGCCTGGTACAATGACGCAATGCGTTTCTTTTGCGCAGGACTGACCGTAAGTATTGTTTTATATTTCTCTGAGTCAGAGGGCCATTTGCTTGATGCAACGTGAGAGTGTAGTTTCCTGTTGAGCCGAAGCAATTTCAGTACTCATCGCTAAATAGTAATGTCGGAGCGGGCGGTTGACACTTGAGAAATTAAATTCTTGAGGTGGAGCTTTATAGCAAAATCTGTATTGCGTTATATGTTCAGTAGGAACTGAAAAAATTAGAATTGTTATGCGTCCGCGGAATGCGTTGAAAGCGCCCGCTAGCGAATGGATCGCGAGTAATGGAAAATTATGACAAGTTGTTCTCGGGATGCTCCAACCAGCGAGCCTTCGCAACGGCATATCTGCAGCTAATGGGTATCTTGGTCTTGTATTCAGTTTAACTTATATCCACTTATTTCAACGTAGGCACTGGCGAAGCGACATATTGCCCTTGATTGTACATTTTTAAATATGCAAAATCAAACTGTCTGTTCGGAATTTGCCAGACTGTCGGCCCTGCGTGTCCCGTGACGTTTCTGCAACTAGCGAGGCTTTTCGCTCGCTGCGAAACGGTCAATTGTTGTATGGAAAATTTCCAAACGGAAGCTGCGCAACAGTTGGGCACGTCAAGTTTAGTTCGCCCTCCAAAGTGTGCACCTTTGATGAGCAGTTGCACGAACATACTTCATTTTGAACGTTTCCATTCTCAAACCGTCTCATTCGGCGCAACTGTGCATCCGTTGGCATTCCGGCAATGGGCAACTTGCCGACTCGTAAAATCGTTATCGGAAATTTACAATAGGTCCAATTTTCATTGCCAAGCCGAGCGGTCCGAACGAAGCAAAGTCGGAGGATTACACTGAAAACAACGTATAGAATAAAACAAAAGATATTTGAAGACTGGTTTTCTTGTAAAGGGGCGGTGGATCATGTTGGATGAGTACGGTTGAGCACCCGTTGAGTTCTATCTACCGTTCCCTGTAAGAACACCGAAGCAACCTAACCAATGGCTAGTTGGTTGGTTGTTTTAGTGAAGAAACAGGTAAACAGTGAACGTACGATCGTTTATTTCGTAGCTTTCGGAATCGACTGATTCCGTCGTCAGCGAGATGGTGAAATCGAAATAAATGATCGTACGTTCACTGTTTACCTGTTTTTTCACAAACATAACCAACCAACTAGCCATTGGTTAGGTTGCTTTGGTGTTCTTACAGGGAACGGTAGATAGAACTCAACGGGTGCTCATCCGTATTCTTCCAACAAAGAACAAAATATAGTTGGAAAGCCCTTCTTCATGCGTTCAGAAGAATATTGTTGCTGCCAATTGAAGAAATGGATGCGAAACATTTGACAGCCTGTTCTGTTTAGCAGAAATTTCAGCGATAAGTAGTGCTACCATGGAAACGTTGTGGACGTGACTTCGAATTTCGACTTCGTTGCCCATTTTCGTCTCGCGGGCGGATAATCCACCCTACGAAATTCACTTTTCGTTGCTCGAACAGCTGTTCAACGTACAGCCTTGCGAGGCTTTGGAAAAAGCGGCCTGACGTTTGGTAAGGCATTTTCATTGCTCACAGCTCCATGAAAAGTTTTGTGCAGCGTTTCTTCATTGACTATATATTTTTATTAATATTAATGCTGGCGAATTTCAGTAACGCGAAATTGCAATAGAAGTTTTTCATCGAGCTGTCGCATGTTCGATGATCGGTAGTATTCGTAAGCTTTTATGTAGCCCTTTTGAAGTGCTGCTCATGTTGTACGATCAGAATGACTGCGTGCTGCTCCGTTTGCCGTACGGCATCCTCGTTTCAATTGTAGAAACGGTGCTTCGCGTTCTGTTTCGCCATTTGGCAATCAGGCGCAGCACCGCCCTTCGAGCTTGCTTGGTCTGGATGAACAGTATGCTGACGCTGAGCAAACTTGAAATTCCACTTAAGCTGCGCGTCTTCATCATGGCGGCGAATAACCGTACGTCGTGCGTGCTGGCGACAATGGTCATCACTATGGTTTGGAGAAGCAAGTTGAGCGCGAATATAAGGTAGCTTATCGCCAAAGCGACGGTCATTTTCCACTTGAGTGTCCTCTTCCTTGTTATTGCGTCAGTATGGCGGGACGAGGCTTCTCGCACGCTCTTCCTGGTCCTTATGAGTCCAAGCGCGTAGATAAATAACGTTGACACCGAAAATGCGTTGTATTCGATCAGCACCCAAAGGACCAGGCCCGAGTTCACTATTTGGAAAAACCTGCACTGCATGGATTGGTTTTGCGACGTGGGCACCCAAATTCGCACTGTGGTGATCACCGAATGAAGTACTACGAAGCACCACTTGCCAACGGTCCAATATCGCTTCTTCCGATGGCGAACTGACATTGGAGACATGGAAGACGTGCATACTTCTATGGCGATAATGAACGATATGTCTACGACCAACGTCTCACCAAAAATGAATATTGCCCATGTGAAGAAGCACGTGACGTGCCTTGCCAGGAATAAATGCCTGGACTTTGGCGAGTGCACATCGATCAAGTCAATGAGGAACATACCGGCACCCTTGACAAAGTAAGTGATGGTCAAAGTAGCAACAAGCTTGGCGGTGCCGCTGCGATTCAGAACTTTACTTGTCATTATTGCCATAGAGCAAAGGGCACTTTCCACCACAACGGCAAAGGTTACGCACGCGCTGATGTACAGGAACGGTTTCAGCTGGGGATGCACATACGCAATCAAATAGTTTGTTACATTGTTCGCTCTTGGGGAGTCCATCATTGGACATGCGTTCATTTGGTTTGCCTGCTGGCAAGCGTAATTCTTCGGCTGCTTGTACAAGTCAGGAAGTTGGTACGGGAAAAACCGGTTACTGTAGGGCTCACAGCCATTGCAACAGGAAGCAACCGGTATATGCAATCCGCGAGAGGTTCCCACTGGCTTGCTGCCAGGCTAGATTGAAGATCGCCTATTATTCATTAGCAATTTAACATTTCGCTCGCTGACTGGACACGGAACATTCGTTGTGCTAGTAAATTAAGTTGAACACGCCGGTAAGCGAGCCGTGTGCTCATTCGCCATTGATCTGGAAACATCTTTATCGTAATAACAGCACACATTAGGCAAGTCGGATTTGTCGCGTTAATCAACTTTCACCATACGGCGTTTGCAGTAGGATAAGGTCAGTTTTAGCAAAAGGTGTATCACGAATAAGCATTCGCTCACGTTGGCGGCCATTTCCATCGTGTAGACGTTACGTGCGTGCTCCGGTAGCGTGCGATTAATTTGCAACGAATGCTTAGTTAGGCGGAGAGTTGACAGTTAGTAATACAGAAACTCGCGATGTTTCATTAGAATGTTGGGAGCCGGCCGGGAGACAGCCGGACGGAAAAACTGCTTTTGAAATTTACGCATCGTTCGTTTGCCCGTTTTCCATCGTCATCCAACATGACCAACGCAAGTGTAGCAGATGCCGCAGTCGAGGCCATTAACAATTGCAGTTCGGTAGTAGATTTGTCGTCCTTGACGGATGACAGGTCCTATCTGTACGGCATTTTCCTTATGCCCGAGTTGAAGCCATTTCGGTACGCGGACATTGCCTTTGCGGTGCTTGTTGTTTTGGAAAGCGGGCTTTGCGCGCTGGCAATACTGACGAACAAGTTGCTAATGCGAAACAACACGGCCGTCCTTATTGCCCTTTTGTACGTAGCGCATGTTGTATACGGCTGCGGATCTTTGGCCAACAGTACGTTGTCCCTACTTTTCCTCAACCGAGAAGACGAGTTGTCGATTCCTGGAAGCATATGCTTTTTAAAATGGGTGCTCCCAGCCGGAGGAGGTGCGCTAGTTATAGACATCTTCTTCCTAATTGCCATAGATGGATGCTCTGCCTCCATTTTCAGCTTGCCGCTTCATCACTCCAGTAGACGATGGTGGCTTTTCGTTCAAGTGACCGTGGTGTTGCTTCATTTGGCCTCAGTGATGCTACGACTTGGCGCCGCATGGTTGCGCGAAGGTTTGGTCTTGTGCACAGTTGTCCAGTTGGTCAAGTGGGAAAGTTCGCTGTTCATATTCGTTGAGTACAATACTCTGATAACGGCTGCATTCGTAGTCTACGTGTTTGGAATTATTTGGGCCAGGAACAGCGTGCGCAGGAACACCCGCCGAGAGAGCATTGCGGCTGCAGCGAAGGCTCAGCTCAGGTGGAAGTTGCTGGTCACGTTGGCTTTTAGCTTTTTCATGTCTTCGATTTCCTTTCTCGCAGTAAGCACCATCGTGATCGCAAGCGCGCAGGTCTACAACAGATGCACTATGCTCATTTTGCTGAAACTGTTCTGCGTAAATTCGATCTTCAGTTTCCTAAGCATCAATTTTCTCCTGATTCGCGTGAAGCAGATTCGTGAAGCGGTGGTTCGCCTGTTCGTCAGAAGGCGTTCAGCGGTCAGGGGTTCGCTGACTTCAATCGGAGCTGGAATGGTGGACGGTCAGGGATCAATTTCGCAAGTGTGATTCGAACGGTATACTATGTCAGCTTTTGCACAATCAGTCAATGCGCTTGCGCAAATGGACTGGAAATCCGGACGAATAGGGAAGAATTGTGTCCTCGACGTTTATTGCAGGATTTGATACTCGTCAAGGCTGCTTTGGGTCGTCATTCCGTCTTTACTTGCAATTAAAACCATAAATGCGTAATGGGCAGCGAACTTTTACGGAAAACACTTCCTTCTGCGAATGGCATTGTTTGGCCATAAAGTATTCGTATGCTTTATTGCGGATAAAACAAATAAGCCAAACTTGAGGTACTTGGCAGTAGTTACGCCGCAGACAAGTATCTAAAGTTCGTGTTTCAGCTATATAGCCGGAAGCTCTATCGGCACCTGTGTTCCGCTTGGCCCTCTGAGTTCTGTGCTCAGTTATATACAAAAAGTGCTGAATACCAGCACTTGAATCAGTTGCTTTTTTGCACGACTACCGACGTAAGTAAGCTAATGCAACTGCAGCGTGTATTTCCAACAATGGTGTTTGCATGTTGTAGTTGTACGGCTGCACATCGTTTCATTAGATTGTATTGAGTCCGAAGCTTTCTGGGCTACTCTTGTCCCGTTTTCATGGTCCCATATTGCTGTGTACTGACGAGCGGGTAAGCGTGGTCCCGAAGCTTTGGATTCAATACAATTACAAGTTTTCAGTGACATCTGCAACTTATTGTCACGCCGTTTTTCAAATGCCATGACCAGTTCCGCTGGCTTCGTTCATTTTCAAAGTAATTAATTGTCCACGTATTTTATTAATATGTCTATAATTTGTAAACACGAGATATGGCAACAACCCGTTAGATGAAGTCGTTTAATACAATAAGGATACGAGCGCAACTTTCGGAACCACCTTGTTCCGTCCTCAGCGCTAAACAATATTAATAGCCGACCTATGGATGGTTATGTACTAACGGTGACCTGACTCCGTTAGTACTGGTCGTATGTCAAATCAACCGACATCATCGGGATGATTGTTTTGAGTGGGTGGAGACGAACATATGCCAACCGAGTGGTCTTTGCAACATTGTGTCTCGTTAACCACAGTAGACCGAATGTCGCTGACTCCTACCCCCTCATCCCTGTTGATGCAGTTGTTGTGGCGGATGTACAATGCCTCTTTAATTTTTCTAAGGCTGAATTCAGGTTCGTAGTGCAGTCTTGAAACGCTACGTTGATCTTGCGGGTTACAACGTGATACTGCATGCTGAACCACCGCTGAGGCATTGATTGACTCTTCCATGATCTTTGCTGGATCTCTTGTTTGCGGGCGGCCTCTCGTTGTGACAGCTTCTCCTCTTTGCCGCTTTACAGCATTTCTGTTACGTTTGAGCACCGCAATGTGTTGTTGAAATCGGTGCGCTACCATGTACTCTTTTTCACCAATGTGGCTTTCACCACAGCTGCAGTTGACACTGTAGACTGCCCCTGGCTTGTTCTCTGGAGAGACCTTGATTTTGTCTGAACGAAAAAGGATCTAAGGTTCGAAAAGTTCTTGAAGAACACCTTGAACCCCAACCTGGATTCTTTGCGTATGGCCTCTGCAATGCCGAGGAAATAGGGCAACACAATACCTCTATAAATTAATTAATTTTCAAAGTCCTGTATATTGGGCGTTACTTTTGCTTTTTGATGTGGCTTGCATTGAGCACCCGATTTTGCTTGTTCGCAGTTGTCCTCCTATAATGACGCCACGTTCCGCCGTGGTTATCAGATCTAAACATTCAGTTTGTGGTGGCGCAACAACGAAATGTAAATCTTCCGCGAGGATTTCATTCCAAAAGGGATTAATGAAGGCTTATAATTCGGATTGGCAACAATCTAATGCAGTCGCATTCTTTTGGGTTCCATTCCCCTTCTCTTTGTCTCCGATTTACTCTAATCACCAATGAACGTCAGCAGACTGGTCAGGCAGTGCAGTTCTTGTCGCATTAAGTTTAGAGCGGACATTCCAAATGCAGTTCCAATATGTCTATGGATTTAATATTGATATATAATCTTGGGTTACTGTAAGTTGGACTAGAGATTGCCGTAGTGAACTGTGAATAGCTGACGCAACGATCTGTTAATCAAACGTGGACACGAAGCATCTTCCACTTACACAAACCGAATTCTTGAAACATTGAATTTCAGTTTAGTCATAGCAAGTGAGACTTTAGAGTCGCGCGAAAAGTAGACGTCGAAATGCAGACTGTTTATTTAGCCGACTGATGGAACGTGTCTGAAGAGCACTGGCGAATTTTCTACCCGTACGCCTGCTAGTTGTTCAACCTTTGCTTAGCAACTCACATTGGTGTTGGCAAAATTCAATTGTGTAAAAGTTGTTCAAGTTTCCGCCGCAGCCGGAGAATTCGAATGGTACGCACTGGCCTGCGGAAGCGTGAAAGGCGAAGCGCATCTTGGGAGCTCTTTCGCAGCGGGAGATGCCTCGATGGATTGGCAACAAGCAGAACACGCCTAAGCACAAGAACAATAAGTCGTACGATTGAAAACTTTAAAGCGAAAGCTGCTGCGCACCTGGATCAGGGCAGCAGTATTCGGCTACGCCGTCGACGGATGTGCACTTGTAGTAGAGAGGGCAGCCAACGTTGCAACCGTTCAGTTTCCATTTGTCGCTGCCAAATGGTTCCCCGTGGGGACAACGCTTTATTGGGTACCTGTTCCGCTTCATCTCAACGGCGCAGCGGAGGGTGCATTCGGCATGAGTCATAAAATTGTTGGCATTTCCCGCCATCCCGCTGTAGACAAAGCTGAGACACTGCCCAGAGTTCGCGTCGAAGTACCATCGCTTGATGTTAGCCATGCCTATGCCAACGCTAATCGGCTGATGGCAAGGATCGCCCTTTACGGGACAACACGCTCTATTGGACGGTTCGGCGCCAATGTGGCAGTAGTAATTTTTGGGACATTGCACTTCGCCATCGTTGTCACACCACAACATCCGGCCAAAGCTGTCTGCATAAGGCGACGCGCCTTGAGAGCACGGGTTTTCCCACTTTGCTATAAATGGTATGCACAAACAGAACCGCGCCATGGGCAAACCTTCTTCAATTAACCAGAGAAAGGTAAAGAAAATGTACCTAACGTGGTGGGGCAGCACACGCTGGATGATGTCCATATGCCTATGTGGCAATAGTGTTGTCTAGGACATTCGTTGTCGTCGGTGCAATGCACCAGTTCACCGTATAAGGTACGGTATGGCTGGCCTATGCATGGATTGTGCACGCCTGCCAGGCCGAACAGAACACGGTGGTCGTCGTGGTGAGGACGATATTGGCGTCGAAACTTACCGACGCATCGACCATGGCACAACTCTTCCGTGGCAAAATTATTGGCGTTACCCAAAGCGCCGTTGTAGACGAAAGATTCGCAGGTACCCTTCCGCTGGTTGAAGAACCAACGTCGTAAGCTGTAGGGTCCCACACCGGCTTGAAGAGATTGCTCGCACACGTTGCCACCTGAAAACGAAGAAGCCGTTAGCGAGCGCACAGCCTTACCATTGGTGCCAACCGGACGGGCAGCAGACGGACTCCTCCTGGCCAACGTGACAAAAATGATCAATCGGACAAATGTACGGATTGTCGGCGGTGCAGTGGATAATTCTTCCGGACACTTCCGCAAGTGGGCTTCCTTCCGCGCAAGGATTGACCAATTCTATTTAAAAAATTTCCTTTAAAGCGAAACGTAGCAACGTTGATTGGAATGGAAATAATCGGGATCATACCTGGGCAATGCTGTTGGCAGAGCTTCTTGCTAAGAAAGTTGTTTCTGTTGCCGCCGAAGCCCCGGTACACGAAATGGACGCATTGTTTGGTGGCACCGTTAAAGTACCATCGGTTCAGGACGGCATCGCCAGTGCCGACGGACAACGGCAATTCGCAGGGATGTTCGCCTGCGCGCAACTTAAACGGTCACTTTGTCCTTCCGAACAACATAGGCATACCTCCCGGGCAGCAGACGGTCGTGTCCCTGTTGAAACCAACGTGGCACCAATAATTCGTTGGGCAATCGTTCGCCGACAGTTGGTTGCAGAAACGAATCATCCCCGCTTTCGGCTCGCGGTAAGGCTCTCCCGAAGAGCATGGGTTCTCAAATTCTAAGAATTGAACTGCTTCCGCTAAACTGGCCGTTCTCTCTTTTGCAGGATCCATTACGAACACTATCCCCTTCAGTTATATTATAGTTGACTGAACGGTCAACAGAAGATTATGTGCAACCCAGTTTCGCATTGCACGGTGGCGAAATTTCAAAATGCGGAGTGTCGTTTCTTTTAAAGATATCAACGACGTCGTATGTCCACTCAAAGGTCGCCGCCAAGTGCATGGCCGACTGGGTAGCCAATATTCCAAAGGACTGCTTTAGGCATGGGCGCTAGGTAATTATCGATGGTAAGTGATTTGACTTCTCATGCAATGAACTGCTGCGAAACTGTATTTCTCAATTGTATGTCCGCGTTCTACGTTTTCTCACTCTCTCACTTCATCTTGGTGATGGACGCGCTGATGATATCAGATGTCAGCACGTGCAAGAAAATCCGTTTCTACAACGGATATGTGAATAGTCCATTAGCAATGCAATGTAGCGTAGCGCAACAAGCCTACTCGTCCACCTTCTAAACCAGGGGTGGGGAACCTTTTTGCTGCCGCGGGCCGTTTGGACGCATATAAGACCATTCGCGGGCCGGATGGAATGGTCTACCGGGCGGGATGGAA
This sequence comes from Trichuris muris, assembly GCA_000612645.2. Taxonomy (NCBI): domain Eukaryota; kingdom Metazoa; phylum Nematoda; class Enoplea; order Trichinellida; family Trichuridae; genus Trichuris; species Trichuris muris. Next base: position 9,290,229 of record CBXJ02000086.1, read on the forward strand.
TGATCTGGCGGGCCGTATCCGGCCCGCGGGCCGGAGTTTCCCCATCCCTGTTGTAAACGAATATTGAACTGTTTGAACACTCCTACTCGTTGCTGCTACTGCACTCTTGTGCGTCTAATGACGAGAGTCATCGTTTAAACACCGCTCTTCAGGAAGGGTGCCTTTGCAAAGCTGGAAACTCGTTGTATGACATGATCAATTAGATTTGTTATTGTTGTCATAAGTTGTTGTGCGTTTTTGGGCGCAAACTCCATGTTCTTTAATAATAAATGACAGGAGACTAGGTCGCGAAGCTGCTGAAACCGCCCAAAGTATCGACAGAGCATTTGGCAAGGGCAAAGTCGACGAACGCACAACTCAAGTTCGTTTCCGAAAATTTCGTTACGGCGACGAGCCATTCGAAGGTAAGGGCTCTCGCGGGATTATTGATTCCTGTTTGGGGGTCATTGCTGAAAGAGACCCAATTAAAGCGACACGAGAGAGCGTGGAAACGGAACGTTAACCGTGTATAACTGTGACGAATCACTTGCGTAAAGCTGGAAAGTTGAAAACTCTTGACAAATGTGGGCGCCGCACGAATCGAACGAAAACAGAAAGTTTGTCCTTACGTTCCCTGCACTGAGCTCCCTTGCCGCTACGAAAATGAAGCACTTCTTTGTCGCGCTGCGACCTCCGACGAAGAGTGGATTTTCCGCGACAATCCATAGCGTCGTCCCCGTATTTAAGCAAGGTCTATCTCCGTGACAATTGGCCAAAGCGATGGTTCGCCAAAGGGTGGTTACTATCACCGCTCTGTAGCCGGTAAGCGGAATTACCGACTACAGCATCTTGAAACTTGGCGAAGCTGTTGGCAGAGCAAACAAGTGCTGCCAGAAAATCGACAAGAAGGAAATATTGCAGGGCTCGCATCCAAGACTGGTACCACTTATAGAGCAAAACCGCGTGGTTTCCAAAACAGCCAGCAAACATTCGGTCACCCGGCGCACTCAACATTACGTCTCTCCTACGGACCACCACCTTTTCGAGCATCTGGATTGCTTCCCTAAGAGACCTGTCCTCGCAAAGCAAGGAGATGCGGAAGGGACCTTCGACGGGTTCGCCCCTCCTGGAGGCCCAGAACTTTAAGCGTAGAGAATTAGTCGACTTGTTGCTCTTTTGGCGAAATGGATACGTAGATTGCGGTGGTTCTTATTTCGAGTGACGCCCTTTCTACAAGGTAAAATATACAAGTTTAAACTCGAGAGTCAAAACTGGGCAAACTTTGCCAAAAGTCTAATTGATCGGCGCAGTACAAGCAACCGCAGCGCGGGATATCTGACAGTTGCCACGTTTGACGGCCTCAGCGAAATGTCCAAAGGCTTATTGATCCTTTGGGCTCACACTGTCAGCTTTGGCATAAACTCGGCTTTTAAAAAATGCCGGCAGCTCATTGGAGGTTAGGCCGAGGTGGCTTTTCGACTTCCGGCCTTTCGGTCTGTTCGAGCAACAACTGCGAGTTGCCCAACAATGCAACCCCGCAATGACTGCCCTGCGAAACCGAGCCGCCATTTTTCTGTGGCAACGGAATAGCAATGGCAACTCAGCCGAAACGCAGTTCGCCTCTGCCCTTTTGCGTTGCCATCCGCAAAGGAGCAAGGCGAGTACGAAACGACGGCGAGTAGTCGAAACATTCTTTACAACTGCGTGTTTAGCAACGCGTACACGTAAGTTGAAAAAGGGCGAATGCTCTGAAGTCGACTTGCTTAGCTTGATTTTCAAGGGAAGATAAGATTACTGCATATTTGCGTTCGACGTTGCAAATACGTCCTTCTGTTAATACAACCTTTTACGCTTACAGCAACGACGCCAGTTATTGACAGACCGTGTGTACGCGAGACGGGCAAAATGAGCAGTGATGAATAGTTCCCCGAACCAACCGTTCTTGAAAACCGTTTTGGCGAAATTCTACAAACAGGCGCTTCATCGGACGAGTTAGGTACATTATCGACGAGCCGTGGCGGACATAAGGGAAGCATGCATGGTCACCAACCTGGACACTTCAGGCGGCATTCCGACTTGGTAAGAAAGTTGTTTGAGTTGCCTCCGATGCCGGAATAGACGAACGGTTTGCACGTTCGTTCCCGCAAGTCGAAGTACCAACGAGGGGCGCGCCCGTACCGTCCCCTTCTGCCCTCGTTCGGCGGCTCTTTGCAAGGCTCCGGACCTGCAAAAGGCGGCAACAATTGGCGCCAATGTCAAATGCAATGTTGGTTCGCCGGTGGGTCCCAGCAGTTGCGCGTCGGCCGGACGCCGGCCTGAGCGCAACAAGCCGCACTGTGCAAGAGCAAACCTGTTTCCTACCGAACAGCGACTCCTCAACGCTGTTTACTCGTACATTGCAAAGTTGGCATTACGGCAAGCGGTAGTTGCGTTCGGTTTTGCTTTTGCGCATTAGGATGCATGACGACCTACTGGACGTTCTGCCTGGCGATGCAACGAGCCACTGGGCCGCCGATCAACGGTACAAAAAGCGCCAAAAGCGGAAGACCTTCTTTTTACTTATTTTGGCGAACATCCTTGCGATTGCGTTGCTCGCCGCGCTTGTTGCCGTATCTGCTATGCATCATAGCAAGGGATCGCCATCATCGGACGACAAGCGCAAAAGTAATGGCAGTTCGGAACGACACGTCACTGAGCACTGCCGAAAGATAGCGAATACATCCGGCTGGAAGGAAGCTGCCATAAATACGATGGTCAATATGGACCCCACCGCGGATCCGTGCGCCGACTTTTATCAGTACGCCTGCGATGGATGGTCAAAGCGGCACCCGCTGAAGCCAAGCCAGAGCAGCTACACGGTCTACGACGACGCGGCATCCCGTCTTAGGGAGCAGCTAAAGCTGTCCATCCTGGCAATCAAGCGGCACACCCACGTCAAGGCGTTGGCAAAGCTGAAGTACGCCTTCAGCAGTTGCAAGGACTTGGAGCTGCTAGATTCGCTGCAGGGTCGTCCTCTGTGGAAGATGTTGGACGATCCTAAGAATCCGCTTGGGCCTTGGCCGCTGCTGGGTCGTCCAGCTGCCTTGGCAACAAACTGGACCGCCGTGGATGCCGAGTCCAGGATAGCTCATCTGAAGACCTCTTACGGAGTTGACAGCGTCATCTTCGCCTATGTTCGGCCGGACGACTTGGATTCGAGTCGTTACGCCCTGGAGCTGTCCGGTTCGATGCTGCCGCTAGGCATTGGCATGTTCAAAACGGCCTACTACTTGAACGACACTAAGTATGGCTGGATAATGAAAGCCTATGTCGACATGATTGAGAGGACGGTCAATTTTTTGAAGCGCGAATTGTCCCATCATGAACCGGCCAACAGAAGCGAGGTCGAAGAGCTGGTCGGCTTTGAAAGAAAGCTGGCGGCCGCCATTCAGGCTGCCAAGGAGCACGACGTTGACTATGCCTGGAACGTGAACACGTTGAAGCGCAATGTTCCATCGTTCAACTGGACCTCCTTTTTCGGCGCCCTGTTGCCGCCGGAGCTGCTCAAGCCTACCGGCCTACCGGACGACTTGATTCTCAGGGTGACTCCCAGCTTCCTGACGACCGTCAGCGACTTGTTGCTCAACAGCTCGCCGGCTACCGTACAAAACTATCTGGTATGGCGCCTGGTACGCTACAGTATGCCCTTCATGGGCAAAGAGTATCGCACCTTGTTGGCAACGTTCGAGGGCCTGATGCGGGGAAAGCGATTCGACGAGTCCGACGAGCGAACGGACACGTGCATACAGTTTGTCAACGGACGGAACCACTTGCCCGGCCTCGGATACGCTACGGGGAGGGCGTACGTGGACTACGCGTTTACGGACGAAGATCGCGACAATCTTGAGGAAGTAACGGAATCGATTCGCCAAGCGTATAAGGACATCATTGACAGGCTACATTGGTTGGACACGAAAACCAGGCGACGTGCCGCTGCTAAGGTCGACCTTATGAGACGAAACGTGGGCTTCCCGCGTTGGATACGCAACAATGACCTGTTGGATAAATATTACGAGCGCCTGGAGTTCAGCGACCAGGAGAACGCTTTCACGGTGAATCTGCTAACCAGATCCTGGAGCGTCAAGGAGAACTTTCGCCTGCTGCTACATACCACCGTTCAGAGCGACGACTTCGGCGGATCTCCCACCGCTACGAACGCGTGGTACAATCCGTCGCTGAATTCCATTACTTTGCCGGCCGGTGAAATCCAGCCTCCGTTTTACAAAAGTGACTATCCAAAAGCGGTCATTTTCGGGACCCTGGGTAGCATCATTGGCCACGAGATGACGCACGCCTTCGATCGCATTGGCGCCCTGTACGACGAGTACGGCAACGAGGTGAACTGGTGGTCGACGGAGTCGAAGTCGCGCTTCAAAAATGCCACCGAATGCCTGGTGCGCGACTACGCCCAGTACTGTTTCCTCGAGTTGCGCACCTGCGTTAACGGCAAGGCGACCCTGAACGAAAACTTGGCCGACCTGGGCGGTCTGACGGCCGCCCACACGGCCTACAAGTTGTGGAAGAGCCGGCACGGCGGAGATGAACCCGGTTTGCCCATGCTGGACGTCTCAACGGAGCAGCTGTTCTTTTTGAGCTTTGCCAGCTTTTGGTGCGGCCAGACCAATGAGAAAACGCTCAGGAACCAATTGCAGACCGCTTCGCACAGTCCCGGGAAGTACCGCGTCATCGGACCACTGAGGAACTACGCTCCGTTTGCTCGGGCATTCAACTGCCCCGACGATTCGTACATGAACCCGCCGCAGAAGTGCAACCTTTGGCCTAGGCCGTGAGAACACCGGCGTCGGCTGCCCTCCTTGAGGTAATGGACCAAGGCGATTCAATTCACCTGGAAACTTTTGGTTCATTCTTAAGCTGACTCGTTTCGGTTGCTACTTACGGCGTAAAATCGTGTTAAGTTGTACGATGCTCATTGCGACTGATGGGGACGGCGAACCCTCAACCGACTTTGCTTTTGCGCCCGAATTATCGCATAACGTGGAAAAGAGGATTTTGTACGGAACGAATAATTGAGCGCGCAGCTTTGCGTGGGCAAATTGAAACGGATGCCTTTAGCATGTTCGATTCCCTCATGGGCAACTCGGGTCGACCCAGTTAGGTTATTTGCTTCCTGCATGCCTTTTACGGACATCGGAAGATGAGATTGCTACGAGCGTGTCCATGCATTTAAGCATTGGAGAAGTAAGTATTCATGAAATGCCCCAGCAGAGCTGCATTCCAAGAAGTACTTTATAATTGGTGAAGAGAATTTAAAAGCTCTTCTGTAAGAATATTCTATTAGCAGGCCGAACTATCAAAGAAGAACCTGTGTCATTGAAGCGGATGATGAAGTATACTTGGACGTAAGTTCTGCGACTACGTTGAGCAGAGCTTAACGAAAGTGAACCTGTGCTGCATTGCTAAGTTTCAAGCTCGAAATTCCTATCAGTTTGCAGGACAACCCTTTGCCCATTCGTCCTTAAAGTCCCGTATACTGAAGTTAAGATGAATTTACGCTTGAAGCGGTGCTGCGAACTTTTATGTTCGTTGCTAACGACTGAGAAGCCCTTCAATCCAATCTTTACGACAGTGCATTGTTCTTACTGGACCTTTCACTGGCGCGCCCATGTCAGTATCCCGAATGGTCCTCGCGTCCCAAGCGTTTGTAATCTCAAAAGGCCCAGTTGTCGGTATCTCGGAAATGAAGTTCGTCAAAAATGAGCCAGAACAATTGTTTAAAAGTAGGTCATTTGCATTTTCGGAAAGTAATGTGCTGAAGAAGCATTTGTGACAGAGTGGGAACATTTCGCTGAAAAAATACGTGCTCATTTTTCTTGATGGGTTTCCTACATACGTACATTTAAATTCTCATTATTATACCTCGCCGCAGAACTGGGCTTCGTTACTTAGCCTAAAGCTGAGCGTTAACCTACGCAACTCGTATTATTGCCCGCTTTATTCCGCTGAAACTTCTGCTATTCTAATATATGTTCCTCAAGTATGTTTTCACAGCGAAAGTAAGTCACTTTTAAACAGGGCTCCCTAGGAAATTCTGAGTGACTTCATTTTCGGCATTTCGGCCATTCGGACTACCGACTGCCACGGTTTGTCCTGGCGTTGGTTGGTTTTCTGCTTTACCGGACAATGCTAGCCTAACCTTTTACGCTCCACCGTTACACTGCACGATGCAAGCCCGTGTTGCATTACTTGACTAGGTCATATTCTATTAAGCGAATTTAGCACATATAAAATGAGTACGTGGTAGTATTTATTATAACGGGCCATTGTTACGCTTTAAGGGTCAAATCCTACTGGTAACCTTCGCCTATACCATTTGCAAGCTGTGATCAAGCTTGTACGGCGGAAGAAGACGTAGCTTTAAGTGCAAACACAATTTCAAACGTGAAGAACTGAAAAGAAGCGACTTGTTCCCAAGAGCCAAAGCTAAGGATAGGTCCATTGTTTACTATTGCTCAACAGCACCTCGGGGAACTGGGTGGTCACAGCTTTGACGGAAATTGCGCAAGCTGTGCTAACTAACCGACATGAAGTTTTCTTAGCAGTGCGAAGGCTATTCTAGGAAGAACAAAGCGCAACCTACTGCCTGAACAGCATACCGACGATTCGCTTGTCAAGCCAACGTGGCACCAGTAGCCCGCTGGGCAAAGGTCCCTATTCTGACCACTGCAGTGGATTGTTCGGTCTCCCGGCTTTGGATCCGGACAGGGATTTTCAAAAACTGAACACAGAGCTCTGGCAGACGGGAAGGAAACGGGCAGTTGCAATTCTACCTGGGCACCTGCTGGCGCATTCTTCCTCGGAGAGGAAGTTGTTCTGATTGCCGGCACTTCCAGTGTAGGTGAACAGCAGGCATTGACGACTTGCCTGGTTGAAATACCAGCGCTTCAATTTCTGGTCTCCTGTACCGGGCAGCATTGGCAACAGGCACGGATTGCTGTCTGAAAAAAATTGACCTTAAGCCAATCGAACAAGTGCCCAAGGAGCCGACCTCCTTGGCAGCACAAAGTAGTTGATGCGTCCGCGCCAACGTGGCACCAGTAACCCACCGGGCACGCTTCCTCATTATGCGCATCGCAGTGCAGTAAGTTTCCCCCGGCTGACTTCGCCGGATCTCCGTGCTGGCATGGGTTTTGAAGCTCTGCAAATTTGAACCGCTAAGTCTTGAACGCTAGCAAAAATGGGTTAGGTCCCTTACCGGGGCAACGGAGCATGCAGTCGGTCTTGCTGACAAAGTTATTCTCGTTGCCACGTACACCGGTATAGACAAAACGATTGCAGCGCCGGCTGGACCAGTCAAAATACCAACGAACAAGCGTGGCGTCGCCATCACCAGTTTCCACATGCAGGGAGCACGGATTTTCGCCGCCAGGGCAGCATACGGAAATGGTGTTCCATTCGCCCACGTGGCACCAGTGGTTGGCAGGACACAGCTGCCCGTTCGTAGCTGTGCACAGGATGTACTGACCCGTGGGCGTTGTTGCCGGTTGCCCATTGCGACAAGGATTTTTGAAGACTAGCAATGCAGCCGCGCATTACGCGCAAAGGTAAGATAAACGGCATGTCTTACCTGGACATGCATTTTCGCAGTCTCCCAAGCTTAGGAAATTATTGCGGTTTCCGCTGCTTCCTGTGTAGGTGAACGGCAGGCACTGCTTCGTCAAGGAGCTGTAGTAATACCGCGGTATCGTATACCTGCCTTCGCCGGCTTGCAATGGTGCCATGCACGTACTGTCCGCTGGAAGATAAACGAACTTTAGAAAAGTATACAACATGTTATATGGTAGGTAATTCTTACCCCTGATGTCTCTGTGCTCGCTTGATTGGGGTTTTCTTTTCGGAAAACTAGCGATTTCATTCTCTGCATTTCGCAATACGCAATGTGGATTATGTCTGCATTACTACCCATTAGACTAACCGTGAGGGCAGCACAAGGTTGATTGTTCATCCGCGCCTACGTGGCACCAGTGACCCGTAGGACAACTGTCGAGATCGCTGACACTGCAGAATATTACTTGTCCATTTTCGTCTCGCGCCGGTTCTCCATTTGCGCATGGGTTCGGGAAAACTGCAAACAAACCATTTGCATATTGAACGCAACAACGTCAAGCTGGTTTTCCTGGTAAGCCCTGGTTAGAAAGGGGGACATTAGGAACGTGCAGAAGAAGCTATGGCTTAAGGTGTAATCGACTTGGCTTCCCGCTGCTATGAGTAAGGCTTGAGGCGCCAAACAGTGGGCTTGGGCAATATGGCAAAGTGGAGATCTTACCAGGGCAACGCTGTTCGCAGTCTTGCAGCGTCATGAAATTGTTTTCGTTGCCACTGATTCCTGAATATTCGAACACGTTGCACGTTTGCGTCGCGGAATCGTAATAATAGCGCAGCAGCGAGGCCATCCCTTCGCCAGGCGTCTTTGGAAGCTCACACGGATTGCTGGCTGAGGAAGGAAAGGTTGGGTGTAAAGAAAGGACCGAAAATGCGTAGGCGAGCTCCTACCGCCGGGGCAGCAAACCGAGCTCTCCAAGCTGGTCCCAACGTGGCACCAATAGGTGTTTGGACAAATGTTTGGCGTTGCAGCTCCGCAATGCGTGATACGCCCATCAAGCCCTATATGGGGAGGTCCTGTGCTGCACGGGTTGGCGAACACGGGACACCTGGCTTTGCAATCGTCGGATGTCAGAAAGTTGTTTTGATTACCGCCACGACCGGTGTACGAAAAGCTGAGACAAGTTTTTGTATTTGCGCTGTAATACCAGCGGACGACTACAGAATTGCCGTTGCCACGGTTGAAGGGCAATTGACAGGGATCCGTGGCTGAAATAAGCGCACTGAAGCTTCATGCTCTCTCAGGTGACGCTTCTACAAACCGCCTGGACAGCAAACAGTCAAGGCTGCCGTAGAGCCAAGGTGGCACCAGTGACTTTGCGGACAAACATCCGGCTGTTCCGTACTGCAGAAGACCAGCGAATTGTCCTCGTTCATCAGCGGCATCCCTTCCGAGCAAGGATTGTCAATAACTGTTGAAAAGAAGACGCGCAAAAGTATTGCCAACGAACGTAGCCAAACTTACCTGGACAAGCAGCCTCGCATTCATGCTTCGTAATGAAATTGTTCTGATTTCCCTTTTGGCCAGAGTAGAAGAACGCTTCACATTCCTTTGCCTGTTGGTTGAAATGGAAGCGCGGCAATTGCAAGCTTCCTACACCTTTCTCCTTTGGTAGCATACAAGGATCATCGCTTGCTTTAATCGCTACGGAGTGTTAAATTCGAAGAACCGTTAGAAGCTCAAATACCATAGGGGCAGCAGATGGAGCTGCGAGGATCGCCGCCTATGTGGCACCAGTAACCGGACGGGCACGAGGGTACTGTGGAGGTGCAAAATGCCACCTGGCTGCTTTCGTAGTCTATGGGAGGAGCCCCTTGCGGACAAGCATTCTCATACTCTGCAAGGATTTCGATTCTTGACTTTTCGTCACTGAGAAGAGTCTACCTGGGCAGATGCGTTGGCAGTGGGAAAGTTCCAAGAAGTTATTCTCATTTCCTCCCAATCCCGTGTAGGTGAACGGTTTGCAAGAAGAGCTTTGCGAGTCGAAGTACCATCGAGCAAGGCGAGAACTACCGATGCCCACTGCAAGCGGTAACTGGCATACGGAAAGACCGGATGCGAATGGTACTTAACAGCGCTTAAGGTAATGGATAGTAAACCGGCGAAGTCCTGTACTTACGAAACGTTCTCAAGCAGCATACGGTAGTGGATCTGTCTGGCCCAACATGGCAATAGTGGGACGATGGGCAGTTGTTTGAATCCTCGCCAGAGCAGTGGAGCCACTTCTGACCGGAAACGCCGGGAGCCGGACTACCAAGGGAGCACGGATTTGGACTTTCGTCTGAAGGTGCGCAATGCCTTATTAGGGGAATACAGACGAACGTCCGTCATTTTACTTGACTCGAAAGCGACTTAACACCTCTGCGAAGATGTAACGTTTTGGCGTTCCCTCCTGAACCCGTAAGCCTGAGGAAAGTTTAGAAGTTACTGATAGGTTAATATTAATAGGTGAAGTAGAGATAGCGTCCAAGAAATGAGGTCACAATGGTCAAAATTCCCTTGCACTCCTGTTGCTGATAAGTTATTTAGTGTTCCAAAATTATTCACAACGATCTGTTCCATTGCCGTGAAGACAGCGTTCTGCGCTCGAGTCCATTGATAAGTTATTATGAATGAAATTGTTAAGCTTGCAGAAGCAATTAGACTTTTTGAATGTTATATCTCGCCTTAAACAAGGTATGCAGTGGACTCTAAGAATAATTTAATGAATGCACGGCAGGCAACTACGTTCGAACTGATCAGAGCTTTGACAACACACAGGAACGTAAAAGAGAGATCATGCGAGTGACTTAGCACTGGATCGGCATTCAGGCGAACGACGGTCGTTCAGCAACAGTGCTCCGCTAACGGGCAGGCTAGCAAAAAACGTGAAGGCTATTTTGTGGACAAACGATTTCGGAAGAAGCAGGTAGGCGACGCAGAGCAGTGCTATTGTGGCGTCCTCAATTTGCGATCTGAAGAACCGAAACTGTAGGCAGTCAAGGGAACTTTGAAATTTCATGCAACCTCACAATTCGTTAGTGAACTCGTCGGCGTCAGTGCATTGTCAATGCAAAGAGAATTTAAAGTTGGAAAATGTAACTTCTTACAGGCTCGTATGATCTCATGCTTTCTTTCTCCTTACGCGGGCAACACGTAATAAAGAAAGAAAGCATGAGAAATTAAAGTTTGCAAAATTAATTAAGCTTCGCAAACAGTTCGCAATTTCTCGGTTGAGGTTTCGTTTGAGTACTAAATTAATTGTTAATAACTTCTTTTGTTCATTTTGCGGTTCATGATCAGCAATGCCGATTTACCTAGTTTAACAATTATTAGTATGCTTAACTATGTAGATGCCCTGAAAGGAACATAAATACAACAAAATAAGTACTCCAAGTGAGAACGCGATTTTCTAGGCAATTATTAGCATATAGAGAGTGTTTTGCTGAATCAGATGCCATTATGTCTGTAAGTTCATTTGCGTATGCTATTCTGAAGTACGGTGCACAGTATGATGCGACGTGAGTTAATTTTAGGTGAATTTCGGCAACAGCCATGCTTACCTTCGTGAGGGCAGCACACAGTCGAAAGTTCATCGCCTCCCATATGGCAAAAGTGGGTTGCCGGACAGTCACCATGGCCTGCTTGATGTGAGCAAAAGACCACTCGGCCGTTGGGATCCCTTAATGGTGAGCCGTAGTCGCAGGTCTTTCCTGCAAATCAATAGATTAAGTACGATAGTTTCGGGCCAAAATCTCCCAAGTGTTACTTTCGCAAAAGGCGCGACATTCGTCTTTTGAATAGAAGTTGTTCGAGCTGCCGCCGGTACCACGGTACAAAAAGTCCCTGCACTGCTTGGCTGTGCTTGAATCAAAGAACCATCGAACCTGCGGACTATTCCCAACACCCAAGTGGACCGGCAGATCACATTCGGAAGCGTAATGATGCAACCGCTTCGCTTCTGCGAAAGTGATGCTCATTAACGAGAAATCAGCGGTTCGTCCCACCTGATTCCTTGCAGCAAACGGCTACGGAATTGTCAGGACTGAAGTGACACCGGGATCCGCTAGGGCAGCGATAGTTGTTTCCTTTTGTACAGAACAGCGCAGCAGACAACGGCACAGTGCCATTGCAAAAGCGCACGGGCGATTGCACGCGAGAGCGCCCACTGGGCCCCCCTGTTTCCTGGACCGCCACGGGGCAGCACACCGACATGTTACCATTGTAATGGCACAGCTGATTTGGTGGGCACTGATAATTGTTGTGCTCTCCGCATACCTCTACCTCGCTGATTTTCTTCGTTCCGTTGCAAACCGTCGGACTTGCTTCGGGCACAGGTTGGTAGCGAACATCCTGACCGCTCAGGGCGTTGTTGGCGACAGAGATAAGATGGGAACGCTTCGTCGAACAGGCAGTTTCGCATTCTATCTGCGTTGCAAAGTTGTTTCCATTGGCGCCGAAACCGTAGAATATGAACGACTGGCATTCGTCGGTCTCCGGAACGTAAGCCCAACGCACCTCAGGCTCAAAGCCATACCCGGCAGCCACGCTCAGCTGGCAGGGATCCGCGTCAATTTCGGAAAAAGGAATTGTTGCTTTGCTCGCCGATGATCCTGCAAATACAAGAGTATGACAGTACACCGAAATCCGGAGATGGTTACAAACGGTACGAAGCCAGCTCATTGCATTGCTCCAACTGAATGGACATTCAATCAGGAGCAGTAGGTTAATTTATGGACGCAATGGACATGCTTTTTCGAAACTTTAATTTAACTTAGAACAGACTAGTCCACGAGTGCTCGTCGGTCGCAGATTTTAAGCTCTAATTGAAAAGCTTGCACGGTTATTCCTCGGCGGGGGCAATGCGCGCTATTTAGACTAAACAAAATAATGTCATTTACATTGATGCCTGACTTGCTTTCTCCTACAAATTGGTTTTCGTACGGTCTCAAGGGTAAGTAAGACGACGATAAATTTAGCGAATCCAGGAACAGTGTAGCAGCGTTTTCTCAGCCAGGAAGAACAGCAAAGAAGCGCTAACAGTGTTCGCAGGTTCTAATTAAATCCTGAAGACATTTTGTACGATCGCTAGATTAAAGTTGCTCGTTAAATCGTAGTGCATTAATCATGGCCTATTATTTCATAATGGCATAATGCTCCTTTATTTCAGCTCGGTTGCCGAAAGGGAAGCCTAAGCATTGCCCACTGTTGCGTCAACCCGAACGTGACTAGTGAGCACTGCGGAGAGCAGTGATGCATCTCGTGGTGGGCTTTTCGCAGCGCTGAACGCGTGAACCATCTTGCGCACGCAGCGCCAATGAGCGCTGCTAAGCTCAAGAATCTCAGTCATTAAGAATACACAGGACAAAAGGCAGACTGTAGCGCATTCTTTGCAGATAAGGTAAATCTTTTGGCGAGAAGCAAAGAATGAGGCTTGTCTTACTCAGGAAAGCAGGAAAGCTGCAGATCAGCGTGGCATTGGGAACGCAAGGATTTGGAGCTATGTTACCGGTAAGTCTCTTTCCATTAAGTGTGCAACTGTCCAAAATGGGCTGCAGTGCTTTCCTTGATTTGCGCATTTCCAAGTTTTCAAGATTGAAAAAGGCGGAAAAGACATTTCCCCGCGTGAGCGCATTGCATTGCTCTCTACTGTTGCCCTCCATTTAAGAACTTTCCGACAAGGTCAGCCAACGTAGCTTTCCGTGCCAACAGTAGCAATGCAGTTGTCTTCTTTTGCGCTTTCGATTATGCCGGCTGCTAATGCGCGCTCACTTAGCATTTGCGTTGTAAGTGGGAGCATAATTCGTTTTGAAAAGCAAAAAGGGCCATTCACCCATTGGCAGCGCGTTGTAAAAAGCTTTCCAGCCCATTGTGCACATGTCATTCATACAGAAACGTTGATTCATTATAACTTATACCTTTTGAACCAGCCGTTTAGGTTCCTTTCCCCTAGCCGTTCTCGTTTCTTTTCGAGCAATTTTAGGGATTAAATGGGGCGACCGTTTTTGGCGCATACCAGTCGCTTTGTGGAAATTATTCACGCTTGCAACACCAAGGCTGAAGGTCATCTCTTACCTAAGCAATAAAAGCGGCATTCCAACTGCGAGCCAAAGTCGTTGAGGAAGGTGCTCCCCGGTTGGCCATAAACCGGTTCGCACTGGCCCCTTACTGCGTCGTATGTCCATCGAGGCATTGATCCGTCGCTTTCCATGCCGGAGGTGGAGATCATCTTTGGTTCCAGGCAGCGAGGGTCAGGCTTCGAGAAGCCGGCGTTCATACCAGTCTGGGCGTACTGCCAAGACGGAAGAAGTAGGGAGCTTGCGGGCGCCAGCAGGTCAGCCGGCTTAAGTGTCATCATAGGCACGCTGGGCGGCTGCGGCAGGGTCGGCTTGAAGTCCGTTTTCAGATCCTCGTAGGAAGGCTGCATTTGGCGGTACCTTTCTTTTATCCCGCGTAAATTCGACCTGCTTAAATTCGCTCACCTGATAGGAGATTGGCATTGTCGGCTTCGGCCAACCTTGGGTCTCATGCACGTTGGGTTTCATATCCACTTTGGGCGTTGGTTCCGTCAGGGTTTTGGCCAGCAGTGACGAAAATGACCACGGGTTCTGCTGGGATGTTGCTGGTTTAACATTGGGTGATGTTGAATGAAGGAGGGACGCTTCATAGGAGGACACCTTTGGCGGTAATGGCGGCCAGGAACCGTAACCGCCCTGGTGCAGGTTTGAACTGGATCCGTACGCGTATTGAAATTGGCTCGCGGCATTCGGAGCCTGCTGATTAGGAATGGAAGCAACGAACTGTTGATTTGGGACGGGTGCGTAGGGCTGCTGATACTGATTGCTCGGAGCGGCAGTTTGCTGGCCGGGACCAGAATTAGAATACGGTTGCGCGGGAACGGGTGCGTACGGTTGTTGGTACTGGTTCTGCATTTCGGCTCCCTGCTGACCGTAGGTGTTCGACGTTTCGTACTGTTGAGGCCAAGCATGGCCATTCATTAACGTAGCCGGTTGCGTGGAAGCACCAGCCATTGGCATGACGGGATATCTTGTTTCCTGTACGGTTGGCGTTGTTGGTGAAGTTGGTCTTGGAAATACTGTGTTCATAGTCTTCGGCTGGTTGATGACGTAGAGTTGCGGAAATGCATAATTTAGATTTGGCTTTAGACCTGCCAAGGGAGGCTGCACAGTAGCCGCAGTTGTCCTAACATCAGGTCTGGCGTTCGACTCTTCTTTTGGCCCCACGGACGGGGCGGATGGCGCTGGTGCAGCAAGCGACCCTGGATACGGATACAACCAAGGGGGCATTGGGTTTACTGGCGGCGTGAAGGTGTAAGAAGGCATTGCAATCGGCGGCGAAACGGGTGGAGCATTATCTGTTGGAAAATGCGCGCGTGGAATAACTTTATCAATTCGAGATGCGCCCCACCTGCCTCGTGGACAACGTAGCTTACGTCCGGAGTCGAACTCTGATTTTGGCGAACGCAAGCTTTCACGCAATCCTCTTTGGTCAGGAAGCTGTTCTGATTACCGCCGTAACCGGAGTAGAAAAACTTCTGGCAGTCGCCGACCTTTTGGTCGTGGTACCAGCGCTCCATTCGACCAATACCGTATCCTGCCAATCGAGGCAGAGTGCATCTCAGTCCTGCTATTGGGAATCGGTCTCAAAAGTGCATAAATAGGCAGGGCGTACCTTGAGCGCTCGGGCAGCAGTAGGTGGTCGTCCTGGATGAACCGATGTGGCACCAATAGCCGGCAATGCAGTCCGTGTCAGTTAGACAATTGAGCAGCTTTCCGTCGACCAGAAACGGGCTGCCGTCATGACAAAGGAGGGAATAATCTGAAGAGGTATTTTGATTTGAACGACCTGATGGGCGAGCCGTCCTACCGACTAAGTAGTTGTCAATTTCGAGAGCATGGCTTCGACCAGTATCCTTTGGCTGTTGCTCGTCGAGGCCTGCTGGGAATGCCTCCACATTTTCCGGCACCTTGTTGAGCAGTTCGAGCTGCTTCAGCGGATTTGGTATTTGTACACTGAAGGCAGACTTGTTTTTGAACCCTTTTGGGTTGGAATCGTCCGGCGGGTATATCTTCACTGTTATGACATTAGCGATCGGCTTCTCCTCGAGCTCTGGCTTGATGCTGTCCAGGGCAAAATCCATTGCGGGGCGTCTTCTGATGGCCAGGAAGGATGGATTCGTTTCGTTGAGTTGTTCGCCACCTTTGGTGACACTTGCCAATAGAGAAAGAGCGAACAACCGCCAAGTCGACATGGCATCGAAACTTTCGGAATGGAAATGACTGCATCATCGTCCGTCCGACTGCTCACGGTCATGCGGCACTTGACCGCCGTAGTTGCATAAACATTTCGCCGTGTACTGTTTCAGCCAGAACGCCTGTCACTGCCCGATGCCGTTGCCTGGGTCTTAGAGGGTGGACAGAATGCGCTCTGTTTGTTCGAGAGGTCCACTCGAAAGTTGGAGAGGTGCGGCCATTTGCCGGACGTCGAAGTTGACCGGTGATGCCAGTGAAGCGATTGAGACGAAGGCGGCGGTTCGTAAGACGACTTAACCGCGCCGCCCTCACGCAACAAACAATCAACGATATAATAATACAACCCGTCAAAAGGCAAACATAGCAGACTGGAGTCTGTGACGCAAAATTTTGGGCATATTACGCCTTTGGAAATTAGAGATGCCTGAGCAAACCTCGTTGCTACGACACCTAGCGCCTTCCGCATCTCCCAATGGGCGCTCCATTATTGGAATGTGAACTTCGTCGACAAGGGCAAGTCGACAACGAGGGTTATTGCTTATTCCTTTTGTGTTGGCGTAACTTTGACATTGCCTGACCCTTTTTGCACTGCGTCGTTTTCCTGCTTTTGCGACTTGAAGTCAGGATGTGATTCTCGTTTGCTGAATGGAACGGAAGCTCGCCGGAAAAGCGCAACTGAAATTCCGCATGTGCGTTAATGCGTAGGGTGCGTGCGCATGATAATTTATTCGGCTAGTGGAAAGCGTAGCCGTCGTTCCGTTTAGTCTGACGCGGAGTCTACGCGTTACGAGACCCCCGTATGTTCAACGAAGCAAAAGGGCTCAGCACCCTGTACGCATTTGCAGGAGCAGGTCGACCTTAATTGTCCATAATTGTATACATGGTTCAGTGATCTCCAAGAGAAGCGATGCTTTTGATCGCAAGAACAAAGTTACTAAGGAGCAGTAGTGGTTTTTTGCAAAACGATCCTCCGTATTTTCATGAAAGGAATGCAACGAGTTATCTATTTACGCGCTTAACAAGTCGGTGAAAATGGGCAGCGGGAGCGTCTCTCCTTTTAATGACTTGACGATGTGATCGTTTAACGCCGACGTCGAAACTGGTTTTTTTCTGACAGCTTCATTTTCTTATCAATGCTGATCGAATTACTCTTTGCAGAGCGTTCCAGTGGCAGTGAAATAGCTGTACAGGACT
Source organism: Trichuris muris (assembly GCA_000612645.2). Taxonomy (NCBI): domain Eukaryota; kingdom Metazoa; phylum Nematoda; class Enoplea; order Trichinellida; family Trichuridae; genus Trichuris; species Trichuris muris. The sequence goes on from CBXJ02000086.1 coordinate 9,307,314, forward strand.
CACAACGCCTGCGGCGATGCTTCAGTTTGGCAATTTTGTAATCAGGGCACAACGTCTTTTAAATATCTTGCATTTGGCTGTTGCTAACGGTTAATCTCCTACTTCCGTTCTAAATTTGAAGTTGCCGCTTAGGACCACTGACCATGCAATCGGCACGCGAGATTTGCGGGGTTTTGTAAGTTAGGACGGAAACGCTTGGACGATAGGCATTGGTTTAGTGGCACATCCGTTCAAGTAGAAAAAGCAGGACTGTCAGGCTGGGACGGAACTTTTCCATTCTGCTTCCAGATGACTCCTCTCGGCCATGTTCCGTCTTGGACCCACCGGTGGAGCGCTCGTTCCTCCGTTCCGTCGCACTTGATGGCAGCGTCCAATCGTACATTCGGTAATCATGGCAATTGCGTCACATTAATAGCCGCGTGGTCATCGTTCAATTCCGCAACACCAAGTGCTGACAGCAAGTCCTTCCAAAAGTTTTTCAATTTAAGTACCGCCTCTTAGTCGCACTCTGATTGCTGAAATGATTGCACCTGCACCGAATTTTCTGCTCCTGTGAGCGGATGTGCCCAAAGAAATAAAACAAAGGCAAAATGGATCGTCCAGGAAATGATCCGCGCGTAAACGTTCATTGATCCGCTCAATGACGTTCGTACAACTAGGCGTACGCTTGGGACGTTCAGCAGTTCTGATCCAGCTATTCGTTTATTTGTCTTTATTTGATTAAATTAAACAAAGGGTTTCAAAACACGGTGTTAGATCTCATGTCTTTATTTGTAGAAAGACGGCAGATCAACCCGTGGTTAAATAAACTTGTAACAGCAAACGGAGCTTTCGAGAACTTCTGTTCTCGTCTTCAGCGTTCTGGCAAGGATTGCTTTTGGTTGTTACCACATGTGTATTGTTTGACTTGAAACTCTCCGTACTGATAAGATTCTTAAGTAGGATTTTCTTTCTTTAAATCCGCTGTAAAGTGTTTCTACAATACAATACATCGGCAACAATTTGTCAGAGGAGTCACCAAATTCAAAATATCACTGATTGCATAACCGACCTCCCTGTTAATGCAGAAATTATGGCGGATGAAAAGCGCTTCCTCAACTCTCCTTAGAAGGTGGTTGGTTTCTTTTCGAAGTCTCAATATCCTTAAACTTTCATCTGGTTCCGGACAACCCACCACATGTTCCACTACTGAAGACCCATTAATACGTTGTTTCATAATTTCATTTGAATCTTTTGTTTGTGCTCGTCCGCGTCCCGTAAAAAGTTCCCCTCAGAGTCTTCTTTCAGAATTTCGATATCTTCTAATTCCTGCTAAGTGCTGATCAAATCTGTGGCGCACCCCATGTCCTGTTTCTCCAATGTAAAATGCTCCACAGCCGCATTTAATGAGTTATATAGCTCCTGGTCTATCTTCTGGATTGGTTTCTAGTATGTCCGTGCGGAGGAGAGATCTAAAACTACTAGGGCTACTGAAAACAACTTCAACCCTAATAGTTTTTAACCTCCTTCGAATGTATTCTCCTACTCCAGGATAATACGGAATAATTATTCTTGTTTTTTTATTCTGATTTCTCCTCGGTGTGAAACAATAGTTTTTCCATTTATCAATTCTTCTGTCAATATATTGGTTAGTGAGCCATTTTGGGTAGTTATTATGTAGTAAAGTCAACCGGATGTGTCTGATTTCTTCCATTAAGAATTCTTCATTGCAAGTATTGAAGTCCGTGTCTACCATTCCTTTCTGAATTCGTTATTTGGTCGTTTTCTGAAAGAGGCTGATGCGTGAAAATTCTATGAAGGAACCGCCGCCGTTGTGTTCAGCTCAGTTTTCCATTCAGGAATAATACGTTGGTAGAAGACGTATACTTAGCAGCACTAATATCCCAACCTGTGCAGGTACTCCATGACGTATTCGTTAATTCATCTCTAATGCGGACTGCCAGAGTGCACGGCCAGCAGAACTTTGGTCAGCAACGCAGAAGATTTTAATAGAAGCGTCTTATGCGAAGAACTTTTGCCAAGACTTTTGCTGGTGCGGACGTATGCATTAGTACATTAGCCGCTACTGAAGTTTTGTACAGTGGATGCGCGTGAATTGCAGGCAGAAGCGGGAGCGGGAAAATCAAAAGGGTTAGAGCGTTTCCTGTCTGGATCACTAAAAATTGCATTGTCTTTCCACTGCTTGCGTGCCTATGTCGAACGTTCGATGAAGAAGTTGAACATGTGCTGCCTGCTATCCTTTTGCTTGCTCACCTGTAATTCCAATGGCTCTCCATCCGTCGGAAAACATCTTAAGTTGAAAGAATCGCCTGTGCTATGGCATTTGCGTGCTCAGCGAAAAACTGGGAGAGAACCCGAGATAGCGAACCCATTGAAGTAACCGGTGCTTGGGCGCAGTTTACCCTTTTCGTCGCTGTTCGACGACGCAGAGAAGTTTAACTTCCCAATATCTTATTGCTGAGCCTATTCCAAAATCCCGTCCTTCGCAGGAATTTATTCTTTGGCGGTTTCTGGCTCTACGCTATTCTCGTGATTGGAATTTTCTCCCTTGAAAGCATTTCACATTTTAGCCATGCAGCGTAAGGTAACCTTTAAGACTGCAACGGCAATTTTGGGCATGCATCATTTCCTTTCCGCCGCTGTTGATTTCAGAACTGTCGCGACCCTGTTCACTTCAGCTTGGGATGAGTGCAAAGCAGGTTTTATGGCCGAGCGGATGTCGAGGACTTGCTGGCGTTATTTGAAAATTTTGAATCATTACGTTAAACATGGGATTTCTGAACACGGGGTAGGATCTCATATCTTTATTGAGACAATATGGCGTGAGTCATATGTTTGCGACTGGTCCCAAAATGCATGGCAACTAGCAGGGGCATAAAGTAGGAAGGCGTGCTCGCCCATTTTATTATAGTTATTTAGAATAGGGCGGCCCACTGGTACGCCAAGCGTGCTTTGCTTTCGAAGGAGCGCAGTGCGTTGCCAACCTGCAACATATACGTTGCGCAGTTTGCGTGTGAAACAACTTCATGCGACAAAGTAATCCTTGCACAGCGTAATCTTTTCACGTGCGTGTATTTCTGGTGATGGAGCGCTGAGTCGCCCCTTAGTTTCGACCCATCTAGAAGTGTTCACTTTCCGCGGACTCTGCCCGGCTGCACCGGTTTCAACGGAACTGTACGACCGGTCATCTTCCACATGCATGAATGCAGAACCAACGTGCTCGGATCTTGTGACATTCCGCTGGGCGATCGTAGTTCGAAAGCTCTCCTGCGAAAACCGTTCATTCCCGGTGCGCCAAATTGACGTGCCCGCAATAGAAGGCCCGTTCCTCGGCTATATTCTTCGCTTCTTGTCGCAAAGATACCGAATCAGCGGATAAGCCAATAGGGCTTCGAAATCTTCACTTCTCGTGGACGCGCAGTCCTGAATTATTTGAAAACCAAATGTCAATCGCAAAACCGCAAGATTATTTCCAGCTTACGTGTGTCGATATGCATAAATGCCCATGAAAACTGTTTGAATATCTCCAACCATGGTAAACTGCAAACTACTATCCACCGGCAGTAGGCAACCCAACCATTTCGTTTAACGTGCGGCTAAGCTTTCGCAGTCCGTAGCCAAAGGTTGGATCTTTATGTTTTAAGGGGAAGCATAACGTTTTAGCTGAATCTTTCCGACGTTTTGCAGCCGGGCAAAGGCCATTTATGATTTTATCGCTCTGTTTCCTATTTGCTTTTTACTTTGTCGGCTGGCGTTGCAAGAAAACTAATTTGCGTTGGTCACTTGATGCAGCCAACCGGAATAATGCAAACCTTTTGGGGTCGAACTTTCCGTCTTCGCGCAAGGCGGCAAAATTTATTGGTCATTCAGTCCACCGCCATGCGAAATAATTAAACCATTGATGAGGAACTGCCGGAGGTTTATTTTGGCGGACGTTTTCCGTAGCAGTTTAACCTGAATAGTTGACGAGTGTGAAAGTAAGAAGGACGCATGCTTGCTGGATCTCACTTTCACTGTGTGGAAAAGTTGTTCTCCAGGCAAACCGTCCTGCGCGATTGGCAGCCGGAATTTGTTTCTTTCGTCTCATCACAATGAGACGTATGATATAAATGTAGAACTCTCGTTTGGCCAACGCACCAAATAGCGCACTTTGGCGGCGCTGAACATCCTGTGCAGTCTCAGTTATGCATCAACGCTCAATGGAAAAGCAGGGAAATCAATCGTAAATGTTGCATATGCCCGGTTCTTCTTGGATTGCGCGCTCTATTGGTTTCTTGCAGTTTCGTTGGCTCGCTTTCAACGGCGACCAAAAGGTGAAAAGTTGAAAAGTGAAATCGCAAAATGACAAGCAAACTTTGCTTCTCGAAGTGGTTGGCGCCAAATTGAAGTAGCCTTTGAGAATGGAACATTGGTTCCGTCGCAGTCGGCCACCTCGCCTGCTGACCAAACTTAGAAATCTGCTGGCGAATGCGCTATCAAGGAAAGGCGGCATCATTTGAGGTTCTATGTCGGCGCATCCAATGCACCTATGGCCAATGTTGGAGGGGTCATTTTTTCTAGAATTTGTCTGGGACGAGCGGCATCCGTCTTGACTGAGGTATTTTTCCGGTTCCTGAATGGGCGAATCGACCTTGTCGATGCGCACTACCAGCCGGCGCCAACGGCCTCGGTTTCATTGTGAGGGTACCTTTGGGCTCCTTGGACCACTTTCTCAGGCTGTTATGATATTTTACGAGCGCAGTTCTGCTGGTCATTGTAGCGGAACGGGAGCCGTCAGCGTCGTCTCCCCGCTGTTTGCAGCTCTTTTCATACCTTTCACTGATTCTTTCGGTGAGATACCCACGGGAGTGGCATTGGTGGCAACGTCTGCCTTTGTCCTGTACGCATCGTTCGAGAGAAACTTGATGGCTTTGTCTTAAATAACAAGAAAGGGCAAATATGTGCAAGCTTGACAACGCAAAATGTTCACTAACGCTAGTATAACTGCTGTCGGTATATTGAACGCGGCAGCTCATCTCCAAGCCCAATATTTGCATTGCAGTTTGCGCTAACGTAGGTGCACTTAATGGGGCAGTTCTAAATTTTGGCAGTCGAATATATTTCCGTCGCGGCGTTTTTTCAGCATTTTCATACAAGCTTCTACTCAGAAGTGGTCCTAAAACCGGCGCCAACAGTTGACCGTCCTTTACACGCGTCGGTAGGTCAGTCAATGACCAAGGCTGTGGAAAATCTGAAAATGGGCTGATGGGCATATGAAAAAAAAGTTGACCTCCAACTCGTCTTGGTCACAAATTCGGTCGCGAAGTTCGAAATGCGTCCTTCCATGTAACAGCCAGTTACCGTTGCACCCCAGAAAACTGGGATGGATGCTTGCCACAGCCAGCCGGCTGTCAGCAATCCGTTGTCGCCTGATTAATTTCCGTCGTCACAATGGAATTCAGCTCGGTACAATTGTCGGATGCGGCAGTTGGTCAGGCACCATTATGGCTGTTATCCACCGAAGGCGTCTGGCTGAGGCCCGCCACCGCCGGGTGCCGACCCCGTTTCGATTGCCGCTAAAAACTATTGACCAACTGCCGTGCTTGATTGTCACGTGCCACCTCCTTTACCGATCTGGTTCCACAGCGGCTATTTAAGCAGAAGTCTCTTTTGGACGTCTGGAGAATTGTCGCACGGTTGACGGGCGCGCAGGAACGTGATGGCTTCCAGAAGAAAGATGTCTTTCGTTTGGCCCTGTCTCCTGCTGTTGGTCTCATTGAGCGGGAACACCAAAGGTAGGCTGCATTCCTTCCCCTTTTGTAACGTCACTTCCATCCGTGCGCGTACAGGTAAAGCGCTGGTGATTCTTCGTGTTTAATCTACAAAGCTGATTTTACCAAGTGGCACTTTGAAACAGTTAGCGCCTTGGTAATGAGGACCTAATGTTTTCTGCTAACTTGATAGGGATAATTGCTAATAGTAAGAAACGAAGCTCATTGAGCTGTAACCCGATGAAAGAACGCCGAAACAAGACTTAACGGGTTACAGACCAGACGCCGTGGCCGACCACAGACCCGCGCTCCAGACATGATCATGGAGGAGGCCGTCAAAGCTTCCGCGGTCGCTGAGCACGCTATTCATTGCTCCCTTGCTCAGCGACCGAACATAATCTGCCGCGAGAAGCGGTTCCAGCTAAGGCGGATTAAGGAAGCTTTGTTTATTAGGCACAATGACATCATCAATCGCGACCAGGGTGTGGAGATTAGCGAGGTGTGGACTGCAGCTGTGAATAAATCAAGATGTTGCACCATACCGAGCCGATCCCCACCTTGACCCCGTTCTGTGCCTTAAGACCCCTTAGCGGAATAAAACAATTCCCTTTCAACATCGCTGACGACGGAACCAGGGCGTTCCAAAAGCTTCGAAAAAAGTGTGTTCTTGACCTGTGATATCTCTAACAATCGCCCATCCATCCGCTGGTAGGGCATTTGCGGTTTTATTACAGGTATCATCAAAAAACGGGAAAGCCGGAATACCACCACTTTGAAAATATGAGACCTGTTACAAAACACCCAATATTCAAAGAAACGAAGCTATGGAATTTTCCGTCATTGCTCCATCCATGCAATCGCCTCGTGACTGTGGCTAAACGATGCAAGGTCGTCAAGAAGCGAAATATGCATTTACGCATCGAAAATTGCCTTTACCTTTATTTCGAATTGAGTTAGGCGGTATAGCTTTTAGCGCAGATGACCTTTTCTTTGAAGGACGCCAATCAACGCGGTTGAACGAGTCCGGCAAGAGTTTTCTCAAAAACGTTTATAGAGAAGTTGTGCGCGCAAGGAGATGAGCTATTGATAGACGAATTTACGATCTCAACATAACCTCATCATGCCGCAGGAAATCAAATGCTTCACGAATGCAAATGTTCAGGACGTTCTCTCTTGCGTGAGCATAGCCATGGTCAGCGGGCCCTATTTGTTCCGTTAATAGGCTGAACAAATCTTGTAGACTTTCTTAAACTTTCCTCCTTTTCACAGACGGTGTCATACCTGCTGAGTCATCTTAGGTGACCATAGCAGAGCTTACCTTGGCAGCTTCTAGAAGCTGTTCTTTCCGGCCGACCACTTTCACTGTGCATGCGCTTGCAATATGAAGCGCACCGACCCGTTAACAAACAATCGGTTTTGCTTGTGTTTCATTTGAAAATGATATTACTAGAGCCATTTTAAGTAATTGCTTTTCTGTGTAGTTATGGCCCGGTCCATGGAAAGGGTGTTATTTAATGAGTATCTTATGGAATGACACATCGTTACACGTATTTTCAATGAAAAGGTGGCTACGAAAGTTGCTTTGAGTAATTTGCGTGTGAACGAGTTACTCATCCTGAACATCGGCTTATTCATAATGACTGAGCAGTTGTTCGTGTGGAATGATTTTGTTCTTGCTGACAGTGCGCACTCTCTGTAATTGCCTAATCGACTGATGAACAGGTTCCCAGCTGAGCAAATGTGCACCCAGTCAGTGCACAAGAAGGCACTGGTCATTTAGCAGGTGAAGTAACGCGTATTCATTAGCGAGAATACTTTAATCGCGATATGTAGTCCAAGGTAGCATCAGAGCTTCAAGAATGAACGTGCCGCGTGCAGTGTACGCTTGGTGTTAATACTTTGGTCAGAGACTGCGCATGCAAGAAATAACGTGCTCCCTGGTTTTCTTAGGTAGGGTGCGTTGCAAGCGTGTTTGGTCTATTAAGCAGCGTTGTTCCATTTTCGAATGGAACTTTGGTCTTATTGCTGTTCTTGGTAGGTCTTGTGGCTGGGAATATTTTTAGAGTAAACCCTGAAACTTAGCATTCTTCTTAGACGCTTGGCCTTTCCACATGTTCCTGAGTAACAGGAGAGGACCATTAACGATGTATGTATTTTTGGCCAGGCTGTTTCCCTTGTGTTCGCACTATGTAGTAAGCGACCTTTCGTGGAACGTCGAGTACTGCGTAGAGTTTGTTGTGACAATTTCATTGGTGGAAATGATGTTGAGCTAGCCAGCGTAACACCAATGTTGTGCGCCTGTCTTGAAGCTCTATATTCAGATCACTGAAGGAAAGAGTGCTATCCATGTGAAAAGCAGTAGGGGTCTTGGCATTGAGATATTATAGAATAGTTATGCGTAGTCTGCTCATATTGTGGTGAACTGTAAGGTCCAAGTTGGGGCCCACACGTTTGTCTTGTTAGAAAGGTAGACTATCGTTGTTTACCCCTTACGAATGGGAAAAATATAATTTGTAAGACATTGTAAGACAGGTTTCCTTATACATAAGGGAAAGGAAATATTTTCAGCCTGAATGAGGCTTCTTGTGGAGCGGTGATCGACTGACAGGAATCCTGGAATCTCACATTCTGGCAGAAATTGTTGTGAACAAAGAGCTGCCAGCTTAGCAGTTGTTTTCGTAACTCCACGTCTATTCAAGCGGCACGCTGAACGCACCTTTTCCAGCACAAATCCTAAAAACTGGAACTATTCATTTTTAAAAAATTAGTGTTCTCTTCCTGAATTGCATCTGATTAACGATAGAAAGCAAAAAAGCGAAGAACGCTATTTTCTAAGCGTTCTCATCGTCGTGTGCGCTTATAGGATAGATTCAAAGTGATTGCCAACCGAAAGACAGATCGAAAGTCATTGAATGGTATCTCTATTTCTGCTCTCGTTATTCCCGTTTAGTTATTACAATTTTGGTTAATGGGATAGTGGATCAAGTGCTGAGATACACGGCGCTTAGTTTCTTGGAGGAAAGTAGAGTCGTGCAAAGGAATTCCCATTGACCTGTTACGTTACAGCAAGTGCTTTGATTCCTATGCGTCCAAAAGATGAGCAGACCTTTAGTAGTTCTTCATTCGAAGCTGACTGCAGGTCGACAGTGGAAATACGATTCCTCGTCAAAACATTTTAGCTAAAAGTACTTCGGCCGGGCAATGTGCCTGGAGAAGATCGTTTCCTTAGATTATAATTGGGTTGGTTTAGAAATGTTCATTGAAGCATATAAACGAGTCACATTGCTATGTAGGCATAGTGATATAACGGCTATGTTCATGGGCGGGCGTGATGACCAATCCGCGCTGAAGTGTAACTTTTGCTCCCTCGAGCTTCATTCTAACTTGCGGCTCCAACTTGTACACGTTTCCAGTGCTTGCGCACGCAACTTGGACTTCCAGTTCTGCTTTAGCATGGCAATTGAATGGAACCAGTCACGTGCCTTTGTTGCGTCAGTGGTCTATGCGTTAGTGTTTGCGGTATATTTAGGTAAGCATCTATTAATATTTGGGCATTCGTACACTTAGTGCAAAGTGCGAACGCATGCAGAGCAAGGGAACATCGACGGACAGAATGACAAAGTAGTATAGGAGCTGAAGATAAAAACGTTTCTTGAAGTTTTGGCCATCTGATTGATCGACGGCATGCTCTTTATTAGCAAGTTTATTTTAGTTTCCAACAGACAGGTGAAATTCGAATTTTAAATTAAACGCTTGCTGCTTCCGGTTGATCCTCGTCTGTCAGTAGGCAGCCTTTATCAGAAAATACTGTTTTTAGCTGGCGTCAGCGCTACCCTAAGGCCTAATTGAATCGTGAATTCAGGATGCTTCGAAAAAAGTTGCAAAAATGATATTTTTAGGAACTGTTCGTCAGGTTCTCCCATTTCGCTCAGGTCAACAAGGCTAAATGTTAGGAATCGTACAGTAAACGAGGATGCAGGTAATTAAGACGAAAAACTTCGGCTGCACATTTGTGACCCATTAAGGTGACGAGGTGTTCTCATTTCTCGTATCATTTTAAGCAGTAGATTATCTGTACGAGCACAAACGAAGTTAAACTTCCAGACAAAAGCATTGATTTGTTAAAGAATGAAGTCGTACTACATAAGAGGACGCGTGATGATCCACATGTTGTTGCCCACATTGAAAACCAAGTAGCCAATTTATTATGAACAAAATCTGCGTCTAGTTTGCATTGGGCACGTTTGACCTTAGGTCATCTGGGCTGTGACGAACTTTGAGAAGATAACAGTTCATTGTTTCGGTTCCCTCGTTTCTAAGCAAAAAACTTTCGGTACTTAAAATAGTAGCTCAGTTTGTTACGTCTGGTAAAGAAGAATCGTGTAGACTCGAAAACTTATTTATGTGCTTCTTCATTGAATAATGCTTACGGTAGATAAAATAGAAAGTGAAAGCGCAAGCAGATGGCGAAGCGGGCCGTAGTAGCACACCAATTGGACTTACGAAGGCTACTGGAGGCTTAAATCACGTGTATAGCCGACAACTTACTGATTGGAAATGTCATCTCATTTCGGAGTAACGGCTATTTGAAGCCGGCTTGCTTAACGCCTAATTCGTTAAGCCAGTTGGAACAAACCTGACATGTACGGCTGGTTATTGATGATGGCGAAGTGAAATTCTGTCGGATGGTGCAAGGAATACAGCGTGACGATTTCGTAGGCTGCGCCATTAGATTTGGTGCTGTAGTACTTGGGGTTCAGAAAGAATTTACCCAATGAACGTGCGCGCTCGTGCGTCCAAACAGTATGGAGGGGTGTGTGGACGCGCTCTTTCTTTTTGACATGGCAGCATGATCTTCAAAAGTTTGAGCATGTACTGTATGTCAAAGCTTGCCGAAGTAATCAGCTGGAAAAGCATCCGGCAATGCACTAATATGAATACATCGTATCTGAACATTTCTTCTGAACGCATTGACCGAAGCTTGGTATGATTAACGTTGTTCTGTTTTATGTTTAAACATTGTTTACGTCCTTTCGCTACTTACGAAAAGCAACGCGCGTCTTATTGGGCTTTCCTTGTATGAATGAGAGCTTACAGACTACGTGGTTATTTAAAATTTATTTTATTGACGTTTCACTTAGTTTCGCCCTAAACTTGCACAGTTTTTCATAAGGACGTAAAGCACTATATTTCTGGTGTATCTGTGCAGCTCGTGACAGCGTAATAAGCTAGAGCACCGTTATCCTAAGATGAACAACGATAATGTTTAGGTAATATACACAAACATTCGCTTCTTTTCTTTCGTCCCAAGTTTTCTCACTCATAGTTTCTTTGTGAACTGATCGATAAGGGAGAGCCCAAATCCATTTATATTTTTGATTTTCACGTAGTAGGGAAAATAGGTGCTGGGGTTCCTCCTGGTATACCCCATACTGATCATGTCTCAAATTTCAGCGCAGATAGAAAGTATGCAATGTCAGAGAAGAGGTGAAACCTGTTGGTGCGTTGATCATTTGACAGGAGTAGAAGTCGAAGGCAGTCGGGTTCTTTTGAAGCAAGGGGTGCCACTGTGCGGTCGTAAGTGCATAACGGTTTATGCATTCGCTCGTCCAATGCTCCGTTGTTTTAGGTTTCGAAACGGAACTGTACTATCTCAATTCAACAAACGTTTTCTGCACCAGAAGCGATGAAGCAAAAGTGAACAAGTGTCTTGGCAACCTTTATGGGACTTTCTTGGATTTGCCATACGCACAGTCCAACTTCAATCATCTTCTCTTTGCGAACTACGTTTTCTTGAGCGGAAAGCTCGACTTGGCCTGCCGTCTCTTCAATGACTACAATGAGTGCTCAGCGGAAGCATTCAACGGCACCGCGTGCCGTCACTGCCAACATATCGTCTTTATGAAACTTTTTAGCCACCTTTGTCGCCCTACGCATTTAATAACCGCCAAGCAGCAGGTATCCTGTTTGAAGGGTCTGTTCATGGACGAAAGCTTTATACAGTGTCAACTGAGGCTCTTGGACGAGCTAAAGGCTGTGCAACAGCACGGTCGTGATCCTCAAAGATTGTGTGCCATAAAGTTGCAGCTCCAGGTTTGCCTTCTCCAACGGTTGCCTCTGCATTGCGAACAGGACATGATAAAAATTTTGTCCGTCTTGCCCGAACGCATCGTCGAAGGTTTGAACGTGTCATGCGATGGGTTCCTCTCTTTAGGCACGAGAGCCCCAGTAACCAAGCTACCTGGCGAAGTCACGAGCTCCTTTGGCCTTACTGCCGCTGAGGCGTTTAAACCAACTGAAGATGTAAGTTACGTTGCTTATGCAGTCACTTCTTCTGTACCGACCAGAATGGAAGAAGGCGTGGTTACGTCAGCGGAAGGAATAGTGACCGCGAAAAACGTTTCTCTGTTACCAGCTGGTGTTGAATTCACAACTCATAAGGCTGAACAGATCTCCTCTGAGGCAGGGAAAATAGAGGAATCATCAGGACAGTCAATGCCTGAATACAGCATTACTACTCTGAAAACGTATCCTACGTTAAGCACTGAAAGCGGTGCAACTGAAGCCGTACATGTAAGCTCTCCTACACCAGAAGGACAACCCACAGTGGCAACTGCTTCGGCGGGGCCTATTTTTGGGGAAACTGCGATTAAAGAATTTCAGCCCTTTGAAGCGGCTACTGCAACTACTCAAATCGCAATTCTTAATGCAACTGAACAAGAGATAACTGGTTCAGAGTCATACGCTGATCACCTTGGCGGGATTACCACAGCTGAGAGTACCGTTGGTACTCCAGGGAAACAAACAGCTGAAGTGTTCTCTACCCAACAGTCTCTTCAAACCATGGAGACCGCAGAGATGGGTACGGATCAGCCGACAAGTATTGGGGAAGGGATTAACGGCGTTGCGGCTGTGATTGTAGAACACAGCACAAGGCTACCAGTCACTGCCGTAGAGCACTCGACTTCTCAGGAATGGGAACGTTCACCCGTAACTGTACGTCCAAGTAAACAGTGCATTGTATGGAAAATTTTGCACCTTCGAAAGCTTTAAGGAACTACCTGAAGGAATGAAGACTTCAGCTGAAGGCGTCTCGCTTGGACCGTCCAGCGCAGCAACTACGCAAGGATTTCCAACCCCCGGCAGTACATTGTCAAACGTTTCCTAAGGTGCAGTCTGTGTTGCTTTCTTTCAGCATCCGTTGAACAGTCGTCTCCAAGTGAACCGTCTGGTGATGTTGCATATCCTGGAGTTTCCGGCGCATCAAATGTTACGGCCCTTCATACGTTCGCTACGATTTACGAAGGAACAAAAGAAATACCCTCCTCGACCATGCCCCCCACTTCTTCTGTACTCACGGAAGTAACGGTGGGCCCTGAAGTAAGGGAGCTAACTAGTCTTCTGGTCGTTACCGTCGATAGCCAAAATTTCTCGAAGGCTGGAGAAACGACTGAACCTGTAACATCTCCTGTGGAAGTGCTAAGGCCGGGTGAAAAAATAGTTACCACGAAACCCCCTGAAACAGCTTTTGTGGAAGATAGGCGTACGAGTATAATACAAGTTAGCCATCCAGCTGAACGAGTCCCTGAAGCGACCGAAGAGTTTGGTAAGAAAGTTAGTACCGTCGAAATGCATCCAGGAATCACAGTCGGTTCAGTAATATCTACGCTGGATTCGGGAGTTCATGTGCGCCCTCCTCCAGCTGGCGTGAATGGCAGTAGATTAATCCCTCCATTGGATATCGACTGCTCCAGCTACAACTTGCGTTTTCAATTCTGCTTTCGAACGCACTTCTTCCCAGCCTCTCTTAGCCATACCTCCATAGACAGCTTTTTGAATAACACTTGGCATTGGCCCAAACTGGCGGAGGTGTGCCGGCTGTTCCACGACTATCTTAACTGCATGCATCAACCTTCGCTTAATCCGGTGGGATTGTGCGATCCATTTGGCCACACGGCCTTGGTAAAAAGTTGCCCTCGGTTACTTTGACCTGCATATTGTTATTCCGCTTTCAGGTGGGAATGTTGACTGCAGTTTGCGAGCACGACATATCTACGACGCAGTTCTTGAACAACCAGTGCGTCTCCACGACCCTTCGCAATGTGACCATAGCGGATCAGTGTGTTACCACTTTAATCGACTTTGTACGCATTATCCATTACCTGCCGGTCAGCGAAGGCCAAATCTGTCAGAGGATACGCGACATGCGCACGTGCGCTAGCATGTTGGACGTTAGCGAATGCGATGACGATTTGCGATTTGCGCTTGCGAAGTTGAAACTAACTGGCCTTCAAGCGGAAACGTACCTTTGTGGCAAGTACCTCCTTGGACCTAGTCTGCGCCAGCAAGTTGAATGTGAGAAACGCTGAGGTTTATGAATAGTCGTACATTCCAGAGACGTTCCTCTCCTTACAGGGTGGAATAGGCGTCGGTCGAACGACCTACCATTTGAAGAGCTCGGCTGTTTGGAAGTGAGGCGTAGGGCTTTGAAAAGTCAGCTGGCAAAAGCACGCTACATACCTCAGTGCAACCCCAGAGGCCACTACAGTTTGGTGCAATGCGACTACGCCGTCGGACAATGCTGGTGCGTTGATGTTGAGACCGGCATAGAGCAGTCCAAAAGTAGGCAACCTTTGTCAGAAAATATCGTATGCGGAGGTGAAGCATGAAGGCACCACTCGCAGCAATGTGTAGTCCCTTTCTTGTTTTAGCATGTTTGGTTGAGAAGGCGCGCTTGTTCAATGGTACCGAGTCAAAGCAGTCAGTACCAGCATGTCAGAATAACGGCCTGTATGCGCCACTGCAGTGCAACTTCGGTACATCGGAATGTTGGTGCGTCGATAAACGATCTGGTGCGGAAATAGCGTACACTCGGGTGCATAAAAATCGAAAACTTCCCAGGTGCAATGGTAAGTTGGTTTTTTTTCTAGATGAAATTCCCGTTTGCTTACCAGAAGGATATATATATATATATATATATATTTGTGAAGACTTGATGTCTTGTAACGGGTATGTGGGTCTTCATTGATGTTTGTCACGGATTTTTTCCGTTTTTTGGCTTTTTTAAAGTATCTGTAAGTATACTGAAGCGATCTCCCTACCAGCAGATGGATGAGAGTGGTTATTAGAAAGAACGCAAACAGCACACGTACGTAACCGTATATTTCGGAACGTTCGAGTTCCGTCGTCAGCGGTGGTGGAGAGGACGCTGACCACCTTCTCCACCACCGCTGACGACGGAACTCGAGCGTTCCGAAATATACGGTTACATACGGTTGCGTACGTGTGCTGTTTGCGTTCTTTCTAATAACCACTCTCATCCATCTGCTGGTAGGGAGATCGCTTCAGTATACTTACAGATACTTAAAAAACGGGAAAAATCCGTGACAACCATCAATGAACATATATATATATATATATATATATATATATATATATATAATGGCATAAATGAATAATTGAAAAATGAATGAAATGAAGTTGTTAACAGAAGAGAAAACAGCGATCTATTAATGCACCTCATTTCGTATCATTCTCAAACTGTGAACTGAACTCACGCGTTTCATGAGCTCATGGAGCAGTGAAAGCGAATTTTGTAATTTTTCGAATTTTGCGTCGCTGGCTAATGAACATATGGAATAATCACGTAATAGAGTGAGGAAGTTGTTGTACTAAATCGTAAAAGACTAAAGGCGACTATGAGTTGCTTCATAATGGGTTACAGCTGTGTTGTATTTATACATTTTTATATATTTATGTGCTGATGATGAGATTCGACATGTAAGTTGCTGGCGAGGACAGCGTGTTCGCCATCAACAGGTAGCATAGCGAAGAACTATCAACTACGAGGCGATATTTAGGTTTGACAAAAATGACGAAAAAATGTCTAATCCAGGTTCGTTTGAAGCAGTTGAGAACATGAAACGAAGTGTTCTTTTTACACTGTGCAGCAGGATTATCATTTGCATATTTTTATGAGTTTCCGTGTTGGCATAGTCGTATGCTATTTCCGTGTATATCTGAGCTATGGGTTTTAAGGATAAAGGGTTTATGGGCGTTCTTTCTACGCTGAAGGCCAGCACTGCTGAGTCCAGTACTCAAATTATTTTACATGCAACATAGTTTTATTATCGATTTTCTTCAATGTCGGAGCCTTTAGTCTTTCATTTGTGGATGGTTGCGTAACGGCTATGTCTGTATAAGTTTTATCTATAACTTACAATTGAATTTTTTCAGCTTCGCATTACTAGCCAATTTGCAATTCTAGAATTGGTGAGACGCTGAGCTCAGGTAGCCCAGATGTGAAAACAGCTAGGACAGACCTTTACCTATACCGTTGGAAAAGCGAGTTCATAGATTCTTGTTTCTTGTATTTGTTGTCCGCATTAACGTCAGAGATAGCTGGAGGGGAGAGAAGGGAGTTCATGAGAAGTTTGTCACACGCAGAAAGTGCACTCCTCCTAAAAACCTTTCTAATGTTAACACTTTACAAGGCCTCCTGCTCGTGAGTTGCTCTGTCAAGAGTGCTTTGAGAACCTTTTGAAGGAAAAATCTTTCCAAGTTAATTGTGCTGATAATTTAGTGAAAAGTGAGTTCAGCTGCTTCTGGATACGTCCCAAGAAACGCTGTGCACCAGACGGCAGCGCTCCGAAGCTCATCTTGCGTTGGTTCCGTGAAGGATGGAAATGCACTCTCCGTCCGGTTAGCTTCTGCGCACAGGAGTCTCACCTGCCTCCGTTTACCTTCCGTTTCCAATCTGACTGCGAGGAAATGTGCCTCGGACCGTATGCTTCCAAACTGCCAATCAAACATATAGCATAATCAGCGCTTTCTGCGTATACAGGTATTATGCACACAATCCATACACTGCCCCTTTTTCAGTACTGTCCCTTTGTCACTGTATATTGTTAGGCATGCAGTCAAAGACATGAAAAGTTCCGTATGCATTATTACTGCGCGTTATATTGTCGTGCCGGTAAAACTGTTATGTCCTTTGAGCACGCGAATTGAATATCTGATCTGTGCTATTAGCTCAGGTTACTTCATGGGTAAAGGTTGAACTTAGAAGCGTCAATGTATTTTCGAAATTTTCCCGCCACAATGACAAAGAACACTGATGGCTGGCAGTAAACTGAGCAAAGCTGCAAAGTACCCTCATCGGGATTGTGTCATATTAACTTTGCTTGCTTTGTTTCAGTCAGATGGAATGACTAGGAAGGTGGGAGATTTTATTCAGGAAGACTAGGTTGTTTTCAGATGCTCAGTTTAAGTGGCAGGACAGCGGAACTTATGAACAAGGAAGAAGTATTCTTCACCTATACAGTTCAATGTACTTACGTATACGGCACGCAGCTCTGTTTTCATTCGTTAACTGAATAAAGGGGATTTACCTGAGGTACATGAATATGCTGAGTGAACAAGCTACCATACGCAAAAATACATACGATGTATGGCAACGATGCAAGGAAATAAGGAAAATTTATTGGTAATAATTGGTGAAGCTTTGAAGGAAGGAAGGTACGTTGAAAGGCTGATACTTACTGCAGAAATCTGTGAAATCTATTAATATACTGTGATTGGATCCTCCGGAAGTCAACTGCAGTGGTATTTCGTCAAACTATATTATCAGTTAATTAAGAATTCAATTGCGTATGATTATCGAATGGACTCTGAATAGCAATTGCCTAGTAATGTTAACACTTGCGTTTGTCTCCTGAAGCTCAATAGAGACAAACGGCTGCTTTAAACTTGTCAGCTGGTAGTAAACTGTCGCAAACGACTTGGAGCATTAGCGCCAAGGTCTGAATGCGGAGACGTAAGAGAACTGGGAGGCACTTATCTCAGACTTCTTCGCGCTCGCAAAAGAAATTATAAGGTTGTCGTAAATAAATAAAATAGAAATGTTTTGCTAAACTTTTGCTTTAATGGGGAATAAGGTAAGGCTGGAAGAAAAGTATTGCGCAATTAATTATCCTGCCACCCAGTTAAGCGCCAAGGGAAAGTAAATATCAAGGCGAAAGAAAGTAAATAGTTCTTTGATCTGTCTAGCAAGTTCACGACTTTTTAAATCATGGCTGTTTCTTCATTACCCGCCTTCTGTTCAATGTTGTAATGACCGCCTTCTGCATAAAGCCAATGGATCTTTTATTTGTAATGGCACAATCTGCC
This sequence comes from Trichuris muris, assembly GCA_000612645.2. Classification (NCBI taxonomy): domain Eukaryota; kingdom Metazoa; phylum Nematoda; class Enoplea; order Trichinellida; family Trichuridae; genus Trichuris; species Trichuris muris. Next base: position 9,325,232 of record CBXJ02000086.1, read on the forward strand.
CGTTTCTCAAATCCTCTTAACTTTGCTTGATGGCAAGCTTGACGGCTTTCAATTGTAATTCTTTGTCCATGGATAGAATAGATCCAGCAAATACTGTTAAGCAAATCTTTACATATTAATGATTTGATTAAGTCCCTATTTACGTGATGAATGATATATTGCAGCAGCCCAAGAATGAGCGTGATCATTCAATTCTCTCACCACCCAAGAGACCATGCAGGGTTCTCAAGGCTTATGTGGCTCAAAGGCTTATAGACAGGCCTAGAGTTTCGAATAGCTGTGCTAAATCAACTGGCAACGGGCTGCCTGCTGAGCTACACAGTCATTCTAGTCTAGCTTTCTGTGACCGTTGGGGAGGTGTAAATACCTCGTATAGAAGAGGGTATAAGCGTAGGAATGTTTGATTAACCGGACGGAACTTCTCAGCTGCAAATTGTTAACGACCAAGGGGATGAAAGAATGCAGATTATTCCAAGTTATTGAAGCTTTCATACGCGCAAAGTCACTAATGCTCAATCAGCTTGTTTCGTTTGCATGCATCATGTTTTCACGTAGGAACGGTTTCATGATTGTAAACATATTTTCTTCATTATTTTCTTCACAAGGTACACCTTGTTGCTTTAAGGGCTTTTTAGAGCTTGCGTATTTAGTAGAGTGGGGAATCTCAAAATAATGTATATAATCTCATATGCCTTTTCAAACGATTAGCTGCTAATAAATCACATAAGCCAATTAAGGATTGAGTAACGTTATTCTTTATGTTATCCATTCACGACTAATGAAGCTGCTTGTGTCGTTATAGCTCTTGGTGTGCTTGGGGATAAGAACGGTTTGAAAGACGTACTAATATAAAGCAAGAGTGAATAATGCACAATAAAAGTGAATGGTTTAAAATCGGATTCTTCGTAACGGTGTAGTTATACATGATGAGGTATATTACTACGACTTGCACCGTTTAACCTTTTATTTCAAACAACTCGGAGCTCTCGGGGTCGCACACAGCCCGTCATCCGAAAACGGTGCAAGGTTAAACGGTGCAAGTCGTACTAATATACCTTATCAAATAAAAGTGAATATCAGGTTTGATAAAAGCATGGTTCATTTGTACAGCTGAACGAATAGCTCGCCGGCGAACAAACATTTAAGGAGAGGTTCCATCAGTATTTCGCTGGATTGATAAATCACTTCCTTGTTTGTGTTGAAAAGATCAACCATTATCCACCACTTTGTTCTACTTTATTTTCAAGGCGCACAGAGATCAAAGGCTGCTATTCGTGTATATTAATTTTAATATTAATATAAGTCAGTGCCCTGCACCTGCTCGCGGCATCACACCGTCGCTGCACGGACGCTCGTAGAGCATGCGGTTTAAAGCCGGTAGCGGAAAAGTCGGCGTAAAGTTTAAACGCCGGTTGAAATCATTTTTCCAATCGGGCCTTAAGTATTCAAGGAATTTCGATCTATTGATGCATCGGCGCTTGAGCGCAACGATGTAGTAAGTACGCTGATAACATTTTAAGCTGTGCCTGAAAAAGTATTAATAGCATAAATAACAGCGCCTGTTGTGGCACCCGTTTGAGATGATGAATAAGAAAAGTCAAATATTTGTTGCAAAAAACGTTTGCAGACTAAGTTGACGTTACCAAGATTACCAGAAGAAATAGGCTGGAAGCCGATAAATGGCAAATGCTTTGCTTGAAATTAGCGGGGACGGCAAAGTCGCGCATTTGCACAGGCGAACTAGTGCGCAAACGCGACTAAATATTAATATTAACATGAAGGCCAAATTGGTCAGCCTGTTTTAAGGGAAAGCAATGCAGACATTTCTTCGGCATACAGTTTTTTAACGGTCGAATTACTCTTTAAGGCAACGCAGTGATTCCGTGATGCAATAGCTTTAAACAGAAGTATAAACACTGGATGGCTGTGTGTATGCTTGCAAAAACCAGATTGCGATTTCGTATACGGATGCTTAAATTTCCCTACCCTCTGCTTGCCGGATGTTGGACAGAAGCAGGCAAAATGAACGCAGTTTCCTTTCGACGTCCAATTTTTGATTCTGCTTTGAAGTCACACACGCGCTTTTCGCAAACTTTTAGCAAAAGCCTTCTCGGCCTGCAGGTGAGTGAACATAATTGCCAGTCCATGCAAGGTGCTTAATATTCGATACTTCCTATATTGTCATGATGGAACGTACGGCTTGATCCCGTTGGAAGTGGAGAATATGTCTGAAAGTACTCCGAAAACAACGCCCTACCAGCAAATGGATGGGCAATTATTAGACCATAACATTCGCTGAAGGCGGAACATGAGAGTTCCGAAAGATACGAAGGTTACAGTGTTCTGAAACGTGTTTCCTAATAATTGCCCATCCATTCGCTTGTAGGGCGTTGTTTTCGGAGTACTTTCAGACATATTCTCGACTTCCAACGGGATCAAGCCGTACGTTCCATCATGACAAATAGAAGACCCGTTACAAGACATCCCATTTTCTACTTCCCATATTTCAAGAACATATTTCAGCGCTGGCAGAATGTGTTAACAAGTTTTGGAACTGCAAAGCTGCATAAATAAACGAAGAGCTGCAAGGGTAGAATGCTTTGCAAGCCTTCGAGCTTTTCCCGCTAGTCGGTCTTGCTGACGGAGCGCAATTCCGATTGCGCCATCTCCTTGAGCCATCGCGCTCGAATCCAATATTGCTTAATGGCAGAAGTACTGTGAAGTACCATTCTAGCGAGTCGGATTGAGTTCTCCAGTAGTTTCCGCCTACAATTGCTTGAGAGGCTCATTTCGAAAATTTGTTTAGCCGCCGAGCTCTCGCCTCGATGAACCGTTGCTGACAGCCGTAAAGTGGTAACATCCAATAGAACGGCCACTGTGGACGATTATTTGTCGTTAGCTGGGGCGCCTGGCTTGGCCATGGTTCCTGTTCCCGGCTGATCATTCAAACATTTGCTACGGCTCCTTCATTGATTGGCAAACAGGACGGAAGGCAGCCCTTCCCCGTCGGAATCTTTTCACGCCAATGTAGTAAACAGGCATGCGCTCGCTAACTTCCCACAGCAGGCGTCTCCTTTGTGCTTTGAAGTTTCGGCACCCACGCTGGGCCAATAGCTTGGTCATCCTTTGGGCCGTTTCCGCCTCAAAGAAACGACAGCCCATGCGCCAGACGTCAATCGATTAGGAGCTGGTTCGCTTACTTCGTAAAAGAATGGCGCCAATGAGCAGACTGCGTACATCGCACATCGAATCACTGGCAAGTAGACTGGGTACCCTTTTCGCTCATTTATACTTCACCTCGTTCACACTGCAGGCTTGCTGAAAGTGAAGGTGTTCACTAGCTGAGCTACAAGTTTCTACAAAAGAAGTACACTGCTTTCCACTATGCCTGCGGACAACAGTATCCTGGCTTTTCTCGCTACTGTTGTCGTTGGGCTTCTGGCCGTCGCAGGGTCCGAACCGGCTGGTCCCGCCGGAGTTGGAACGACGGCAGCTCTAGACGAGCTGCTACTGGAATACGATGCTAATATCCGGCCTCCAGGCGACGGACCCACCAAGGTTGGGGTGTCTGCAGGTATAATGATTGCTGACTGGTGCTCCAATCGCCTCAGCGTAACCTACTTTTTTCGACAAAGTTGGACAGATTCAAGGTTGAAGTTCAAGGTAATTTACCCTTTGCCATTGATTTAACTCCAAAATGTTCTTCAATGCAGCTGTTCACAAGTTTTATCATATTCGGAGTGCTTTTGCGATGCCACTAGGGTTAAAGCTGCTAGTTAATCAATGAATTTACGGGGGGAGGCGCCTATGGAGCCTAAATTTACGCTTATGCACTTGCTGCCACGCATGCTGCACAGTTTGCGTCAAAACTGCTTTATGCACTATTGGCGGCGATGTATATTCCCGATAGTCGAATCCGTTGGGACGTGTATGATCTACCCTCCCATGGTAGCTAATCTCCGTAGGAATGGTTAAATGAAGAAGCCGTGTAAACTAACCTGCCTTACATGAGGTGGCGCAAACAATAAAGGACCTGCTGAAGCAACCTTTATGACGGATTAATCCTGATGATTGCCGAAATTGAGAGTCAGTTGGGTGCATCAGTTCAGCAGCCCCGTCTTTGATTAATGGCCAACATTTGGACACGTGGCTGCCGCTTTGCAGCATGCATTGAGCGAGATTTCCGTCGATAAGGTCTGCTTGTGGATGCCAGCAGTCTCTGTGATGCAAACACTCTTGCTCCTTAGTTACATTTCAGCGGATGAACAGCAGATCGAAAGTCCATTATCCGCAATGGATGACGCAAACAACCAACTTTTAGCGTAGTCCAAAAGGAAGGGAAGTTGCCTTTAAAACTTCATGCTCGAAGGCTCCGCTGTAAGATCAGGAATGGGTAATGGCAAAGGAGTGTTTAAGCGCCGGATATTGGTGTTCGACAACTTCATCCGCTTGCACTGCTTTTAAGGGATACAAGGAAATTCGCGTAGCCATGCCGTCCAAGCTTTGGGATCCCGCGCTGTACAGCCCTATGGAAGTTGACTTTCAGCTGCTAAACGATGGATACATTGTCATCAAACCTGACGGCGAAGTTTCATCCACTCAGAGAGGCACCAGCGTATTGCCGTGCGTGCTCACTGCCGACGACGTGTATCAGCACGACGGCAAGCTGAATTGCACCTTATCAATCGGCAGTTTTGGTAATGATAGTGATCAAGTTCTACTCCACTGGGACAAGCCACCGTCGCTGAGTATGGCTGCGAGAAAGCAATGTTCAATCGTGGAGACTAAGGAATTCGTCTTGCCAACGCATAATGGTAACTACTCGCAAGCGCAGGTTGTCTTGGAGGTGAACACCGGCGTTACGAAAGCTCTACTCAACCACGTGATACGCGAAATGACCAAAAGTTAGAGGGACATTTTGAGTTCCCGTTAAATCATTATTGACGGCGATTTTCCGCTCTGCAGCCAAGTTTGTTTCCATTTGAATAGAGATGAGAAGACTGATTTTTCTTAGTCCAATCGCAAACAAAGACGTTTTGCAAACTCGGGAAGTGCTGGCATAGCGACAACTGTAGAGCAGTGAAGGCTGCTTCCGTTCACCTTAATATTACTTAGCCTGCTGGAAGACCAATCCCGCCTAGTGCTTAATAAATGCTGTGCACAAAATTATGAAACTTCAATAAGAGTGCGCTGAATACCCGTTGCTTAATGTTGAATCGGCAATGGTGCAAAATCTTCCATGCACTAACCGTATTAATTGACATTTCCAAAATAATCCTTATGCAAAACCATTCCTACGTTCGGGCAGTCTTAAGTTCCAAATCGGTTGCCGATAACTTTTACTGGATATTTCTTCTAAATAATAAATAATAAAAACCGCATGACAGTTCAAACTCTATAGAATTCGCTTTAAACACAAGTTCTTCAACCTATGTTGAGACAGTGGAATAGTCATTGTACACGCTGAAGACGGGACTAGGTTGTGTCCTGAAAGCTTCGTGTGGTCATTTACTTTCAACAGGAAATAAGCCGTATGATAGAATAAAGAATGATGAGAACATATCCCGTGATAAAAAAATCCTATTTTTAATAATACTAATAATAAAATCGAATTGAGTAAAATAAATTGGAATAAAACTGAGTGAAATTTGTGCCTTTGGAATAAAAGGTTTTCAATGAACGGAGATAATCCGTGTTGCTATTGGTCGAATAATAATAATAATGATAATAATAATAATAATAATAATAATAATAATAATAATAATAATAATAATAATAATAATAATAATAATAATAATAATAATAATAATAATAATAATAATAATGCATTCGCTTCTCTCTCTTTCCCTTGCGTCATCTTTCACCTTTCCATTGTAACCATAGCGGCAGAAGTCTATATCTCGTAAGTATCAAGTTAAGACGTTTATTGGGGTAGTTAATAATAGGATTGTTCCCCTTTATGGTAATTTTGGAATAAACGAAAGGGAGAACGGAGAATACGGACGAAAGCTGCTTGTAACGAAACGAACCTCACAGCTTGCAATTCCCAAAGAATGCTGAAGCAAAGCTGGTAACGATTTTAAAGACATTCATCATGCAATGCATACCATCATCAAGTACGAGGTAGGACTAAATGACCAATGGAATAGGTCGGCTATGCGATCAGCCAAGAACAAAGAAAGTTAGAAAATACGTAAGCGAAAAAGGCGTCATGTGCAACGACAGTAAGTCGATGCGCAATTTAAGATCAGAATGGTTGATTTCCGTTGTTTTTTCAAAAGGTCAACGTTTATTTGCTCCAAACTTCTCCAACTGTCAGTTAGCAACATCCGTTCATTTTCTAGAACAAACCTTAAGAAATGAAACTCTGACTTCGTGTTTAGCAACAAAACGGGCTGCGTTAGGAGTCAGCGGGCATAATTAACAGCAGAGGACCTAAAGATCCAATTTACTATATCTGTATTTCATCTGCACTCTCTTGCTTTATTTACAAAAAACCCAGTGCATCAGCAAGGCTATGGGTTCAATGGAAGAGTGAGGTTAATCAAGCTCTCTGACTCGGACCGCGCTGAGGAAAGTGTAAGTGGCATGAAATCACGGAAGAAAAGAATTGGCGCCAATATTATGCTCGTCTATTCACACTACGCTCAACTGCAGTCAACTTTTTCTGGGAATCGAGTCAAGTCCGCCAGCCTACTTGTTTGATTTTCAAAGGTAACTAATTTGCATAGTTTATAGTATCCTTGATAAGGACTCGTGCCGCGTTATCGTTTGCACGATGTTCGGAAGCGCATAGCGGATATACTGGTACCTATTTCTACATGCGCTGGTGCGTAATCTTAATAAGCAGGTTAATGCAATGCCACAGCGTGCTTGAAGGAATGGCGATGCTAATATCGTTATCTTGTTTGGAAACGTGACGTAAGGAAGGTTAGCCCTGTTAGCTATGTGAATAGCTTCCACGAGTCCATAAAACAGTTGCTTCAACGAAGATGCATTCCATTCTCTCAGGCGAACTTCAAATGGTTATACAAGGGGAATATCCTTCAGCAGAAAAGGCAATAGTTGGAAGACGACTGCATCCACTTCTGTTCATGTACAGAGGAACAGACGCACACGAAATCTGTCAGGAGTCATTATAACGATGAAATACCTACTGTGGTTCCGGCAATTGGAAGGGTGCAGGAAGTACCAAGCAGGACGAAAGCGGATAACCAGGAGATGGGATGTAATACAGAAGGATCGGGCACTCGGAGCGCATCTACTGATAGTGCAAAACGGAAGGACGAGGGCACTGCGGAAGGAATCGATGATCAGAGGGCACAGAACGATACATCGTGGGTACCCGCATGCATGGACGATGCCAACAGTCCGCAGGGAACGTCAAGGCACTCTCCTGCAGCAGAAGACTCTGAGCCAAGACGGACAAGCCGCCATCGTCGTAAACGCATCTGCCATTTTTGTGATTAGGAAATCAGGGGGGAGTGTAGAAAGTGAATCTGCCCATCTTGCAACCTCCACAGTCATTCTGTGATCATTCCTTAACAGTTGCCAAGTACGCTTTGTAGGTCAACAAGGATGTTCTACTGGCTCATCGATTAAAGACCAGGAGATTTCGTGAATTCGCTCAAGACATTCAGTCGCGTACATTGACCTGAGATCATCTTGCTTGCAACTAATGCGGATCTGCTCCAAATTCTCACGGATCTTGCAAACAAAGTGATCATAGCCGTCAGGCTTGTGTCCAATGGTCCCGCGGAGCAAGCAGCTCAAAAGGTGAAGGAAAAGGAATTGCGTCCTCGACGATTTGCGAATGTACTTTGCTCTTCGGAACACGAGATGGCCATGTCGGCTGCTCTTCACCTTTTGTGCTGCTTGCTCCGCGGGACCATTGGACACAAGCCTGACGGTTATGATCACTTTGTTTCCAAGATCCGCGAGCAGTTGGAGCAGATCCGCATTAGTTGCACGCAGGATGATCTCAGGTCTATGCACGCGACTGAATGTCTTGAGCGAATTCACGAAATCTCCTGGTCTGTAATCGATGAGCCAGTAGAGCATCCTTGTTGACCTACAAAGCGTACTTGGCAACTGGTATGATCAAGGAATGACTGTGGAGGTTACAAGATGGGCAGGTTCACTTTCTACACTCCTCCCTGATTTCCTAATTGCGTCCATATTAGGGGTTCTACTCCTGTTTATAAGGCATAACTTCCATTTGTGATTCTATGCGGTCCGACACTGAGATACTGCTCTCATTTAAAAAAAAGATTTGCGTTGAGCGCAAAGCTGCGAGCCTTGTTATGGCTCCTTGTATATGGTTTGAGAATGTGAGTTCTTCGTTGGCGGTTTTGCCCGTCTTATAGCGGTTGCGGTGGTATTTGAATAAACGTTTCCTCTCTCGGTCGTGTCGCTACAAGCCATAAAAGCCTCCGCGGTCGTGGAGCATTCCTCTCAGTACTCACACGATCTGAAGCCAAAACTAAGTTGTCGCGAAATACTTTTCCACCTTAGACAAATAAAGGAGTTCCCCTTCATTCGCAATAACAACTGCATCAATTGCGACAGAGGAGTGAAATTCAGCGACATATGGAATGCACTCATCAGTAAAACCAAATGTTGCACCATACAAGCTGACCCTTCTCCTCAGCCCTTAGTCTCAGAATCCAATCTTGGAATAAACCGAATCCAACCTCGGAATAAACCCCAACATTACCTGTCGCTGAAGGCGGAACAAGATATGTTCCCAAAGAGTCGAATTTGAGCCAATGCCCCGTAATTTGAACTATAGACACGCAACTGGAAACAAACTGGGAACAAGGCTTCGAGCATAGCTTCGCAGGCAGTAGTAGTCCACCACAATTTTTGGATAAACACCCTGCAGTTGGATCAAATCTTTTCATCAATAGAAGAAACACAAGTGCAAGTTATGCCTCGTAAACAGGAGTAGAACCCGTAATATGAGGGACAATAAGTTCTGTGCCGGCGGCCAAATGTCCCTGGCGATCAAATGTCCCTGGAGACCTAAGGTCCCTGGAGACCAAATGTCCCTGGCGGCCAAACAGTAGCGGCCAAACGGCGGCGGCTAATCGGCAGTGGCCAAATGTCCTGTACCCTTGTTTTGCATGGAAATTCTTCGTTTGCGGCAATATGTCAGGCGCCAAGTTAGCTTGCGTCCATTTGTCCAACGGCCGTCACGTTTCCTGCGTTTAGCGGATGCAGTTCGAACAGCTGTAGCAATTTGACCCCATCTCAAATCTTCCTGCTACAAGGTGTCCGTTACAGCACCTTAATTATTAGCTGTCGACATTATAATAGGCCCTGGCGAACGCAATGCATTCATAGCCAAGTAGATTATTATTTTCCAAAGTTCCATCGAATATCAACACTTTATTAAAAGTAGCGAAAAATTTAAAACAACAAATTGCTCTATTTTACTCGAGGAAGAGCTATTTTGCGATGACATAACGAACTTGCTCAATTTTAAAGTATTTCCAAGTTACGTTTATAATAGTATTTGTATGTACCTGCGAATGCAGAATAACCGTACTAGTTTTGCATTCTCGGTTTTTGACTCGGTTGGTTGTCAGTTTCAGTTAGCGAGTGGCCAGGTAGCGTGCATTGTTACATCGCGCTTCTGCTATGCGACTTTGTGACTAATTTCTTTCTTCAGGCTTGCGGATTAGAGACTACTTCTATCGTAATGAAAAGCCGAGACTTAAAGTAGTGTCAATTTCGGGCGAAGCTGATTGCTACTCCGCTTCAAGTGCTGATTCAGCAACACATGTAAGAGTTCTCTTGTGGCGCGTTCGTTGTCTGCTACTGCTTTGGTCCTTTTCGTTTAGAGCGTCGAAGAGCCCGGCCGACGTAACGCAAAGATGGGGAAGCGGACTCGGGCCCGTGCGCACGAGTCACCTACTGACTCCGATGCAACATCAACAACTAGTAGTGACCACGTTTACCTTAAAAAGCGAAAGAAGAACGTAGCAAGGAAGACAAATAAGAAGGCGGAAACCAAAGGTGAAACTGTTAGCCTCGATTTATAAGTGCATGATGATGTTTTAATGAGCTGCCTAAAGACAATAAAGATTATTGAAACTTTAGTTTCAATAATCTTTATTGTTGGTAACGGGAATTTTTTCGTAATTCGTTTTCCTTTTTCACGGATTTCTTTCCCATTGAATCTGCCTTAAACTTTTCTGTATTTTCCATTTTCTTTTTGGGGTCACGCTGAATGAGCTCTGTTCTAGCCAAACGCGAATGCAGTAGTGATAGTAATTCCGACGAATGTGACGATTTTACGGACGGTTATGACAAGGATCTTCTCGGTGACGAGGAAGATCGCAGACGACTTGAGGAAATGACCGAAAAAGAGCGCGAAGAAGAATTGTTTCGTCGTCTGGAGCGTCGGGAAATGCTAAAGGAAAGGTATGATGAATATGTTTGTACAATATTGCTCCATCGCTCGTCGTAACTGTTGTAGGTTTAAAATTGAAAAGCGTTTGCGGAAGGCGAAACGGCTCGAAGCGAATCGAGAGGATTCGGACGCGTCAGCCGTTTTATCAGATCGGAAATCGCCGTTGTTCGATTCGGACCGCGAAACGAAGGAAAAAGAAGAAATCGTTGCCAGTTCCCCTTTGTCGGATGATGACGACGACTTGTACAAAAGTGCGGCTACCAGCAAGCGCCAAACGCGCTTGCAATCAATGCAGGATCTGAAGGCCAAACGGGAAGAAAAGTTGGCAGGTATGCGGTGTTACGGATTTGTTGGGAAGGTGAATTTTATTTAATCTTATTCGAACAATAGGGAAACCACACGGACCTGGTCGCAAAGTGGACGAAGAACTCTTCGGCGATTCCGAATCGTCGTTGAACCATTCCGAAGATGCGAGCACAAGCGACGATGAAGGCAAAGTTGAAGAAGAAGAGGTCGACATCGTCCCAACTGTTCAAACGCGAAGCGACCTGTCGCAACTCCGATTGTCTCGGTACAAAATTTCGAAGTACGTTGCAATAGGTTGTCGTCCCTCTTCGGAAGCTCACTCATTCAATTTGAATGCAGGATTGTACATGCTCCATTCTTTAAAGATACGGCGGTTGGTTGCTTTGTCCGTGTTGGTATTGGGAATCATAACGGAGTTCCTGTTTATCGGGTACAGTCTTGGCGGTTTTGCTGCTCCTTTTATGCATGGTCCACGCAGGTAGCAGAAATAGTTGACGTTATGGAGACTGGCAAAGTTTATCAATTGGAAAATACCAGAACCAACAAGGGCGCCCGTTTGCGCCATGGAAATCAGGACCGTGTTTACCGTTTTGAGTATGTATCGAATTCCGACTTCACTGAATCGGAGTTCAAAAACTGGATTAATACCATGAAAGACTTGGTAAGTTTCCAACCAATTTGATGGATATTACGTGTTCTTGCGCAGAACCTGAGACTGCCCACTTTGGAGTTCGTTAAAAAGAAGGTGTGCGACATCGCCAGTGCGCTGAACCATCGCTACACGGACAAGGAAATTGAGCTGGTGCTGTTCGTACGTTTTAGAAACAGTTTTCTTGAAAAACGGTTTCTGCAGATGCTGGAAGAGAAGCGCCGTTTCAAACTGCTACATTCGAATACAGCCGTTCGCAAAGCCACGTTGCTGAAGCAACTAGTAATTGACCTTTTGGTTTTTGATATGTAACGGACACTTTAAAGGAAGTTGCAAATGCAAACGGCGATAGGGAGGAGGCGTTGCGTGTGCATAACGAAATTAGGGAATTGGAAGAGGAAGCTGCGATGATCGAACGCAAACGTACGGCTAGTGCATTGCCTATTTCGTTGATCAACGAACGTAATCGACAGCGCAATATGATGGACGCCGAGCAGGCCCTGAAGGTGAATTGAATTTTCATTAAGAGCACGATTTTTTTTCGTTTCCTTTTACAGCAGCTTGCAAAGGAGAAGAAAACTGAGGGCGACCCTTTTACCCGGATTAATACAAAACCTAAAGTATATTCAAGAGCGCCGCGTCACGGTGCTCTCGATCAGTCGAGCATCTCGTCTGCGGCGGGCCAGTTGCCGAACTTGAACGGCGCTGTTCTGTGCGATGCCGAATCGTTCAGTCGTAAGGAAGAGGACATTAGTGAAACTAGCATTAATGATCCGTATGCTATGCATAACTTTGAGGTCGATATTCGGCTGAACACCATTCCGGATAGTGAGTTTTTTCAAATCACTTTGCAATAAGCCAGCGAAACGTTGCTTCAGGAGCTCGCGAGCTGGCACCGACGCTCTCGCACAGGAAGCTGGAAATGCCGAAACAGACGAAGAATTAAGATGTCGGACGCGATGATTTGTCGTGAAGAAAAGTTGCATCGAAAGACTTTTTGAATGTTGTTAAGTTTTTGAAAATTTGCAACGTCTTAAGTGTTATTCGCTTATTCTGTTAGCGGTAGTCGCATCGCTTTTGAACGCTGTGAGTAAATAATTGTACATGCGTACAAGCATTCGGGCGAGTTGCAGTCAAATCGCTACTGTTCCTGAGCTTCATTTAAAGTGGACGATAGTTCCTGAGCAACTACAGCGTCGATGGCGTGATATTCAGCTGACGTTTGGAAGCCGTTTCTGTGCAAAAGAAAGAGCATGGGGCTTTGCAAATGTCCGAAGAAAATTGTCACCCAGATGTTCTGTTATGAGCATCGGGTTAACGTTTGTGAGTATTGCCTCACTGAGGATCACGCTAGGGTGAGCTGACAGTAGCACTTGGCCTTTACGATACCTTTCGAAAAACATGCAGGAATTGTTTTGTTTTGCAGTGTATTGTGCAAAATTACCTGTCCTGGTTGAACGACAGCGACTACGATGATACATGTTCATTGTGTAAGATGAAACTAAGCGACCCCAACTTCAGTTGCGTTCGACTGTTGTGCTTGCGTACGTTCATCTATCAGTTTTCCGTCACAGCAGATTTGGTGCGTAGCATTGCCTACTGAGGATTTTTAGATGTTTTTCATGTGGAATGCTTGGATAAGTGGGCCCACAACCTGCCGTCGAACACTGCTCCAGCTGGATACAAGTGCACTGTATGTGAGGCAATGATCTTTCCAAGGCCAAATCAAATAGGTCCAATGGTTGATGCGCTGAAGGCCAGTTTGGGCAGTGCGGAATGGGCTCGAGTGGGCCTGAGCCGTATGCAGGCGGTGCGACGAAAAGTCGGCAAATCGCTTAACCAAAATTTAAAAGCTGCATTGCAGGCGAATAACCAGTCTGCCAAAAATGTGTACGCATCTTTGGGTGTTGCAAAAGACGAAGAAGAAGTCAGAAATGAAAGAAGTTCGTACAGGACAGTAGCGGGCATGACGTTACAGCGAAGTCCTAACGCTGTGAATCCATGTTTGTCTTTTCTTAGGTCGAAGATCTAGTGAAAGTGAACAGCGTACCCTTGATAAGACTTCTTCTACCAGTTTGCTGCTCGACGATGAGGAAAGAAAGTATCGGCGACGCTCACGCATTCCCGACTTGGTTCGAACATTGAAGTACGTTAAACAGTAATGCCATCCAATCGTTTGATTAACGGCGTAGGAAAAGACCTCTTTGTCCATTGGAGATTATTTCCAGAATCGCGATTGTCAGATTAAGTGACATTAAGTCTTACTTTCCGGGTGTGTACGGCTGTTCAACTTGTCGTGCAAATTCCTTTAAGCCAAAATGGTACTTCATAATCTTGCAGTTTGCGCTTATCATCTTAGTCTTGCTAGGAATTAAATTGTCACTCATGTGTGCGTTTTTAATTCATGACTTGTAACCGCCTTTCCAAATGTATGTCATTGCATGAAGTCAAGTTCACGTGGAAATAGTGTCTTTCGTCCGCAACAATTTGGAATGCCCCCATTTTCCATTTGTTCAGGTGAGCGCCAGTGAGCGAATTGAGGGGTTCTTCATTTTCTCTTTTTGGTCTGTGTTTGGCTCTTCATCGAATATAACTTTCGTCGGAACAATCTAGGTTTCTTCAAGGATAGCTCTAATGCAGCCATTCTCAACCTTTTCTGCTCTGGGCCCCCTTGGAAGCTGTCCTCGGGTGCCAGGCCCCCCTTTTCCTATTGGTCAATTAATTTTCGCTTTCTTTGTGTAGCAGCCAATCATTTAACAACAACAAACTGCTAGGAACAAATTAGTGCACTGATACAATGCGAATATGCAATTGTCAAATTATTTACTGATGACAGCCAAGGAACTAAGCATTTCGACAAAGTGAGAGAACCTTGAAAAGGGTACACAGAAAGAACTATTAAACTAATGAGACCCTTGAGGTTGACACTTTTTCGCAAGTTTCATTATCTCTGGCTCCAAGTTAGACAATGACAGTCGCAGATCGCCTCTGGCCGCGACATCCATTCGGTTCCTAGATTTTGTTAAGGCAACTACCTTACTAAATCCGCACTCAACTAAATACGTTCAGGGAAACGCTATGAAAAAGGTTTGGACCTTTTCCCACAATGCTGGAAATTTGTTTGGCAAATCATTCTTTGCCCAAAATTCTTTTCCAGAGTGATTAAATTGGCGACGTGCAGATGTGTCATTTTGAAGGTCAATAAAGCTCTCTTGAATTTCTGTCTCAACTTCAAGGGCTGAAACCTCAAATGGATCTGCAATCCAATCTGGGATATTCAAATTCAAGAGGTCGTAGAACCTTTCTCCCATGTCCTTTTGAATTTGCTTCATGTGATTCACATAAACCAGTAGGTCATCATCTTTCACTTCTTCTGCGATGGTCTTCAGGTTTGAGAACTGCAAAAATTCCCGACGGCCTATATTATGCCAATAGACCTCGAGTTTTTTGAGAAAAAGAGACGACTGCCATCTTGCTGTCCATGAGATTATTATATCTGCCCTGTAGTGCTCTGTTTACGAAATTGAACTTCTCGAAAATGTCTGCGAGATAGAATACATCCGCTTTAGCGTCAATGAATTTGTCTCAGTATTCCTTATCATACATGAGGGCAACTGTCGTTTTCCATAGTGCAACAAAACGCTGAAGGCA
This sequence comes from Trichuris muris, assembly GCA_000612645.2. NCBI lineage: Eukaryota > Metazoa > Nematoda > Enoplea > Trichinellida > Trichuridae > Trichuris > Trichuris muris. The sequence goes on from CBXJ02000086.1 coordinate 9,340,255, forward strand.
ATTTCCTCTTGAGAACCACCTAACTTCGGTATGTAACAGTACCGTGTCAAAGTCTTCGTTATTTTCCTCACAAAGTTGAAGGAAAAGACGATTCTGGAGTGCGTGGGATTTGATGTAATTCGCAACTTGAATGACAACCGAGAGGGAACGGTTTAGATGTGATCCTAGCTTCTTCGACACTAAATGGACACTCTCTATGGATGACGCAATGAATAGTGAAAACGGAAGGTAGGACTGCTTTCAGATGGGTTATGAATCCACTATACCGAACTACCATGGAAGCAGCGCCATCAGTCGCGCAAGCAATTAAATTCTGGAACGGAATGTTCTTCTCACTAAAATAGTTTCGAACTTCTTCAAACACCGTCAGTCCCTTAGTATCAGACCTAATTCTTCTGGCAAACAACATTTCCTCCATCAGCGTATTTGCATTTCACAACCTAACGTAAGCCATGAGCAGAGCGTCATTGTCTTGCAAAGTAGTTTCATCAATTTGCAAAGAAAACTTTTTCAACTGGAGTAAGGAAACCAACTGACCTTCAACGTCGTTTGCCATTTCCTCTATTCTCCTGCAAATGGTGGAGTTGCTCAATGGAATTGCCTGAACGGTATCCTTTGGGTTTAAATTCATGACATCGGACATTATTATGGACACTGAAGGCGAGATGAACAACACCGACATTGTGGGCATTCCCAGTTTGTGCGATAAGTTTACTAATTTTGTAAGACGCAACAGTGCCCTTGTCCAATTCCTGTGAGCACTGGCCTATAATTTGAGGCAGTGTCCCCCTTTTTTGAAGCTATCTCTCAGACAAAAAATATTCCAAAGGCTTGTCTTTGTTCTCTGGATGCACGCTAATCAAATGTTTCTTCAATTTGCAAGGTTTCATGCTCTCATTTGAAAATGAACACATGCACAGTAAACACATGGGCAATAGGTGGTCACGAGGAGACGGGACGAAACCGAATGCCAAGTACTCTACCGAATAACGCCAACTCTTCTTCTTTGCCAAGGAACTCATGAGTGATATCGAAACGGATGCTAACAAAATACGTGAACCGAGAAAAAAGGTACAGTGAATATACCGTCACAGGATGGGTAAGTCTGAATTTCGCACGTAGAGAAAATGCGATTCGGAAAGCAAATACGACGTATGGTGAGGGATTGAAATAAATTGTTTCTCCGTTACACTCTACCTAATTACGTTTGCCACGGCCTCCCTGAGTCCCTCCTGCCCCTCCTCCCAGGAAATTTTCAATTTCAGCCCCCCCTGACATTCTCTCGCCCCCACGTAGAGAATGGCTGCTCTGATGTCCAGTCGGATTGAGCTAAATAAATGGCGAGTAAGAAACAGCGCTTGGGCTTTTTGGAAAAATACATTTCATTGCACAAGCATCGTTGGAAGTTATCGAACTTAACGATTGTGCTGGCTCTCCCTTAACCGTTCACAAGGGATAATCTTTGAGAACCCGGCTATCTGTTTTATGAGCAGTGGTGTTGAGTTAGGTTTTCCAAGTTGGAATAGCTTCGCTAATTCAGGTCACTTTAGATTTTCGTCCATTTACGCAGGTATTAGATTTTTGAGTTTGATGAATGGCGTTCCTTTGTCACCGTCAGTGCAAGCTTAGCGCATCCGTACAGTGTTTCTATGGGCAGAAAGAATATTTTCTGAAGAATAGTCGATTTTTGTCGACGGGATGATCGTTCATGCTGTCACTGATATAGTAGACATCCGATCAAATAAATAAATTGTTTATTTTGGCTTTTAATCGCGGATCTCTCGGCGCATAACTGATCCCATCTTCAGCGTGTATGGGTACGGTGTTCATGAAGGTACTTGTATTTGCAGCTTCTTATGGTGGTGGGCTAAACAAATGTAAAAAGTATTTTACTTGTACTAAACTTGTCGAATGCTCGATCGTTATTGGTGATATCCACGTTACTTCTAAGTCGGTGCATTTATTACTGTAGTTTTTGAGCTGTTTTTGAAGAAATGTTTATTTTAACCTTGATTGTTGCTGCATCCAGTTGTAATAATCACGTACGTCAGTACAGATCTCGCAGAGAATACTGACATTTTTGTTGACTTACGTTATACCAAGTAAGTTGGAATATGTTTGAATGGTCTGTGCCACAGGCCTCCCTCTTAGTACGTCTTGAGCTAACGTCATTTGGATGTATGTACAACCGTGCATTAATATTAACGAAGCAAACCGATGTTAACAGTTTATCGGCCAGGATAAACCAGTGGATCTTAATGTTAGCTCTGTCACGCTACTCTTGGCAATGACGGAGCACCTATAGGACCTCTCAGCTCTCATTTGCTTCAAATGAGAGAATTTCGTTTTTACGCAAGCAGTGAATGCATGCCTGAACGTGGGGCCGTTTGCCAGTTGCGTTCTTGAGGTGCGAATTTGCCAAATAGTTTGTTTCCCAATTAGTGCAGCCACGTGCCAACGCCTTGCAGTCGAAGCAGCAATGGCGACGAATATCTATGGTGAAGTGAGTTAGCGAAATGGAGCTGTCTGTGAATGCGTTCTGTTGCTCGTTAACCATTGACACTTAGGAACGTTTCGGCTTTTGAAAGTTGAAAGGGAGCTGAGTTCTCAGTGTGTACATCTTGACTACTCGTTTCCATGCTTTTGAGAATTTTGGTTATAGCTGTACTGATAAGAAGGTGAGCGCGAGCGTCTTCATGTAAATTTGAATTTATGAAATTGATTGCAGTTGTCAGCTGTGTTTGACCTTCAATGCAATGCAATCGTTGTCCGTTGAGCATGATTAAGCGCTGTTGTCATTTTATTTCGAAAATAATCGTTGTGATGTCCTTAGCCGGACACCTACGTTTGATTAATATTGCTCGTGAATGCAACCGTGAAAATATAGAACACGGCCAAGTCAACCCGTGAAATTACACACGTTCCCTTACGTAGCTTTCGAGAACTCCTTGCGTTCTCGTCCTTAGCGTAAATATAAACAAATAAACAAACGCGGAAGTTATATCATGTCCGAGAGTCCACTTTAAACTCTCCTGTTTAGTTGTATCTTTAAGTGGAAACTTTCTTTAAACCAACCGTGTAATTTTCCTAATTGTGAATTTCACATTGGCAACAGCCTGTTAAGGTGGTCACTATATTCCAAGTATCACTAATAATATATCCGTCCTCCCTAGTAAATCAGGGATTATGGCGGATAAACAGTGCTTCTTTAACCTTCCTAACAAAGTAGCTGTTCTCATTACGAAGTGTCATAATTCTCAAACTGTCATCTGGTTCCGGACAGCTTACCACATGTTCGACGACTGAGGATCCATTGATACATTCAACCACGACCTCATTGGGATCTTTCGTTTGTCCAGGTCCCGTAATTGGTTCCCCTCTAAGTCTTTTTTCCGCGTTTCGAAACCTCTTAGTACCTTCGAATGTGCTCGCCTAGAAGATTAAAATTAATGGAGGTTCAGGTGGTTTTCAACAGTCTGAACAATTTGAGATCTATACTTCGCTCAGACATTAATAAACCCAGACCGGAAGACAAACCAGGTGCGGTCTATCTCATTAAATGCAGTTGTGGGGCATCCTGTTTTGGTGAAACGGGACACAGTATGAACCTCAGGTTTGGTCAACATTTGGCAGGTATTAAGAGGTTTCGAAACGCGGAAAAAAGATTAAGAGGGGAACCAATTACGGGACGTAGACGACCACAAACGAAAGATCCCAATGAGGTCGTGGTTGAATGTATCAATGGATCCTCAGGCGTCGAACATGTGGTCAGCTGTCCAGAACCGGATGACAGTTTGAGAGTTATGACACTTTGTAATGAGAACGACAACTTTGTTAGGAAGGTTAAAGAATCACTGTTTATTCGCAATAATCCCTGCTTTAATAGGGAGGAGGGATATATTATCGGTGATATTTGGAATATGATGGCCTCCTTAACAGGCTGTTGCCAATGTGAAATTCAAAATTAAGAAAATTACATGGTTGGTTTAAAGAAAGTTTCCACTTAAAGATACAACTAAATAGGAGAGTTTAAAATGGACCCTCGGACATGATATAACTTCCGCGTTTGCTTGTTTGTTTATATTTACGCTGAGGACGAGAACGTGAGTTCTCGAAAGCTCAGTAAGGGAACGTGTGTTAATTAAACGGGTTGACTTGGCCGTGTTTCGTCAATAAAGAAATGAGATCTTACCCTGTGTTCAGAAACCCTCTGTTTAACGTGAAAATATGGGTTATTTTCGAAAATTCGCTTGAAAACGTAAGTTTGCGAATAAATAAATTTTTCGCATTTTGGTTTGCCACAAACTTCTGTCGGCCATTGGTAACTGCAAACATCGCCGTAGCTTCTTTTGAACTGTTTGTTGTAAGATCTGAAAGCAATATTTGTGGAAGCGCAATTTTATTGTTCTGACATCAACTTTTAGAGTACTTTCCATTCTTTAATCCGCATTGTCAGCACAACTTTGTCGAGCTGCTTTTTTGAATGGTCTTTTAACAGACGCCGTTGCTTGTTGTGCGTCCCTGTTTGACCCTTTTGGTTTTGCTCTTCGTGAGAAGAATGAACGCGCGCCTACGTAGGTGACAGCAGCGTTAGTCCATGTCTTTTATAAAATCGCTTTTGGACGTTTTTCACATTTAACGTGGCATGATGCCATTGATCACGTCGCCTCAATTACAGCGTTTCTTTCATTTGAAGTCATTTTGTTTTTTTGATGAATTGCTTGTTCGATGCACTTGTATTTTTTTAAAAAGTGACTATGCTTGCTCTTTTCCACTTATTTAAACGCTGCTTATGCGACGTGCTAACGTCATGAACAGTGTCGCCGGCGTCGCGTAGTTGCCTCACCGGGAACGTATTCTAAAATTCACTTCATCCTTCCATTCTGAGGTCGTGTTCAACCAATTGCTTGACTTCAATTTGCTTAGCAAGCAAGTAAGTGCCTACGTCCGCCGTCTTAGAAACACTGCTCTTAGGTATAATCAAGTGCTGAAGTTCAGTACTAAACTTAATACTGTTGGAATTCAACGATATCGTTTTGATTGTGCACCCTGCATGCGGAAAACAGTTAATCTTATTTTCGTTGTTATAAACGCCGTGTTCTAGCGCACTGTATATCCATTCATATTTGTATTGGCTTTCGTCGCTGCCTAACGTATATGAACGTTGGTTTTCAGGTCAAAACTCCTACCGAGAAAGCCTCAGTTCAAAGGCAGCTTTCATTGTCACCGCAAATTGCTGATCTTCCTACTCTTCGTCATTGGATTCTTTGTTATCCTCGTGCTTACCGATCGCCTGCATGGATTGAAGCTGCCGGCGGATGATGTGTTTCGAGACCCTAATGTCCGGGTCGGCAAGAATGACTAGCGTTTCTGTCGTTTATTATGCGCTAAATGTTTTCTGGGTCCCAAATTTGAACATTGTCGTTGTCACTATACGGGAAGCATTAGAGTTGGCCGGTTGCGAACCTTGCCTTTGGCAATGCCCATCTGAGCGCACTTTGCCCTACGTTGCCTTCCCTTTGGAAGAACAATTTTTAAAAACGTTAAGTGGATCATCTGCGATGTTGACCGTCGGTTCGCCCGCGACGGCCGTCAGTACTCGACCGCAATATATGAATGGGTCCTATTTTGTTGTTGCAGGTAATTCGGTTGTATGAATTTAGTCCGTTGAGAAAAGCGTTCCATTGAACGATGAAGTATCCATTCGTTTGTCCGTGAGTGCCTTCCACAAAAATCAGGTGATGAATACCTGTGGGCTTGGAACTCTTTGCGTGGGCAGTTTTTGCCGTGCTTATGCGTTTCGTTGCACAATTTAAAAATTCAGAAGGCCGACACAGGTGATACCGCCACCTTCAGTGAGCATATTTGAACTCTCCGTGACGATGGTGTCGCAAATGCGCGTGCTGGTGAAAGTCAAGGTCAGAACGGTTATATAATGCGTTTCCTTGGTAAAATACCAAGAGCCGAACCGGAAGGCGGTGGCATAGAGATCTGATTTCGCACCTATTTGTGTCATGAAAACTTTCGTTCGATGTCTTTGAAAGGTCGCCGACCCTGCGCCTGCGCTTGGTGCCGTCGTGCTCCATACGGATGAACGCATTCTTGCGTCACGGCGATTTAGTTGAAGAGTAATCGAACTGCCGTTTTCTCCATCGGAACTTTCCGCCGAGACGATAGCACTCCGTTTGTTGCAGGGCGCTGCAATGTTCGGAAAAAAATTCGATCCTTCTGTGCTCGGCCTCTCTATCCTAATTGCAGTAATCCATTGCCTTGGTAAGTCTGTCCTCCATTTTTGCCTTTCCCATTGCCACTTTCTACTTTTAATTCGCTCAGTCGTTCCGCATGAACCTGTTGAAAATTGAGTTGCATTGACAGCTGATATTAACGGTATATCTCAAATTCATTGCGCCCATGCCTTCGGGTTGCTTTTTCCTAGAGCCATAGACGCTAAGAAAGCTTGTTTGTTGCGAAAGAAACTACAGGAACGTCGGTACACCACTTTCTGTGCCATTACGTCCTGACAAAGGGGCAAGGAGTGTATCTTTCTTATTCTTTAGCAAATAGTTGTTTTGAAATCCAATCATGGCCTGCTGAAAGCGATTAGCTATTATTGCACCATCCTTTGAAATAAAGTTCATTTGTGCTGCTTACGGTATTTGTGTGACTATTTCAATATTTTCGACGAAGGTATGAAGCCGTTCACCACTACCTGTGCCATTGCTTTCAGATGGATCTTCGATAAATCCCTGCGATAGGCAGATATACAGGTCGGAATGCCCGCCTGGTCCGGACGGCACCTCGAAGCCGTCCCAGTTCGTGCTGCGGTACTACAGACGCGGCGCGCAGTGCGTTTCCTACCCTTACGGTCTCTGCTCGACGAGCGGCCAACCGTCCCTCTTCAAGTCTAGATCAGAGTGTCAAAGGCACTGTCTTTCCGTAGCTACCACTGAATCTCCATTACCAACGACCGGCCAGATCTCAGCAACGGAGTGGTCGACTCGTTCGTCAACCACAGTTGCCGCTTCGAGCACGGCAACGTTCCGTGCAAGCACCCCAGCGGTGTCGGAACGCCCGACAGGGTCATCTACGGAATGGAAAAGAAAGTTTCAGAAGAACAACGATGCCAGGAAGTCCAGTGAGCATCTTTCTGACTTAAAGCAGCGCATTGCAACTTTCGCTCGTGAACGAATGTATGTGTTTCTTTAAATGGCCAAACTGGCAAGCTAAAGTGGGATTGAGAAAGCTGTTTCTAACCGCACGATCGTTCTCCTTCCAGCGGTTCATATTGACGCATTGGGTTCGTAGGCGTGAACATGCGGCGCTGATATGAAGTTTTCCCTGTTTTACAGATGCCTGCTGTAGCTGTACATGTGTTAGCATGCGATTTTCTCTTTCCTTTTTATAATTGCGTTTCGGTCCTGTTATTTGAAATTGCTAATTTAATTTGGAATTTCGCTCCAGCTTCGCCAAAGTTACGTTTGCACGCCGCTATATCTGCTAGAGCTTGTAGATCATCCGACAATGTTTGCAATTTTAAACCAACTTTTGGAGTCGGGCGGTTGCAAGTGTTCGTTTGTGTTTATTCTTTTCTCGTAATCGTCGTTTGCACATCTTGTTTCGTATGCAGAGTGTCGGCTGCAGCGGATGGAGGCGCTGCAGGCAAGTCGAAATTCCTCAGGATCAAAGGTATCCATCAGGACGGCCTTCCTACCCGAATGTCTTGCCGACGGCAGATATCAGCCGATCCAGTGCGACTCCTTTTCCCTTTCCTGCTGGTGCGTTGATCAGGATGGGTTCGAGAAGCCGGGTAGTCGACTCACTGGTGGTCATCGACCTGACTGCGCAGGTGAGCGATCGACAAGTACGATTGTTTCGCACGGTTTGTAAACGTCAAAGAATTCATGATAAATTGTTTCAACGTCCTTTCCTCCTTGGAAATGTGACTTTGCTAATGCTGGTTGACAATCCAAAGTTTACCGTTCTCTCGAGTCGTATCACGCATTTGTTTCACATGTCCTTGGAGCGTTGTACTTTGGTAGTTTGGGAATTTGCATCGTTACGCGTGCAAGGTGGACTTGGCGTCGAAAAGTCGCGTTTTACTTAGGGAAAAGAGCGAACTGTTTTTTTTTTTTGAGCGTTTCGCGCCATTAAGGAGATAGTTTCAGTCGAACCTTAGCGGATACGTCAGATTAGAGACGGTTATTAATTACCGAACGGTTATTAATTTCTGGTATGCCTCCAGCAGCTGTGTCCGCATGGCCGGTAAAATGATATCCGCCTGTTATTATAAATTTTAAAGTTGCTAAAACAATTATTGGTAATAGATACGCAATCAGGAACAGTTTCCGCGCATCATTATTGCTTCCTTTGTTTAGACCAAGAAGTTTCAACTCCAGTGTACAGACTGGACGAGAGGTGCCTCGAAGCTCCGGAACCAGGGCCTTGCAACGACCGCTTGGAGCGTTGGTATGGCAAGTTAACTGCCACTGCTTTCGTCTTCAGTTACCTTGACTTCCTTGAGGCATTTCGATGCGGAAGACAGGCGTTGCAATATACTAATATACGGAGGATGCGGCGGTAATGGCAACAATTTCCCGACAAAGGAGATATGCGAGAAGAAGTGCAATGCCGCAGTTGCTGTCAACAGACTTTGCCCCGACTGGTCGAGCGTTTTGACTGACGAAGACGGCGTCGCCTTCGAGTGCCTGACGAAGACTTGTCCATTGGGTTATAAGTGTTTCGTCTCGGGAAGCGAGGGCTATTGCTGCGCCAACGCGGACACCAACGGTTCGAAGAGTCACATTGTTGCGTTGTTGAACTTTTTCGCCTGTAGATCTTGCCGCCCCTTTGCTGTTCGAAGACGAATCCATATGCAAATTTCCTAAGGATCGTGGTCCGTGCGGAAATTTCGACCTTCGCTTCTTCTACGATGTCGACGAGGGCGAATGCCGATATTTCTTCTACAGCGGTTGCGGTGGGAACAGAAACAATTTTAAATCGTTGGCGGAGTGCCAGAAGTTTTGCATGCGCGAACTTAAATCGCCAAGTGTCGAGGACACGTTGCCCACCACGGCGCAGGTTCTTTTCGAGAAACCGCCCAAGGTGGAAAACAAGTGCAACTTTCCAAAGGACGCCGGACCTTGCAAGGAAAGCCACCAACGCTGGTATGCAGCTCGCGCTGAGCGTCTCAATCCAACTTCACGCCAGTTTAGGTACTACAACACGGTTAATGAGAAATGCGAGCCCTTCATCTACAGCGGATGCGGGGGAAATCCGAACAATTTTGAGAGCATGCTTGGATGTCAGGAGACTTGCCTTGGTAAGCAGTGGGGAAACGTTCACAGGGAATTCCGCTTTGGTTCTGCAGAACTCGATGCGGACATTTGTAAGCACCCACCAAGCGTTGGCTCGTGCACCGGGCGGCTACAACGATGGTACTTTGATCGGTTGACAAGGGAATGCAAGATGTTGATTTACACCGGATGTGGAGGGAATGGCAACAATTTCGAAACGCAGGCTAGCTGCGAAAGGCAATGTTTCCCAGGTAGGCTCAAGCCAGTCCTTGACGCGCCCTGTCGCCAGCGGCTTCAGTGCTTTCCTCTGTGCAGAGTTGGCCAGAAGTGTAAGCCCAGTTCCGCATCCAGTTAAGGTATCGATGGTTTCCCACAAAGGTGAGCCGAAGGCTACGGTAGGCTGAAAGCGGGTTTCGGGCTATTAACCAGCATCCCGCTTTGGCGCTTAGCGTTTGGGACCAACCTTACTGGGGATGTCGGATTGGTGCCTTTCTTATAGTCCTGCCAACCATTCTGCCGTTGAACCGTTGCTTTCACCCAAAAAGCGCCGGCTCTTGCGCCGGTCGGTTTCTTCGTTGGTATTACGACGAACTTGAAGAGACGTGCAAATCGTTCACGTACTCCGGATGCGGAGGCAATGGCAACAATTTTGAAAGCCATGAGATTTGCGCAAACACCTGTCCCAACGGTGAGCTCGTACATGTGTAACGGACTTCACGCGGTTTTCCCAAGGCGCGCAAACCCCCGATGCATAAAGTGCACTCACTGATTCCACTTTGTAGCGCATTCAACGCGCGCTCTACGTGGCTGTGTAGCGTAAGAAATTCAATATGCTGTATGTTTTTTAGATATTTGATTTACTAGAAGTCATTTAACTGTATGGTTCTTTGCAGCGGGTTCATTCCGAAAGCTCCGTGTCGTTAGGTGACTTTTAGTAAAGCCAACGGTATTACTAGCGTGTAAACGCTTGTAAATATGAAACAGAGTTCTGTTACAAATTCTGTGTGTACTACGTCTTTGTTCCAATGAAAGAAAGCGTGAAATCATTTGCCGCCGTTTCATATAGGCGTCATGTTGGACATTTTCTTAAGCTGAGACGAAATCACACGGCGGTGATTTGGACGGTCTCACGCGTGGAATAGTTTCTTCTGCAGTATTCGTTGCATCACTGGCTTTCCAACCGACGCAATCGTTTTTCTAATATATGCGCAGTATACTGGCCAGTAGTAAGAAAAGTTAAGCGCAAACATTTGGCTCAGCATTTCTGGCTTGTTGCTAGAAGTTGTTTTCTTGCTTGAAAATTATTAATGCAGCGATCAAGGGTTGAACTTCTGTCGGGCTTCGAATTACGTTGCAATGCCAAAGCGCGCATAGTTGACAGGTCGTACCGAACAACAAGGAGGCATGTTTTATTTTGAATGCTTGAAGGTCAGGCGTCGTAATGAAATATTGCTTCTCGGTTTTGTTCATTTTGTAATGCACTTATATGCGTGAACTGTTTGAAACGCAACAATGTCGCGCAGTTTGAACATCGTAGTTCTCGGTGGTTTTGGCAGCATTGATAGTTTTGATATTAGCAGAATAGTGGTCGCTAGGCGATACCGTGGTTGAGTGCGTTAGACCGTGTTGCAGCGTTTCAGTCTTAGATACTCATGCTTGTTTGAGCTTCTTGATAGCAGTTTTGGTCCTTACAAAAAGCCAAAGCGCCGAATATAATGAGTCCGTGCTTATGTGCATACTTTTCGAAAGTTGTGCGTAGGATTGCTTCTAACGAGACCATGAAGCTTCGTTGGGAATAGCTGCAAATTGAGATGTGCTCATTCTGATGATGGGGCACTGTGTTTCAGGAAAGTGGCGTGAAATGCGCATGATAAAACAATATCTTCAATTAATGGTATGTTCTTATTATTGCGTTGTTCCGTACTCTTACATTCTCAAGAGCTTTTGAATGTACGTGAATATTTTACGTCTGAAGTAGACCTCGCGTGTGCAATTTAGTTTGTCAACCTTAATACTGACTGCAAGGACCTATTTATTTTAGCAAAGAAACCACCAGCAACGACGACATTTGAAACAACGCCCACAATGACTACGCTTCCATTCAGAGGTACAGTTGTAAGATTGTTCTTTATTCGTTCACTTCCGTTTTGAATCGCAAATCAGGAAAAGAGTGCTCTAGTAACGTGGGGTTGGCTACAATGCCAGTAGGTGCACCACCGTTTGGATATAGAACATTTCAGACTGCCCCAAGCCAGAGCACGGTGTGCAGTGGGTTTTGACTTCCGTCATCATCCGTTTGACTGGGGCCACAAAATTCCTTTTATTTTTTCTCCTTTATTCTGCTTAATGGGTTTCTCATAGATGACACTTCTGATGCGCCTTCCAATCCCTGCTTTCATCCTCGCGATCCTGGGCCATGCAGAGCTTCCCATCGTCGATGGTTCTACGATGCCAAGGTGAACATGTGCCATCCGTTTACCTACGGAGGCTGCGCCGGGAATGCGAACAACTTCGAGACGTTCGCCTTGTGCATGGTCAGATGCGGACCAGGTGAGGTGACGAAGCGTGGTCACATCTAGAAGGACCGCTTACTTGCAGACGTTATGTCCAGCCGGTGTTTGCATCCGGCCGATCGCGGCGATTGCAGCGGTCACTTCGTACGCTTCTACTTTGACAGCGGTTCCAAAAGTTGCAAGGAATTCGTTTACGGAGGATGCGGTGGAACGGGAAACAATTTTTCTACAAAGCAAGAATGCCTGAAAGCGTGCAGCAGTACCGAAGCAGGTTCTAAACGCTTGCATTTTCCTTGCACATTTTTGTGCGATTTGCTTATCTTAGATAAGGACGTGAAACAATTTCTGAAGATGGAGCACAAGCCGGTGTCGATTCAGCGTACGATGATTGCCCATTTTATGCTTTATCTGTTTATGGCCACGTTTCAGCAACGTTAATGTTACCAGCCGAAGACAGTTGCAAACAGCCAAAGGCGCGCGGAAACTGCAACAGATACGAATTGCGCTATTTCTTCAATACGCTTGCCGGCAGATGCGAATTCTTCTTCTACAGCGGATGTGGTGGAAATCAGAATAATTTCAAAACGCTTAGCCAGTGCGAACTGTTCTGTTCAAAAAAGCGACCCAGTCCCCTGTTGTTCGGCTCCTCAGACGATGCTACGCCTTTCGCGAGCGATGCGTACGGTAGCACCGATCCTGTGCATTCGCCATCTGCAAAAGTCTATTCTCCAAGCACCAACCTTCGTAGCGACAGCTATCATATACAAGATGCTTCAACGGCTTCTGCGATGTCGCGGTATTCTGGACATTCCCAAACTACAGCCTCCATACTAAGCGGAACAGGAGAAGGAACGTCATACGCTTTTCTTCCGCCCGGCTACAAGGAACCGTCTCTTCTAGCTCAGTATACTGGAAGTACGCCTTCGCTTCCGCAAATGCCGGGGCGCTATGTTACTGCGCCTGCTTCTCCTCCTGCTGGTAGGCCAACGCCTACGTATGGTAATCTGTTGAACGCTTAAAACAACATCGTAATACTTGTGCGGAGAAATTATTTAGGCGGTCCGGTAGGCTCTGAGGCTTCTCTGCAGCCGCAAGAGTATGTTTTACCGGTACGTGAACCTGGGGAACATCCGTTGCAGCCAGCCTGGTCAGATGAAGACACGGAAGCCCCGTCGGTCGCTCAGAGCGCCTTTGCTCAGAAGGTTGCTGGGACCACCCCTAGGCTGGAACCGCCACCTAGGTCGCGACCCCAGCCGCCAGGTGCGCCTGGAAAACAGACAGGTGGAGTTGGTACCTCGTTTAAGCACAAATGCGACTACCCCGTGGAACGAGGCCCATGCAGCGGTCAGCTTAGGCGCTGGTGAGCGGCGGCATCAGTACTTGTCTTACGGGGATCTACCGATTGCGTGGAAAATTTATTTATAGGTACTGGGACAAGGGGCAATCGAAATGTATGTCTTTCACGTACGGTGGTTGTCGCGGAAATGCGAACAACTTTGGAACGGAGGCTAAGTGCCTTTCCGAATGCAAAGGTGGGAGCGGCCCTCCGCCTGGCCGCAGCATGACCTGCATGCGTTGAAGGTTTGCCGGCTCACGTATGTCATCATCCGAAGGACGTGGGCGTTTGCAAGGGCTATTTTCGACGGTGGCATTTCGACTCAGGCGCGGGAAGGTGCAAGCAGTTTGTTTACGGAGGTTGCGGTGGCAACGGAAACAATTTCGCCACTTTGCAGGAATGCAGAACAGCGTGCTTACGAAGTAAGGCTTACCTTTCCTACTTTTCGTTGTCCATTCTTATTGTTTCGCATAGGCGCAAGCACTGCGGAAGATACAACTGCGGAATACGCGCCATTTCCTCCGGCAGGCGGGGATCTGTGTAGGCATGGTTGTTTATCAGTGGAAGGGCTTTGCGAATCTGAATTTTAAGCAAAATATGGAATGGAGCAGTCCCCAACCGAAGCTGCTCATGCCGTTGTTGCCACGAAACCGCAAGGGGCTGCTGAACTGGGTGTTTACGGCACAACTGATTCTGAATATGTTCGAACACGCATCGACGGAGCTGTAGAGCCGTACAGTGAACATGTGGTCCATGAGAGTAAGATATTTTTGCTGCCTCAGGGCGATAAGGCATTTTAGTTCAAAATATTTTCGTTCTCGTGATAGTGGTATTGATTTCGCGAATAGCTGCGCGTCTTGTAGAAGCAGCAATGTGTAAGTTATTGTTAAGTAGTATTAGTCCCTTATATATTTGAAGTATGTTGTGCTGTGACCTTGTTTGCACCAATGCTGCATTGGCGCAAACTGAACCACAACCAAAAGAATTTTATCTATAAGCGGGAAATGATCGTATAAGATGTGGTAGGGCCTACAGTTGCGAATGTTAGACGGCTGGCATGCAGGGGATTATGCAAGACACTTGAATAGTATCCGCAGAGAAAATAAAAAGTTGAGAAAAATATGCGCCCGAGACTATCGTGAGCCACCAGAACATCCAGTCAGCTTCAAAATTGGTAGTCGAATGATTAATAGAGAGCGTAGTTCACATGCGAGGTTATGTCGCAGGATATTGGTGAAGTTTGTGTTAATACGATGGACGTTGCGCTTCCTGCTGGAAATGTTCCCATTTCAATGTTTCTTTGCAGCGTGATATCAGCATTTTGACCGGGCACTTTGCTTTCAGCCTCTACTGTTCCAACTGAGGTCACCGCTCCCCTTGAAGGTTAGCCTTGTTGGGATGCTAATGTTTTTTGGTTTGACGTAATTAATTTTTAAGAGGAACATATGGAGAAAGTTCGAAATGGCGGTTAGTGATTCTGCTCTTGCTCTCACTCGCCGCATGATTTCTTCTTCGTAGAAGTGTTCGCCACGGAGCAATATTTCCCAACCAGTAATACCTGCCGCCAAAGTTAGATGCACACACAAGTCTTTTTGATTTAGCAACGTCCGAGTCGGATTGCCTCATGCTGGCCAAGTGCCTACCCGGCTGGGTGCTTGTTGCTGACGAAAGGGGTTGCCAAAGATGTACGTATCCAACAAGTGTTACGCCTGCCCCTGAAACCGGTAAAACCACGAAACCATAATTACTATAAGGAAAGTTGCCTCTTCCAGTGACCACCCCGACCGTATCTGAGTGTCCCGAGGTCGTTGAATGTCCTGAACAACATAGCATGACCTTTGACACAGTAACGGGTTGCAAAAAATGCGAGTATGTACCGCTGAGCTTTCCTGAACCGCTTGAGCATGGTTTGTGTGTGTCTACAGTATTCAGATTTGATTTGCAAATTTTCTACGTTGTAGCAACATTAGAACCTGCGTCAACCGGGCTAAGTTCGAGAGCTCCGGAGGAAACAGAAGTCAAGAAATGCAAAGCTGCGGAAGATATTGTCTGCGACGATTTTTGCATGATGATCGCCGACGGTGACGGGTGCCCAATGTGCTTTTGCCCACAGGGTGAAACGACAGTTTCTGCGGTTGCTCCAACAACGGTACCGGTTACCGCGTCTGCGCGACCGGAGGTAGAAGCAGAAACAGAAACATCGTCTACTCCTGAGCCTGGTAAAATTGGATCTTTTATCTTCTTGTGGCATCTTAGATTTTTTAAACCACAGCTGAATGAATATGTTGCCAGTGCAATGCTTCATTGTTTAAATGAAATCTGTTTTCACGTAGAGCCTACTATGAGGACGCCTTGCCAAGATAAAATGATGCAGAAGAGTTGCCCGTTGCCCTGTCATACAATTACGGATCAAATCGGGCGCAGAAAGTGCGTATGCCCTGAAACAACTGAAGCGCCCGTGTTTGAAAGTAAGTCCCCACCTTGCGTGTGGCTTCCTTCTGAATCGATGCGTAGGCGGTTTGACTTGTCCAGGCAACGTAAGCTTCATATAATAACGGCAATATTTCTTAGCTTCAAAAATATTTTGGAAATAGCAACATTTTTCTAGCTTATCCAGCCAATGCGACAGGTCCGCTTGACTTTGCCAGCGTCGGACTCAAATGTACGGACCCAATGGTGGGTGCGCATGATTTGCGTGCGCCCCAGTCAATTGCCAAGTGATTTGCAGGACATTGGCCAGTGCCATGGGCCCATGGTTTCGCGCTATTGGTACAACAAGGGGACGAACGCTTGCGAAGAATTTGCGTATAGCGGTTGCGGTGGTAATCGCAATCATTTTTACTCCAAGGAGGAGTGCGAAGCTCATTGCGTGAGGCTAACTGAACCAAGTGAGAATGGCTTTGTTGAAACGGGTATTTCAAGTTAGCTATTGCTTTGCTCCTTCAGGCTATTCTCCTGAACCACCGGGACCAGTGGGACTACCTGCCGCCGTTCCGCAGGGTCCCCCGACTGGTAAACGTTTGCTAAATTGCTTGTTTTGACAATTCGAACTGTCATTTCAAGAGCCGTCGTACTTGCCTCCAGGAACTTCATTGAATTCTCCCGGTGCGGCCCCCCTTCCGCCTGGCGTGGGCAAGTGTAAGCATTGTTGGTAGTTTTAAAGCGCATATTTTTAATGCTATTTGCCCCAAGTTTTGTCGCGTAACACAGCGATACGAAAGGCCAATTCTTCCTCGTTTGAGAAATGGAATAGTTCAGAGTAGGATGAACAGTTTTAGTCTCAATAGCTCGTGGATGAAATATGCAATAATGCGTGAGCATGAATCAATAGTGCGATGACTATTACTTGCGTTAGTTCAATACGCATCAATTGTTTTGCATGATCTGCAAATTTCATAGAACTGCATTTGAAGACTAGACTTTGGCTAAAACGAAGCAGTAGTTGCGCAACGGGGTGTACGTTTGAATTTCCCATTCTTAATTTATTCATCAACTGTTTGTTCTGCGCATTTAGCTGAATGGGGATATGCCACAAGCAAGTTAAGTAATTTTGCCTTTGTGTGTATGCAACCGGAGGAAGTACCTTAGGAGGTCATTCATTTTCGCGAATAATGTTCTGTTGGGAACAGTTGAGGTTGCAATTCCTGTGGCTTGTTTAGGTAGGCATTTTTCCCCTGGTAGTTGATCCTGTTGGTGGTGTCCATGTGACCGTGTACTTGCTTAGGATTTGGAGAATATCTGTGTTGATCGCTGGGTCCTTGTTGTAAGCTTCATGAATTGCCTGCTGTCATATTGCTTAACGTGCTGCCTCACGCGTGTCCATGTTTTGGGTCTGCTCTTCAGCCCTCGAAGAGTGAAGCGTAATCTCCATGCGTGGTTATGAAAACGCTTCTTGTAATTTGTTAATGTAATTGCTTTATCAAAGAGCCTTTTTTCCTCACGGGGCTAAATGTAATGGCTTTCGTTATTGTAATGCACTGGGTAGTACAGAAGTTGGTGTACGCCCGTTATTTAGCGTATGAAAGTTAACTTTCTCAAATCCTTTCTTTTATTTACGGAAAATTAATTATTGTTTCCATAACAGGCGTTTTAGTTTTAATTCTTCTTCCGCGTAGCTGTTAGCTGGTTTTTTAAGCAACTTTGTCTGAGGGACCAGCCGCGTCCCGTCAGGAAACTCCTTTTCGTCTGAGGAACTAACATGTCGTTTCAGCTAGCTGCTTTACTTTCCATAGGACTTGACTGTCTCATGCCATATTTTCATGTCATTTCATTATGGATAATTCACCAGTTGTCGGCATCTCATAAGTAATTTTCGACATCTTTGGGCATTATTTCAGGCCATCTGGTGCTTGTATACTTATGTAATAAACGTTAATTTAAATATTTTGTTCACTTTAATTTATATTTATCATCTTTATTTACTTTTCCTGGAAGCAGCTGCTTTTAGAGAACAGGATCCACCTTATAAAAGTATATATCCGTCGTTTTCTTGTTCTCATTGGTAAAATTTTAGATGCTCCCTCACAGCTGGCGCCACCGGAAATTCGACCTTTCGGTATGCGTCCATTCTGCCGTTTCTAACTACTCGTTGCTTTGCATTCAAGCTCCTGGCCCCGCTGCCTTTCCCCAAGGACCCTCTCCTACTTTTTCTCCTAGTTCCGTGCCAGAACAGCTACGACCACGTAAGCAAGAAACACTTGTACCTCTTCTGTTCTCATTAAGATTGCGAGTAATTTCTTTGTATTCGACTCAATGCCATAAGGGACCTTATTTCTTTGGGGAATGATTTATTCACTGCTGTTTTGCATTTTCTATGTTTCTTCCTTTGCATTCTTACGCGTTCATCGTTCTGTTTCATTGAAATCTGGTTCCATTCTGTCCTTACGTAATTATTAATGATGGGTGTCGCGCAAGCGCAAGCTCTTTTTGATTATTTTATATATATTAGTAACTTTTTGGGAGAACATGTATGTAAAATGCTACTGAAGTATATGTATCTATTTATTGACATGATTTTCATCATGACATCAGCAATCTATTTATGTTATGCGAAAGTTCATTGTAAATAGCGATGAACGTGGGTAGCTAACCACAGCTTTCTTGAGCAACTGTTTATATGCCGATATAGGTCGTGCTTTGTTTTCTCTAACGAAAGTGCAAGGAGGCCGAGATTTACGACTGAATCTATGCTCTGCACCGGAAGTACTAATTAGTTGCACGCTCTTCAGGTTGCCTTTTGATTTGTATTTTAGTTGTGCTAACCGTAGGACGTTGTAAATCATATATTCTTTTCCTTGCACAGTCTCTATAATGTCAGTAATATGCGGCACAATATGACACGTCCAGTAGGTTGGTAATATGTTTATTCAACGATGCGTTGAGAAGCGATCGCCTGTTGGTGGTGTGAAAGATCAGTTTTACGTTAGTAGTTCTACTATTAGTAAGTGATATTTTGTGAACACTGATAATTCCTTTCCACAAGGAAGGTGCGCACTTTGTAAGTAACCTTTTAAGTGGTCTATTGCAGTGTAATATTTTCGTGAATACTTGTTCATAAGTTCAAGTGTATTTGTCATGTTTGCATGATTTTTAAAAATTAATTTAGGAGATTTTAGTATGTGGTGCACTTATTCCTCCTGTTTGCACGGATGCGATGGTGCTGCATACTTAACATGTCGTCATTACTTTTCTGGAAAATAGTTATCAGCTTTCTATCGAATAGCACCGGAAAAGGTTATGACGCCTTTACGTCATTTGTTCCCGCATCCTTTCACAATCCCTGCAGTTCTTGGTCCGAACAGGTTGAAATTTCGAAAAATGAATGTTGCTCGATTTTTTCGGCTGTCAGGGCGCTCTGTCATGCTTCATTAACCGTAGCTGTCGGCTTTTGCTTGATACTTATGCTCTGCGATAATTCCTCATGAATTCTCTCGACAACTGTACGTTGTGGAAATTTTTTAGAGCCAATTTAAAGTACTTGTGGTCATGGCTGGGCCAGGAAATAGGCTTAGACTTAGGCATTTAAGATGTAGGAATTTTGAATTAAGCCTGCTTGTTCCATCTGTATGTTATTACGCAGTACATTTCAATTCTGGCATTATCGCATCTTGAACTGCAGTAGTTTGTGTTTTTACGCTGTTTTGTGTTTAGCTGGTCGTGGACGCCCGGAAGTTCGCCCAGCCAGTAAGAGTTCGATACGCCAATTAAAGTTTTCTAAAGAGACTTTATTCTTTCAGCTCCTGGCTATTATACGTTGTACACTACCACCGGTCTTTATGGCGGCGTACCGGGGTACTTTCCCGAATCTCCATCTCCACGTAAGTTTCGTCAGTCATCTTGAACGTGGGGTGTTTTGTAACTGTGTAATTGAGCAATATGTTATGTAACGAATTTGCATTGGTAATTGCAATGATTTATTAATATTTGTCTTCCGGGACTCCGCGGTTTTCGGGACTTCTCGTGCAACGTCCTCAGCGGTTATGCACTTCGACCGTAGCGCTCAACAAACAGGAACAGCGTTTGTTCGTTGCGATTGTTTTCGTCCATCACGCTGCTGGTGTGATCGGATAGTTTTTCCAGCGAGGATTGGATATAAAAGTCCCTAAAGCGCTAGAGCGAATTTGAAATAAGCCATAACGGTTTGAAGTTAAAAACGGGGTTCATAGTAACGGGTGGAGGTATTATTGTTCAACAAAGACGGTTGACTACCCGTTCGGTATTGCTCGCGGTGTCTGTAATCACGTAAGCAGGTCTCACCTGTGGCAGATGGGCGAGTTTATTAGTAAAAACAGACAGTGGCAAATACTTGCGAGCGATACAATTTTTACCGTAGCTTTCGGAACTGCCTCGTTCCGACCTCAGCCTTTGCGAACCGCTGAGGACGGAACCGTATGTTTTTTACTAATAAACTCGTCCATCTGCCACAGATGAGGCCAGCTTACGTGATTACAGATACCGCGAGCAAGACTGAACGGGTAGTCAACCGTCTTCCGTTGAACAATAACGGTTTGAAGTCGTTAAGGAGATAACACTTATTAAGTCTAGGCTTAATTCGGAGAATCAAAGATTCCTCACGTTTCTGTAAAAGCACGTTTATGCGGCTTAGCACGATTCTATTGATTGTTCCAGTCTAGCATGCGTTGTACTGTCCTGGAGAGCTTTCTTATGTTACCTTGTTGTTCTTTTACTCTTCGGATCCGTTTTGATCGGAAAGGAGAAATAGCAGAAAACGGCATGGCAATCCCTGTGAAAGAACCCATTTCTTTATGCAGCGAATAAAGATTTCATGTTTTTACTATTCGTTTGATTAGCATTGTGCATCCTTTCGTTCTTCAGCTCAAAAGTTGGAATCTCCTAATTACACGTTTTTCCCTGGACAACCTGGTTTAGCGCCATATTCACCATCGCCACCAAAGCCTCCACCTTATGTGCCAATGTCTCCTGCGTCCCCGCCGCCCCCTGTGTCTTCGTCACAAGCTACGCGTCCTACCGTTGACATGCAGCCACCAACATTCCCCGGTTGATAGTTTTTGCATGCAGTTATGCTTGGAAAAGTTACTCTTCATTTGCAGAGAGAACGGAAGCATACTCTGAATTGCCTTCGACGCCTGTAATTTTTCCTGAAGCCGGTAAGGCGGCCAATGTGTTCCCTTTAATTTTTCAAGAGCGCCTGTATTGCTAGTCTATGGTCAAGAACCAGGGTTCTCGCCGCCTTATCCGAACCCAGGTATTCAACCGCGTTGTCGGTCCTCTGCGTAGTGCAATAATAATAATATTTTAAACAGCCCCAGCGGTGCAGTCGCCATACGACAGTCTTCCGGCGACCCAAAGGCCCCACGAACCGCGACAATTGGTCTACTGTCCGGACGGTGAAGTACCAATGCAGTACAGGAATGGTACCTTGGTGCGTTGTTTGCCCGGGCACAATTTGTGCCCAGTGAAGTCGAGATGTTACTTCAACGGCTTGGATTACTTCTGTTGTTCCACTGCGGAATATGAAATGGACGTTTCTACGCACACTGCAAAAGGACCGTACAAATCGTGAAGCCACATCGCTCCGCCTAGCGGCTGTAATTGACAGTTTCGTTATCAACCCTTTAACGGGCATTGTCTCAGTGCATGAACAACCGCCGCGTGGACGTTTCTCCGCGCACCATATGATTCTGCGCTTTTTGTACTTTTGAGCAGTAGTCCTATTTCCCATCCAAGCATTCCTCACATTCCTGTATATACGTGAATAGTTTGATGCGTCCGATCTTATATTAAAGAAATGAGGAATATAGCTTATGGAGATGAAATGAACATTCCTCTTTACAGTTTGTGCTTCTGAATGGAACATGTGGCCATACCCTTATCCAGAAATCATCTAGTGATTGAAAACCGGATTCTTCGTAACGATGTAGTTATACATGATATGGTATATTAGTACGACTTCCACCGTTTAACCTTTACTTCAAAATACTCGGAGCTTTCGGGGTCGCAAACACCCCGTCATCAGCGACTAATGAACATTCAACGATCGTTGAATACCCGTCTCTTTCGCCATCCCATCAACGGACTGAGTGAATTAACGCTGCCGTACTCTGGTAACAACGTCGACCAATAGTAAATTGACGGGGCTACGTACACGGTACGGATACGCGAACACCCAACAGTTGAATGTTCAATTTGTACAGCCAATTTCAACGAATTCTCTTTTCTTCTTAAAATTTCTTTTCATTATACAAGGGAAATTTCTTTACTATTCACTCTGCGATTTGTCATAAGAAGCTAACATCAATGCGAACACGCCATTTGTAGATATTTGGCAAACACGGCAATTCCCGCTTAGGGGAATTCTTTTTGGCTTACTGACGACAGCTTCCTCTTCAACGGCTAAACCTAGCAAACCGCCTAGGTTAAAACCCCATGCAAAGGCGTCGCCTAAAGATGAGCAGTATGAGAAGAAGGAATTTTAAAAGGTTACCAAACGAACCATCTTCAGTCCACGCGAATGAGCAACTTCCGGCAGCGGTGACGCCGCACACAGGCGAAATCGAAAATGGGCCAACTTTGGCGGCATCTTTTTCGGCTTCCATTGAGCGACCTAAACCCAGACGTCCGTCTAAACCACGGCCAATACCATAAACAAAGCCGGTGGCTGAAAGCGCCAGAATATGTTGATCTCCAGTAAAAGCTTTGTACTGAACGTCAGCGTTCAGTTTTTCACTGTAAATAGGAAACGGTTCAAACAGGCGATCACTTTGCGTTGGTTGTACACCTTAACAAAGAGGATGAATTAAACTACAAAGGCATTCTCATTCTCTGTCCGCTTACCCAATTGGAAATAGTTGTTCAGGCCCCAGCAGAGCACCTCGTCATCCACAGAAAGACCAAATACAGAATAAGCCGTCGAAAAGACGTCTTTGAAATGCAAAGGAAAAAATTTTGCCGTTTTTGGTCTCTTGCCAAGTTCATTGACAACAGCGGGCGTTAAGAGACGGGTTAAAATTCTTGGCCCACCGCGTTCTTTATCGGCCGTTACTCGTTGTCGACCAAGTTGGCCGACAGTGACGGACCCAATTGTCCAGATGGACCCTTCGTGATCCAACATGGCCAAATGGTCAGAGCCAGAGGATATTTTAACCATCATGGACGTCCTATGGTCCATGAGCAACTGCGGCCTGATGGCTTTCCTCATAATTTCTCCACTTGCTCCGTCTACCATCAGGCCAATTTCGCCATCTTTCCCGCGGAAAGTGCCCCATACAAACACAGAGCCCTTTTCCGTCAGCGCTGCGCTGTGACAGTCGCCGGCAGTTACCATCACGATCTTGCCGTGCACCTGCATGTCTTCGGCATTAAACTCCACTGGTCGGAAGGTGAAGTCCGCGTCGTCGTCGGTTGCTACCCCATTTTCATCGAGGCATTGACGGCCCAGTGGACCATCGTCGTTGCACCCGGTGGAGTACACAGTACCCACATCCGTCAGTAGCAGGGAGTGGACACCCCCAGCAGCCACCATCGTTATTGTCAAGTCTTCCTTCAGTTTCACCTCCTGGAACTTCGTTAAACTCAGATTGTCCGGTCCCATGCCTAACTGGCCGAAGTCACCGGACCCACAAACAAATAGTTTTGTATTTTTGACATTCGGCAGAAAACGTCCCACGGCAATGTCACCTAAATAAGCAAATCGCTAGTAACCAAAAAGTGAAGGTCCATAGATTACCTTTCCGTGTACGTTTCCTAGGCCTTTTATTGTTTAATTCATGAGGTCTGCTTCTGACCATTTTCTAAAAACAAATTTATCGGAGAGCTGGTTCGTGGTTAATTCAACAACGCGAGAGTTATGTTATTAACCTATCGTAGCCGCAAGAAAGCGGCAAGACGTCATGCGCACAAGGCAAACCATGGCTAACGACCATGCTGCCAGCATGACATAAATACAAAACAAAAATGCAGGAAGTACTAACATGAGCAATCTTACCTGGGTCAGCAAACAGGAATGAGAATTGGTTGCTCGAAGCTCACCGTCACCGGTTCAGACACACCTCCTTGTGTTAAAGTTGAAGCAACGCAGAGAAGCAAAACGATGTGCAGGTAACGTCAAGTCTGGCTCGTGTAAACTGCAATATGCAACGAAATAATAAATTCCACAGGCAAAGTAGGACAACGAATACACAACACCTTATCAAAGAAAAAACAGCGGCATAGATTGGAAAAATGATAAGCAGGAGACCACAAAGAGGACCGTCACTGCAAGCGCAAACTCTGGTAGATGCGCATGCGGAAAGTGAGGACAAATCGGCAATGTGAGCTGTTTCCGCTTTACAGTGATAGTTTAAATTGCTTAAAATGCGGCAGAGTAAACGCGCAAGCCACTAGAATGCTTTATTACGCACAAGAGCACAGCAACCTCGTACGCGCAGACCGCACCGTTTGAACAATGGCATACCGTATGAACAACTTTGAACTGCAGGTTCAGTCTCTTCCTTTTCGCTGACAGCGGGACTGGAGCGTCCCGTAAGCTCCGAACGTACGTTACAGTTTCGCGTGATTTACCAATAAATCAGCACATCCGCCACTGGTGAGATTCCTTTCTTGGTAATTATAGAAATTACTACATTGCGACAACGGGAACCTAAGCCGTTAAACAACAGCAAGAAACCACTGACATCATCATCACATCGTACTAAGTTGACGCAGAAGCGGTAGCACAGTAACTCAGACGATCACAGGTACGATTCAGACAGCCGTTCAGCCTCACGACATTATCTCTCCCGCCGCGGCATATGCAATTCAATCGTAGAATCGACGCCAGTAATTGCACGTTAAATTTCACCTTAAACATGTATCCTACAGAAGATACAAGTAACTTGTCTCATTACTTTACATCGCCAGCTCTATTACCACCCTTTAGTTTCCTATAGTCCTCCACTTTTCCACCACCTACTTCAATTTTCAGCAATGCAAGTACCGAATGCGCTGAAAACGAAGGTGGCGACATCTATGGTGGGCACGAATTAATAAATAGCGCGTCAGCTTTTCACCTTCGTTTTTCTCCTTGGTTTCACGAGCAGTGAAGGCGGATAAACATGTCATTTAACTTCTTGGAAGCGCCTGAACGATTCAAAGACGAAGAAACGGCGATACTCTTTCTTCAAGACAGGGGCGTCTTCCACCGGCAAAGGACATGCGTGCGCGGGCACGCAATGAAGTACTGGACAGGCCGCCATGGCCCACGATGGCGATGTCACAAGGCCGGGTGCGGGAAGGACGTCCCTGTACAATGGGGCACCTAGTTCGACGGTAAGGCGGCTGCTGCAGACATACAGCTTTACATTCTAATGGCTTCTTCACAGGGGAAAAGTTGGAGCTGAAGAAGGCTCTAATTTTCGTATACTCATGGAGCTGTGGGCATACGAGAATAGGGTACATATCCTACTTTACCTTTTATTCAACCAACGCGAATAATGCTGATGTAGCTTTCGGACCTATCCCGCTCCGCCTTCTGCCACGTGATGCAGTTCAATGTTCCTGTTAGGGACCCTTCCGGAGCATTTGAGTTTACATTACTTTGTTCCTTGAACTAAACTCCTCCATATGTCACTTACAAGCATTCCTGCGTCTTTGCTTAAACAACTGTTAGGCCATATGCATAGTGCTTCCTTGATTTTTCTATCTACATGTTGGTTTTCTTAGCATAACCTGGTTGCATTAAACTCCTATCTGCACTGAGCAGTATGTTCCACTACTGCCGAAATTTGAATTAACCTTTCCACTACTATTCAGGCATCCAATTTCAGTGGTCTATTTCCTCTTCGAACTTTAGCACCATTTTGTACCCTTTCTTCTGCATTCTTATAATTAATTGGTAATGTCCGAGAGCTGTTCATTAAACTTGTCCGTTAGCGTGCGTCCAGTTTTACCTATACACTTGGCTGAACAATTGCAAGTCAGCTGGTAAGGTTGTAATTAGGCTGGTTGGAATAACGAAATTTGTATTGATGAAATTATTGAGTAGAGTTTTGACAACAGTGAAGAATGAAAATTCTAAACAATATATGAACTGACAAAGCCTTGGATTTCAATCTTCTCGCTGAGGACGGAATCAGATGATTCCGAAAGCTACGAAAGATATCTTTGTTCGGCTGTCGACCCGTTTGGTGGTATCTGTAATAGATCTGAACACACGCCCTACCAGTGGATGGATGGGCAGTTATTAGAAAGTATCACAGATAGAACCCTTATCAAGTCAGAGCTTTCGGCACTCTCTGGTGCCGTCGTCAGTGATGGGAAAGAGGGAGAGTTTATTGCGCTGTGCGAATTTATAGAAACGCAATGTGGAGGTCAAGGAGGGGGGTCGGCTTGGTATGGTGCAGTACCTGGTTTTATTAATAGCTGCAGTCCATACTTCGCTGATCTCCACACCTTGGTCGCGATTAATCGTGCGATTGTGCCGGATGAATAGAGCTTCCATAATCCGCCGGAGGTGTAATCGTTCATTTCTATATACTGTGGTCTGTAAGGTACCTCCATCCCTAATTACCATAACATTTAGAAAGGGGAGTTTCCCGTTGTTCTCTTTTTCTATGGTTAACTTAATGGAAGGAAAGAGATCGTTTAAGTGTTCCAGAAGGGCTTCTTCCTTTCCCAATGGCACGATGGCAAAAATATCTTCAACATATAGGGCGTGTTTCATTTTCCACTGGTAGGGCGTATTTTCAGATCTATTACAGATACCATCAAACGGGTCGACAGCCGAGAAAAGATATCCGAACATGAACAAGCCCGTTGCAAAACATCTAGTGTTCAAACAACTACGAAAGAAAGCTATCGTACGTTAAATGTTCGCCTGTTTTTCACTAACATAACTAATCAACCAGCCATTGGTTAGGTTGTTTTGGTGTTCTTATAGTTATCAGTGAACAGAACTCAACGGGCGCTTCAACCTTACATCACCAAAAATGTTATCATTCACTATACAGTGGAACCTCGATGATAACAACAATACTTGCCAGAGGGTAGTTGTTAACTCGGAGAGTCTGTTTACCCTATCACATTGCCCTGGTTTTCATGTACTTTAAGCTTCATTCTTTAAACAAAGTTGGCTGTATGACTGCCGAGTTCAAATTAACTATTATATAACAGCGCGAGCAAAAATTTAGCCTTTCTTCAAAAATGCTGTGATTCGTGTTTGTTTCTGAGTAATATCGCGTTTCTGCACCACGAGATCGCGGACGCTCTTTAAGCAGAAAAGGCGGTGCCGATCACACTCTTCTTGGGCTTCGTACCATCTCAGAGCCTGTTCTACATTTTGGAGGTGTTGAAGGGCAGCATTATTCGAAGCGATAGTCGACAGCCCTGCTTTCTCCTCTCCCTGCTCTTCTTCGTCTTCCTCCGTGTCGGAGACTCGATGATTCCCTCATCGTTCATCATTTGAAAGTTCTGATCCTCTGAATCGCATCCCAGCCACCTGCCAACGAAACTTGTGAGCGCAACTATCCGAGGAGGCCTGCTTATTACCTTTCAACCTCAGAGTTCTCACACTCCCCGCATATAGAGATAATTCTTAACATCCTGGTGATTTCCTCTATCTCCACGCCATCGTCTCTACCGCCGTCCGCCCCTGACGCTGACTTCCCAAGAACCCTGTTCCACGAGTTTCTCAAGGTGGTCTGCTTGACGGACTCCCAGCTTGCTGCAGCCATGTAACAGCAGTCCCTAAGGCTTATTCTCTTGTAAAATGCCGTGACGCTTTCGGCCGTGTTATCGTATTTCATTAAAAGCTCCCGGAGAAGGTTCTTCCGGTATAAGCCCTTGAAGCTTCGGATCACACCTTGGTTCATCGGCTGGATCAATGAGATAACGTTCGGAGGAAACAACTTGATGGTAACGAGTTTGTCAACGGAGTTCAGGAGGTCGATAACCGGATGCGCCGACGTATTGTCTATGAGCAAAAGGACCTTTCCGGTCTTGCCGATCGCCTCCTGGTATCTTTTCACCTGAAGATAAAGCTGAGAAGGGGCGATTAGAACCGATGTGCTATTTTACTTCGGGAACAAATGCTTTTTTCATCCAATCTTCGACAAGGTGGAAATTCATCCACGCCTTCTTTTGATGGCCATATGCGACCGGCAGACTTTTCACACCCATGAAGCTTCTCAGGTTTTTTGCCGTTCCGATCAGATGCAAGGGCAACCTGTGCGAACCAGTTGAGTTTGCGCACAGCATTATGGTGACACGTTCCTTTCTTGATTTGTACCCAGGCGCATTTTCTTCGCTGCGTTCTACTAATGACTGGGTGGGAAGCGCCTTCCAGTTCAGCCTGTTTCGTCTTCGTTATAGACGAAGTCGAAGTCGTAGCCTCCTTCGTCTAAGAACTTCCTCAGTTCTTCCCTGAAGTCCTCAGCTGAGCCTTCGTCCGCGGATAACTTTTCGCCATTTATTGTGTGACAGCGAATGCCATGGCGCTTCTTAAAGTTCTCAAGCCATCCCTGGCTAGCTTTGAAGTCCTTCTCGTTAGCAAACTGCGCGTTGAAGAGCACGGCTTTCTTGCATAATAAAGGCCTGCTTAATGGGTTCTCCGCTGTGCGATTCTGCAGGAACCACACGTATAGCGCCTCATCCATTTCCTCGAACCTGGAAGTCCTCATAATTTTTCGGTCTGAACAGCCCGCCTCTTCTGTTTTTTTGCGTAACTCAATATGGCGTCATTTTGCCTTTTCATGTGGGAAATAACGCTGATGTTAACTCCGCATTTCTGGCTTAGAGAAGCCCCTGACTCCCCTCTCTTTAGTGCCTCCAGGATGTCAACTTTCTCTCTAAGGGAGAGCGCGATGTGCTTCTTTCTAGAGAACATTTCCTGGAAACAAGCACGGTGAGAACCCGCTTTACGGTAGAACCCTTACCAGAGAAGCCTAACTTGAACTTCAAAAGTTTATCAAGAGAACTTGTAACGAAGACCGCAATAGTCAGAGAACCAAAAGCAGAAGCAGTAGAATGACGGAATCAACCATGCTCACGTTCCATGTGCATTTCTTAGTCACACGCGAGAAACATTGCATATTAGAGAGATAACAGAGTTCCAGCAGTCGCGCTTAGGCCTAAAGCAATAGCAGTATGCCAGGGCAGCGCGTAAAAAGAAGAAGAAAAAATGCCCCAAGAGATCGAACGCTCACAACTTCCACATCATTCTATCCTACTATATCCTATTGTTCTCCTTAGTGAATTCTTGTTAACGAATGTTCATAACTTCGAGGTTCTTGCAGTCAAGGTTCCACTGTAGCTGTAAGTCGTTTGTTGTGCATATGGTGTTTACCGGTTTCCTTGTTTTTATAAGCAATAGTTCACTGTTTTGCGCACCTTTTCTACATACATGAAATCATAGCACTAGGCAGTCTTGTAGTGCATGATGTTATGAACATTCTGTGCAGTGTGCATGATACTTACGCAGCTCATACTTTACGTGTGATACTTACATGGATGATACTTCTCGTATGCATGATACTTCTTATTTGCATAGCGCTTATGCACTTAAACATTATGATTCCTAATATTTACAATTCATGACACTTGCTTATATGCATGACATACATAAATTTAAGTACACTAATGATAGTTCTGCGCACGATACTTTACGCGTGATACTTATGTGCACGGTACTTATAGTCCTGGATAAGCATGAGAGACTAGCCTAGATGAGATCGCAGCACTGTGGAAGTTAAACCTGGGCACTATCTAATCTCTGACCACCTTGCGCGGTGCTACTGTCTGGTGACCTACACTACAAGAGCAGAGATTAGATAATACCTAAGCCTGCTGTTGCCTGTACCTGCAAAAGACGTGACTTCTTGCTCTGATGTGATTGCTGAATGAGAAGAAGTCGTACCGTTCGTCATCTGCATCTTCACGATAGGCACGCCTCTTTCGTGTGGGGATGGCAAAACAGCATGTATGACGCATGTAGGCGTCATGCATCACACATGAGCGGCTGTTATTTTCTATATGCATGGCACTTATATAAATACATGCATGTAGCAAATTTTCCTTTTTTTTACGGGGTTGATGCATATATGCAAGCAGAATGTATCACGGATTTCCCCCGTTGAGTAGAAGCCTTTTACTACTAGAAAAGGCACATAAGGCAGAGCTTTCGGCTACTACTCTTGTAGCCGTCTTCAGTGCAGAAAAGGGCAGAAAGATCGGAAAGGGAAAAAGGAAGAAAGAAGGCCACCATCAAAAAAGGACTCTAAAACCCGCAGTTTAAAGAGACTATAGACGGGTTCGGGAAGCTACTGCCGTTGCCACAATATTCATTTTGTGTTGCGTCACTGTCCTGGTCGGTCGGTGGGGATGCTCGCTTTCTGTAGGACTGACTGGGTGGGCGACAGTAGGTTGACAAGTGCAGGGATAGTACCTGATAGTTGATGTCGCCAACCCGGACGGTCTAGCAGAGGAGCTTGCTGAACCATGACTGGCTGGACAGTAGACATGTTTTATTTTTACTGCACTGAAGACGGCTACAAGAGTAGTAGCCGAAAGCTCTGCCTTATGTGCCTTTTCTGGTAGTAAAAGGCTTCTACTCAACGGGGGAAATCCGTGATACATTGCGCTTGCATATAATACATGCATGTATATATCATGCCTACTGTACAGAATGTGCATGAGATTGTGTGCTATCTAGAAGTGGCGAATTCTTGTTAACGAGTGCTCCAATAGAAAGACAGTCAGTGGCGGAGAGTTCGTCGTTTAACTGCGTGCATTGTTTGCCATCAGACCTTGGCGAACGGAAGTATTTCCGAACTTAAAACGAAACCGTGCGGAATCTTGTCAGCCAGCCTACCTTCATGACACGACAACATCGGAGAGAGAATGGATATCCACAAACCTGTGCAGAAAATTTTATCGCTTGCTTTCCCTTGTCTGCCGCTTGAGGACGAAAACGACTCTGTCGCAGCCCTATCCCCCATGCACTTATTGTAAATTTATTTGTCTGTTGCTAGCATCACGAAAGAGCAGAGTGGCCACATGAAAGCGATTTGCAATCGCTTCCAGGACCGACGTAGAGGGATAGTGCCGTCCGGTCAGGAATCCCTTGTGCTCTTACTGCGGGAGCTTAGATTGCGCTTGATTAATTGATTTCTTAATACCACTGTTCAACTGTTCGGCTCTGAACTTGTTAGTGACGGGCGTACATTTTTCTACAGATGGCAGGAGGGAAAATGAAGTGTAGGCAATATAACGTCGAATATCTAAAATACGATTTTATACCGTCACCCTCGAATCCGCAGCAACCGTTTTGCTTTATCCGTGAAAAGGCTTTTGCGAATGAACTGATGAAGCCCTCATAATTAGTAAAACACCTGAAAACGATGCACGGCGACAAGGCCAATAATGACCTTTCTTACTTCCAATCTGTTCGAGATAACTTCCAAAAGCGGCCTAAATTGCCAGGGATTTTTTCATCCGCATCAAGGCGAAACACCGACGGGTTGCGCGCGTCCTATAACATCTCCCTCTTAATCGCGAAATGTGGAAAGCCGCACGCTATCGGGGAGGAACTGATACTGCCGGCTGTGTCAGAAGTGCTGCGTACTGTGGTGCGCATACCAGCAAACGAAATAATTAAAAAGATTCCCTTAAGCAACAATACGGTGCAACGACGTATTGACGAAATGAGCGCTGATGTGGAGAATACGATGTGCAACATCTTGAGAACAGGAATTTTCTCTACAGGTGGATGAGTCGACGCTGCCACAGAACGTAGCGCTGCTGCTAGCCTATGTTAGGTTCATTAAGGAAGGCAACTTAGTTCAGGAGTTACTCTTCGCAAGAGAACTGCTGACTGACACTAGAGGAGAATCAATATTCCGTACTGTGGAAGACTTTTTTAAAGAGAAGGAGATACCACTAACGAACGTAATCGCTGTCGCGACGGATGGAGCCCCGTCAATGCTGGGACTCCACCGCGGGTTCCTTTCGTACCTGAAAGAAAAGGTACCGGATTTGCTGGCCGTGCACTGCGTAATTCACCGACAACATCTTGTGGCGAAACGGCTCAGTGATAGACTGCACCGTTCGCTGCAGTACGTGATCACCGCGGTTAATAAAATCAAAAGCAGTGCCATGAGAGAGAGATTGTTCAGTCAACTATGCGAAGAAAATGACGAAGATTTTAACCGGCTGCTGCTTCACACAGAAGTACGCTGGCTTTCAAAGGGCGCCTGCTTGAGCCGCTTTTATGTCCTTTTTGACACCGTTGTACAGTTCCTCGAAACTGAGGATATGGAATTACGGGACAACGTTGAGAAGTCGAGAGCTGACATAGCTTACATGTCGGACCTCTACTTGAAGTTTAACGAGATGAATTTACAGTTGCAAGGGGATCAACTGAGTGTGATCAAGACCAAGATGGTTGTAACGGCCTTCATCGGCAAGCTTGCCATTTTCGGCCAGAACCTGGGCCGCGGAGAGTACCGTCAGTTCCCTAGCCTTAACGACCTCAAGCAGAACGGCAGCCTCCCTGACGATGTCGTGCGCTCCTTCTGTGACCATCTCAGCATGCTCCATGAGGACATGTGCGAAAGGTACAGAGATATATTGTCCATGGTGATACCGGACTGGGTTCTGGACCCGTTTGCAAGCCTCGCCGGGGTTGGAGTGACTTACCAGGAGGAGCTTATTGAGATGCAAGCCAACGACGAGCTGAAGCCAAAGATAAAGGGCGGCTATACCAGTTTCTGGTTGCAGCAGGAAATCATACAGCTGTATCCCAGTCTATGGAACGTAGCTAAGAAGTTCCTTATCCCTTTTCCCTCGTCCTACTTGGTCGAACGCGGATTTAGTGCGGTAACGGACCTTCTCGGAAAAAGGAAACCGCCTACAGATCGTGAGGCGAGGCGACCTGAGATTACTCCTGACGACTATCGAGTCGGACGTGGATAAATTAGTAGCATTGCATCAGGCCCAGTCGTCGCACTAAGTGAGGTAAGATCAAGCGACTATCGTCTTGCTCAGGGTCAATATTAAATTTAGATTCAATGTTGCGCAGCTCCGAGAACAGCATCGCAGCCTGACTTACATATTATGCTATCATTGTCAAAAGCCCAAAAAATTGAGGAAGAGGAAACCCAGTGCGACTCTTGTACTCTGAAGGCTCCCCCGGTCTGCAATTAGCCGGCTTAAGTTCAACAATACGAAGAGAACGCCGTCAGAGCCAACTAAACAATTAAAGGCGTTAACAGCTTGGAATATTATTAGAGAGCTTTCGCCGTATACGGCAGCCGGCTTCCATAATAGCCGTTCCGCTCTAACGTAGAAAAGAAATCAGCGTTGACCTCGCATCGCCACGGTTTTCCAGCCATTGATCGCACTTTCAGTTTTCACAGCGCAAACATTGGTCCTACTTGCGGCTGACACGATCCGTAAGTTAATAAGGTCTTTAATGACGTCCCGGCTTAACTGTTTTTTCTTTGGCATATACGGCAGGCAGCGAAATAAATTCTACATTCTGCAGGCTGTTTCAGGCGTTGTCCTACATGTACAAGTTCACAACAAGCTAACAACACTAGGCGCACCTGAGGATAACAGAAGCAGGAGAATTACGTTGGGGAGTATGACGGGGGCCCCGGCAAGTTGGAGGTCGCGAAAGGGGGCCCTGGCTCCGAAAAGATTGGGAAACACTTCCCTAACCAGTGACTGCTTGGGCAGGTTTTATTAGTAAGAAAAGACCCAACGTGACATACAAGTTGTAACTTTCGGTAAATCATAGTTCATTCCTCAATGAAAGCGATGGGACGGTTTTTCCAGTCCCTCACGGTCAATGGTGCCGCACTTATCAGCGCTGTTTGATCATGACACACTGCATGACGTCTATGTACGGGTCCTTCATGACGTTTTCGTACGTACAAAAACTTAAAAGGTGTAAAAGAGATTTTTTGGGTAAGCATTGTTGAGTAAGTTTATGTAAAGCCGATGGTTTCCTTAATTTGTAAACAATACTTCACGTTATGTTCACATACGGGTAATGAATATGATAAAACAAAAAATGTACTGGAAGCAGATGAGAAGCATGATACCGAACTGTTTTAGTTCATTATTCGAAACTTGAGCGAAGTTCAAGTTGCAACTTAACTTGCGGATGCTTCTTTCACATTGAATTGCAGAAAAGCCTCTCCAACAAAAATATGTAACTAGTAGTGTGAAGGGATCTATGCTGTGGTTAGGAAAACAAATTGAAATAATTCTGCTACAATTACGTTTACTTGATCATTATGTTGCTACAATTACATTGACAAAAGTTAAAGCGCTCTAAGAATCAGTGCGCTTTAACAAGTTTGATTTGGTCAGTTTACTATTAATATTAATAGATTAATGTAGATAGGTGCTTGGAGCGCATTGTTCCGTAAGGTAGAAGCTTCGTTTACTTAGTTCGCATGCAACGCTTCACGCGATATCTAATCATTGATTATAAATAGGTTAAATCAACGAATTGTACCTGAACTAGAGAAAATAGCCAATAACCGGCATGGAAACGTGCGTTAGCGCAATAAAATTTGCATAAAACAGACTGACACATCACGTTGAAGCAATATAAGCCGGTGAATGAGCGACAGACTTCAGCGTTTTGGTTAGTTCTCGCCGCTACCTCTGCCACACTTCGCCATCTCTCGCAGGTAAGCAGTTGAGACAGTTAATGGGGTTTGAATATTGGATGTTTTGTAACGGGTTTCAAGTTTTAATGTGGTGGTGTTCCTGCTTTTCCGTTTTTTGATCATACCTGAAATAAAACTGCAAATGCCCTACCAACGGATGGATGGGCGATTGTTAGAAATATCACAGGTCAAAAACATTTCTCGAAGCTTTCGGAACGTCCTGATTCCGTCGTCAGCGATGTTGAATGGGTATTGTTTTATTCCGCTCAGGGATCTTTTAGGTACAAAACGGGAAAGCCGGAACACCACCACATTAACTTAATGGGGTTTGGTATTTTTGGGATGGAATCATGGTGACTGGTAGTGCGTGTGATAGCGCTGCTCTCACTATCATCGTTACGTGATTAGAAGTGCTGAGAGAAACTGGTGTATAGGGGAATGAGGTAAAAGGATGAGAGTTGATGATCTTGTTTGCTTCTTTGTAACGGGAGCGATTAACAATGTTTGTTTTTGTACACGAACGTTTCGTAGCCGACCTGTGGAACTAATGCACTGCAGCCGGAGGGTTTGTTAGTGCAAACATCCCCTACAATTTCGCCATTCCCGAATTTCCGTTTGTCCATGTCTGCACCGCTGCCGTGAATGGTTGGTAGAGACTGCCCTCTGAAGCTGTACCAACGGGGCGGAGGCTAACACTGCCCGGTCTCGGTTGACTAAAAGTGTTCGCGCTCTTCCGGTTAAGTGGATGTGCACTTCCTCGAAAACCTTTTCGCGGTATGTGCTTTCACGGCTCAACCTTTTTTTATCATTTTCCTTTTTTCCTTTCCTTTGCGCTGATGACTGGTCAAGATCGACCCAAAAGCTCCGATTTTCGTTTTGAATAAATCGTTTTCAACGGGAAGAAAAGTCCGTGTACAACAACAAAC
The DNA here is from genome assembly GCA_000612645.2 of Trichuris muris. Lineage (NCBI taxonomy): Eukaryota > Metazoa > Nematoda > Enoplea > Trichinellida > Trichuridae > Trichuris > Trichuris muris. Next base: position 9,375,457 of record CBXJ02000086.1, read on the forward strand.
ATTGAGAGTTGGTGATTAAAATAATCAATAAGCATAAGGAACTACAATTGCGGTATAGAATAAGAAATTAAATTAACAGAATAATGTGTTCGCTTCAAGCTTCTCAACTAAATAACCGGTTTTTGGGAAGCAGTGTGCCTCCACTCTCCCTTTCGTAGCTATGGTAGTCTTCATTCGCTGAGGACAGAACGAAAGTCGTTCCCAAAGCCACGAATGTTTCACACTGTTCTGCATTATTCTAAGAGGTCGCCATCCATCCACTGATCAGGCGTTGTTTCGGTAGATTTCATGTGCTAAAGACACCGAAACAGGCAGCCCCGTATTCATAGCCTACAAACAGGTGTTGTTTTGCAGTAAATATTTGGAAAAGTGATATTTGTTTTGAAGCAAACTGATATGAGATGGCTATAGAAGATGCTAAAGTACTTGAAATTTATGCTTTTCGATCGCAACTACTCTGCTTAATTTGTGGTGCGATAAGGGGAGTTGACGGTTAAATGCTGGAAAGAATATTGACGTCAAGGAACGAACGATAATATGAGTGGTTGGCGATGCAAGCTGATTCCGTTTGAAGAGGAAGATGTTTCATTTTGCAATGATGAGCGGTAGCAAACGGTTGACTTTTGCGGGGCAATGTGCGCGATTTGTGTATGATAAGGTGGCTGCTGTGCAGTTCATGAAGACGAAGGGTTTGATCCACCAGCACAGAACGTGCCCCCGTTGTAGTAGATCTACGGTCTTGCGTCATAGGAATGACTGTGACGATGTGCGCTGGCGGTGTTGTGATAAAGAGTGACGCAAGAAGCTTTCAGTAATGACGGGAACATGCTTCCATCGTAGTAATGGGTCAGCGAATACTTTGTTGTCCATTGTAGTGGTGCTTAGGGTATGAGCAGCCCGTTGGGATAATGCTGTTTATTCATGGCTGTAGACCTTTCAACATCGCTGACGACGGAGCCAGGGCTTTCCGAAAGCTACGATACGATAAGCGTTCTTACCTGTGATATTTCTAATTTCTCCTTTAGGCACTATGGCCGTACAACCTCGACCCGTTGATTGGACGCTTTCAGAAGTGTTAGTCTAATGCTGATTGGCTAGAACAGACACAACTCGAGATCAGCTCCTCCCGCGTAGACGGCGCTAATCTCAGCTTGGTTGTTCGATTTCAGATGCGTTAGGCTAATGTTGGTTGTCTAGAATGTTTGATCGGGAAAAATCAAGAAAGATAGAAAGTGGGTATGTAGAAGTGGGAGAAAAAAGAAATGGTGCTTATTTGATGGCCTAGGCTTAGGTAAGGGCAGAAAGCGATGCCTATTGTCGTGTTGCCTTCGTAATCTAAATGGGAGACATGATCCTCATTTTATGGCTTAGGCTTAGGTAAGGGCAGAAAGCGATACCTATTGTCGTATTGCCTTCGTAATTTAAAAGGGAGACATGATCCTCATTTTATGGCTTAGGCTTAGGTAAAGGCAGAAAGCGATGCCTATGGTTGTGTTGCTTTCGTAGTCTAAAATGGAGATATGATCCTCATTTTATGGCTTAGGCTTAGGTAAGGGCAGAAAACGATACTTATATTTGAGCGTGTTTTGTTACTGTTCTTGGATGTTTTACTCTGCTGTCGTCATCTGGAATTAAGGTGATACATTATGGTTGTGTCCACCTCTGAGGTTCGTTAGGTGTAGAAGGTGAACGGTGGTAACTGCTCATTATCAGATAAACGTCAAAGAAGGAACATTAATGTGTCTGGGTGGTAATGGAAGCAAAGTATGTTCGAAGGGGAACGGTTTTCGTTGAGTACGTAAGGTAGGAGAATTTCGTGTTAGCTACCAGTTTTGCTATCGTGTTCGATTTCGTTATCACCTTTTTCGGGTGCTTCTGTTCGTATCTTCGTGGTCGTTTTAAGAGGATATGGTGATAACGTCATGGCACGGCGCCGCTAAGCAGTCAGAAACAGTTAACCGCCTGCAGTGTTGATCAGCTCTGGTCCACTGCTGCTGATTGCGTTTGGGCTCACGTTATGCTTAAGTGGGTTCAGATCTTATCGATGATGTACCCTAGGTGCTTATCGCTTGGTGCCCTTTAGTCTTTATCAGAAATTGAAGTGGTTTCTGAACTGGTTTGAATTGCGTAATGGAGATTAAACGATTTTGGCGTTCATGAACATTAACAGTTTCATTTGTGAGTATGTGTTCGATTACGCGGTTGAGATTTGCGAAGCTGTGTGCCAAGTTGGTAGATGATGAACTGGCAGCGGTCAAGTTTATGCAGAGTAGAGGACTAATGCACCGGCGGAGGATATGCCCGCAGTGCGCAAGACCTATGGTGCTGCAGCACCGCAAGGACCGTGACTACGTAGGGTGGCGGTGCAACGGAAAGCACTGCCAGAAACAGCTTTCAGCGAAAACAGGAACGTGGTTACAAGGTAATAATCAGTTGGCGAATTGTTTGTTGCCCATAGTAGTGGTGTTTAGGATGTGAGCAGCTGGTAAGGATCATGCTGCTCTTCATGCGCGCGTGGTTAGAGAGTTTGACCACGCTCAAGATTTGCCGGGTCATGTTCGGCATGAAAGAAAAAGCCGCGGTGGGACTGAACGCAGCGATGAGGCGTGTCGCAGAGGAGTGGGTGTTGAAGAACCCAGTGCCTGTTGGAGGGCCCGGCCTTACGGTTGAAGTGGATGAGTCCTTGTTCGCAAGGAGAAAGTACAACCGGGGTCGGGTGCTTCCACAGGCGTGGGTCGTCGGTGGTGTGTCGCGAGACGGGCCATTGTTTACTCGCCCGTGTTGCAGATCGGTCTGCCGCTACGCATCTCAATGCTATCAAAGAGAACGTAGCGGCCGTATCGACTGTCATCACGGACGAATGGTGGGGATACTACGGTCTGTCGGATGAGCACTACACGCACTTACGTGTGAATCACTCGATCAACTTCGTTGATCCAGTGAGTGGTGCTCATACGCAGACCGTAGAATCTCTCTGGTCCCACGCCAAGCAGGGGAACAATGCCCGCCGCGGCACGCACCGGTCCAAGCTCGACTCGTATTTATATGAGTTTGTTTGGCGCCGACGGCTCAAACGGGACGAACATCCGTTCGACAAAATCCTCTGCGCCATTGCTGAGCTGTACCCGCCCCGCTAGGATAGCGTGGTGGTATGCATTCGTTGCACTTGCGTAACATAACTATTCCCTCGTTTGTACAGGTTCAGTGGGACGGAGGTGCGTGGACGTTCGAAAAAGACTACAGGCGCCACTATTTGCGCAGTTGTATTAAGAATAAACGACTGTCTTCGTACGAGAACGGCGTTTCGCGGCTGTCGTTCAAGTGGGCAGAAAAGTAGGGTTTTTTTCACTTTTCGGCCGTTTTGCGGCTAAGTCTTTTCTGATTCGCGTTGGAAACGTCGACTCGGCTGTCGTTCAAAGTACGCGAAAACATAGGTTATTTTTGATTGGTCGATCGGTTTTGCGGCTAAGTCTTTTCTGATTCGCACGGGGAATACTATGGCGACAGTGGCGCCACCTATATTAAGGGAGTCGCGGCTGTAGCGCAAAAGTACCCATTTTTCTAGCTTATCCAGCCAATGCGACAGGTCCGCTGGACTTGACCAGCGTCGGACTCAAATGTACGGACCCAATGGTGGGTGCGCATGATTTGCGTGCGCCCCAGTCAATTGCCAAGTGATTTGCAAGACATTGGCCAGTGCCATGGGCTCATGGTTTCGCGCTATTGGTACTACAAGGGGACTAACGCATGCGAAGAATTTGCGTATAGCGGTTGCGGTGGTAATCGCAATCATTTTTACTCGGAGGAGTGCGAAGCTCATTGCGTGAGGCTAACTTAACCAAGTGAGAATGGCTTTGTTGAAACGGGTATTTCAAGTTAGCTATTGCTTTGCTCCTTCAGGCTATTCTCCTGAACCACCGGGACCAGTGGGACTACCTGCCGCCGTTCCGCAGGGTCCCCCGACTGGTAAACGTTTGCTAAATTGCTTGTTTTGACAATTCGAACTGTCGTTTACTTCTCCTCTTCTTTACGTGTCGCCTGTGTGTAAAGAGAAAGCTTTATTGGGAACTTACCCAAACGACGTAGCTTTCGGGAGAAACGACTCCCGTCTTCCGCGTCAAATGGACGGTTAGGTTTTCAGAGTAAGGCTTATAAAGGAAAAGGGTCACGAAAACAAGCGTTCGGTAAACATTGGGAAGGTCGGGGTCAACATAATTAGTGAGGAAAGGTCAAAAAACACCCGTGACGTCACGTGTTTACGATCGTCATAGAAGTCGATGATGGCTCCAATTTTGTTCTTCTATGGTCATCTTTCTTTCGTTTGGTTATGTGTTTGGTCTTGTAGCGTCCTCCAGGGTCGTGTAGCCATGCTTTCATCCTTGTTTAGTCGTCCCAGTGATGGTTTGATTGACATTGCAGGATTCTGTTGAAGCCATTGTGGTTGTGTTCCTTGGTTGGTTTCCTGTTTGGCAAGTCTATTCCTGAAAAATCCATAAATCCCATCCACTGTGTGGAGGGCAGTTAGGTACTCGTAATATGACAACATTGGTTAGAGGTCAGGATTTCATCCCAGACCTCGCTGACTTCAATTCCCTGGTCTCTGTTTATTGTCTGGTTGTGTCTAACGTAGGCCTCTTTTATTTTTCTTGTCAGAAAGTGTTGTTCATGGCATAGTACCTGTCCTTCTAAAAGCCCCGAGCAGTAGGCTGAGTGCTCAGCTACTGCGGATGATCTAAGAGCCTGGTTCATGGATGCCGTCGGATCTAAGGTTTGAGGGCGGCCTCTCATGGAACCATGCGACCTTCTAATCTATCTTTGGCGCTTTTATACCTCGTGAGACATTTCATGTGTTCGTTGAACCGATGGATTAATGAATTCCCTGTTTGACCTATGTATTTGGCCGAGCAGCTGCATTTGATTAAGTACACAATGCCAGGTTGAGTCTCAATTTCCTTTTTAACTTTGTCGTTTCTGAGAATTGATCTCAAGTTCGGTGCACTTTTGAAGAAAATTCTTAAGTTTGGTCGTTTCCCCAGGCGTACAATCTTTTCACTTAGTCCTGCGTGATAGGGGAGGACTAGAACCGTTTCACTGGTATTTCGGTTTCTTGCCGTTTGTTGTCCACGTAATCGGTTTTTGATGATTTTTTCAATTAGCCTTTTTGGGTAGCCGTTGTTTCCGGAAACCGTCCGGATGTAGTTTAGTTCCTCTGTTAAGTACTCGCTATCACAGATATTTATAGCTCTGTCCTCTTCTGTCAAAAACAGCATTTCCTTCTGCACAGACCTCAAAAACTTCCAATTATCAGCCGGACACGCTCTTGTCAGCTATGATGTCAGATTTATTCACCTGCATTCCCTTAAGTTATACACTATCCACGTTGCAGAGCCTTCTCTCTTCAAACAATTCCCTCAAGGACAGGACGAAACTAACGGCCCAACAGATTACAGAGCTAACAAACTTCTGCATGACAAAAGGGAATTTCTTCCATTTTCAAGGAGACTTCTTCAAGGAACGTGACGGAGTTCCGATGGGTAGCTCCCTATCACCGGTGCTGGCTGAAGTTTTCATGGAATCCCTCGAAGACAGGATTTTCTCGACAGTTCCTTCCGACATCAGACCGCAATTTTTCAAACGTTACGTAGACGATATTTTCGCAAGTACGGAAGAACTATTACTGAATAGTTCTTCCGCACACGCAGGTAAGGAAGAACTATTACTGACCTTTCTGAATCAAGCATTTCCCTCGCATATTTCCTTCACAATGGAAAAAGAAATAGATGGAAAACTCCCCTTTCTTGACTGTCTTGTTATTCGAACCAGCGCAGGCATAAAAACCAGAGTCTATCGGAAGACGACCCACTCAGACAGGTATCTAAACTACGGTTCCCATCATCCTCCCTCAGTGTTTCGTGGTATAGTACACGGTATGGTCAACAGAGCTATAAATATCTGTGATAACGAGTACTTAACAGAGGAGCTAAACTACATCCGCACGGTTTTCGGAAACAACGGCTACCCAAAAACGCTAATTGAAAAAACCATCAAAAACAGATTACGTGGACAACAAACAGCAAGAAACCGAAATACCAGTGAAACGGTTCTAGTCCTCCCCTATCACGCAGGTCTAAGTGAAAAGATTGTACGCCTGGGCAAACGACAAAACTTAAGAATTTTCTTCAAAAGTGCACCGAACTTGAGATCAATTCTCAGAAACGACAAAGTTAAAAAGGAAATTGAGACTCAACCTGGCATTGTGTACTCAATCAAATGCAGCTGCTCGGCCAAATACATAGGTGAAACAGGGAATTCATTAATCCATCGGTTCAACGAACACATGAAATGTCTCACGAGGTATAAAAACGCCAAAGATAGATTAGAAGGTCGCATGGTTACCATGAGAGGCCGCCCTCAAACCTTAGATCCGACGGCATCCATGAACCAGGCTCTTAGATCATCCGCAGTAGCTGAGCACTCAGCCAACTGCTCGGGGCTTTTAGAAGGACAAGTACTATGCCATGAACAACACTTTCTGACAAGAAAAATAAAAGAGGCCTACGTTAGACACAACCAGACAATAAACAGAGACCAGGGAATTGAAGTCAGCGAGGTCTGGGATGAAATCCTGACCTCTAACCAATGTTGTCATATTACGAGTACCTAACTGCCCTCCACACAGTGGATGGGATTTATGGATTTTTCAGGAATAGACTTGCCAAACAGGAAACCAACCAAGGAACACAACCACAATGGCTTCAACAGAATCCTGCAATGTCAATCAAACCATCACTGGGACGACTAAACAAGGATGAAAGCATGGCTACACGACCCTGGAGGACGCTACAAGACCAAACACATAACCAAACGAAAGAAAGATGACCATAGAAAGAACAAAATTGGAGCCATCATCGACTTCTATGGCGATCGTAAACACGTGACGTCACGGGTGTTTTTTGACCTTTCCTCACTAACTAGGCTGACCCCGACCTTCCCAATGTTTACCGAACGCCTGTTTTCGTGACCCTTTGCCTTTATAAGCCTATCTCTGAACACCTAACCGTTCATTCGACGCTGAAGGCGGGTGTAGTTTCTCCCGAAAGCTACGTCGTTTGGGTAAGTTCCCAATAAAACTTTCTCTTTATGCACAGGTGACACGTAAAGAAGAGGAGAAGTAAACATGAGACGCGAGCCTGCACGAAGCCACATCTTTCAGAATTCGAACTGTCATTTCAAGAGCCGTCGTAGTTGCCTCCAGGAACTTCATTGAATTCTCCCGGTGCGGCCCCCCTTCCGCCTGGCGTGGGCAAGTGTAAGCATTGTTGGTAGTTTTAAAGCGCATATTTTTAATGCTATTTGTCCCAAGTTTTGTCGCGTAACACAGCGATACGAAAGGCCAATTCTTCCTCGTTTGAGAAATGGAATAGTTCAGAGTAGGATGAACAGTTTTAGTCTCAATAGCTCGTGGATGAAATATGCAATAATGCGTGAGCATGAATCAATAGTGCGATGACTATTACTTGCGTTAGTTCAATACGCATCAATTGTTTTGCATGATCTGCAAATTTCATAGAACTGCATTTGAAGACTAGACTTTGGCTAAAACGAAGCAGTAGTTGCGCAACGGGGTGTACGTTTGAATTTCCCATTCTTAATTTATTCATCAACTGTTTGTTCTGCGCATTTAGCTGAATGAAGATATGCCACAAGCAAGTTAAGTAATTTTGCCTTTGTGTGTATGCAACCGGAGGAAGTACCTTAGGAGGTCATTCATTTTCGCGAATAATGTTCTGTTGGAAACAGTTGAGGTTGCAATTCCTGTGGCTTGTTTAGGTAGGCATTTTTCCCCTGGTAGTTGATCCTGTTCGGTGGTGTCCATGTGACCGTGTACTTGCTTAGGATTTGGAGAATATCTGTGTTGATCGCTGGGTCCTTGTTGTAAGCTTCATGAATTGCCTGCTGTCATATTGCTTAACGTGCTGCCTCACGCGTGTCCATGTTTTGGGTCTGCTTTTCAGCCCTCGAAGAGTGAAGCGTAATCTCCATGCGTGGTTATGAAAACGCTTCTTGTAATTTGTTAATGTAATTGCTTTATCAAAGAGCCTTTTTTCCTCACGGGGCTAAACGTAATGGCTTTCGTTATTGTAATGCACTGGGTAGTGCAGAAGTTGGTGTACGCCCGTTATTTAGCGTATGAAAGTTAACTTTCTCAAATCCTTTCTTTTATTTACGGAAAATTAATTATTGTTTTCATAACAGGCATTTTAGTTTTAATTCTTCTTCCGTGTAGCTGTTAGCTGGTTTTTTAAGCAACTTTGTAACAGGGACCAGACGCGTCCCGTCAGGAAACTCCTTTTCGTCTGAGGAACTAACATGTTTCAGCTAGCTGCTTTACTTCCCATTCGACTAAACTGTCTCATGCCATATTTTCATGTCATTTCATTATGGATAGGGCATAATTCACCAGATCTCGGCATCTCATAAATAATTTTCGACATCTTTAGGCATTATTTCAGGCCATCTTGTGCTTGTATACTTATGTAATAAACGTTAATTTAAATATTTTGTTCAGTTTAATTTAAATTTACCATCTTTATTTGCTGCTGCAAGCAGCTGCTTTTAGAGAATAGGATTTACCAGCTGGAAGCAGCTGCTCTTAGAGAACAGGATCCACCTAATAAAAGTATATATCCGTCGTTTTCTTGTTCTTATTGGTAAAATTTTAGATGCTCCCTCACAGCTGGCGCCACCGGAAATTCGACGTTTCGGTATGCCTCCATTCTGCCGTTTCTAACTACTCGTTGCTTTGCATTCAAGCTCCTGGACCCGCTGCTTTTCCCGAAGGACCCTCCTACTTTTTCGACTTGTTCCGTGCCACAACAGCTACGACCACGTAAGCAAGAAACACTTGTACCTCTTCTGTTCTCATTAGATTGCGAGTAATTTCTTTGTATTCGACTCAATGCCATAACGGACCTTATTTCTTTGGGGAATGATTTGTTCACCGCTGTTTTGCATTTTCCATGTTTCTTCCTTTGCATTCATACGCGTTCATCGTTCTGTTTCATTGAAATCCGGTTCCATTCTGTCCTTACGTAATTATTAATGATGGGTGTCGCGCAAGCGCAAGCTCTGTTTGACTATTTTAGTAACTTTAGTATATTAGTAACTTTTTGGGAGAATATGTATGTAAAATGCTACTGAAGTATATGTGTCTATTTATTGACATGATTTTCATCATGACATCAGCAATCTATTTATGTTATGCGAAAGTTATTGTAAATAGCGATGAACGTGGGTAGCTAAGCACATCAGCTTTCTTGAGCAACTGTTAATATGCCGATATAGGTCGTGCTTTGTTTTCTCTAACGAAAGTGCAATGAGGCCGAGATTTACGACTGAATCTGTGCTCTGCACCGGAAGTATTAATTAGTTGCACGCTCTTCAGGTTGCCTTTTGATTTGTGTTTTAGTTGTGCTAACCGTAGGACGTTGTGAATCACATATTCTTTTCCTTGCACAGTCTCTATAATGTCAGTAATATGCGGCACAATATGACACGTCCAGTAGGTTGGTAATATGTTTATTCAACGATGCGTTGAGAAGCGATTGCCTGTTGGTGGTGTGAAAGATCAGTTTTACGTTAGTAGTTCTACTATTAGTAAGTGATGTTTTGTGAACACTGATAATTCCTTTCCACAAGGAAGGTGCGCACTTTGTAACTAACCTTTTAAGTGATCTATTGCAGTGTAATATTTTCGTTAATGCTTGTTCATAAGTTCAAGTGTATTTGTCATGTTTGCATGATTTTTAAAAATTAATTTAGCAGATGTGGTGCACTTATTCCTCCTGTTTGCACGGATGCGATGGTGCTGCATACTTAACATGTCGTCATTACTTTTCTGGAAAATAGTTAGCAGCTTTCTATCGAATAGCACCGGAAAAGGTTATGACGCCTTTACGTCATTTGTTCCCGCATCCTTTCACAATCCCTGCAGTTCTTGGTCCGAACAGGTTGAAATTTCGAAAAATGAATGTTGCTCGATTTTTTCGGCTGTCAGGGCGCTCTGTCATGCTTCATTAACCGTAGCTGTCGGCTTTTGCTTGATACTTATGCTCTGCGATAATTCCTCATGAATTCTCTCGACAACTTTGTGGAAATTTTTTAGAGCCAATTTAAAGTACTTGTGGTCATGGCTGGGCCAGGAAATAGGCTTAGACTTAGGCATTTAAGATGTAAGAATTTTGAATTAAGCCTGCTTGTTCCATCTGTATGTTATTACGCAGTACATTTCAATTCTGGCATTATCGCATCTTGAACTGCAGTAGTTTGTGTTTTTACGCTGTTTTGTGTTTAGCTGGTCGTGGACGCCCGGAAGTTCGCCCAGCCAGTAAGAGTTCGATACGCCAATTAAAGTTTTCTAAAGAGACTTTATTCTTTCAGCTCCTGGCTATTATACGTTGTACACTACCACCGGTCTTTATGGCGGCGTACCGGGGTACTTTCCCGAATCTCCATCTCCACGTAAGTTTCGTCAGTCATCTTGAACGTGGGGTGTTTTGTAACTGTGTAATTGAGCAATATGTTATGTAACGAATTTGCATTGGTAATTGCAATGATTTATTATTATTTGTCTTCCGGGACTCCGCGGTTTTCGGGACTTCTCGTGCAACGTCCTCAGCGGTTATGCACTTCGACCGTAGCGCTCAACAAACAGGAACAGCGTTTGTTCGTTGCGATTGTTTTCGTCCATCACGCTGCTGGTGTGATCAGATAGTTTTTCCAGCGAGGATTGGATATAGAAGTCCCAAAAGCGCTAGAGCGAATTTGAAATAAGCCATAACGGTTTGAAGTTAAAAACGGGGTTCATAGTAACGGGTGGAGGTATTATTGTTCAACAAAGACGGTTGACTACCCGTTCGGTATTGCTCGCGGTGTCTGTAATCACGTAAGCAGGTCTCACCTGTGGCAGATGGGCGAGTTTATTAGTAAAAACAGACAGTGGCAAATACTTGCGAGCGATACAATTTTTACCGTAGCTTTCGGAACAGCCTCGTTCCGACCTCAGCCTTTGCGAACCGCTGAGGACGGAACCGTATGTTTTTTACCAATAAACTCGTCCATCTGCCACAGATGAGGCCTGCTTACGTGATTACAGACACCGCGAGCAAGACTGAACGGGTAGTCAACCGTCTTCCGTTGAACAATAACGGTTTGAAGTCGTTAAGGAGATAACACTTATTAAGTCTAGGCTTAATTCAGAGAATCAAAGATTCCTCACGTTTCTGTAAAAGCACGTTTATGCGGCTTAGCACGGTTCTATTGATTGTTCCAGTCTAGCATGCGTTGTACTGTCCTGGAAAGCTTTCTTATGTTACCTTGTTGTTCTTTTACTCTTCGGGTCCGTTTTGGTCGGAAAGGAGAAATAGCAGAAAATGGCATGGGAATCCCTGTGAAAGAACCCATTTCTTTATGCAGCGAATAAAGATTTCATGTTTTTACTATTCGTTTGATTAGCATTGTGCATCCTTTCGTTCTTCAGCTCAAAAGTTGGAATCTCCTGATTACATGTTTTTCCCTAGACAAAATGCCATATTCACCATCGCCACCAAAGCCTGCACCTTATGTGCCAATGTCTCCTGCGTCCCCAGTGCCTTCGTGAGAAGCTACGCGTCCTACCGTTGACATGCAGCCACCAACGTTCCCTGGTTGCATGCAGTTATGCTTGGAAAAGTACGTTCCTCTGTCACATACATTGAATGCAAGGAACATCGTCGAGGAAATAAGAACTGTCCCATTGGAAGGGAACGACATTCTAGTAAGCTACGATGTGAATACCAGTATACCAATACTGGTATACCAATATGGACATACATATGACCATATACAAATATGGTCATATGTATGGACTATTGGAATCACCAGTATACCAATAGTCCATACATATGACATCATCAGTGGGTAAAGGTTGATTACCTGGATTTATTAAGCAGAGTTGAACTTGGGATTAGAAAAGAGACCCCACATAGAGCTTACCAGATTTCAAATTGTTTGACTAGACTCAGCTACTCTATAAGAGGCGAGCACGTTTTTAGTGAGACTATAAGATTTAATGACAAACACTATCAAAGAGCACAGAAATGAGATACCGTGGCTTAACCAGTCTCTGAACATGCAAAAGAACCAATTAATTAGTCATATTGGATATGTTCGGACAACGGGATTCATACAATTAGTCAAATGCTCTATTTCATAACTTGTGACTTGTGAAAGGAGAAAATTGGAGAAACAATTCAACAGATTGCTGTGTACCGATACATGTGAGTTCACAAACAGCAGGAAGAGACCTAAGTTCGAGACCTCTGACAACAGTAGAAATGGAGGTTCTAGCAAAATAACATAGATCATATCATCGCGAGAGTTGTGCGAGGCATCAGGGAAGCGAATAAGTCTAGAGCGTGGTAACTAACTGTTTGATAAATCATAGGTACTCACCAAAGATGAACTTATCAAAAAAAAGGGGGCAGCTATGAAAGATCTGAAAAATGAGCATTCAATAGTCATTGAAAAATGAGCAACAAGTTACGGACTTAATGAGCTCTGGCACCAACATACCGTTGAGGAACGATCCAACGGAACAGACAAGGAAATCGTTACTTTCTCCATTAGACTAGGGAAGATACACTATCAGCAGTTGCGCGGAAATTACGATCGTCTTCCAATTTCTCCTGTCCTGAATTCTTCTGTCTGTCGAAGATTCACAAGGAAAACATACCGTTTAGACCTGTTGTTTCCAGTTACAGAAGTGTAACCAAAGATTTAGGTATTAAGAAAGTATTAAGACCATTAACAGGAAACGGGTCATCATACACGAAGAATGCTTTACATTTTGTTAGAGAGCAGAAGTGACGTTCTGGTTGAGGGAGACGCTTTGGTCAGTAATGATGTGTTACCTTTTTAAGAAGCATTCCTATCCCGCACACGTTGACCATTCTACAGGAGATATTATCGAGGGACGTGACACTTAAACAAAGAACAAAACGATGTAAAAGAAAGAACATAACGCTCTTTCCATGTGGCGAGATTAGTAAAATTCTGTATGGAGGAGGGGAATTATTTCCCATGGAATGGAAGATACTACTGACAGAAAGAAGGGGCACCTATGGGAAGCCCATTATCTCCAATATTAGCTGAGATTTTTATGGAAGACTTGGAGAGAAGGGCATTCTCAACAGGAATACAACAACAAGGTCTGAAGATGTTCAAAAGGTGTGTTGACGATATATTCGCTATAATAAAAAGAGGAAAAGAAGACAAATTACTTGATCACTTAAACAGTAATTTCCCACATACTATCACTTTTACTATGGAGAACTTCCCTTTCTGGATGTCACGGTACTAAGAGAAGGCCATCAACTAGGAACGAAAGTATACAGAAAACCTATACTTCCTATACGAAGACTATTCGTCTAGTCACCCAATTGGAGTAAAGAAAGGAATAGTAAGTGGAATGGTTGATAGAGCCTTCAACATATGCAACGAAGAACACATAGCAGAGGAGATTAACCACATACCACAATTACCCAACTTGGCTCACTAACCAGTTTATAGACAGAAGAATCGCCAGATGGAGAAACCAAACCTCCACTGCAAGAGAAAACAACGTCGCGTCAACAAGAATAATTATCCCGTATTATCTAGGTGCAGGAGAATATATCCGGAGAAAGTTGAAAATGCCTTGAGTCAACGTAGTTTTTACCAACCAAATCAATTTATGAGCAATCCTCCGGTCACATATATCAAGAACCAGTAGGACGGAAGAACAAGGAGGCATTTACATGATAGAATGCAGTTGTGGTGCAAAATACATAGGTAAGCCATACATTCGAACAGCATCTAGCAGGGATTGGAATTTGGATTTTTGGTCGAAGTCGATTGGAGTCTAAGTAGCTTTTAGCAACCACAGCAATCTACGAGCAATCTTCCGATCAGACATATCAAGAAACAGTGAGGAATAAGGAGGTATTTACATCATAGAATGTAGTTGTGGTGCAAGATACATTGGAGAATCCGGAAACAATTAACCATAGATTCGAACAGCACCTAGCAGGTATTAGAAGATTTCGAAACGCAGAAATCAGACTGAGAGGAGAAAGAACAACGGGACGCGGACGTCCGCAGACTAAAGATCCCAACGAAATTGTGGAAGAATGCATCAACTGGTCAGCAATAGTAGAACACGTGGTAGCTTGTCAAGAACCGGATGGTTTGAGAAGAATGAAAGTACGAAATGAAGGGGATTACTTATTAAGAAAAATCAAAGAGGCACTTTATACCCGCCATGTATTAATAGGGAGGGCGGATACGAAGTTAGTGACATATGGACGGTAGCAACTACGGTTACGAAATGTTGCCAACTCACAAATCAAAACTAGACACAAGTTAATGGGTTTTAAACTTAAATGGGTTTAAAATGGATTTTAAACCAACTTGGGCACATGGAACAGCTTTGAGTGGGAATCACTATTAGTCCGCTGAAGAGGAAAACAGGTGTTTTCGAAAGCTTCGGAAGAAATTGTTCACTCTAACACGGGTTGCATTGCCGTGTTACGTCAACAAAGCTATGAGATCTTTCCCCGTGTTTAACTTTAAAACCACGGTAAACTTTGAAATCGTGGACAACTTTAAACCCGTGGACAACTTTAAAACCATGGACAACTTTAAAACCATGGTCAACTTTAAAACAGAGGAGAACTTTAAAACCATTGACCTTTAAACCCATGGACAACTCTAAAACCATAGACAACTTTAAAACAATGGTCAACTTTAAAACCATGGACGACTTTAAACCCGTGGACAACTTTAAAACCATGGTCAACTATAAAACCATGGTCAACTTTAAAACCATGGACGACTTTAAACCCGTGGACAACTTTAAAACCATGGTCAACTATAAAACCATGGTCAACTTTAAAACCATGGACGACTTTAAACCCGTGGACAACTTTAAAACCATGGTCAACTTTAAAACCATGGTCAAGTTTAAAACCATCGACGACTTTAAAACCATTGACTTCTTTAAAACCATGGACAACTTTAAAACCGCTGACAACTTTAAAACCATGGACGACTTTAAACCCGTGGACAACTTTAAAACCATGGTCAACTTTAAAACAGAGGAAAACTTTAAAACAATTGACGACTTTAAAACCGTGGACAACTTTAAAACGGAGAACAACTTTAAAACAATGGACGAGTTTAGACCCGTGGACAAATTTAAAACGTTGGTCAACTTTGAAACCATGGCCAACTTTATAACCTTGGTCAACTTCAGAACCATGGTTAAGTTTAAAGCCATAGACAACTTCAAAAACCATGGTCAACTTTAAAACATAGGAGAACTTTAAAACCATTGGCGACTTTAAAACCATTGGCGACTTTAAAACCGTGGACACCTTT
This sequence comes from Trichuris muris, assembly GCA_000612645.2. Lineage (NCBI taxonomy): Eukaryota > Metazoa > Nematoda > Enoplea > Trichinellida > Trichuridae > Trichuris > Trichuris muris. Next base: position 9,390,913 of record CBXJ02000086.1, read on the forward strand.
AAAACCGTGGACAACTTTAAAAGTTTGGCCAACTTTAATAACCATGGACAACTTTAAAAACTGTGCACAACTTTAAACCCACGGGTAGCTTTAAAACCGTGGACAACTTTAAAACCGCGGGCAACTTCAAAACCATGGACAACTTTAAGACCATGGTAAACTTTAAAACCATGTTTGATGAGTCTCAGGTACTCACCAAAGATGAACTTATCAATAAATGAGGTGGCAGCTATGAAAGCTCTAAAAAACGATCACTCAATAGTCATTACAAAATCAGACAAAGGCAATATGGTAGTACATGGAGACGTACAACAGGAAAGTTACGGATTTATTGAGTTCTGGCACCTACATACCGTTGAGGAACGATCCCACCGAACAGACAAAGAAATCGTTGAAGGGTCTACTTTCTCCATTAGTTGAAGAGACTAGGGAAGACACACTATGAGCACTTACGCGGAAATTACGATTCTCTTCCAATTTCTCTTGTTCTGAATTCTTCTGTCTGCCGATGATTCACAAGGAAAACATACCGTTTAGACCTGTTATCTCCGGTTACAGAAGTGTAACCAAAGATTTAGGTGTATATTTGAAAAAAATATTAAGACCATTAACAGGAAACGGGATATCATACACGAGGAATGCTTTACATTTTGTTAGAGAGATCAGAAGTATACAAGTGGATGAGGAAGACATTTTGGTTAGCTATGATGTGAAAGACCTTTTCAGAAGCATTCCTATCCCGCACACATTGACCATTCTCCAGGAGTTATTATCGAAGGATGTGTCACTTAAAGAAAGAACAAAACTGAACCCTTTCCATGTGGCGCGACTAGTTAAATTTTGTATGGACGAGGGGAATTATTTCCGATGGAATGGAAGGTACTACATACAAAAAGCAGGGCCACCTATGAGAAGCCCGTTATCTCCAATATTAGCTGAGATTTTTATGGAAGATTTGGAAAGAAGGGCATTCCCAACAGGAATGCAAGAACACGGTCTCAAGATGTTCAAAGGGTACGTTGACGATATATTCGCCATAGTTAAAAGAGGAGAATTACTGGACCACCTGAACAGTATTTTCCCACGTACTATCACTTTCACTATGGAGAAGGAAAATGAAGGAGAACTTCCCTTTCTGGATGTTATGGTACAAAGAGAAGACCATCAACTAGGAACGAAAGTGTACAGAAAATCAATTCACTCAGGAAGATATTTGAACTATTCGACAAGTCACTTAATTGGAGTGAAGAAAGGAATCATAAGTGGAATGGTTGATCGAGTCTTTAACATATGCAACGAAGAACACATAACGGAAGAGATCAACCACATACGGAAGACACTAATGCAGAACAATTAGGCTCACCTACCAGTTTGTAGACAGAAGGATCACCAGATGGATAAACCAAACCTCCACTGCAAGAGAAAACAACGTCGCGTCAACAAGAATAATTGTCCCGTATTATCTAGGGTGAAGGAGAATATATCCGGAGAAAGTTGAAAATGCTGTATCATACGTGCTGCACGAGGCACTACCGGACTGGAATTGGCAACGGCAGAAAAAGGGCAGAAACATTGGAAAGGGAATAATGAAGAAAGAAGGCCATCTTCAGGAAAGAACTTTAAAACCCGTATTTTAAAGAGTCCTCAGACGGGTTCTGGAAGCTACTGTCGTTGCCTTTTTCATCATTTTGTGTTACGTCACTGTCCCGGGCGGTCGGTTTGGAAGCTCGCTCTCCGCGGGACTGAATGGGCAGGCGACAGACGCTGGACGGGTACAAGGTAGTACCTGATAGCTGATGTTGCCAGCCCGGACGGTCTAGCGGATGAGCTTGCTGATCCGATGACTGACTGGGCAGTTGTCAAACTGATATTTTATTTTATTTTCCCACTGAAGACGGGCGCAAGGTACAAGCCCGAAAGCTCTGGAGAATTTACTTTTTTGGAATAAAAAAGGTTCAAACGGGGAAAAATCCGTGTTATCATTGATCGCATCTAGCAGGAATTAGAAGATTTCGAAAAGCAGGAGAACGGACGAGACGCGGACGTCCGCAGACAAAAGACCCCAACGAAATTATGGAAAAATGCATCAACGGGTCAGCAGTAGTAGAACACGTGGTAGCTTGTCATGAACCGCATGAAGGTTTGAGAATAGTGAAAGTACGAAATGAAGGGGATTACTTTTTAAGAAAAAATCAAAGAGGCACTTTATATCCGCCATAATCTCTGTATTAGTGACATATGGACGGCAGTAACCGCGGCTACGAATTGTTGCCAACTCTCAAATCAAAATTAGACACAACATAAAAATTAGCCCACTCAAAAAACAGTGGGTTTTAAGCTTAAATGGGTTTAAATGGGCTTTTAAACCAACTACGACACATGGAGAAACATCAAGTGGGAGTCACTGTTAGTGCGCTCAAGACGAAAACAGATGTTTTCGAAAGCTCCGCAATAAAGTGTTCACTCAAGCACGGGTTGCATTGCCGTGTTAGGTCAATAAAAAAGCAAGAAAAAATTTTCTCTTTTCTGAATTTCACTGATTGGGCGGGCGACAGACTCTCGACGTTCAAGGTTAGACATGATAGTTGATGTCGCCAGCCTGGATGGTTTAGCAGAGGGGCTTGCTGAACCGTTGGCTGCCTAGGCAGTCAACGAATTTTGTGTTTACGCACCGAAGACGGGTACAAGAGCAGTACCCGATAGCTCTGCGTTTGGTAATAAACATTCTTATCTAACGGGTTTATACCGTGATGAAGAATTTGTTCGCACATATATATATATATGCTTCTTCTTTGACGGGGTAGGTGCACATTGCGTAGAATTTTTCTCACGGTATAACCCCCGATGTATAAGAACGTTTTTATTTTCCCAACTCCAATGGGCAGCGCTTTCTGTTAGTTCTCATCTACCCGTTATCAGTGCAACCGTTGGCTGGCAGGGCAGTCGACGAGTATTATGTTTTGCACTGATGACAGGTAGATGAGGACTACCCGAAAGCTCTGCTCATTAGAGTTGGGAAAATAAAAACTTTCTTAGACGACGGGGGTAATATCATCGGAAAAATTCTTAGTTCGGTCGTATACCAGCTTTCCCGTTTTTTGATTACACCTGTAATGAATGTGCACATGGCCTCTGGGAAAAGTTATGATCGTTTGAAATTTCAGTTTAAATTCGGACATTTCATACCGAACGACTTAATACCTGCGTGTTAAGTAGAGAACTGTGTGTGTAGGTGTACACGTTGTCGTCGTGCTTCGTGCGTAGAGTAAAGCTGAGCTACAGGAAAGACGTCACAGACACAAGCAAAGTCATCACCAAAGCAGACAAAGGAAACAAAGTAGCGATTCTAGACAAAACCGACTACGTCCATAAGATGAATGTGGCCTTATCCAGTGATGTGTATACTTCAGTACAAAAAGACCCTTCTGAAGACACCAGCAAATCACTCTCCTCCATTCTTTCAGACAAGCACTCAACCTCCAAGGAGACGGCGCTGCAGAAAACGATGCAGCTCTTGAAGTTTCCCTCAAAATTCAAATGCCCGGAGGTGTACGGGCTTCCAAAAATATACAAACCGGATATCCCTATGAGACCTGTGGTCTCCATGATCAATGGAATCACTTCACATATCCCTCGCTACTTAAAGAGCCTAATCAAACCCTTAATCGGCAACCGTTTCTCGTCAGTGAAAAACTGCACTTTTTTCTGTACAGAAGTCAAAAGTTCCAATTAGTAGCTGGACATGTTCTCCGTAGCTACGACGCTAAACATCTTTTTACCAGCATTCCACTAGCACACACTCTTTCGACATTATTACACAGCGTTCTCTCATCGGACGATACACTTAAGGACAGAACAAAACTAACGGCGCAACACATAACTGAGCTAACAAAATTCTGCATGACAAAAGGAAACTTCTTTCACTTCCAAGGACATTTCTTCCGGCAACGGGACGGGGTGCCAATGGGAAGTTCACTATAACCAGTGCTTGCGGAGGTTTTCATGGAATCTCTAGAAGAACAGATTTTTTCGACTCTTCCCTCGGATATCACAGCGCTATTTTTCAAACGCTGTGTGGACGATATTTTCGCCATAGTACCGACAGGATAAGAAGAGACATTTCTGTCCTTTCTAAATCAGCATTTCCCCTATCACATCTCTTTCACAATGGAAAAAGAAATGGACGGAAAGCTTCCCTTCCTTGATTGCTTGGTCATTAGATCTAACGCAGGCATCAAAAGATTGATAGAAAGTACGTGAAAGATTGATAGAAAGTATCATCAACCAACGACTACTCACACAGGCGGCGAACAGAGAGAGAAATTCCTCAGAAACGGTTCTGATGATGCCTTATCAAGCAGGGTTAAGTGAAAAATTACACGATTGGGCAAACGTTTGCACTTCAGTCTTCTTCAAAAGTGTCCCGAACCTAAGAGCTATTCTCAGAAAGGACAAGGTGAAGATTGAGAACAAATCAAAACTTGGCGTAGTATACCTAATCAAATGCAGTTGTTCGGCTAAATATATTGGTGAATCAGGGAACTCACCAGTCCATCGATTTAATGAACACATGAAGTGCCTCACAAGATACAGGAACGCTGAAGACCGACTAGAAGTGCACATAAACACAAGGAGGACGACCTCAAACAATTGACCCATCCAACGCAATAGATCAAGCCTTAAGAGCATCGGCAGTGGCTGAATACGCTTCCACCTGCTTAGGGCTCTTAGAAGGACAGGTTCTCTGTCATGAACAACATCACCTAAGGCGAAAAATTAAACAAGTCCCTTACATTAGGCACAACCAGACCATCAGCAGAGACCGTGGAATAGAAGTAAGTGACGTCTGGCAACAAATAGTTACATCCGCCCTGTTACCGATCCCACGGTTGTCAAAGGAATCTCTGACAGCCATCAACCAAAACGAAGGTGAACGGGTCAAACCAGAACTCGCCTAGCGTTGCGACCAAGGTCAAACGGGAGCAAGGCTATATAAACGCCTTACCGCAAAGGTCGAAATATCGTCTTCTTATTACCGATATATTCACTCATAATAAACGCTTGTACTCGTTGCTAAGACTCACTCAGTCGACCGTTCTCCCTACATTCGAAATCAACACGCCCAATGCTGTCGTATTTCATGTGATTAACAATTCACTCCATACGCTGCATGGGATTTTCTAAGTCTTTCAGGGAGAAGCTTCAATCTAGCGTTAACAATCCATACCAAATCGGAGAAGACCAAAATCACAAAAGAAGAAAAAGAACAACGAAGATTCGAACAGCGAGGAACAGGAGAGATCGATTTTTGGGCGATCAAAACAACTGACGTCATCACCGTATTCGACCTTGCTCTTACGGATTCCATTGATACCAATGTTTGACTAAGATATGTTTACTTGACCTCAAACCTTTTTATATGACGTACCATCCGGGATCTTGACACGGCGCGAGACAGACAAGATCCGAAAAATGTTTTTCTTTCCAAAATATTTTTCACGCTAAGAAATACTGCCGTTATTATATGAAGCTTACGTTGCCTGGTGAAGTCAATCGAGCGTTAACCATCGATTCAACCGCCTACGCATCGATTCAGAAGGAAGCCGCACGCAAGGTGGGGACTTACTTTCAAACACGGACGATTCAGTTGCTTCAGCGCATACGCACTTGCAGCGCCCGATTTGATCCGTAACTGTATGACAGGGCGAAGGGCAACTCTTCTGCATCATTTTATCTTGGCAAGGCGTCCTCATAGTAGGCTCTACGTGAAAACAGATTTCATTTAAACAATGAAGCATTGCACTGGAAACATATTCATTCAGCTGTGTTTAAAAAATCTAAGATGCCACAAGAAGATAAAAGATCCAATTTTACCAGGCTCAGGAGTAGACGATGTTTCTGTTTCTGCTTCTACCTCCGGTCGCGCAGACGCGGTAACCGGTACCGTTGTTGGAGCAACCGCAGAAACTGTCGTTTCACCCTGTGGGCAAAAGCACATTGGGCACCCGTCACCGATCATCATGCAAAAATGGCCGCAGACAATATCTTCCGCAGCTTTGCATTTCTTGACTTCTGTTTCCTCCGGAGCTCTCGAAGTTAGCCCGGTTGTTGCAGGTTCTAATGTTGCTACAACGTACAAAATTTGCAAATCAAATCTGAATACTGTAGATAAACACAAACCATGCTCAAGCGGTTCAGGAAAGCTCAGCGGTACATACTCGCATTTTTTGCAACCCGTTACTGTTGACTTCTTTCTTCTTCTTTACGTAACGCCTGTGATAAAGGTTTTATTGGGTGACTTACCCAAGCGACGTAGCTTTCGGGAGAACCGACTTCCGTCGTCAGCGTCAAATAACGAAAGTTTGGGTCAAATTTCGGAGCTTATAAAGGTGGAAGGTTAAGTAAACATCGGGCTGTTCACCAATGGGAAAGCTTTGGGTCAACGGAAGTAGGGTTATGTCCACAATCGGTGATGACGTCAGTTGTTGATGTCTGAATCTTCGGAAATTTCGTGAATTTTTATGAATTTTTGGGACTTTGTGCTGCATCCATTCTCTCTTTTGGTGTTCTCATTGGGCACGGTCTTCTCTTCGTTTTTAGTCTTGTTTTCTTGTCTTTAAGATTTTCTTGGGCCATCTTCCTGATCCGCTCTGTCGGTCTTTCCTTCAACGTCGGTCTTCTCGTCGTCTTTTTGTCTGGTTGTCTTCGTTTCATGGGTCTTCATTCTTTGATTAGTACTGTATGTAGAGATGAGACCCTATTTGACGCTGAGGACGGGAGTCGGTTCTCCCGAAAGCTGCGTCGCTTGGGTAAGTCACCCAATAAAACCTTTATCACAGGCGTTACGTAAAGAAGATGAAAGAAGTCATGAGAACCAGGGAGCCTGTACGAAATCCGATTTTTCAAACCCGTTACTGTGTCAAAGGTCATGCTATGTTGTTCAGGACATTCAACGACCTCGGGACACTCAGATACGGTCGGGGTGGTCACTGGAAGAGGCAACTTTCCTTATAGTAATTATGGTTTCGTGGTTTTACCGGTTTCAGGGGCAGGCGTAACACTTGTTGGATACGTACATCTTTGGCAACCCCTTTCGTCAGCAACAAGCACCCAGTCGGGTAGGCACTTGCCCAGCATGAGGCGATCTGACTCGGACGTTGCTAAAAAGACTTGTGTGTGTGCATCGAACTTTGGCGGCAGGTATTACTGATTGGGAAGTATTGCTCCGTGGCGAACACTTCTACGAAGAAGAAATCATGCGACGAGTGAAAGCAACAGCTAAATCACTAACCGCCATTTCGAACTTTCTCCATATGTTCCTCTTAAAAATTAATTACGTCAAACCAAAAAACATTAGCATCCCAACAGGGCTAACCTTCAAGGGGAGCGGTGACCTCACTTGGAACAGTAGAGGCTGAAAGCAAGGTGCCCGGTCAAAATGCTGATATCACGCTGCAAAGAAACATTGAAATGGGAACATTTCCAGCAGGAAGCGCAACGTCCATCGTATTAACACAAACTTCGTCAATATCCTGCGATATAACCTTGCATGTGAACTACGCTCTCTATTAATCATTCGACTACCAATTTTCAAGTTGACTGGATGTTCTGGTGTCTCACGATAGTCTCGGGCGCATATTTTTCTCAATTTTTTATTTTCTCTGCGGATACTATTCAAGTGTCTTGCATAATCCCCTGCATGCCAGCCGTCTAACATTCGCAACTGTAGGCTCTACCACATCTCATACGATCATTTCCCGCTTATAGATAAAATTCTTTTGGTTGTGGTTCTGCTTGCGAAAATGCAGCATTGGTGCAAACAAGGTAACAGCACAACATACTTCAAATATATAAGGGACTAATACTACTTAACAATAACTTACACATTGCTGCTTCTACAAGACGCGCAGCTATTCGCGAAATCAATACCACTATCACGAGAACGAAAATATTTTGAACTAAAATGCCTTATCGCCCTGAGGCAGCAAAAATATCTTACTCTCATGGACCACATGTTCACTGTACGGCTCTACAGCTCCGTCGATGCGTCCATATTCAGAATCAGTTGTGCCGTAAACACCCAGTTCAGCAGCCCCTTGCGGTTTGGTGGCAACAACGGCATGAGCAGCTTCGGTTGGGGACTGCTCCATTCCATATTTTGCTTAAAATTCAGATTCGCAAAGCCCTTCCACTGATAAACAACCATGCCTACACAGATCCCCGCCTGCCGGAGGAAATGGCGCGTATTCCGCAGTTGTATCTTCCGCAGTGCTTGCGCCTATGCGAAACAATAAGAATGGACAACGAAAAGTAGGAAAGGTAAGCCTTACTTCGTAAGCACGCTGTTCTGCATTCCTGCAAAGTGGCGAAATTGTTTCCGTTGCCACCGCAACCTCCGTAAACAAACTGCTTGCACCTTCCCGCGCCTGAGTCGAAATGCCACCGTCGAAAATAGCCCTTGCAAACGCCCACGTCCTTCGGATGATGACATACGTGAGCCGGCAAACCTTCAACGCATGCAGATCATGCTGCGGCCAGGCGGATGGCCGCTCCCACCCTTGCATTCGGAAAGGCACTTAGCCTCCGTTCCAAAGTTGTTCGCATTTCCGCGACAACCACCGTACGTGAAGGACATACATTTCGATTGCCCCTTGTCCAAGTCACAGTTGTTCGGCTAAGTATATTGGTGAATCAGGGAACTCACTACTTCATCGATTTAATGAACACATGAAGTGCCTCACAAGGTACAGGAACGCTAAGGACCGACTAGAAAGGCACTTAAACACAAGGACGACCTCGAACAATTGACCCATCCAACGCAATAGATCAAGCCTTAAGAGCATCGGCAGTGGCTGAATACGCTTCCACCTGCTTAGGGCTCTTAGAAGGACAGGTTCTCTGTCATGAACAACATCACCTAAAGGCGGAAAATTAAAGCCCCTTACATTAGGCACAAACAGACCATCAACAGAGACCGTGGAATAGAAGTGACGTCTGGCAACAAATAGTTACATCCGCCCAATGCTGTCGTATTTCATGTGATTAACAATTCCCTCCATACGCTGAATGGGATTTTCTAAGCCTTTCAGGAAGAAGCCTCAATCGAGCGTTAACAATCCAGACTAAATCAGAGGAGACCAAAATCACAAAAGAGGAAAAGGAAAAAAAGAAGAGCAACGAAGAGCCGAACAGCGAGGAACAGGAGCGATAGATATTTGGGCGATCAAAACAACTGACGGCATCACCGTTTTCGACCATGCTCTTACGGATTCCATTGATACCAATGTTTGACTAAGATATGTTTACTTGACCTAAAACCTTTTTATATGACGTACAATCCGTACCTAACTGTTCATTTCTGACGCTGAAGACGGGAGTCGGTTCTCCCGAAAGCTACATCGTGGGTAAGTTACGTACATGAAAATTCTTTCCTCACAGGCGGAACGTAAAGAAGGAAGTAATAAAAAGAAATATCTTTAATAAAAATAGAAGCATCGTAACCTCACTATGTTCAAGTTCTGTGATGACTTGAACATCTTCGACACGTGACAAAGGTGCAGTGCAATACATTTCAGCTCTGCGCATACATGCATTTATGAACTCACGTATTACAGACTGGTCAACGTAGACACGATCAGCTACCATGCTGCATATTGCATTACCGCTCCTCTGTTTGCACAGACAGCTAATTGTGTTGTACTGTAAACTCAATGTGATGGTATTCCGGCTTTCCCGTTTTTTGGATAGTACCTGTAGTAAAACTGCAAATGCCCTACCAGCGGATGGATGGGCTATTATTAGAAATAGCACAGGTAAGAACGCTTATCGCATCGTAGCTTTCGGAACGCCCTGGTTCCGTCGCCAGCGATGTTGAAAGGTCCCGATGATGATTGTCCCTTTCAGCATCGCTGACGATGGAACCAGGGCGTTCCGAAAGCTACGATACGATAAGCGTCCTTACCTGTGCTGTTTCTATAATAATAATAGCCCATCCATCCGCTGGTAGGGCATTTGCAGTTTTATTACAGGTACTATCCAAAAAACGGGAAAGCCGGAATACCATCACATTGAAAAACATGAAACCCGTTACAAAACACGCGATTTTCAAAGAGATGTACTGTAAACTACTAAATTCACAAAAATGAATACGAACCATGAGATGAACGATGACGTGAGGATCCTGAAGGCACGCAGGTACGTACAGAGATGCATGATGCTCAAAAATATTCAATGAATTCTTTACCCATTTTGTCTTTGAAGACTGGTTTCTTTGTAACGGGGCGGTGGATCATATTGGAAGAATACGGCTGAAGCGCCGGTTGAGTTCTATTCACTGTTACCTGTAAGAACACCAAAACAACCTAGCCAGTGGCTGGTTGGTTAGTTATGCTAGTGAGAAAACAGGTGAACAGTGAACGTACGATTGCTTTGTTTCAGAGCTTTCAGAATCGACTGATTCCGTCGTCAGCGAGATGGAAAATTGTCTTCATTAATCATACAAACAATGAAAATCGTGCTTGCGTCCATACAAAGCTTCTCACTACCAAAGACATACGTCGTCAATACATCGGTGAGTGCACCAACATACCTTAGAAATCAGAAGAAAATCTGCAGCGGACAAAGGACACCCATAGAACCTTTCGATGAACAGTTGTTCAAAACAGGCCTTCATGGACCCATTCCCAAGTAGCCACTGAGAAAAGTGAAACCAGTCTGCAACAAAATATCATTAACAATGAGCCTTAATTCACCTCAGACGGTTTAAATAGCTTTTGAAATTGGGTCAGTGTGCATCTGATTGGCCGGAATGTGCTTGCATAAGGCACGCTGATCAGCAACCTAATTTTTCTCTCAGTTCCTACAGCAAATGCTTATCGAAAGTAAACACGGATGTCGCTTGCTATATCGTCTAAGCATAACCTTTATGCAAATCTTGAGGTTAATCACCAATATCAATAGTTGCAGCAGCAACAATACCTTTTAGATTTTACCGTTACTTTCGTGAGCTTCCATCTTCAACAGGTGAAATCACAATCCTTAATCTTTAATGAAAAATGAAAGTCATAGCGGAAGATGAAACCGTTTAACCACTCATTTAGATCAGATAAAGCGTTAGCAACTGAAAGGTGCAAAGGCTGTCCACATAATAAAGTGGGTGTGACGTCATTCCAAGTAACAAAATTTAGCCGCTCTCTTTCTTCACCTTCCTCCATATATTTACCGCTGTCTTGTTCATAACAAGACAGAGGTAAATATATGGAGGAAGGTGAAGAAAGAGAGCGGCTAAATTTAAGAAAGAGAGTGGCTGTTCAGCTTCGAAGAGCAGTCGCTCTAAGTCAAGATCCGCTGAAGACAGAGAGAGAGGTTTCCCAAAAGTTAGGAATTATAATAAAGGAACTTAAAAATGACAAAAGTCACACAGAAATAACAAATGACATATAACAGAATATGGGGTGCTTCTCTATGGGTTTTGACATATTGTTCCTTAATGGAAAACGAAATGTTTCATAACGGGTTGTTGTTTTTAGTTTAGAAGATTCTTCTTGGCACAGCAGTGGAACCCGTTTATTGAATCGAAAAAGGTACAATGTAAAACAACGAGGAAATATAACGTACCTTTAACGAAAAGATTTCGTAGCATTCAGAGCCTCCTGCTCCGTCGTCAGCGAATTGCACCAACTGCAATTCGCCAAGGAGTAATTCGCTGACGACGGAGCAGGAGGCTCCGAAACTACGAAATCTTCTCGTTAAAGGTACGTTGTATTTCCTCGTTGTTACATTGTATCTTTTTCGATTCAATAAACGGTTTCCACTGCCATGCCAAGAAGAATGTTCAAAATATTGTTCCTTCTTTGGATACGGCTTCTACCCGTTTATTCGTAATGTCTGAAATCACGCGAAAACAACTCCCTACGAGCGGATGGATGGGAAATTATCAGTGGAACGACAGAGCAATGCAGTAACCTTCAGTGCTTGCGGAACGTTATCGTTCCGTTGTCTGAACCATTAAATCGCTGACGACGGAACCAGAACGTTCCGCAAGCACTGAAGGTTACTGCATTGCTCTGTCGTTCCACTGATAATTTCCCATCCCTCCGCTGGTAGGGAGTTGTTTTCGTGTGATTTCAGACATTATGAATAAACGTGTAGAAGCCGTACCCAAAGAAGGAACAAAATGACGTATAACACAATCATTACGCGAAACTCAATATTCAACTGACTCTATCGCTTAGGCCCTTATTGAAGCTCAAATTTAACTCACCTCAGAATTATTTCTAGCGTTATATTAAATTGGTACTCTGCTTGAATCATTTCTAACTCACTAATCAAAGTATTGTTTACGACTTACCTACTGAATGTTGTATGAAACGGTGTCCGGTCGTTCCGTTGAAGCAAACACTCTGGCAATTACAGCCTCGTAGCTAACTGAATCCTCCTATTTCATTCCTACTAACGCACAGCTACATGAAATGATAATCATAGACTTCTATAGGCTACTCAGCATTTACACGTTGATAAAAACCGGTTAGCTGTTAACCAGACGATATTAATTTAGCGATAAGACCCATCGACCTAATACCTTATCTATTTCTCTATTTCTAAAATGATTTCATTTGCATGAACTGAGAATGGTAACCGACCTAAAGAGACCTTTTAAATGATTTATTAATAAATAACAGTATGACCACAGGCGTCTTGTCCGATCCGACGTTCGCCACTCTGTTCCGACGACCTCCGTCCGCGGATAATCTGCCATGAAAACAGCGTGTACCTGCGACGGATCAAGGAAGCTGTATTCATTCGCCATAATCACACCAAAAAACGCAACAAAGGTGTGGAAGTTAGCGAGGTATGGAATGCAGCTATCAGAATGTTATCATTCACTATCCAATAGCAATGGGTAACACGGGTCCAAAGATGTTGTACAGCGGCCATCAAAGGGACACACAGGAGAGGAGCGTAAAGAAGATGGTCAAGATCACGAAAGAAGCTTTAAACTCGTATCGATTTAAACCACCTAGCTTTAACGGATTTTGTTTGAGAGAAGTCACCGCTGTCATTTATCGTTTTGGCACTGTCCGGGACGGTCGGATCTGATGCTCGTGCTTCTGCACGGCTGACTAGGGCGAATTGCGAAGTCGACGCGGTCAAAGGTATGAGCCAACTGATGTAGCACCTGCCTAGGTCGGCTGAGCAGGAGTGCTTGCAGACTGACTGACCAACCTGGACGGTGGTCATAAGTTTGCACTGATGACGGGCACAGGGACGTGTCCGAAAGCTCTGCAGAATAAAAGGTTTTACCATGAACGGGGATTACCGTGTATTCGACATCATTCACTATCCACTATATTGCACATCAGAGAGGGCCTGCCCACCGTGACTGGCCGACTTTCGCTCTTTCAGCTCGCTACAGCATTCTAAAACGGCCGCCATTGTCACTGTTACGTCGGCCGGGAAGTTGAGCATCCATAGAGGGTGCTCCAGTCGACCCGATTTGTATATATAAACGTAATCATTGACGCGTAGGTAGAGTCTTCCCGTTTCACCTGACTGGCGCACATGCACAGTAAACAGTTGACCTCTCAACTATGGAGCGACATAACAGTCACTAACGTCAATCCGTTTGGTTCAATGAATGAAACAAAGTCGCATACCCGTCTCTTTCGCCATCCCATCAACGGACTGAATGAATTAATGCTGCCGTACTCTGGTAACAACGTCGACCAATAGTAAATTGACGGGGCTACGTACACGGTACGGATACGCGAACACCCAACAGTTGAATGTTCAATTTGTACAGCCAATTTCAACGAATTCTCTTTTCTTCTTAAAATTTCTTTTCATTATACAAGGGAAATTTCTTTACTATTCACTCTGCGATTTGTCATAAGAAGCTAACATCAATGCGAACACGCCATTTGTAGATATTTGGCAAACACGGCAATTCCCGCTTAGGGGAATTCTTTTTGGCTTACTGACGACAGCTTCCTCTTCAACGGCTAAACCCAGCAAACCGCCTAGGTTAAAACCCCATGCAAAGGCGTTGCCTAAAGATGAGCAGTATGAGAAGAAGGAATTTTAAAAGGTTACCAAACGAACCATCTTCAGTCCACGCGAATGAGCAACTTCCGGCAGCGGTGACGCCGCACACAGGCGAAGTCGAAAATGGGCCAACTTTGGCGGCATCTTTTTCGGCTTCCATTGAGCGACCTAAACCCAGACGTCCGTCTAAACCACGGCCAATACCATAAACAAAGCCGGTGGCTGAAAGCGCCAGAATATGTTGATCTCCAGTAAAAGCTTTGTACTGAACGTCAGCGTTCAGTTTTTCACTGTAAATAGGAAACGGTTCAAACAGGCGATCACTTTGCGTTGGTTGTACACCTTAACAAAGAGGATGAATTAAACTACAAAGGCATTCTCATTCTCTGTCCGCTTACCCAATTGGAAATAGTTGTTCAGGCCCCAGCAGAGCACCTCGTCATCCACAGAAAGACCAAATACAGAATAAGCCGTTGAAAAGACGTCTTTGAAATGCAAAGGAAAAAATTTTGCCGTTTTTGGTCTCTTGCCAAGTTCATTGACAACAGCGGGCGTTAAGAGACGGGTTAAAATTCTTGGCCCACCGCGTTCTTTATCGGCCGTTACTCGTTGTCGACCAAGTTGGCCGACAGTGACGGACCCAATTGTCCAGATGGACCCTTCGTGGTCCAACATGGCCAAATGGTCAGAGCCAGAGGATATTTTAACCATCATGGACGTCCTATGGTCCATGAGCAACTGCGGCCTGATGGCTTTCCTCATAATTTCTCCACTTGCTCCGTCTACCATCAGGCCAATTTCGCCATCTTTCCCGCGGAAAGTGCCCCATACAAACACAGAGCCCTTTTCCGTCAGCGCTGCGCTGTGACAGTCGCCGGCAGTTACCATCACGATCTTGCCGTGCACCTGCATGTCTTCGGCATTAAACTCCACGGGTCGGAAGGTGAAGTCCGCGTCGTCGTCGGTTGCTACCCCATTTTCATCGAGGCATTGACGGCCCAGTGGACCATCGTCGTTGCACCCGGTGGAGTACACAGTACCCACATCCGTCAGTAGCAGGGAGTGGACACCCCCAGCAGCCACCATCGTTATTGTCAAGTCTTCCTTCAGTTTCACCTCCTGGAACTTCGTTAAACTCAGATTGTCCGGTCCCATGCCTAACTGGCCGAAGTCACCGGACCCACAAACAAATAGTTTTGTATTTTTGACATTCGGCAGAAAACGTCCCACGGCAATGTCACCTAAATAAGCAAAGCGCTAGAAATCAAAAAGTGAAGGTCCATAGATAGCCACCTTTCCGTGTACGTTTCCTAGGCCTTTTATTGTTTAATTCATGAGGTCTGCTTCCGACCATTTTCTAAAAACAAATTTAATGGAGAGCTGGTTCATGGTTAATTCAACAACGCGAAAGTTATGTTATTAACCTGTCGCAGCCGCAAGAGACCGGCAAGACGTCATGCGCACGAGGCAATCCATGGCTAACGACCATGCTGCCAGCATGACATAAATACAAAACAAAAATGCAGAAAGTACTAACATGAGCAATCTTACCTGGGTCAGCAAACAGGAATGAGAATTGGTTGCTCGAAGCTCACTGTCACCGGTTCAAACACACCTCCTTGTGTTAAACTTGAAGCAAAGCAGAGAAGAAGCAAAACGATGTGCAGGTAACGTCAAGATTGGCTCGTGTAAACTGCAATATGCAACGTATGATAAATTCCAGGGGCAAAATAGGACAACGAATACACAACACCTTATCAAAGGAAAACAGCGGCATAGATTGGAAAATGATTAGCAGGAGACCACAAAGAGGAGAGTCACTGCAAGCGCAAACTCTGGTAGATGCGCATGCGGAAAGTGAGGACAAATCGGCAATGTGAGCTGCTGCCGCTTTACAGTGATAGTTTAAATTGCTTAAACCGCGGAAGAGTAAACGCGCAAACCACTAGAACGCTTTACTACGCACAAAAGCACAGCAATCTCTCACGCGCACACCGCATTGTTTGAACCGATGGAGAATGGTCTACTGTATGAACAAATATGAACTGCAGGTACTTTAATTACTGCGTTTATTGAGAATAACGTTTACATACAATCAGCGAAGCGTACTCAATTTACCTTGATTGATCACAAATTGCGCATCAAAGACTATTAATAGAAATTTTCCTTTGTGCGATCATTAGTAACACGGAATTGTCCTCGTTTATTGAAACGTTTTTATTCCAAAAAAGGCAAACTTCAGAGCTTTCGGGCGCGTACCTTGCGCCCGTCATTAGTGAAAAAACTACTTTACCGACTACTCAGCCGGTCAACGGTTCAGCAAGCCCTTCTGCTAGACCTTCCGGGCTGGGACATCAACTATCAGGTACTACCCTTGCACCCGTCAAGCGTCAGTCACCCGCCCAGTCAGTCAAGCAGCGGAGCGATCTTCCCCCACCGACCGGGACAGCGTCACGAATCCAAATGAAAAATGTATATATAAACAACGGCATATGTGCAAACACCCCGTAAGAGAAAAATTCTTTTCGATTATTATCTAATGCCACACGGGGCAATCGGACATAACAACGGCAGAAGAAGGAAGAAACATCGGAAAGGGCCAAAGAGAAGAAAGAAGGGCACGATCAAGGAAGTACTTCAAAACCCGCACTTTAAAGAGAATACGGACGGGTTTGAGAAGCTACTGCCGTTGTTTATATATACATTTTTCATTTGGATTCGTGACGCTGTCCCGGTCGGTCGCTGGGGATGCTCGCTCCGCTGCTTGACTGACTGGGCGGGCGACAGAGGATTGACGGGTACATGGGTAGTACCTGATAGTTGATGTCGCCAGCCCGGAAGGTCTAGCAGAAGGGCTTGCTGAACCGTTGACCGGCTGGGCAGTCGATAAAGTAGTTTTCTCACTGATGACGGGCGCAAGATACGCGCCCGAAAGCTCTGAAGTTTGCCTTTTTTGGAATAAAAACGTTTCAATAAACGGGGACAATTCCGTGTTACTAATGATCGCATATGCGCAAACACCCCGTAAGAGAAAAATTTTTAAAGAGATTTTCCTTGTAGTAAGTTATAAATTTTACCGCACGTCGACACATGTTTTAACGCCGTCTGCTTGACAAAGCGTCGACGGATGTCGCATCTTTTTCCGTGGAGGCTCGTTGACTACCGTAATCAGCAGAAGTAAACAAAGAAATTCAGGTGATTTTGAAGTAGCAAACAACATGACAAAAGTAAGCATGACGCATTTGTTGCGTCGCAGTGCTGCTGGTCACCGCATTACGAACTACGTATATAAGACGAGCGTCACTTGAGGTAGTTGTAGATCGTAGACAGCTGTTCTTAAGATCAGCAGGCAGCTGCTTGATGCAACTGATGATGTCCTTTTTAGCCGTGATGTTTGGGTTTACGCTTAGCTAAGGGCTGGCAATGACGCTTCCTATGGAGCGCTCAATTTTCCTCAGGATCTCAGCAGCCATCCTGTTCCCTCGTTCTAGAAGAACAGACAAGGAAGACCAGCATGTTTGGGAGGAAAAAATGAGCACAGCGTTGGCTACGTTTTCTGCTGCTAGATTTTGGTTTAATCTTAGCTGAGTGCGAAAAAGGATAGCGGCAATTCTGGGGGAAGGCAGGTGGATCGGGCAGCCCAATTTTTATATTTATTAGCAGAAATATGAGTGTACAAGTTAGCGCCATAGAGAAGCGTTCGAATATCGCTATAACAATTCGTAGTACAGTCAGTTGGTCGAGGTGCTGCAATGTTTACCGTGATGCTGCAATGTTTCCCGTCGCTGGGTATTTATGGCTGGAGGCGCCGCGTTGGGGCAGCTTCAAAATGATCGTTGTTTTTTTTTTGGTAAAGTAACCGCAGCCTACAGTGTTCTGTGCGACCAATGGGGACATAGGTGTCGCATGCGTAACGCAGGACCACCTCCTGAACATGAGGTACTACTTCCTACTTCTCACAAGTGTCTGCTGTGTTGATTACCTTGATGTTCAAGCTCCACGTCTGCCAGGGCTTCTCCTTACACCATGTATTAGTCTGATTCGTGTGTTAACGTTTGGTTTCTTACAGCTTCTTTCCTAGCAAAGTAAAACCTTTGGTTAGGTTTAATGACAATAGGTAAAGATGTGTTTTCGTTTCTTGTGACGGAAAGCATTCGTTGAAATTCACATTTTATATAGATAGTGAAAAGAGAAGAAAGATATGCGAAACTGCATGCTCGAACCTAGGCCCGTTTTCAGCGCTTGTGGGCCAGATGCACAGTCAGTCGGTGGGTTCGCAAGTTCCTACACTGGACCATCCGAGCTGGCGAGATCAGCTTTCAGGTCACACCTTGACCCGTGTAGCGTCAGTCGTTCTCTCAGGCAGTCAAGCAATGAAGCAAGTAAACCGTCCAACCAACCAAGGTAGTGACACCACGAGTAATGATCACGGCAAGGCTTCTTTTCGTCCATGTCGATGGTCTGATCTTTGAGCCAGCCAAGGTCCAGATGTCGACCACCTTAATGTCTTTCGTGTTTCCCGAATGTTGTGCACCGTTGTGCTATCGTCTTTTGTTATGCTGCGGGAGGCACTTGTAGAGTTTTTAGGAATTTTGTCTTCGTAACCACTGCGGTAGTTTTCGCATATGTGCTGCTTACGTTGTATTTCACAGATATGCTCTTCTTCATGTTTTCTACTTTCTCTTTTTGCTATTGTGGGAGCTGGATCACGCTGCAGCTCCCATGGCAGGGCACGTAACCCCCTTAGTTCCCCTTCCCGAAGTCCTACAGCATCGGGCACCTGGCATACTTGGTGGCACGCACCCGACGAATGGGCAACGGATTACAGTACCCATGCTAGCAACTCTTGGACACCTGCAACAGCTAACACGGTGATGACCCAAACCTACCTAGGGTCCAGCGCTCTTGGGTACAGCGAGTTTTCTCAGTCCCCGGTTCGACGAGTCGCGCTGTTCTCGCCGCGCAGTTATCGAACGTTGACTGTGAATTAAAACCCGTCTCGAACAGAAACGTCTTCCAACGGCTTGCGCTCGAGACGAGACGGTAGCTTACGAATAAGTGACGTGAATTTCAACAGGTATTTTCCCTGACAAAAAGTCGTACGGCTGCTGTTTCATCAATCCTGACATTGTACTGATGTCGGAGGTATACTGGTGCATTCATATTTTACCCACACAGAAGGTCTCTGACGAGAGATGACGGCTTCGAAAGGCAGTGATTTAAGACGACAGCAGCAAAGAGCGATAACGGAAGCACTGAAGTTCATAGCTCTTTTACCGGTTTATATATTAATATAACAGCTTCTTTCAAAGCAACAAGATTATGTGTTCTATGCAAATTATATTGTGATAGGGCCGGTTTTCATGCCGCCGATTGGTTATCTTCTCAATGTCAGATGCAGTTACTTGCCTTTATCTATCTATCACGTGAAGTGTTTCTTACGAAATAAGTAAACATAGCTTTTACTTTGCGTGACAACGTTTGCAAAGCGTCCTTCTTGCGTTAATCCATTAATAGTAAACTGGCAATTTAAGGAAGCCTTACCGTAAGTCAAATTTTGATGGAAAAACGAAAAGGTATGGCGAGTACTTCTAATGAGCAGTAAGTTTACTTCCCTTTCCTTTTCTAGGATTGAGGAGGAATCAGGACGAGAAGCATTCGCCATTGCCTCTTGTTGTCGTGACACGTACTGTCTGGCATTGTCTCATGCTGGTTATTGGCAACTTTTCGTTGGTGTACACTTGCTGACCGCCCATACCATGTCTGCGCTGTTTATATACAGTGGAACCTCTATAAGTTGACCACTAAGGGCGGTAAGAGAGGTGGTCAACTTATATTGTGGAAGTGGTCAACTTACAGAGATTCCCCTTGAATTCAGTCGTAAACACACCATAATTCCTTCCAAACACTTTACTGAAGAAGGAATGCAGTAATCTATATGAAGAAACGTTGCGAAAGTAAAATAATAAAAGCTGAATTATTAATAGTATTAAGACAATAAAAATAAAATAGTGGTTTACAATCAGTGCATTTTATGGCCCAATCGTTGCACGTGTAAAGAAAGAGTCTATCGTTGTCTGCTTTGCTTTCATAGTGCAGATATAAGTGGTGAAAGCAAAGTCAGCGTTAAATATTGCATTACACATATCGGGGTACTTTACAGCAACAAATAACTTCACCTGATGTAATGAATGACGAACGTCGTCGGCTGTTAGTGTCTTTTCGACTTCTGTATCGCTATCGCTTTCTTCTTCTAAATCAGGCAAGCGCTCGCGAATTATCAAGAGGGCAAGTGATGCTTGTGCCAATCTGTAAAGGGGGCACAAATGCGAACGGTCGAAACAGATGCTCGCTACCATGGCAGAAGCAGTCATGATACATACGCATACATTGATAAACGTGCTAATGATTTCTACATGTTAACGATTTCTGTTCTACAAAATGCAGTGATGACACATGCTCATACGTGAGAACACGTTCACAGTCATTACACATGCGCGCACACTGATAACACAAGCAAACTTCACTTTGTAATGTTCACGGCATTTTGCTGGTCAACTTATGGAGGTGAAAACATGTAGTAATTAATAGCCAGTGTCTCAGCTATGGTGGTCAAGGTACAACATATGGAGGTGGTCAACATGTAGAGGTAACTCTCCTATGCTTCACAATGGGGGCCGGCCAACTGAAAAAAATTCGGTCAACTTATAGAGGTGGTCAACTTTGGAGGTTCCACTGTATTTTCACAGATAAACATTTGTTTTTTCGTTCCGACGTGTTTGACCATTTGGTTGCAACCGCGCCCTATTTGTCGACATGCTTTAGGGGTTTGACAACAAATAGCTCCATTTGTTCTTAGAATTCCAGAAGTTTCGCGATTGAACTGGGTCACTTTATGCTACGATACCATCATGCATGGTTACAGCTGCTCTTCTACCCTCTGCAAGCTCTATCCAGCAAATCGATGTACATACTTAACTGGTTTCGTTGTCCCAGTAAATTGTTGCTGTCCAATACTGGGCGCTTGATAACAAGTCTTCTGAACCCTCTTGTACGATGTATACCCGCTTATTTCTTCAGTGCCTGAATTTCAACTTGGTACAGCGTCCTGTCACCGGACCGAAGGACAAGAGGACACAACAGTATAGTTGACCATCGTAGCTTTCGGAACTACCTTGCCCCGTTTGGGGAACTAACAAGGAAGTACAGTCCTTCATTAAGTTCCACAACGATACGTACGAATGATGCGACATTTGTAACTGAAATAAAATTCTCATGCTCGTCCCCCTTACCTTCATCGTATGCACGACTTGCAATAAGCCATTTGCGATATTATGCTTTGGTCAAACACAGTGTAGCTGTTGGAAAGTGTGGACAATTGTCTATTAAATTCTTTCATACGTGTCTTCAGGAAATTGATCTGTTGTTGTTGCCATGGTTCACAGAAACAATTGATTTTCAAAGAAATTTTTCAGCGCAGTCACCTGGGAATCTCAAACCATTCATTACTTGACTTTAAAAGTTGCTTCCCTGCAAGTCGATAGTGTTGCGTTCAATATTCTTCAAAGCAATCATCGTTTCGTGAATATCAGAAATCATGGCGGTACAGCGCTTCTTGGCCAATTTTCATCGTTATTATTGCAAAAGCTGGCCGAAGGATCCCTTATTCTGATAGCTCGTTTTTGAGCGGTTCTGCGATTTCAGCTTGGCATTGAATATATGGTAATTATGCATTTTTACATGTTGCTACGCGCACATGGCGAGTGGGTAAGGACATTCACAAGGGACGTTCCCACCCGCTCCCAAAGCAACCTCCATGTAGATTGTTCCAGATAGGGTGACTTTACTAACACTTAAGTTATAATGTCGAACATGCAGGCTTCGATCATGCATCAATTATTTTAATTCATTGGTACACATGGCAACTGTTGTAGGGGAGTTGTGAGTACTTCAACTGTTTCAAATGACTAACACAATGTTTATAATACTAGCGCACAGGAATAACCCAAAATGAGCAAATCGTATATCCCATCGAAACATTTCATGTCATTCTGTTTTTCCGACTCTCGCAGATGTACAGCGTAGGATGCAGCGATTGCTTCAGCGACGTGAATTAGCTCATATAAGTGTGCATGCTCTACAGCCATAATGTTTTCTGCCAGTTTGAAGCTTAAGTGGAAACGGATCATTTCTACCCTACAGACTTGACCTTATTAAAAAGCAAGCATGCAGCTGAACCATGGAAGTCATGTATGTTCGTTGATTTATTTCTAAAAGGGATGAGCAATGATAATTCGTAATTCATCCTCTATTTTCCCCTTAGCTTCTGTACTAATTATATATTCATTCTGTTCCCATAGTTTTGGTTTACCACCGTTTTTGTATTCTTTCCGGTCTGTTGTGTTCTATGCTGTCTGAAACGTTTAATCCTATGATCATTCATACTGCACGGATGCACTAACAATCCATTTCCTTATAATTGATGCGCCAATCATCTGTCCTTGGCGTCTGTGACGTGTAAATTGCTCCAGTCATGGGCGTACACTAGGAAAGAAAATTTTTACACGAGATCGATGATCGTTTTTCATTCGGATTGGTCTTTCTTTCCATTCGACAATGGATAATTTTCTCTAAACTTTAGGTTTTTATTGCACCCGTTCATGCTAATAATGAGTAGTTGACCAATCATACTAAAATTAGTCACTCTTTCCTGACCTGCGTGCAGACGATAACCTAAACGAGCTAATTACGAACACATTTTATTCTGCTAATATGCACGCGCTCATTAACGCAATATGGAATAGACTTCATGTAAGTACTCATTGTTTTGATATGATGGGAGATAGAGATTTGACCTTTTCTACGTGGAATGGACTTAATTGTTGGTAGTTTTTACGAAACATACTTCACTTCTCGTTGAATGTTTCTAATACTGACGGAAGGTCTGATTAAAAGCTCACTGCTTACACATGGAAAACTTAAGCAAGCTGTGCTTCTATCATTAACTTGACTTCGGTATGCCACAATCACTGGCAACATAATGGGCGCACTTGATGGTGCCCATACGCTACAGTAAATCACTTGTGGTTCTGTGCATTATTTCCTGCAGAAATAATAACCGTTAAATAAAATAATTAACTGTATTGAGTGCAGGCATACAGATAATATTAATAATTGACGCAAATAGCATTTCGTTTCTCATTACATGAGCATGGAAGTGGATTAGCTAGCGAGCAAAGAGGTGTCCTCGGGCGTCATTTCTTAACCGCATTTCTGATGTTCAAAATTTATCCAGCTCAAATTTATGATTGCCTCTGCCTCCCTTACTGCTTTTGTCCATTTATTTGTAGCCACAACATGCCAACATTCAAATATCTTTTGTTAATAATCAGGCAGGTTTCCACTAAGACTATTGTGCATACAAAATATTGAAAAAACGCAAAAATTAGTCAGAACAGGCTTCTCAATGCCACCTGTGTGCTCTCATCAGCCGACCACTCTGAGCGACATGGCCCTGTAGCAAGGGTTTTTCACATGCTACAAAAGTAAAAAATGCATTACATCTCTTTGAACAAGTTTTACTGTTTTGTTTAGCTTTTGATTGAAAGTAGTTCTGACAACAAAAGCCTGATTTGTGGATGAACAGGCATTGTACGCAACTACGTACCGTAGCTGTGAAGGAACAGGAACAACAGACCGAACGTTCACAGTTGCAGATGAGGTGATATCTTCCGAAAGCACGATAATTCACAAAGATATTGCAGTTTTATTCCCTCTGACGTTAATAAGAAGACAACTTATCCACATCTGCGCATAGTATTCAATCGACATTATAAGTTTTATTCATTAGTATATATAGTGAGTTGAATTTCACGGCTAAAGCCATAAAATGTTTTCATATGCCCTTGCTCAAGCCAGTAACTATATTAAATATATAGTTATTGGTTTGAATAGAACCACATGAAAATATGTGAATGCTTAAACTGCTCTCTACTGAAACTCTAAGAGCTCAGAGTGCTGTATCTGTTTATTAACAAACAGCTAGTTTCATATTCAGAAGACACGTATACTTTCCAGGGGTCCGTCGACTCCAGCTGACCAAAGATCTATTCTGCGACTGCTCAGTGCAATGACCTAGTTAATGCCCTCTTATTGCGCTAGTGTCCTCCTCTTATTGGTGTATCCTTCTGTTAAACTATTTTTCATTGAGGTACCTCCCAATATGAAACAATTAAATGATTCCAACACGTTAATAACCCCATAATTTCACGTTACTGCTCTCAACAGCGAGCACTTGGCGTTACTTGCCTACGCAGCGTAATAAGGGACAATCTCCATAAGCGTATCACGTACTTGAATTTGCATCTTGAAGACAAATCTCCTCATTCTTTTCAGTCACCGCAGTTTATTATTTTGCGAACACGTATATTTGGAGAATGAAAACATCATCTATTAGCAGACGTGCACATATAAAATGACTGTAATATAGGTATGTACGACGGATATTAATCCTTCGGGCCATCCTTGCTTCCTCATCAGCACGAAAGCGATTCTAGAGCGTTCATTCAACTGACTGTGATCGCACAGACATGACAGTGACCAGTCAGCCGTCATATGCATTTTGTTGACCTCATTACCATTGAAACGGATAAAAAGGGATGAATAGCATTTCTCAGTTCGTTAAATGTCATCTAGCATTGAGAGATAAAATTTCGTTGTTCTGCTGAAGCGAACTCTGCATGAACCCTTTTCGTTAGTTGACATGAGGAAAGAATGCACAGTTTACAACGCTACAGTAGTTCATGTATCAATGGGTGTGTCACTAGCAACGGTGCTGCGCTGATGTGTCTTAATTTTTGTTTACTTGGCAACATCCCTTAGGTTCATTGAATATTTCATGCTTTTGCACACCTCATTTAAATCAATACTTTAGTTGTTCATTCCGTCCATCTTTGAACATAGTCAGATGGCCATGTTATCAAGAGCGCATAAGAGTCCTATGCTGAAAGGCGCGTTATACTAGTCGCATTGCTAATTCATTAATATTTCATTTACATTTCTTTGATATCTATCCGCATTCTTTTAGGTGGCCCAAGGTTAAGCTGCAGCAACCTGCTGATGTCCAAACAACCCTCCGGTATCTGATGCAGCTGCTTCATTTGGAAACTGAGAGTTGCGCACTTTGGGGGAACTTTCCTCTGCTCTTGTTCGAACATGGAATTCGATTACTTTCGCTTTGTAAAAGAGTAATGCAGTTTTACCCGCTGCTCAAATGCAACGTTAGGAGGATTGAACTTTACCGTCTGGCAGAAAGCACGTTTGTAGCCCAACAGAGAAACAGTTTCTGATACAAGCATCTTGCTGCGTAACGTAGCCATACTTGCGTGTTTGTCCAGAACAGACAATTCGCGCCTATTTTCTGAAAAGTTCTGCTTCTCGCGATCGATTATATATGGACCTTGGACGTACGAGAGTGTTCATTCTTGGTTAGTGAAGACATGATTTAAACATGAGTACTTGGCGAAGGCTCTGTGTTATTCATACAACCTTCAGGCCGCCTTGCGACAGCTTTAGCCTTTGGTGAACAGGCATCGATGGGAACTGATGTACGAGAAGTCCTTTCGCAACTTCATTAAAGTTTCACTAATCTTCCGTGTTACCACACCGCCGGTCGATTGGCAGCACAACTGAATGCCCTCTCATCTTATAGTGAACAACAACGTATATCTATTTGGCCTGAACGAAAAACCGTTTGTGAGCTGAAAATTTCGCGGACAAACACAAGAATTTTCTGCCTTAAAGCTTTACATGAATATTGGGCGGACAATCCTGAAGAATCACCCATAGATGACTGCTCTTGGAGAGGTGAGCTTTCGTATTAATTATTGATCTGTATCCCTTAGTGCTTCGGTGTTTGTTGTTCTCTCGTCAGGTGCACCTCCATTGTCTCTTATTTTCTATTTTGCTTCCAGTAACCGGTTTGCTGTGAAGTGTAAAGCAATTACCTCTATGATTTAATTGACGCCTACGTGCTTGCCAAATATTAAATACCCGGCATCTCATGCTTAAACTTTTAAACGAGAGGTGCGAACTGGCGCAGTTGTGCAGCTGACATTTGTCAGTAGGACATTGCGATCATGAATCCGTAACATTTCCCTTGCGTATATTCGATCGCCGCAATAGCGGGGGAAGTAAGTTGCTTTTTTTGACTACGCATACCCCTATGGTTAGGTGGCACCAAATGATAGCTTCCGTAATAGCGGTTCAATGGGTGTTGCAGAATTTGCCGGATGACTGCTTAAGAAAGAAGGCGTTGTCATCACACAGAAACTATCAGAAGATGCACTTCTTCAGGCACTTGAAAAGCACTTAAGCGAGAACAAGTGATGACATCTAACTTCATTGTCGCAAGCGCATGAAAACGCGGACCGTTTTGCCCAGAGCATCTTTGCTTAAAGTGAAAATATCTGGTGAAGGCGAACGTAGTTGTTCGAAGAGGAGTGCCAGTTCGACTACTCAGACGGCGCTCACAGCACGACCTATCAATAACACTTTGTTCTTTGTCAAAGCGAAGTGCTCCCTTTTTCCGCAGCTTAAAAGCGGAAGCAAGTTCCAGCCTGACGCACTTGGACATTGGCTTTTGGAGCTCTGATATCAGGGTTCAATGGGTCAAACGTACCGATACCATTCACTGTCTCGAAGCAGCTTCAGGGCAGCTGCCTGCGGTCTTCAGGGATACAAGGTGAAAATCAGCATGTGAAATACGATATCTTTTGCGTTTGTCCTAAAACGTACATGGCATTTTCCTAATTAAGCATATTGCTCAGGCAGAAGAAGGATATCCCTGCGTTTAGTGTTTGACCATAATTCTACTGACTTTATAGCTAATTTACCTTATTCACCCTTATTTACGTAATTTACTACTGAACACGTAGATTCAACGGTTTAAAAAGAGGAGATCCCGGTTGGGCTCTTCCTGCGTCGCGAACGAGTGGAAATGCGTGGGAAACGCTTTGTTACGCAGTCTATCGCTGACCAGTCTAACCATGGGGCGGAGCACTTCTTGAAACTTCTTCTTTTCAAGTTTGTCTACACTTCCATTTGCCACGCAATCGTTTAAGCACTGACTGAATTGCGTGGATGCGTGCGTTAGCAACAGCTGGCTGTCTGCCGCTGTGAACTCTTCCGCGCTGCATGATGACAAGCGTGAGGCAGTAGGACTTGTTTTCGACCGCTACACTCTGATAGATGAACGTGGAACTTTCCGCTTGAGGAATTTCTGTTGTACCTCCGTTAAGCTCATGCAATGCTTTAAGCCACTGCTTACAGTAAACAAAAGGATTAAGGTGACCGAACTACATTTTAAACAACGGGATCTTATTAGATGACCGCCAAACAACACGGTGCTTCCTTTCGCTCCATCCCAGCAGATGAATGCAAGGAAAGTCTGCTGTTCAGTTATATTAACTGCCCTCTCCCTCTCTTTCTCTGTCTCTCGCTCACTGTCCATGAATGCATCAATGCACCAGCACGTGAACCGTGGGCAGAATGAGGCAGTATTCCGTTAAATAGTGTTAAAAAATTACACGCGCCAGCGTCTCACAGTGCATTCATCTTGTGACAGGAAGTTTGACTCTCCAAATATAAAACAAGTGCTATAGGTCCCCATTACACACAGCCTCGCATCTGTAGATTTGACTTCACACCGTCGGTCCGGGAAAACAATGACGTCACTTTTGACGGAGACCTAAACTTCGTGCTGAAATTACGTGCAGCGGTAATAGTATCCTGCGAAATGCGAAATACCTATTCTGTTTGCACGGCTCCTTGGCATGCGCAGAATGCTAATAGGTAACTGCTGCTCAGCTGTTCTGCTATTCATCATTTATTCACCCTTTGGATCATTTTATTTACCGTATATATTCCTGTTGTCCACTTTTGACTTTTCGATCTTTAT
The DNA here is from genome assembly GCA_000612645.2 of Trichuris muris. Taxonomy (NCBI): domain Eukaryota; kingdom Metazoa; phylum Nematoda; class Enoplea; order Trichinellida; family Trichuridae; genus Trichuris; species Trichuris muris. The sequence continues at coordinate 9,418,913 of CBXJ02000086.1, forward strand.
TTGATCACGAAATCTTTTCTGCTGACAGATTCTTGAACACGGTATCACCCGTTACGTAAAAGCGTTTATTTCCAAACGCAGAGCTTTCGGCTACACCTCATGTAGCCATCATCAGTGCGACACAAAATGTCGTCAGCCCGGATGGTCTAGCAGAAGGGCTTGCTGAACCGTCGGCTGACTGGGCAGTCGACATATTTTTGTGTCGCACTGATGATGGCTACATGAGGTGTAGCCGAAAGCTCTGCGTTTGGAAATAAACGCTTTTACGTAACGGGTGATACCGTGTTCAAGAATCTGTCAGCAGAAATACACCTTTCCCCGTTTAAAGAGAAAATAAGAAGAAAAGTATACTATCACGAAATCTTGTGTTTACTCCACTCTTCTATATACTTATTAACGAAAAATTCCTATGGCTTTCAGGACAAATCATGTCCCGTCTTCAGGAGATGGAAACCCAAATCTAACGGTACGGCAGATTATGAACCAAATGCATGATGATGACTGACCTAATAGTCTGAGCGCAGCGATTGTCAAGTTGAGGCAAGCAGTTAAGGGATTTTTTATTTAAGCGATCAAAAATTCTTTCTTAATTTCTTAGTCGTTGCATTCATTGACCCACTGCCACGTGACTTTCCTTAACATACACCATTTCCTTTCATTTTCTTCGGTACTTGCACTTTTGCCTCAAGACTTTCAGTCACAGTGCCTGTCAAGTTTTCTACTTTTTAAGACGAGCATTTCCGAAAGCTTATAAATTTCTTAACGAATGAACCAATATAACGGCGAAGCCAAATTGTCAAAAGAAGGCAAAGTTCAACTGTACGTGTACGGGAGTTTTCATTTTCATTGTTAGGGATTCACTCGTTTTTCAAACGGGCAATTTTATTTCCAGAGCTTCTGGGACCTGTTCAGACTTATCCCGTTATCAGCGTGAAAAGGAAGGAGTAAAACAGAGATGAACAGATCAGCGCTATTACCTGCTTATCCCTGTTTCAACTTTTCGTTTTCGCGCTGATGACGGGAGATGTAGAAATCAACGAAAAGAGCGTAGTCCGCTACGGTGAACACAGTCCATTATTAAGTTTTGTGCATTATAACAGTAAAGCATTTTATACGGGTGACTTTTCGTCTGTCGAGGCAGTAAAACTTCAATCCGTCAGAATGCCTTTATTCCACTTCGTAATGAAAAAGAGCGAAAACGTACTCATGCTTATATTTTAAACAGGTTTCCCATTTCTATTTGCTTCGTTCATATTTTTAAAACAAAGCAATATTTACGTCTTGAATTAAAAAATATTAATAGTACGTTACTGTTCCGTTATAACCAGTTATGGTCAATATACTGAACGAAGAATTGTTGAACAGTCGGCATTTTGAATGGGCAGAATCCCGCAAATGTACATATTTACAGCCTTTTGTTGAAAAAATACGGCAAAATCCCCCTTAATCTTTATTGAGCAATAATTGTTGCAGAGCTTTCGGACGTTAAACGTCCGAAAACTCCGCAACAATTATTGCTCAATAAAGATTAACGGGGATTTTGCCATGTTTTTTCAACAAAAAGAAGAACAAACCATGAGGCTCTACTCCGTACCTGGAAATCCTGTTTTTAATTACGTATTTACAGCCAAGTAAAACAACCTGGTTAAAAGTGAATTAACTGAAAATGAAAACATACCTAAGGAACATGCGCGGCAATGTTGGAAGATTTTGCCGAGTAAAACGTGTTTCGGTTAAATATGATTAACGCATATCAAGGCTTCGCCTTTCGCCTTCGGTCTTGGCTTTCGCCTAAGGTTGATTCCTCTTTGAGACATAGCAATTTCAAGTCTGCTGCAAACGAATGAATGACCGTACCCACAGTCTCAATAAGCACAACAGGAAAAGCGAGCGAATTCTGCGCCTGTTTGGTTAATTATGCTACTGTAGGTTCACAACTGAATAGTTGCCCATTTCGTTACGCAAAATGTTCTGACTGTCTTCAGTTCTTCTTTCGCTTTTGGAAATTTCAGGCGTCATAACATCGTTGTCAAGCTTCATGCTTATAAGACGACTTCAAACCGTTATCGAAAAAGCTTCCTTTATACTAATCGACGCTCACGAGACTGCTCCTGTCTCGCCTTCAGCAATATACGAAACAACTAGTCAGTGAAGTCGCACATGTGTGTATCAACTAAGCAGTAAAAAACGGTACAAAGTCGCCTTAGAAAAACATAACGTTCTTTTTTAAGTAACTCCATTTTTGAGGATTATGACCATTCGGGATTCAGTCATTCCGGATATTGAGGTGGGACAGCTCCGCCTGTGATGTCTTCGTCTTTCATGGACATGTGAAGTCTTTTTCTTGTCATTATTCCACGCCTGTACTTGTCTTTATTCATTATTCTTTGTGCAAATCTGCCTATCAGTTATTAATAATTATGAACTACTTACGTATTACTAACGGTTAAAACAAATTCTCGATTTCGTAACGGGTGCGTCAGTTTCTATTTCTCTTTCTGCGGACAATCAGGAGATTACGAATTTACTCTAAAATCAATTGATGAAGAAAACAAATTAACCACCCATTCGGTCTACCGCCTGGCCAAGATGCGCTGCATGGTCGGGAACGAAGACTGCGCTTAGGATGACTTATGCAGGACGACAGTGGCGATGTGGTTCCCTTCAGATCGAAAAAGGATGTCAAGCATTTTAAGTAACTCAGAGGGAACAGTAATAAAACTGAACAAAACAAAATGTGCGCGCAAGTTGTGTACGGTGGATTCGCCATTTGACTTAACGGACTTGGCTAAATGTGACATTTGCTATCCCCAGAAGCTGTCATGTGCACTGGCCTGACGTTTTAAATTACGCAAAACAGTAAGGTTACCAAAGAGCTGAGTACAACTGCAGCTATGAATCTCTACCTTCGATTCATGGATTTTGGATGACATTTTGCGGTATCGAGTTCATTCCCGCTATATGGTTAGCTGTTTTGTAAGTAGTGAAGAAGGAAAGACAGCACCTGCAGCCAAATATTAACATGTTTGTGGGAATTCATGGCCACTGCAGCTTGATAATAATGTTTACAGTCTGGCGAGTCTAGTCTTCCCTTTCATGGATTAAGGAGCTGCTTTGTAGAGCCGACGAACAAATTAAGTGATTCCGCAGATGAGTAGATTACATTATGGGATTTGCAGTCAAATCAATTCATGTACACAATGGACAAGCGCCTTCCTCAATTTCCAACTGGTTGATGGTCATTCAAAATTTTGAAGTCCATGGGCAGTGTTCGTTAAGTACTCCAACACCCTTCTTCCGCGTGAATTAAAATTTCCAATACAAGGAACGTGGGCTAAATCATAGCGTGAACTTTTGTAGTCATTTACCAAGATACAGCCGTCTTTTTCAGAATATTAATCTTAAGGGCCCACTTTTAAACCACATGGCATAATGAGTCAGTTAGTACTGATTGGCTAAGGGGCTGGTTTTCTTACTGTTATTAATGCATTCATTCATTATGGCGTGTTATCAGCTTCTCGACATTCCTGTCCTTCAGTTTCCATTTGCTCAGACCTGATGCATTACGGAAGTCAGCTTACAAGTGATAACGTGCTTTCCCTTTGCGAACACATTGGCAACTATAAGTGCCAATGGGCCAATAACTGAATTATATTAACACAGGCTATACATGAGCCAATAACTGAATTATATTAACACAAGCGTTTAGTATTGCTTGTGTACAATTACCTAACAAAACGGTGCCCTGCCGAAATGGAACTTTGTGATCTAATTTTGCGTATAGTCACTTATCAAACAGTTTCCTATGGCACAATGGTTAGCAATGACTTATAGTTCTGCTTTCCCAAGTGGTCACACCGTAGCACCAAAGTTGGCCAGTTAGCTCTTTACCTAAGAAGTTTTGCAGATCTGCGCAGAGCCGCTACGGGCTTAACCTTGTCCGTATATCATGAATGAACGTAAGCGTTGACTACTGCGCTTAGTAGTCATGCTTTTATGCCTGGGGCATGATGCTATTGACATCTTGGATAAAATCGAGGACTGCCAACGCAAACCATCTGGAAAGCACCCAATATCTGCCTGCATGCTGAATACGTACGTATCTACCAGAGGACTAAGCTAATCACTTCAGTAGCCATTTGAAACTTTTATATGATGAAAGTAAAGGCAGTTTTATAAATGAACTGACTGCTCGTTCGCGGTGACCTACTGTACACAGCCTTTGTTTGTCTCAGTCGTACTGGAAAAGGATCACCGCATGCGGCATTATTATTAGCCATTGAAACAACAGTTTCCAAATTTATGAACTTCATCCAGATCTCTTCTCTTCTTTCCAGTCTATTGAAGGAAGCGAAATAAAAGTACAACAGTTGCGTCAACGACAAATCTATTGATAATAGTAATAAGCCACTACTTGTAGCTACTTTAAAATGTACAGTGCGCTTGCTGGCATTTGTACCAGACGGCCCCCTGGGTGTTAACCTTGTTACTCCATTGACTGACACTTGCTTAGGTTATGGCATGCAGTCAAACATCCGGTATTAATCATAGGCCACTCGTGATGTCCCAATGCCAACCACAGCTTCCTATTATAGACATACTATAATAGCGCTAGTTAAGGAAAATTGTTCGATTGAAACCATATTAATCGCTGTGGTACAGACAGCTGTTGCTTTGTAAACTGTCATGCACTATTGAACACTAGACGCCCAGTAGAGTTTGCTTCCATTGTTGTCATTGTCAGTAATATTCATGAACAAACCGCATTAGAGCTGTTGCGATGACTGTACTGAACCAAGGAAGATCCATTGACCACACTTCACTATGAATAGAACTGTGCTACGCATGTACGTCGAAAACCATATTTGACCAACGATGTAAAAGAGGATAATTATTACTCTAGCTCAGTGATTCCCAAACTTTTTGGCGGCAGGGACCTCTTTCATTGTTGATAACCATCCTGGGCCCCTACCAACAGTTTACCGCCACCCTTATTGTCTTATTAGATTCCCTACAGGTTTTTGCGCTTTTTAGCGGTGACTTCATTGTACCATCTAAGATTGCCAAACCAGAGTGCCTTAAATCTTGCCAGGGCTCTCCCAGGAACCCCTTCACTTTCCAGGGCCCCCCAGGACCCCCTCGCCTTCCACCCCCCCCCCCCGTGCCTCTCCGGGACCCCCAAGGGGCACCAGGGCCCACGTTGGGAATCACTGCTCTAGCTACCAAGCATGATATAGGAGCACAAGACAGCATACTTTGTTACCTAAACGGTGATCAAAGGCCCTGGGTGCCGCGGGAATTCGCTCAAAATCCGCTGCTTCTTAGAAAGCTGAGCGCAAGCTGACAGACGCGTACGTGTTCCGCGCGAAAACTTTTTCTTGTTGAATGAACAGCGATCAGATGTTCCCTGGTTTTATTTTAGCTCAGCTCTGCTAACCTTTCCTCTTCGAAAGGCAAACGTTCAGCTCAGAGACATGCACGCTGAGGTAGCCTTCCAATGAAATCCGAATATTTTGGACACAGGTCTCCCTGCTTCACTACCTGATCCTGCATTATGTCAGATGGTCGGAAACCTACTTTTGTCTTTTCATTTTATCGCCAGGTGACAACACGAAGGAATGCTTGCCTAGCTTACCAGAGCCGCCTTTCCTTAATCTTCTCCAACTGTAGCCGAAAGGACTAGCGCGTATTGGCCCGGTGGACACCCTTTCGGTGTTCCTTCAGGACCGCTGAAACATAGTGCGCATTGTATGTTCTACTGCATCAAGTTTTCGCCCGAACTCTTAAGAAAACTACTTTTTGGTTCATTACTGGCTGCGTCATGGTTCAACTGTTGGGAGTTTTTTTTGAAAATGGCGTCCGGTTGCGTATTCTGTCGCATTTGACCTTCCCTGGTACATACAACAGTTCTGCCATTTCTGATGGCGATGCGAGACCTAGAAATACGTTTTTACCTTCAAATAGGCCACTTGCGTTCAATTGATTTCCATTAACGTTTTTGCTCGGTCTTCACATCAGCCTTTTTCACACCGTTCACATGAATGAGCTAAGCATCCGCGCAAGCGAAGACTAATGGTAGTGAATGGGTTAGCTATGAATTCGAGCCTCGTTTGTACATTTCACGCCACTGGCCTTTGGGTCTTTTGTTTTTCAACCAATTGGAAAGCATGACGACGACAGCCCAGAGAACTTAGATGCGCAGCGAGAAAATTTATTCGTTGAGCGCATTTTTCTAAATCCCTTTTGCAGAACTATCTTATAAGTGCATTCCGCTGGACAGATGTTTAGTTTAGTCAATGTGGGCAAATCTGACGACAAGCTCGACGTCAAGGTGCTGCAGTTTGTTTGATCAGCCCTGACGCAAGTGCCTTCACCGTCGGTTAGTGGTTTGGAAACTGGTTCAGCCATTTGTAGTTCGACCTTAAGGTGGCTCTAAGACTAACCAAGCTCGAGTTTCATTTCGCCTTTTAGCAGTTTCACCGAAAATGTTAATATTTCACTGTCCGTACCCACGGAGGCGGTTAGTTGAAGTTTGACTTGTTTCCTTGGTTGTGTAACTATGTGTTACTATTGTGCATCCGTGTTCAATTTCTTAAGTATTTCCAAACTTCCACACTGGTGGCAAACGAAGTTTTGATAATCGTGTTTCTCTGCCTGATCACTGTGACACGACTTAGCATCTTCGAATCCATTGCAGAGCACTTTCGTTCTGGCGAATGCTCTGCTTGCCCTGGATTCGAGTTATGTCCTTTTGCGCGCTGCACGCCCCGTGCTTGCCGCGAGTCTAATGGAACTGGCTCGCCCTCTGCGACTCTATACGTGGCACAGTTTTTCGATGAAAGAAAATGGAATTTAAAGTCTCAGGTTGTAAGACGCAGCCATTTTGGCTACGAATAATCTAAAATTCCGTGTATGAGTGCTTTTTATCAGAAATGTGTCCTTTTCTGAACCTTTCCATGCGCACATTTAGGCATTTAGCGTTCCCTCAGGTTGCATGCCTTGATTGCACGCAACATTTACCAGAAGACGAAGTTAGCAACGCGCCACTTTTTGCTATCATACGTTTCGCGTAACGGAGGCCCAAACTGCTCCTTTGTAGGCTGGCTCGTATTTACGTTTTGAGGAGTAACTTGCTTATCTTTTAAACTTCCGGCTTGCCTGCTGCATGTTGCCGCGTCATCACATGTAGGAATAACACAGCCGTAGAAAATTAGTTGCATCAATTGCTTGGGTCGTTTAGAAAAAATGAAAAAGAATCATTTGAGAAAAACTTGCGAATGAGACATATTTGTACGCGTCCAGTGCCACGCTCCTTCGTTGCCTTCCCTTCTTGCCAAGCAAAATACCGCGACGCCAATCGTGGCTTTTGTGGGAAAACTAGTTTCCTTATAAAGCGCACCTGATGACGGCGCTGAAGCCCCCCTCTCTCTCATTCTCTTTACTCCTGCTTCGAGGTCCTAAATTTCTCTGACAACTCTAAGACTAACTGCCGGTTGGCTCTCGATGTTCCTTTGAATTCCATTCAATTTGGAAACTGAATTACGGGCGTTGCTGCTCAGCGACGTTTCTTCGCCTCGTTCAGTCGATTGACAATTTGCAAATTTCATTGCACCAATCCGGCCTTTCCATTGCGGCGTTCGCTAGATCCCGAATCTCGGTCGTGTCGTTTTGTTCGCTTTGTGGTTTCCATTCGCAATGAATGGCAACTTCTCCCTCCTGCGCTCCGCTCTGCCTCCTGGCGCGCAACGGACGTGGCGCCTAATTGGCGCTTTCCGGAAATGAATTGATCTGCCGGGATTCGCCTACCGTATTAATTTTTCCACGCTAATGGCAAGCGACGGCATCAGTCGTTTAGCAGCCCACCAATCAAAATGTTAGGCCATTTCAAAGTTGAACTGCCTAAGGTGGAATGGTGTGCTACCACGCCGGCAAATGGAAGCAATTTGAACCGCCAGTATGCGAGGCTCCAAACAGCGGTGGGCCGATCATTGCCTGAAGATTAGTCTCCCCGAAATGGTCATTATTCATCATACGTGAGCTGCCTTCATCAAGGTGAGATTGACGGTACGAAAAGTCGACGTGTGACTGCATTCACCAGCTATCGGCTGTCCTTGATGCTTCAAATGTACTTATGCTCCTGTCAAACTTTGCTTCACCCTTCGGCATTTGCTTCCCATGCGCTGCGCCTGGTGTCATTTCGCGCTGTTTGCCTTGGAGAGTGAAGCGACGAAAAGCCGACATGAGAACTTCCCATCGCCAAGTTCGTGGACAACTTAAGGAGCAGGCAGATGCAGGAGTTATTTTTACATGTCACGCTAGGGACGGTTGGCAGGCGCCTTGTCCCCTCAGAGCAACTAGTATACACTGAACGGAAAGCCGTCACCAACATTTGTCTTCGTCGTTCGATTCAAAGAATAAGCTTGGCCTTTTCTCTATTGAATATTTCGCAAACCTGTGCCATGCGAAACGCCTTTATTGACCCTGCGCAGAGAAAGTTCCCTATAGCTTTGAAGGTTGAAATTACTGATGGAATGAATTACTTTAAATTCTTTAACCGAGCATTGTCAGGAAACTACGGTTAATAATGACCATCTTTTTTCGCGTAAACTGTTTCGCTCCAATTCATCCATATATGACGAGGCGTCCTCAACATCCAAGAGAAGTGAGACCGCCACGCCCCCTCGTGATGTTGCATGCACTAACAGAACGCTGCACACTATGAAAAGTCTAAGTGCCGAGAGACGTTTCTCAGACCTCAGGGTAAACATCATGAACCTCCGCAGGGAGCTTGTCTGATCTGGACTCTGAAATATTGAGCAACTTTTTCACCACCGCTCTCAGGAGAAGGGACTAATGCATTTTTCCGTTTCGCGCCTCTACTAATTCGTTTAGCACATCTATGTTTCGATTTTTGCCATAAGGGAAACGAGGTACTCCCCGGTCAGCATTGGCAGTTCTCTACTTCGAAAGTGGCTCCGCTTCTCTCAGGCAATGAACGTACAAAAAGTTCGTCACCGTTGGCCCTGAACTCGATGGCCACCTTCAGCATGTACAAAGATGAAAGGTACCGGTCACTTTGCGTGTCGCGAATTCCATGCGTGCTAAAAATTTGCACACGATTCGAATCTATGCGATCTCTCCATGTTTAATTTTATCGAACGGCGGCAATCGGTTGTCATTATTCTTTGGTTTCTTAGCTGTGAACTTCCACAAACTCTGTGTGGGACAGATTTGCAACTCTGCTGATGTTCGCACGCAGTTGCGCTTCACCAGCGGCGACGTGTTACTGCGAGGATATTCGAAATAGCCTGACGCTGTAGTTGATCAGCGCTGACCAAAAATTCGTCGTTTGACCCACCAGCAATAGTTTCTCACGCCAACTACAGCATCGAACTTCTGCCAAAGTGGACGATTTGGAAACGATGTGCGAAACCGGTAGCGGACAATGAGAACCTGTTCAGCTCGAGGGGGCGCACTCGCGCGGTGCTCTCCGACGGAGCGTCATCAAGATTTCACAGCTTGTCGCATCTTGATGAAGCGAGTAGGAGTAGCTGTCTTCAAAGTTCCGTCATTATTTGCTCGCGTTGGCGTTGCTCAGTTCTGTTTTCATCTCGCAGAAAGTAGGCTGCCTCAGGGAACCACGTGCTTATCAGTGGAATTCCATTGTTGTGTCCTTTGGGAGTGCTACTGCTTGGATATCTCCCTGTGAACGAAAGAAACCCGAGGAGAGCGTTCCCGTGCGTCATTTCTTGCTTTTGACGTAAGCATTCCTACCTAGTGGGTCCATTGAACATCTGTCTTACCCTTGCGGTTAAATCGCCCCGCGCCTCTATGCAGAAAATGCGATAGTCGCAAAATTTCGCGTGCATCCTGTAGTCGTTGGAAGAACTAACAAGTGGCATCTGTTGAGTTCATATAACAACTTTAACACATTGTTTGCACAGTCATCCTGCTTTAAATACGTTGAGAATTACTCAATAGTTCATCCGCTGAAAAAACGCCGCAATTGAACACCCGTATACCAAAGCGGAACTGGCGTAACTGAATTGATATTCTGCGTTGTAGACGCGCGATGGCAGGTCAGACTTGACAAACTTGGAGATGGATCTTTTTGATGTTCGCATGAAGCACTCCACCGAGCGGTTGGCCGAGAACGAGAAGGCATCTCGGTGGCACAAAAACATGCTGAAACCAGCCTGCCTGCCTATTACGATAATCATAATCTTCATTGCAATGGTAATAATGTTTTCACTGCTCAATGAAGATTACGTAGAAGGTTTCACTACGTGGAAGGAGGAGCAGCAACTGTGCCTTCAGCAGGACTGCCGGTGAGCACGTTGAATCAGTAGAAGCGCATCTGCATCGGTCGATATGACAGTCCATTGGAAGATCTCTACCTTTAAGGGCTGATCTGGTGGAGAGCATTCCGGAAGGAATGACCTATCCCGCAACGAAGAAGAAGCATTTGAGCACTTATGAAGTGTGGCTCGAGCTTTTGCAAAGTACCCAAGCTTCCCTGCATGCTACAGCATTCTATTGGACCTTGCGGGCTAAGGACATGCTCACGGATGACTCAGACGCTCAGGTTACTACAGGCGGAATAATGGCATTCAGCTAACACCGTCTGTCGTACAGGGAACGGAGATATACAATATGCTCGAAAGGGTAGGCCGAGAACGACAGGTGCTGCTGGTTCAGAACCTGGGTAGTGAATCAACAATGCAAGAATCGATGCTATTGCAACGACAGGGTTGCGACTACCGAGTGTCCATTTAGTATTTTATATTTAGTCTCCTTTCAAGGTTTGGCAGAAGTCAGGAGTATGAACCATACCGTTTGGTTTGGCAGTGGCGTCATGCATACCAAGATATGGATTGTTGACGACGCTCATTTGTACATTGGCTCGGCTAATATGGACTGGAGAGCGCTGACTCAGGTAGCAGTACTTGCTGCATGAATGCATGCGTACATCATGGGTTGTTTTAATGCGTAACAGAAATTTTGCATTCCACTTTTGCCCTTCGTCTTACCGTTTATTATTTTGCATTTCTTCCTGGCAACCTTCACTAGATGACATTCCTGTCACGTCGTTTACTTCAAAATGGATCATACGTAGTTCGCCTCCATTGAAGCTGTACTTACTTGCACGAATTCTATTAATATGTATTAGTAGCATTCGCGGTTGATCTTCTCAGAAACACTATTCAGCCATTTCGAACTACAAAGAAATGCTGCGCGAACAGTGTAAGCACTGAGACCTTATCGCTGGAATGGACTTAGAGGTCGTAGGCAATATGTAATCACACAAATTTTCTGAATGCACGCTTTCCTATGATTAAGCCACTCTCGAACATTGGACACCATAAGTACAGAAATAAATGGTCAGAAATTTAGTAATTTAGTTGTGCGTAAGTTGCGTACTGTTGCTTTAAATGTCCATTGATAATTTTGGAAGCTCTAGAATAGGCAAACTGCAATAGGTCAATGAAAAGTGATGGCACGTATTGTTACTATGGAATCGTGCAGATAATTTTGCTGCAGTTGCACTTTTGCGAATAGCAACTTCGTTGATTGCCATTGCTATGTTTTTACCTGTTTCATTATCCCTTATGTTTTGAATGGCAGATCTGACTTTCTCACGGCAAAATTATACATTACCTTTCCAAAATATTTTACTTAGGGCGAAGGGATGGGCCATTAGCATTTCAGTATGAAAGTATTAATATGAATGCGTGCTCAGTTTGTTATGTTATGTGAGGAGCTCTTGAAACAAAGGTGCTATAAAAGCGAGTAGCCTTAGGATGTCGGAATTTATCTCCACTTTTGGCTTAGCGTGAAAGCACGTGCACTTGCATAAAACTCATTATTCATTCTTCAGTTATACGCAGCTCTCATTCTTGCTCAATTAGTGGCGGTGAATGCGAAACTTAAATGCAAAATGTATTCTGTGCTTACCCCGAGTCGTTATACATGTATGACTTTGGTTTGTAACACGTGGTACACTTGCAATCACGTTACGTGCATTACTAGATGCTTTGTTTTCAACATCTACCTAATGGCAAGGGAAGCAAATTTGCATCTGATAACAATATTTGCTAATAAATGTTGCTGGTCCTCTGAAGAGTAATTGAGCTTAGAAATGAGCATATTCAATTCTAGTCTTACTGAACGTAATTTTTTTATTATTCTTTTCATCCTCTTTCAAAGCATCTGGTTTCCATTGACAACTGTGGCTATACAGTGAAAGAATGAACGCTTCTGAATGTACCAATGGCCAGTTATTAATAATGTACAGGGAAATAAAAGTACGCCGTTCAGGCAGAACACCAAATGTTCAAAGTGCGTCATGTTTACAAAGAACGCTCATTGCTGACAAGCTCGTAGAATTAATGTTCAGCCCTGCATGTTTGTTACGCTTTCGCTTAGTAATTAGAAACACGATTTCCTGTGAATTGTTGCTATTAACGCTAGCCTCAAATTGAGTAGAATAATGCAGTGGAACCTCGACGATAACAACAATACTTGCCAGAGGGTAGTTGTTAACTCGGAATTTTTGTTATAATCGAGAGCCTGTTTACCCTATAACATTGCCCCGGTTTTCATGTACTTTAAGCTTCATTCATTAAAGAAACTTGGCTGTATGACTGCCGAGTTCAAATTAACTATAAGAGCACGAGCAATAACTATAACTGTATCAGCGCATTTCTTAGTCACACGCGAGAAACATTGCATATTAGTACGATAACGGAGTTCCAGCAGTCACGCTTGGGCCTAAAGCAATAGCAGCATGGCAGGGCAGCGCGTAAGAAGAAAAAATGCCCCAAGAGATCGAACGCTCACGACTTCCACATCATTCTATCGTACAGTGTTCTATTGTTCTCCTTAGCGAATTGTTATTAGCAAAAGTTGTTAACTTCGAGTTTGTTATGATCAAGATTCCACTGTATTTAAATTGGTTTAATTCGCATAGAATCGCGTCAATTATTCTTTCCTTTTTAGGTAAAGGAAATGGGTTTCACAGCCTACAACTGCAGTTGCCTTGCACGCGATCTGGACAAAGTATTCCAAGTTTATTGGCACATGGGATACCCAGGCACCGTTTTACCCAAAATGTGGCCACCCAAATACACGACTTTTTTCAATTCTTCCAGTCCTGCGCGATTGCGGCTTAACGGAGTTCCTAGCGAAGTGTACTTTTCAGTAAAGTTGAATTGCTCATGTTCGGGTAGGCGAAATTCCACTTTGGTCCACTTTTAGAGTTCACCCAAACAGTTTTGCTCTCGCAACCGACAAAGCGACTTAAGCGCGCTGCTGGAAGTGATAAACAGCGCGGAACAATTCGTTAATGTTGCTGTTATGGATTACATGCCAGTTGTTTATTATTCCAAGCCTTCCAGGTGAGCAGCGTCTCGATTCTCCCTATGAATGACTGTCAAAGCATTTCAGATATTGGGCTGATATTGATGACGCCTTGCGAGCGGCAGCCTACGATCGCAAGGTATCCGTAAAGTTGTTGATTAGTAACTGGAACCACAGCATACCGATTATGTTTGGTTTCCTGCACTCTCTGAGTATCTTTGGTGCTTCCTTGGGCCCAGACATGGTCCAAATAGTAAGTTAACTTTTATCTGAACATTTCAACAGATTCACGTAACAAGCTTTCCAGAAATTATTCACCATCCCATCATACACGGAGCGTCAGGCAAGAATACCTTTTTCTCGGGTCAATCACAATAAATACATTGTAACTGAGAACACAGCTTACATAGGTAATTGAACGTTGCGGTATTAATATGAATTCATCTTAATTTGCCGTCCACTAGGAACTTCAAACTGGGTAGGCGACTACTTTTTGAACACCGCGGGCGCAGCTGTGGTCATTCGTCAGCCACTGGAGCTAATTCATGAAAATCGCACACAAGATTCTATCGTTGTTCAACTGCAAGACGTATTTCAGCGGGACTGGAATTCGTCCTATGCCTCTTACTTGAACTCAACTTTTCAATAAACAATCTTGCCTACCGTTTTTCTGATGGAGTTAGCACGCGCGCTGTTGATAGCCGCATGAGATACAGATGCTGTGGACAGACGATGCATGTTAACAAAGATTCGAAAAATGCAAGCAGTCATTCAATCGCCAACACCTACAGAAAACGAATGAAGCAATTTTTTATGTCCACAGATTTCATTATCCTGACTGCCCTCTTTCTGCAAATGTCGATTGCTGTTCCGCTTTCTTATTTACTAACAATACGTCTGTTAATTATGGCTTCTATTGGACAGAGTAATTCAAGGTACAGTTGTGATAAATTTTGCTGTTGGCAACGAAACCGTAAATCGGGATGTTATTGGTAGTGTCCAATCGGGAAGGAGCCTTGGGTATATAAGGCAGGGAAATTAACCAGGGCGGTCATCATTATTTCGCCTAAGGCGTAAACGAAAGTTAGGAAAGGCACATCCGGTTCGTTCATCCTTGATTCAGGGAGCAACAATTTGAAGAAAGGACGATGGGGCCCTATGAACGAACCGGATGTGCCTTTCCTAACCTTCAGTTACGCCTTAGGCGAAATGATGATGACCGCCCTACTTAATTTCCCAGCCTTATTTACCCAAGGCCCCTTCCCGATTGGACACTATCAATAAATTTTGTTGTTTTCATATATATATATATATATATATATATATATATATATATATATATATATATATATATATATATTGAAAACTGGATGTCTTCTAACGGGTCGTAGCATACTGGAAGAGTAACTTACGGTGTGCCCGTTGCGGTTAATCTTTCTTGTGTCTAAAATAAACCAAACAAACACGCCCTACCAGCGGATGGATGGGCAGTTATGAAGGAAGATTCGTCGACAACAAGCAAACCTCGAAGCTTTCGGAACGACCTTGTTCCGTCCTCAGCGAGTTTGGGAATGATAAGGTTTTACTCCGTAGTTGGGGTATTAATAGGCCTAGGAACGGGGTCAGGTACAAGAACGCCTTGTACCTGACCCCGTTCCTAGGCCTATTAATACCCCAACTACGGAGTAAAACCTTATCATTCCCAAACTCGCTGAGGACGGAACAAGGTCGTTCCGAAAGCTTCGAGGTTTGCTTGTTGTCGACGAATCTTCCTTCATAACTGCCCATCCATCCGCTGGTAGGGCGTGTTTGTTTGGTTTATTTTAGACACAAGAAAGATTAACCGCAACGGGCACACCGTAAGTTACTCTTCCTATATATATATATATATATATATATATAACTTATTCAGTGCACCATAATAAACACTAAATTGTTTATTTTGTTTCTTACGGCTTGCTCATCTTGAACCAATTCCATTTCGTAGTGTTTCCCGTCGGCTTGAGGAACTATCAAAGTTACGTCAAATCCCTGATGGAAACTGTGCTGCCAGTGCATGATGTAATAAGGTTTCAAGGATATCTTTTATAAAGGAACATCGGTAATCTCTCAAGTCCAAGATGTTTCAACACGGTAAGCAACTGACTGGAAGCAGACGAGGTGTTAGAAACAAAATCATACACGCAAACACCTATACAGGCATATATTTTTTCTTCAGCATATTCTCGCATGCACGAATGATTATAGTAAGCTTTTTCATATGCTTTTTCAAACATTAGCTTTTTCAAACATTTATTAGCATACGAGCCAATTCGCTGAAGTCTATATCACTGACGTGAAATGGAAAGAGGAGCCAGAGCGTGGCTAGGAGCCACTTTAGAAATTGAAGCTTTTGCGAAATGAAAAGAGCTATTAATAGTTTCATTTCAGTTGGATGTTAGAGGAGAACATGTTTACAATGCACTCTCAACAAGTAGAACGGAACGTCCGCTTGTTACAACCTCAGTTTTCTAACTTTGTAAAATGAGGCAGCTGGTGTTCTTGTGTTAACAGTGCCCACTGCATTTCAAATCGTCCAGAAAGATGTATTCAAATGATCATGCAAGGAAGATTAACAGCCACGCGATAGCATTGACGAAGGTAAGTGATGCCTGCGGGCTACTTTGAGGCTGTTTAGCAATGACTTCATATTAGACAGTTAACAAATGGCTGTACATAACTCCAAGGTACGCGAGTTGGCAATTTACCCCGCCTGAATTCTTAAAGGTTTTCACTGATGTCAAGGCAACATTTGGCACCAGCGTGACCCTCGATTGCCTTCTCATCGGTCGTCCCAGACCTAAGGTAAGACGAGGCCTTCCTCGTGCGTTTAATTGGATATATTAAGGTTACATGGCTGTTCAACGGAGAACCGGTGGAATTTGACGATGTGGAAATTTTTGGCACTTCTGATTCATGCCGCCTGGTTATTCGTCGACTTCGCGCCCATCACATAGGACAGTACGCTGTGGTAGCGGAAAATGAAGTAGGACGGGCAACATGTTCAGCTAGCATAAGTCAACGACGTCATGAAGATCCGTGACCGCTCACTTGGAAGCGAAGTATTATTCAATGCCGACACTAGTGTCAGAAAAACGGGTATTCTGCCGTTTTTCTGACAATATGAAACTGAAACCCGTGATAAATCCATTATTCAACTGCTGACACTAGTATTCGTATTTCGAACTCAGTTCCTCGTTCTTGGGTTTCCAGGAGCATAATTGCACTATTTGCTTTGTATGTTAGCATGCAGATTTTCATTTGAAAACGCCGATAACAAGGAAGATCAAAATGTCATCCTCACGTTTACACAGACCTGCATTTCACTGGTTTGTTGCCAGAAAGTGTCCATTGACGATACAAGTTATGACCAAGAATAAGTATTAATAAAATTCAATCGCTAATTATCGCTGATATTGAAAATCCATTATTACCAATGTCTGCATTGCGCAGTGCGTATTTGGTCTAGACCCTAAAAGTGAAACGATCCTTCTGAAAAACTTAATTTTGCTGAGGCATAATGCTATTAAATTAGTTCACAGAACTAAGAAATTTAACTCCTTTATGAAACAGAGCGCTTGAAGTTATTTGCGTTGACCTACAGCGCAATTGAACTTTTTGACAAAAGCAAATGTGCGGTGAGATTCATACTAGTGGCATTAATCATAATCTTTCATGTGCAATCGACTTTGCTCAATGCAATTCTTTCACCGCTTTTGAAAATATTAGTACACAAACAGAAATCAATTTTACCCGTACGACAATTTGTCCACCATATTTGAATTACGTGCAGTTGCTGGAGATGTCTAGCAATGATTTCCTGTATTCGTAGAAAGTTCTTAACGCGAGATCATATTGAACTTGGTCCATCAAACGAGAGAGCAAATTCTGTTGCAGTAGGGTTCCCATTATATATACTCATGAAGATCATTACATTCATGAGCGTGCATGTTACATGCCATATTTATAAAATGTCTAAACTAAGCATATAAACAAATGTGCAAATCCGTAAATGAGCGAACAAATAAATAATTAGGCATTCCAATGGTTGACTTAAGCATTTGCAAATCCTTGGACACGTATGCGTGGCTTTGAATAAGAAAACTAGAATTATTCTAAGTTATATAAAGAACCTTACAACTGAACGAGTTATATAAATGTTTATACTTTTCAGCCATAATCACGTGCAGCCGGTGTGCAGAAATTGAACGTCGGCGCGCTGGAGACGGGACGACGCAATTCTGAAAGCTGCGTTGCTACGTTTGCTACAGTAAATCAGTTACAGCATCCTCCATATTAGCATATGAAAATCTGCTGACCTATTATATAGAAAATTATTTCCGAAAAGATGGTTCGAAATATTGGATTTTGTATACGGAATCATTTTTCATAATCTAGTTTCACACAACACGATTAAATCCCGTTATATCGTAAAAACCTTTTTGCACTCTGCCTACGGATTTTTCCCATTGTTCTGTCTGAAATTGAACGCAACAGACGGGAAGAATCTTCCCATTGTTACGTTTAATTTCAGACATAGAACAACGGAAAGAATACGTAGCCAAAATGCACAACCGAATCTCCCGTTACCATGGATCCTGCCGTCAACAAAAAAATCTTTTATTGCATTCCCATTAGTAATGTGGTTACACACATACATGGAAAATTCCAGCATGCTGAAACTGACGACAACGACTACGCAAAATCAACACATATTTAATGTTCGAGAACTTTGGAGTGCAATAATCAATTGGAACATGTCAGCCAGATTTGTCACGCCGCACTATCAAGTCAACATTCGTACTAACACTGTTAAGCTGAACTTGTAGTTTTCATCTTAAATTGTCGGTTAGTTAACTGAACATAATTAAAGCATGAAATAATTGTTTTGAATGGCATAGAAGCCAGAAACCTTGCTGGACAGTTACCACAGTACTGCTGCAAACCTGCGTTTAGCATACTTTTTACCCACTGAAGACGGGTCGATGGTAACGACCCGAAAGCTATGCGTTTTGAATAAAACGTTTTTTATCCAACGAGGAAAACCGTGAAGCAATTGTTCGCGTTTACCATATTGATTTAATTGCAAAGAAGCCCCTTAGGGTGACTGTCTACTTTTTACCGTTCAGATGAAACTTTTTCATTTCATCAATTGGCCGCAAGCTTTAGGGGACATAACTGCTACTTCCTTTTAACTTGACTGAGTTCTTAGTAAAACGTGATGAATGCTTTTGTTGAGCAGTTGCTAGGCAACAAATTCTATCTGGCATATCTATTATAACAGGCACCAGTATGGGTTGGTACATGACCGAGTTGTTCCAGGTAACAACTTCAACGAGCGTTCTACTATGTCGTTTGATTTCGATTTGCTCAGTCGTCGCCAACAAGCAAAAAGTGTATGCGACTTTTGCCGCCTCTATCCAAAGGAGATGGCACTCAACAAGTCGTTCTGGCCAACCAAAACGGTGTTGTCTGGTGCCTGCGTTGGAAGAAGCAGCCTATGGTTTGTATACGCTACCTGTTGAAAGCTTCACACATGACCAGAGGGTTCACAGGTAGAATTCAAAACATTTCCCGGCCAAAGAACTGACGCGCTAACGCTGGCGGGCGACGAAGACGTCGGAGCAGACAAGATTTTCTTTGCCAGCGGGAGTATTGTCAATGGGTACAACCGAAGGGGCAAACACTTCTTGGCATTTGAAACAAACAAAACTGATTTGATTACTTGCATGTTGGTTCTGAAAGCTTTCACCATGAAAATTCTTCCGCGCTGATTGTAGGGCAATTCATGGAGTGGAAATGATTCTTTGCTCTTCGCATACAATGACCCACTACCATGACTGCATCGAAACGTTCCATTACCTGAGTGACGACGCTATTCTGGACGTTGCTTGCTTCGAAACCACAACAGATTTTAACGAAGACAAAGAACTGTGCATCGTCTTGGCATGCGAAAATCACTCCATTAAACTACTGTGCGGAAACCACCTAGTCACCGAAACTGAAATTTCTGCGGCTCCCAATATTTTACATCCAGCTGCGATGGATACAGGTAAAAATGATAAGTGAACATTGCCCTCACTGTTTTGATGCAACCTATAGAGCCTCAGAAGACGAAGGAAAAGAAAATTCTGATCTATGGAACACTTGCAGGGTCCATAGGTGAAATTGCAGTTTACAGGTGGACGACAGATTATTAGATTTCTAAATCAGTCTACATGCAATTTATGCAGCAACAAGATAGAACATAAGTGGGAAGTGCCTCCTGTAAATGGGTGCGCAGTGATCAATGCTATCGAATGCTGTGATTTGCAAGGTGACGGGTCAGTAAGTATGCTGGCAGGCCGCGACGATGGTACGGTGGAGATGTATCATTACGTAATTGGAGAAGGAATTACTTTGACTGACTGCTTGGTAACGGTTTGGCTGGAGTTCGACACGTTGCATTCGATGAAAACATTTGCAGAGATGCCCTGGAAGCGTTGTAGCACTGCAATGCGGCAACTTCCGCAATACTACAAAACTGGATATTCTCGCGTGCACCTATTCAGGTACCGACTGCTTGTTGAATTTCGTTCTGACCACTGCTCTGCCCCAGGCAAACTGCTTGCTTGGACAGCGGACGAACCATTTAGCAGTTCGGTCAAGGATGAAAACGCAGCCCTTTTAGAGAACCAGTTCAGTTCATTGAGGTAAAGCCACGTTCGCTAGAGAAAGCATTGAATACCTGGTGCTCACTTCATAGAACGGAAATAGACAAGCTAAGGGAAGAAGTGAAGTCCAGAAGAGCCAAATACGTAATTAGTAATCAGCAGAAGGCCACCATGTCCCGCTTGCCCGTTTTTCCAATAGAAGAGCGATTATTCTTGAATGACCAAGATACAGTTCATCATTTGAACATGGAACTGCCAGTTTCCATTGATTGGGTTATATTCAGAGTAAGCTTCATTTTCGTTGCTTAGTTGAGCTGCATGAAAATGTTTAGACCGAAGTTGCTGTTGACCTGGTGGACGTTGGACAAAACTCTGCCATTTTCAGCCTTATAGAAAATGACAGGGGAGTAATATACTAACTAAATTTTCCTCAAACCATTGTCTATCACCATAAACGTTATAGTCACCAGACGCGCTCATGGCTACTTATCGGTGTCAGGCCAATATGACACGATTTGAGATGAGTATGCGTACAATTGAAGGCAAATATGGCAACCTGGAGTTCTACGTGTCTCCAAGAACGAATCCTACCGTCTGTCAGCTACGATCGTATCCAATTAAGCCACTCTCTTTGCACAGAAGAACTGCAAAGTTTGATGAAAGTCGTCCTCACAACAAATTGACAATCAAAGGAAAATTTGGAGTCTTTGAAGCCTATAATTTAGTAGCCTCCTGCCTTCCCGGTATGGCAGAACAGCCGCCGGAAGGTGAAGACGTTTCTTGCTACTTTGTCTCCTGCTTTACTGGGACACAGTTGCACATAACCTGCAAGTAAGCTGAGAGGTTAACTTACACTACTTTAGCATGCCATTAACGTTAGCGTTAACGGTCAACCGAATTAATGTTCCATCGTAACCATCCCTGAACGCGACGGGCCTACACTACGCCAAACGGGGACACTGCTTTTCATTTGGAAATCCAAAGTAGATGTCCAACATTTCCATAAGCGTTTATTAATATGAACGCAGAAACCTTTCCTTGCTGGACGGTCATAGTGCCCACAGTTCTCAACAAAATGTTTTAATCGATTTAGACACGGCATGTTTTCATACGCTCCCCAACCCCCAACTGTTTGTTCCAATTTCACATGGTTTAAATGCACCTCCACGTTTTTGTGACACTTCCCCCTAACTGAGCCGGTATATTTAAATTTGACGAAAACCATATTCCATGTTTTACATAACTAAAGAAATCCGTGTTCCAACTTATTCCTGTTCCGCCACAGAATCCTTCTTGTGCTACTACCTCCGTAATATCCGTTTACTTTGAACAAGTATTTCGTCTATTTGGCCATTCCCTACCTGTCAGTACCAAAAATAACAAATATTAGCATCAAAACTTGTGCGAAAACACTTGAGCAGGCAAGTTACAAAGGACCACTGCTTCCACTAAAAATTATATACTGCATATTGCGCTAACTATGCAAGTTACGAAAGTTTCATAATGGCGCTTGTCAGGGAAGCAGGAAAATTCCTCTGAATGTGCTAGCCAAGATTGGAGGTACACGACGCTCGCAATTTTGCCATCATGTTGAGCAGAAGAGCAGATAGGCAAAGGATTGGACTTTGGCAGGAATACGTATACAGAAGTAATAATACAAATGCGAATGTCACCGTTTACGATTTATGTCCTGAAGGCCGGCATTAGCTGTGTTCCTAATGATCTCATGCATAAAATTCTATTGAAGTTTACCACTGGCACCAATTTTATTAATAGCATCAGATTTACTTGGTTCACCTTGCTTTGTGATCGCATTTCATTTCAGGCAGAATGAAATCGTTGCTCGTTCAGACAATTTATCAACAGTAACCATTTTGCAAGATGTCATCAATCACGAAGGCAGTAAGCTTGGGTGGAAATTGGATATCACGAATGGTAATTCCTTTACTGCCACCGATGAATGTCGGCTTACATCCTTTTAGATTTTAAATTTTCAGCCAAATTAATACAATCTCCTTTATGGAAAGTTGCTTTCATATATATATATATATATATATATATATATATATATATATATATGCGTGTGTGTGTGTGCTTGCTTGAAAAGTTACCTTTAAACAATTCATAGAGAAATAACTCCTCAAGTATTTATTCTTGTTTTGAAAGTTCATAGCGCTTCATGACTAACAGAGAAGACGTTGAAAATCAGATTCTTCGTAACGGTATAGTTATACATTATAAGGTATATTAGTACGACTTGCACCGTTTAACCCTTTATTTCAAGCAACTCGAAGCTTTCGGGGTCGCACACACCCCGTCATCAGCGAATAATGAACATTCAACGATCTGCTATACACGGTTAACAGGGAGGTGATGTGTCAAGAGGTAATGCGTTCGGAAAAGCACAACAAGTTAACGGCGCTTCTTAGTCCTCGCAGCCTGCGGAGCTTCCTCGGTGTCCGCAAGTTCTGTATCTTGGTCCTTTCCCGTCAGGTACTTGGCCCCGATGTGGTAAAGGAGGGGCCGCTGGAGCACACGGTCATAGTCCTCCTTTAGTGGGCAGATCTCCTCTAAGCGAGGTACAAACCCTGCCAGGTCGCTGTGGACCAGCGCTCTCGCTCCGACAACAACTAAGACGAGCTTGTCACAGCCAGCAGGCATGCTTCGAAGCCGGATTTTGGTGGCGGTAATAAGAATCAACATTTCCTGCTGCCGCTCGATCGTCATATAGCTCCATAGCTTATCTTGTACAGCAATACTGACCTGGATGAAGCCATTTTCTGTGTAGAAGTCACTACTCAGAACAAAGCACCGCTCATCCTCACAGAAGATGAACCCCAGCTTGCAAATCGGGAGAGCAGCGTTGAAGTAAAACTGCTCTCGTACAGTAAGCGAGGTCAGATTAGCGGAGTTAGAGACTTTGAGCACGGTGGCAATCGCACTGTATGTAGCAAAAGCATTTATCGCCACAACATCGTTTCTGGCTAAGGCCGGAAAGACCACACGCGAACGCGAACGCGATCTCGTTAGAACTCAACACCATTGGCACGCCTCAAATTGTAAGGGGTTAGATCAAACAATCAGGGCTAGCATGAGGCTGCCAAGTACTGTCAAGTGGCGCCACGCTGAGGCAATGACTAAGATATTGCTTCAGGGTTGTAGAGTGGCTGTTGCTGCAGCAGCAGCTGAAGTAGCAACAGTTGTAGAGTGGCTGTTGCTGCAGCAACAGCCACTCTACAACCCTGAAGCAATATCCTTACTCATTGCCTCGGCGTGGCGCCACTTGACAGTACTTGGCAGCCTCATGCTAGCCCTGACTGTTTGGTCTAACCCCTTACAATTTGAGGCGAGCCAGTGGTGTTGAGTTCTAACGAGATCGCGATCGCGTTCGCGTGTGATCTTTCCGGCCTTAGCCAGAAACGATGTTGTGGCGACAAATGCTTTTGCTACATACAGTGCGATTGCCACCGTGCTCAGAGTCTCTAACTCCGCTAATCTGACCTCGCTTACTGTATGAGAACAGTTTTACTTCAATGCTGCTCTCCTGATTTGCAAGCTGGGGTTCATCACCTGCGAGGACGAGCGGTGCTTTGTTCCGAGTAGTGACTTCTACACAGAAAATGGCTTCATCCAGGTCAGTATTGCTGTACAAGATAAGCTATGGAGCTATATGACGATCGAACGGCAGCAGGAAATGTTGATTCTTATTACCGCCACCAAAATCCGGCTTCGAAGCATGCCTGCTGGCTGTGACAAGCTCGTCTTAGTTGTTGTCGGAGCGAGAGCGCTGGTCCACAGCGACCTGGCAAGGTTTGTACCTCGCTTAGAGGAGATCTGCCCACTAAAGGAGGACTATGACCGTGTGCTCCGGCGGCCCCTCCTTTATCACATCGGGGCCAAGTACCTGACCGGAAAGGACCAATTACAGAACTTGCGGACACCGAGGAAGCTCCGCAGGCTGCGAGGACCAAGGAGTGCCGTTAACTTGTTGTGCTTTTCTGAACGTATTACCTCTTGACACATTACCTCCCTGTTAACCGTGTATAGCAGATCGTTGAATGTTCATTATTCGCTGATGACGGGGTGTGTGCGACCCCGAAAGCTCCGAACTGTTTGAAATAAAAGGTTAAACTGTGCAAGTCGTACTAATATACCTTAACAGAGAAGATGACATGAAATTCACTAACCTGCTGGACTTGGGCGCTGTTAAGCCGAATGCGTTTGTCGAGCGTTTGCGACATTACGTTAGCTCATGAACCATCCTGTGAACATCTGGGAGTTTCAAAGGTTTCTATACCATCGCACCTCTGCAGTAATCCCGAGTAAACAATTTCTAAAGCAAACTCAAACATAAACATACTTGAACAGACTAAAACACAACATAGTAAGACATAAGTGTTAGAGATGCAATTGGCAAAGTAATAAGTTCTGCCGATTGCGGCAAGTATACGTTCCAGACGTTTTGAAACACCGATACGCACTTGAGAAGTGTAAATATATTGGTTACAAACCTGACTATTAATAACCACAGTGACATTATGCATGGGGAGACATAAAAGCTGCAGCTGCTATTTTTCATTCAAAAAGAATAAATGGGAAACGTATGAAAATTTATTGCCTTCCGAAACCAACTTTCCCGTGATCATATGTGCCCTTTTCTCCATTTCTGCGCATAGAACTCATGGAAATGAAAATTTTCTCTTTGTTTAAAGTTCCTCTAACAATGATTTCGGAATTTGAAGGTAATCTGTTAAAGTTTGTAGAGTATTACGTGCTTTATATGCCACCGCCATGATGAGAGAAGTATAACGATAGCATTACAGAAATGAACCTGAGTACGGTACCTTTTGTCTTGAACTTGGTTGGCGAGCGATTGAGAGAATGGTCTGACATGCTGAAAAAGATAACTTACGCAGAAATATTGAAAGTACGATTGAGGAGACTATATTGTGCTGCCAAAGGTAACTTTCATATACTTACTTTTAGGACGTTACAATTCATCCGGAGGAAGAAGAAAGTTTGACAACTGAATTCAAGGAGGTCCTGCGCAATTCCAACATTTACTTGAACAGAAAGTCTGGTGTTCAAGCGCACATGGAAAGAATGAAAGATATCCTTTCCGGCTACTAAATACGCGTGTAGGTGAGAAGATCCACCAGGCAAACTTTATATTTATTATTTATGCAAAGCAAATAGTGGAAGTCTCATAAGTGTGTGGCTGTACACGATCTCTTTTTGAAAGCCTGAAACCATTTTATTTTTCATGACAATTTATTTACCGAAAACTGGATTCAAAAATCTTTATTGTTCGTAAAGGGAATTTTTTCCATCATTTCTTTTCCTTTTTCACGGGTTTTCTTTCCCGTTTGAATAGAAATCTTTTATTTTTCTCGTTTAACAACGCGTGGCTAGCTTTCGGGCCTATCCCGGTCCATCATCAGCGCATAATGATCACTGGCGAGGCAGTCTATAGTTCAACTGAATTCCTTGTAATGAAATGACGTTTGTTCATGTTTTCATGTTGGCGCTTGACATGGTTGTGTCGGCCGTTGGTGTGTTAGATTTACTTGCACTTGTTTTAAACATCCTAACCGCGACTGGTGATTGGGTGGCTTTATTAGCAAAAAATGGGTACAAAAATTCGAAACCTTTCCGCAGCTTTCAGAACAACCTATCATTAACGAAAGGTAAGGTCATAAGCAGCATTGAGCAGCCAGCTCTCGAAGAATGACCAACGCTGTCGACAGAACCGGTCTAGGTTGAAAATTTCATTTTTGCCTTTTTTCTTTGCTGATAATGTTGCTTCTTGCTACCTTTTGGTTATCATTGACTAAAAAAGTGGTACGAGCCTTATATTTGGAAGATATGAGAAATCCCTCTTTAAAATTCCACATTCTCTGCAGGGGAGTAGGTATATAAACATATGCAAATTAATATGTGCTCTTATGGTCAGCACTATTCTGAAGAATATTGTTATTCCTCATTTTTATCCACTAGCCGGGGTTTCGTGACCGCGCTGAATAAGATAGATAAACTAACGTTGTTTCCATTATTTGCAGTTTTGACGTTTTCGTTTCTTTCATAACAATAGGCATTCTGAATGCCACAAAGAAAGATTTCAGAACGTCTTGTGAAATGACTTTACAAAAATGATTTTTACAGCGATAGTAAGGATAATTTTCAGCCATGCAACGTATCCCCATCGTTTCCTTAACTGTAAAGCTGTTTTACGATTTCTGGCCGACCTCTTTGTGGATAGTTTCAAATTTAAAGGCCAGGAAGTGAAGCAGTGGGTCCCGACGTTGGTGCAGACAATTGAAGATTACGATCACGAGAAGCTTCTGCGCCTTTTCAATGGCGACTGGGAAAACATCTGAGAATTGGTGTCATCCTCACCGAATTAAAAATATGAACTTTTACACCCATTGTTCGCTGCAAAGATCAATAAACAGGTGTTCTCAAATGGAACTGCCTAAAGACAAAAGTAAGAAATGTTAAGGTAACCGCTAAACATTACTCAAGATGATAAAATATCAATGCTAACTTGCTGACTCTAAGTTGGGTCCTGCTGCATTGGGTTTCAATAGCTAGTTAATAGTCACTAAAGCATTAGCACTAAGTCCAGTCACTTCGACAAATACATAATGCTGATGTGGGATAAGCTCTATTACAATTATATGCCATGCAATATTTGATATTTTCGTAACAGATCTGTTGA
This sequence comes from Trichuris muris, assembly GCA_000612645.2. NCBI lineage: Eukaryota > Metazoa > Nematoda > Enoplea > Trichinellida > Trichuridae > Trichuris > Trichuris muris. Next base: position 9,445,682 of record CBXJ02000086.1, read on the forward strand.
CTTTCATACGTACGGTCATGGAACTAATTTGAGGTAATAGAAACGCTTTCTTCTGGTAGCGTGACGTGCGTGGCTTTCGGAAAAAGAACCACAACGCTGCGCATGCAGGGCAGCAATTTCGAGAAGTGTGCAATAAATCTAATGAAAAATGCAATTAAGCAAATATCGTTGCGACTGCAAAAAATTAGTAAACACAAGAGAATGTCCTGTTGCTAATCCCATATTTAGAGAAAGCATTTTTAGGCAGAATCAGGCCTTAGTGACCACTATGAAATAAACCGCATAATGTACCGTTCTTCTTAAAAACAGAATGAATTCTAAGTCAAACTGACGCACTGTTCCTTCTGCATCGTGGAGAATGCATTGATGTATCGCTTAACCCTGACTGACGGCAGCAACAATAACATTTAAGCATCCATTTATGCGGTTTTACCTTACATAAATCCGTACGATTCCAGTTAAGTGCGTTACGAAATTACCAGTCTCGTCTATGCCGACATATTCTGATAATCTCAAGTTTAATATTAATGGCTCTCATTATTTTCATTTTGTTCTACTGAGGCATAGTCTTGTATGTCATAAGCATGTCTTATTTTGCATAAAGTCTATTTGCACATTTCAAACAATGCTGAGCGTCTCTAGAAAGTTGCACTGACTGCTCCTCGGCTGACGTTGGCCGAAATTGCTACGATTCCCAGGACGGTATCGTTTCAAGCGATTATGCAGAGAGAAATGAATTAACTATGAAGAAATAAGACAAAATTGTCCTCCTAAAACAGGTCACGGCAAAAAGATGTTATCACTCCAACTTGCTATAAATAAAGCGATTGCTGAGATGTGCAACCTTTTAAATGCCACCACGTCTACCCAGTGGCAACATTTTATGGCTAAGCTCGTTTAGAACCTGTCCTTTCTGATTCGTTTGGCCCCGATTCGTAGAGCGACTCCTAAACAAACTCAGATATGTACAGTAGAGTTTTAAAATTAGCTCCAAATTTACTCTGCAGCCCATGTAAACCAGTCCTCTTTCTTGGATGTTAGAAATGTAGGGTGAATACAATTATGACGGGAATGTAGGATAGGTGTCGAGATGAAATGATTGCTCGAACGAATTCACCCTTGCAACCTAAGGAAAATTTTAAGGAACCTGCTTCTAAGTTTTATGCTCATATATAAAGTCAGTATGCCACCTCTACCTTCATTGGAGCGTCAGTATGACCACGAGCTCCAGCCCGAAGCTTGTTGCCTGCTTGGCAACAGCTGCCAGCACGATAGCTCTGCTTGTTTGTCTCATAATTGTACCCATGTTGTACGTGCAAATCTCTGATCTAAAAGAAGACATCACCTTTCGGATGGCTGACTTCCAAGTAAGTTTGCGAAGCAACAGTCGAGAAATGCTAAATTTATATTCTCTCCAAGGCCGTTTCTGACGATGTTTGGAACGGAGTGCGTGAGCTACGAGATCCTCTATTGGAATCGCTCCAACTCCACGTAGCCAGCAGACAAAAGCGAGATGTGAAACATGTGTGCAGTATGAGTTCAAGCCACACTTTGGCAATGACCATAACAACAATATTTCAGGCTGTAATCCATACAGCACCTGCCCTACAGGACCACCTGGTCCTCCAGGACTGCCTGGTATGGACGGCATAGACGGTGAGCCAGGTCCTCCGGGGCAAACAGGAAAGCCAGGCGAAGCAGCTGTCATCGGTGAGGGGTTAGGTTCTCAATGCAAGGTGTGTCCTGAAGGACCACCTGGTCCCCCAGGTCAGTAGCACAACTCTTTTTCTTTCACGTTCGCAAAAGCAAAGCATTCCAATGCCAGGATTGCCTGGACCGCCTGGACAACCTGGACGAAAGGGAGAACCGGGTGTGCCCGGTAGGGATGGCATGCCTGCTTCGGCTCCAGGAATGCCAGGCCCACCAGGAATTAGCGGTCGCCCAGGCAGACGAGGACCACCAGGTCCGCGAGGGCCTCCGGGAAGCGACTTTGAATATGGAAAGGGAAGACCAGGCAGAAGAGGTGAAACAGGTTGCAGAGGTCGACCTGGACGCAAAGGTGAAGACGGTTACCCAGGACTGCCGGGTAAACAGGGAACAGTCGGGAGCAGGGTAACAGGCGTAGCCGTTTTTACATGCGATATGATCAGTCGTCTTTTTCATTAGGGCTTACCAGGACCTCCAGGCAGACCCGGAGCTAAAGGCCAACCAGGACCTCCAGGTCCCGTTGGTCCTCCAGGGCACGATGCGCAGTACTGCCCTTGTCCTCCGAGAACGTTTGCTGTCACTTCGCATAAGAAGCGGGCGCTCTAACCTTCGATGAATGCTTCTTCCCGTTTGCGTTAAGGCCTTCAGACAAACGAGATGCAGGAAACTTAGAAATTAAGAAAACCTCCAACTTAGCCTTGTCGATTCCGGTATGTAGTGTTGCAGAAAGAGTATTTAATTTTTACCATCCACACGTGATGCCTGCCCGTTAATGAAGAAGCGTAGCGAAAATATCTCATTCAAAGTTAGATTGCCATTTGAGCATTAAAACACCGTTAATCATTAAAACATCATCATCATCATCATCATCGTTAAAACACCGTTAATCATTAAAACACCATTTAGAACGTGTTGCAGAAGCAGCACGTTGTTCTAAAACCACCGTTCTAAGTATGTAACAGCAATGTTGTGGGAATTGCTAGTGGATGATGAAGATGCTACCTAATTCAGAGTACGTTTAATTAGGGGAAGAACATTACCTATAACGTAGCGGCAGGTCAGTTGTTAGGAAAGCACGTTTCCTCCAGTCTGCGCCGGTTGATTGCAGTTAAGAATCAGGCCTGGAAGTTGCCCCTTTTTAACGGTGTAGTTAAACATGACATGATAGTACGACTTTTCCATTCTTTAGAATTTATCAAAACTCTGAAGCTTTCGGGAGGACTCTTGTCCGGTCTTCAGCGGGAAACAATATAGCACAATCCCACAATGTAGTAAACTTGTACAGTAATGATGGTCAAGTCAGCCATCACAGAACGACTGCTGATTAGGGCGTCGTCAAGGCGATTTACATCTCCTCGTCCTTCAAATTTGTGTATTCCTACTTTTCCTTTCTCTATATCCAAGGACGGTGAAAGTCGTACCATCGTATCATGAAAGTCCAGATATTATTTTTGCTCAGTATTTTCATAATTCATAACTACGTTACATAATTACCACTTAAGAGCGCATGCGCAGGTGACTAACAAAAGTAAAGAACAACAGCTTTCCTACCAGCTAAAGAATAATTGCGACGAGTGGAGGCACAGCATATTCGGAAGGTGTTATTTGCAGGAGCTTGTGTGATGCGGTATCAATAAGCCGTAACTGAGGCTGAAGATAGACAAACAGCGCAGCAAGGCTGCCCAAGGTAGTGAAGAAATGTTATCAAATGAGTAAGCTGCTTCAAAGATACGTGCTCACTGAACAGCAATATAAACAAATGTGCACTGCGTGCTGTGAGCAGTCACGCAATTATTGATCATTTTATTCATGTGAAACGAGCAACTGACATCACTTTACTTTGCTTTCGCGGTTATTATTTTTGGAGGCGATCTAGGAGCTATGGTTGAAAAGTCTGAAAGAAGTTTTGTCGTCAGCAGAGGTTAGGGACAGTATTTTCTTTTCAAAGATCGAAGTGTTGGCGCATTTCCAAAGCAGAAAATGCAAATGGGCTTTCGTGTAAGCAAAAGGTCAGACCCAGCCACTTTTTGAGAAACAGTATGAATTATAAAGTATGAGAAAGCTTTCAGGCTAAACATGGATAGAGGCACTGAACGTATTTCTTGAATTCTTCAGACTTCCTTGCGGCAGTCGGCTTTTTCTTCCCGAAGACCTTTTCATATTCAGCTGCTTGTTGTTTGCAGTACATGACAGTGCAGTCATTTACATGAACAGGGCCATATACAATACATCGATTAATGACTGTAACGCGAATCCATCTTTCATGATGCTGTTGAATTCATTAGCCTACCTCTACTTTGTTGCCTCGCGGATGCGGCCTGCAACAGAACGCTAAGCGTCAATAGTCACCCATAATCTAGATCACACTACTTCCAAAGCGATCCTTTAAATGCATGTTAGGTGCATAGAATGCGCTGTTGCAATCATTTGTCCTTAGTGAAAATTAACCATACTGATTGAATAGACAAAACTATCAAAAGCCAGCGGATAAGCATCGTGGAAGGGCCGGAGAGAGCCATGAGCCAAAACATAAATCATTCGAGACCCGCTATTCGCCGTGATTTGTGAGAAGCAGCACTATTAAGAGTAAATAGAAAAATCTCAAGCTCAGGGCAAAGATAGATAGATAGATATCTCAAGGGCAGAAGATAGATCAACTATGGACAAAGGTTGCTTAAGGCAGTAACGGAATGTTATTTAAGAAATAGATAAGTTCAGAATTTTACCTGCTTGTTGAATAACGATACCATAAAACGTGTTGTGCATGCTATGGCAGTCACGGGTTAATTGATAATGTTATTAACAGTCAATAATCACTGCGATGATATCACTTTGCTTTGGTTGTACAGTTAATGTTCACGTGGATGCTTTAGAAGCAGTCAATGAAAACTGCGGAATTACTGTTACCATTAACGGGAATTATAAGGATTCTTCCTTCAGAGCTCCTGGCGTTCTCAGCTTACGAGCGCCAGTAGTCGATTGAGGGTATACTATGCAAAAATTTTGCCAGTTAAATTGAGTCTGTTCACGCTTTCAGAGGTCAGAAACCGTAATAAAAGCAAAACTAATATTATTACGTTTCTCTAATAAAATATCCAATGGCAAAATTAGATTGATGGACAAGGCGAAACAGTTTCGCGTGTACAAAAACATGTTCGATTATGAAACTAAGCCCGCGACGACGACAGGCGAAGCATAATACTTTCTTGACATTCTTTATAATCAGTGTTCAGAAAAACTACAATAAAAAGTAATACCCCTCTTAATTGAACGTGTTAACGAAAATCTTCGTTTTCAATTCAAAATTAAGACTGCCGGGAGTTGCAACGTGCCAGTTCCAGGTACTGTATTTTCCAAAGTGAATATTTATTTTGTCAGTATGCCATTTCTGAATTCAACAAAGCAGTGACACTGAAATTTCAGCATGTAAATACATGTTAAAAGCGCTTAAGTATGACTTGTTTGCACTTCTCTGGCAGCGTCTGTAGTCATTTGCGCAACTATCCCATTAAAATTTCAGTAGTTGCATATTAATTTTGAGAATAACACGATTTATTCCGCACTAAGGGCCTTCTCTGTACACTGACGTACATGGTCACAATGCTTTATACGCGGCAGGGATGTTCTTCATCCGTAAAGCTTTTAATTCAGAAGAATAAATGCCATCCACGAGATAACTTTCAAAAATTCTTTAAAAAGTTCCTTGGTAGGCAAATCAGTTCTGAATGCCAGAGGAATCTTCAGATGAAAATGATCCAAAGATGACTGGACAGATGCCTCAAGGTTGTTAAGGAAGCTTCACTTGCTTCCTTTTGTTATCTCCTAGAACAAAGAAAGTTCATCACTATGATTTGTTTAAAAAGCTTTCATCCCGTGAGAAGTTCCATAGTATTAAGGACCACGTAAGGGAATAAATATCATCACAGGAGAAATAAACATTAGTACGACCATATGAAACTTTTCTGGAGGTAGAACTTCTTCAAATGAAGCAGTTGACCGTTCTCTTTTCTACACGACTGCATGCCGTTCTTCGCTTCCTTAAATTAAATTTTAGTTCTGGAACTTTCAATGGAAGGTTGCCTTATTAAGTGCATTGAAATGGCAGAAGTTGTAATTTCAGTGGAACTATTTAATCATTTAGCAATAGTCTAAACAAACGGCTTATTTCCCGTTCAAGTAATTGATCACACGAAGCTTTCGGGACACACCTAGTCCCATCTTCAGCGTGTATACTGACTCAGTATACACGCTGAAGACGGGACTAGGTGTGTCCCGAAAGCTTCGTGTGATCAACTACTTGAACGGGAAATAAGCCGTATGTTTAGAATAAAGAATGATGAGATCATATCCCGTAGTAAGAAACCCTATTTTTAATATCATTTAGCAATAGCTCAGAATTTCAGCGTTCACAAACCATGATGTGAAGAACATTTTTTCAATTCGTAAATTCAAGTTCGACAACTTGCACTGATTTTAGCTGTTATAGCAATGCTGTAGCTGAAATTACTTTCCCTCGCTATAATGTTTCTCAAGAGTGCTACTGTAATGTTCACCTTCCTTTCATGAGCAACCGCTCTCAGAAACTCTAACTGCTAATGCCTGCTGAGGTGTATGCGGTGCCTACAATAGGTCTGACAAAAACGGAACGGCAAATGGTCTCAGCTAAGTAGAAGGCAACCGTTGAAAAATCAAAAAGCAAAAGTTGCAACCTTTATCACTCTTTTGCAGCATTCGTACAGGCACTTAATGTGCACGTCCCCGCTGCTTGAGGAAGAAGACTCAGTGGATGACGAACTGCTCGGAATCATTTCCTCCAAAGTGTAACCATTGGAGTTGCACGCTCGGCTACAGAATCTGATTATGCCGAAAGTGCACCGAGATGCCATACTTGCGCCAGTATCCGCTGCATTGATCTCACGCCTCTCTTCGCTTAAAGGCATAATGTTAAGGCATAATATCAATACAAAAGTGCACTTTTAAGGGGAGCACAAATCCAATGCATAAGCTACAACTTCAGTTCATAATGGATTCCATCGTTTGAAATTTTCTGACCGCAAGGACTTTAACAAATCCGGGGATCAGATAAATAGCATTACTTTCACCGTTGTAATGATTGGCTTAGTCCTTCCGCCTAAGCGGAGTTCCTTAGCAACTGTAAGGAACGGCCATTCAATCACTAAAGATCGAATCTGCTTGTTTCAGAAAGTTCTTGCTATTTTGCGCGTCAGAAAGTTCAAGTCCTTTCTGGCTTCAAGAAGCTTTAGAGGCCCACAAAGTTATTCAGTCGCTGTGCAGCTAGGTCTTGGAGGTAACCTTAACGGATCGCTAGGATCAAGAGAACCACTGAAGCAGCGCTACCTTATACTACTTGCGTTGGGGGTTCTGTCACTACACGCCTTACGCTGAATCCCGTTAGCTTCTGTTGCTAATTTTCAAACGTTGTAAGGCAAAGGAATGTATTGCTGTACATGAACTTTCCGCGGTGTACAGCAAAATAAAAGAAAAGCAAACAGCCAATTAAATATTAATAACACGAAGGCACTGTTTTTACTGGATTGCAAGAGATGTTCAGTTGCATCGGCAACCAAAATATTAAACCGGCAGCTGTCAAGCGGGAGTTTTTATATGGGGGCTAGGAGACAACAGCATTTTGGCGCCTGATATTGTCATAATATTGATAAGGTGCACTTCCATTTTCATAAAAAAAATCTTTCTTAAGGGCCAAGGTTCAACCTGGCAGGGAAAGCACCTAGTCAGGATAATTGACGTGGGGAGCTGCAGACTCATCGATCGACTGGCCAGGTTAAGAAAATATGGAGTTGATGAGGGGCCCAGAGAGAAGCCGAGAGCTTCACCTTGCGTTGTTTCAATGTCAATAATAGAAGCATTGGAACGAGGATCATTTGCGGTCAATTAAGAAAAGAAAGGTTCATTTTTACTTGAATTCGATAAATATTACTGTCGGCCATCCAGCAGTGTGCATGAGAATCCATATTAATCATGGGTTCCGTTCGCTCTTTGTAGGGGTGATCACCGTTATCGCACACGGCTTAACAAAAACGGCTTTGTGAGTTACTAAATTCAAAAATGAATACCTGTTATTGCCGGTCGCTTCTGTTAAAAATTTGCAGAAATAAGTGCCATCAAACTTGCTAATGGTGGTTATTTTATTATTTAAAAAATAGAAATACTGAACAATGATCTTCAAATACCTTCTCATAGCTTGAACATAAGCTTTGTAGCCGACCTGCAATCCAGATTAACTTCGACGAGATTTGCCGTATGAGCGCGGCTTACCTTAGGGACTCGTTTAGCGGTTCGCTTGTGACATAAAGTTAAGCATATGGAACAAAGAACTAAAATGGTGAATAAACGAAGACCTGACATTCTGCAAATGCGCTCTATTCCAGAATTGTTTTTCGCGCATTTAAATACAATCAAAATTCATGAACAAACATTTTCGATGTATGTGAATAGTTGATCCGCTACTCCAGCCTTAAATAAATTGCAAAATTGTTTGAAATGAACAAAAACAAGTAAACGCAACGTAGGCATTGTTTGTAGTGTTAAGCAATCATTGGAAAGCTGAAGATTTTTAGTACTTCCAGGTTAGAAATTTCCACCACGGTCTTTAACTCCTGTCCTATCCTAGCTGGAATAAGTCGTTCCATTAATAGTAATATTTCAAAGGAATAAGCATTACTAATTTGACACCAACTACTGATTACGCATCGCGGTTGGTATTAGCCTTTTCCACAGCATAGTGGACGTTAGCAGCCATCTTAGCTACGAATAAAGTTATTGAACTCCAAGGAAAATGACGCTATCAATAAATACTATGGCTAATTGATTTGGCCGATAAGAAACATGCTACCCTGACAAATATTTTCCCATCCCAAAAATATGAATGCATATGCAGTTCGATGATTTGTTAGCAAGCAGTAACTGACATAAGGAGCAGCTTTCATTCCCCATTTTCAAAAATGTTAATTAGCGAAGAGTAAGTTATTTTTGACACACTACCTTTAAGTAAAATATTCTGATGTAATATGCTTGCGCACTATATTCGGGTATTGGAAAAGGAAAAGCTCCGCTGTTTCATCCAGAGAGGCTATTCTTCTACTGGGTTAGTTTACGATAATATAAAAATGCTCTACCACAAATATCCTCCAGTTTTGATGGGCCAAGAGTGATAAAATTGAATTATATAAACCCGCATGATGTACGCACATGGAACAATTAGGCAGCACTAAGGCAAGGAAATCAACTTTTCAGATGCACCTTTAAAAATATAGTTGCCACCAAACCATTTGGTTCTTGCTTACTTATAAGAACGCTTATAATTTTGAATGGTAAAAGCAAATGACATGCACGCATTAACGGTAACTTTGATTGACGGTTTCTCGGCTTCCGCGGTAACAGTCGCGCTTGTCTAATTACGAAGCAGTAAAACGCGAAACCTTCGTAGCAGATTTCGCTTTATCATCGTTGCATATGAGTTATAGCCCGCATATATAAGGACTGGAAGCCGCAGCTTAGAACATTCGTGAGCCATTACTTGCTGCAGTTCGCACAGACCAGGGTTACAAAGTGAAAATCGAGAAAAACCTGTTCTCAGGGACTAGGAATTAAATCAGCGCAGCTAAAGGACTTATACAGTTATGTATGAAGTGTGCGGTTCCCGCTTTAAGTTTTCACTGAATATCAGGATCAGCAGATGAGCATTGCTTGTCACACGCAGCCAGGATATGATTGTTCATTTTCTAAACCACAGATGATCATCTGACATCAATTCGTTTTGGTTTCAAGGTTAATATTTATGCAGAAGTTCCAGAAGCAGCCGATGAAAAATCTGAAATTATTGTTTCCATCAGCGGAGATGAGCAGAATTCTTCCTTTAGCGTTCTTAGTGTACTCAGACTATTTGCATGCATAGTCTAAGCGGACAAGCGGAAAGGCAAAATTCAACGTTGTCTGTTTTCCCTACGTTAATGATAGTAAGCAAATATAGGCAAACTTACAGGACAAGCACGGACGGAGACACTGAGTATATTTGCTGAAAGCACTGGATTTCCTTGCTCGGCTCAGCTTCTTTTCCCGCAGAGCATTTTCATAATCATTTGCTTCTTTTTGGCAATAAAGTTTCTGGCACTTTTCCACTTCAATTGGATCGTACAGAGTGATTGGAGCCTACAATGTAAGTTTATCTTCCTTAAAGTTTTTGAATTTATTTAACTTACGTCTCCTCTGGGTAGTGGTTTTCTGCTGAAATGGAATGTTATGTATCAAACGATTGTATCAGCTGTTGCCAAAGCGAATTTCCTGATAAATAATCGCCTTGATGTACATCAGGTGAACATAACGTCTATTGATAATGACCTGTCATTAATAAAAATTCGAAGAACTTCCGTGGTCACCTAATCAGGTTTTGAAAATCAATAAAACAAACAAAATGGAATAGTAAAGTACAAGTGTAAACAAAAATGACTCACAAATTCTGGAGTTTCTTTGGAAGATTTCGTAGGTCGATGTTCATCTAAAACAAAAAAAGCCATCACTTAGCCACACTGCGAAATATGGTAAAGTCATGCTGCTGACAAATAAATAGAATCAGGAATTACAGAAAGGAGGACAAACGTTTGTGACCGCAGAACCAAGGTAAATAAGCCTTATGGAAGGCTGACTAGCAAGTATTAATACAATTAAATGGCAGAGCTTGCAATTTGAACTAAATGTCTGAATCTTTTAACAACGGTTCGGAATTCCGTCGTCCACGGTTCGCTAAGCGAAAACTAACTTTGGAAGATCACAGGTCTAGTTGGGCCTGATTTAGATTGTTGAGATAGTCTAAGGTTGGAATATTTTTACCCATCAAAAAAGTGCCTTAAAATGTTGTGATGACCCCTTTCTTCCCCTGTTTATACGAAGTTATGATTGTCTTTACAAATTCTTTTCGGAACGCTAAATTGAGGGCGAGAATTACAAAAGAATAAGGCTTCTAATATGGCAACCTTTAGCACGTTTTCGCAGCAACGGTAAAGGCAGTCAAAGTAACCGCCTGCTTTGCTGGAATCTGAGGATGAAGATTCGGAGGACGAGGATTCATAGGAGAAGGAGATACTGTCAAGCAACTCCAGAAAACTGAGGTCGTCACGTGCGTCGCATGTAGTTTGGTCACAAAAGTTGATTATGTCCGTGGTGCACCGTGCTGCTACTCTTGGGCTGCTGTCCACTGCTTCGTTCTTTCCTTTTTCCGTCCTTAAACGGATTAAAACATAACGTCAACGGAAATGCCTATTTGCAAGTGGAGCAAGAACCCAAAGATCAATTAGTAATGCACTTTAAGCCTTAGAAACTTTTCGACAGCAATAGCTTCACTTTGTCTGTTGCAATGGCCAAGGTGGTACTTGGATTTAGAAATCTGACAACAGGTTTTCTGAAGTGGCTTCTTTTGCAATTGCAAGGAATAATTAATCAGCGGTGATTATGGAGCCAGCTTGTTCCGTGATGTATTATTACATCATTCTATTATTAATAATACTCGCTTGCTGGTTTTCTGTGGATTCTTCCAGTTGTTCTGTGCCTGAAATCAAACGCAACAACGCCCTACCAACAGATGGATGGGTCAGTAGGTAGTAGGTAAAAAATTCAGAACAAAGACTTGCTAATCTCGTATCTTTCGAAGCAAGCTAGTATCGGAAGCTACGAGATTAGCAAGTTATTGCTCTGAATATTTTACCTAATAACTGACCCATCAATCCGTTGGTATGGCGTTGTTACGCTTAATTTCAGGCACAGAACAGCGGGAAGAATCCGTAGAAAAGCAGCTTAACCGAATCCCCCGTTACCATGGACTCTGTCTTCAATACTCGCTTGCACGAGAATTTTCTTAGCTTTAAAAACTATTAAATAGGACTAATACAAATTGCAGCTGAAGAAAATAAGAAGTTCCCCTGTTAGCAATTCACTATTCCTTGAAGTCTTAGTTCTTTTGACTCGAGTGTAGTGACAGCCAATACTCTTTCACGCAAAGTAACAGGAAACAGCTATATGAAACATTAATTAGAATGAATATCACAAGGTTAATCAACAGAAGTGAAACAACGGATGTTGTTCAACTGCTGAAACTAATCAAAATATCAAGAAACGACGAAAAACTTACCCTACTGTGGGTCTGATGTACTTAGCATGGTGCGTCTGCAACGTGGAGTAATATCGAAAGGTGCATGAACACACTCGTCTAGCTTACTTCTACACACAAAGCAAAGCTTATGGAACAGAGAATCAAGATTATGGATAAGTGGCTTGCTGACATCGCGAACGTACGATTTGTTCTTGAGCGCAGATCCTTGCTTTTAACTTGTAACCGAAATTCCTGAACAAACATTTTCAAGGTTACTGGAAAATTTGTCTTGCTTCCCTCTGTCTACGCAACCATTGAATTTCCTAATTGTAAATAGCGTCTGAACAAGAGAAAATTAAGAAACCCAAAGAGGGTCCTGTTTGCACTGTTAGGTAATCGCACCGGATTATCAACCTGTTTTCCGTGACAACAGCCGCTAGGAAAATTTGAACAAGCAATTGCGGTACTTACAACGAAGAGACTATTGCTTCTTCTCTAAAGTGAAACCATTTCATCTTCACGATAACGTGCATTCAGTAACAGACACTGAACAAATCACCGTTAAGTAGGAACAATGGAAAACGGCCCTTTTCTTTTTGGTATAGGTGACGCCACCGTCGATTCGTTCGATTTTGAGGGAAAATTAGGAAAGACTTAGCCACGAAACAGACAAGCAATTAAAAATTGACTACCTTTCTGCGTACTTGCACGACAGCCGCAAAACGATGCTTCGTATGCCCATGAACGCGCCTGTCTCCCATCAGCCTGTGGAAACGAACCAACACTTACGCAACGCAAGCATAGGGAACGCGTGCTGCTATACCCTTTTAGACCGGCGGATACAGCTCGGCAATGGCGCAGAGGATGTTTCCAAACGGATGTTCTTCCCGGTTGAGTCGTCGGCGCCAGTGCTGGTGGATCACATCCCTCTGCTTCATGAACTATACTGCAGCCAGCTCGTCACATATAAGTTGAGCACAGAGTTGTGCAAAACGCAATCGCTCCATACCGCTCAGCATAGTAAAATGAAACGTCTTCGCCTTCAAACGGTATCAGCTTGCATCGCCAGCCGATAACATTTTCGTTCGTTCCTTGACGTTAGCCTTTTCGCCAGCATTTAACCGTTAACTCGTCTTATCGTGCCACTACAACCTGTTCGTATGACGCTCATCTTAAGTGGAAATATCGCAAGCGCTCAGTTTGCGATAATTCCACTTGAGATGAATACTTATGGAATAATTCCACTTGTGGTTTCCGATAATTTCACTTGAGTTCTTGATAAAATTGAACACAGGATGTTTGGTAACGGGACCGTTTGTCATCTCTGATCTTCAGTACGGTGGATGCCCGTTGGAGCTTCTGGTGTCTCAAATAGACTACAAAACACGCCCTACCAACGTATGGATGGGCAGTTATCAGGAAAATCGAACACCAGTGTAACCTCGAAGCTTTCGGAACCTCCTTGTTCCGTCCTCAGCGAGTTTGGGAATAACTCATATTCGCCAACTACTGTTTATTCCCAAACTCGCTGAGGACGGAACAAGGCGGTTCACAGAAATAGTGGAGCCACTGACTGCGCATTTCTTGAACAAATTGGGCGATATCATGAGCACTGACATGAAAACTATTTTCCTGAGTTCTCAGTAAAAATTACCGCAACTATGGAAAATACAGGGCTTACCATTTGTTCATCATTATTTTAATGGAAAAGCTGACCTAAAAGGTAAGGATAGATCGAGGCATGTAAGCACTATCCGATAAATGATCGTGCACATACCACTAACGCTCGCAAAGCGCGAAACATTACTCTTAGATAATATAAACGAACAAAAGAGGAACACGTATTGACTGTTACCTTTGCAATCCCCTGCAAATATTGTTTACAGTTTGACAATCAGTATGACATGTGGAGCAGACAAGGGCCACCGATCGGTTGCGGGATTTTCGAGAGCGTGCGCCACACGACTGACCGATGGATCCAAGACCTAAGAATTTACACAAATAAGCATCCTGTGATGTCTGATCATGAAACCTAATTTCTCTATGAAGTACACGGAAGACGAAGTGTCAACTTCCTCAAGTTGGAGAAGTAACGGAAAAATAGCAGACTTCAGCTTTACTCCCGTAGTGAAACAAAAGCACACCGTCGAAGTAAGCCATTACACAGTGTCGTAATTAAAACAACAGATAAATGGTTCAAAGATTTGGCGGACGACAAACTGCTGAAATGCAATGGGAGCGAAGAAACAAGCAGTCAAGGTGTGGACTATACAGCATTACAGCTCTGACAAAGTGTTGCAAACAACTGCGACGCCTCTTTCGTAGAATTGCTCAGGCGTCGACACGGTTGGGTCGATTTTAAAATCAAGGCTAAACAGCAACCGATCGCGGTCGGCGTACAGATAAACGGGCAGGTTCACAACGTCCGTTCTAGTTGCTCGACTTTCCGGCGAGTGCACCCAGCGCAGTTGGACAGCTTTCAGCTCGGTCCAAATATCCGGGCTCACTTCCAAGCAGTTGTTCTTCGAGCAAGATACGCCCATAATTTTTACGCCTTAGAAAAGTTGCAATTAAAAGTAACCGCACGGACTATCCGTCCAACGGCAAATTTACCAACAACACCGAAGCTGCAGTCGTCCATTTCGAGGGAGTCGAAACTGGGAGCAAAGCTGACATCCAGTTTTAGCTCTTCTAAGGACCATTCGTTCATCTGAGCCACGAATTGCCTAGTAGCGGTCAGGTAGGCCTCTGGACTCAGTAAACCACCAATCCAGATCTGGTTCTAGGCGAATTGGAGTTGCTCAGCGAATTGCATCGATAATCAAAAAGGTTGGGACCTACTTTGAGATTCTTTGTACGTCCGCTGGATACAGCATCGACGACACTCTGGAATTGCTTAACCCGTTCGGCAAAATCGTTTACCCACTGGGATACCGTCGTGCCGGATGGTATGCGGTACCGTTTCCAGGATTCAGGCACCAGACCTACAAAACATAAGTAGGACACACAACGCATGGTGCCCTTGCCCACCTTTGTTGATGCTGGCGAAAAGTTCGCGGTGGTGATTTGTCGGCTTTCTTTGACCACTGGCTATAGCAATCAAGTCGGCAAGGTCTTGTCTAATGTTAGCAAGAAGGCAACTGGCGCTGCTCACTTCCCGCTCGAAAAAGCGGTACAACGGATCTTTGATATTGGTTAGGGAGCGCTTTAGCGATGGCAAGGCCTACAGCAACGCACGTAATTATTCAGGACGCGGTCCAAGTCAATCCACATACCGAAGGCATTGCTTTCAGCCAATGGGTACAAGCATCGCGCATCTGGATGAGCCACTGTGGTCGACCATGGTCGGCTGAATCGCCATCAACTTCCGTATACGCCAATTCCTCTTCCTCGACGCTCATTTTTAATAACTTTTTCAGCATCATTTGCCCTCGGAGCGTCAGCAGCACCTTTTCAGCATTGTTCGGCAAGCCGAGCCAAGAAGGGGATTGCAATTCACGAATTGAGTCAACCCAAGAAATAAACTGCTCCCGACGTACGGCTTCGGGGACAGTCAGCTTTCCGCTCGCGCCCCCGTAGTTTTCGACCAGGGCAAAATCCGCGCTGAAGCTTTTCCCAGTGAACAACTTTCTTATAAAGCAGTCCAGTAATATCTGCAAGGAGGGTTCGCCGTTTTCAACTGCTCTAAAATGCCGGCCATACTAACCTGGTCAAACTTGTTGTCCAAACGACCACCATAGATGCATTGGGAAAGCAACGTGCGGATGGCATCCCATGGCACCTTCTCTGGCGGCAGATTAGCTCGGTCCTAATTTTCGCGCGCATCAATTAAAACGCCACATTATGCAAATACCAATTACCATTGCCGCTGTATCAACCCAAGTGTCCACGCAGTCCCAAGCAACGCGCAGATCCGCCTCTGAAAATTCGTATCTCTTCGTCCAACCCAGCGGCACGTACTGCAATCGCTCCTGGACTACAGCGTGCAGCCAGGCAAGCAAGAAGAAAAGCCGAGGACGTTCGGTCGGTGCCTTTGCCATTTTGGCTGGAGGAATTGTGCTGAACGTGCGCAACAGGTTGGCCTTAATTCCAGGAGGAGGTTCGTAGACAATAATGCGTCCGGCGCGCAGCAAGTTAACGGGAAGCTGGAAACGTTAAACTGCCAAGGATGAAAGAAACCGATACGGGATTTACTACTTTGGGGTGAATCTCCATTGTTAGGAACAGACGGAAATTGGGATGGGGAGCCAAGGAGTGCAACTTCTTCTCCAGCTGAACAAGCCACTGGGGCGCCAGGTGCACATTTTTCAACAGCACCCATCGCCCGGATTTCGATGACGAGCTGATCGTTTCCTCAGCGGATGTGAAACCTTCCGTAGAGCCTGCGGAAAGGCGAGTATGGAAACGGTTGCAATTTCACGCGATAAACGTACCCATTGCAATTGGAGTAATACCTCTGTCCATTTCAATGGCCAAATCGTTCACTCGCCCACTTGCATCGTATCCAGGAACGGAACACAGCAGCAGAGGAACCGAAGAGGTTACCTAAAAGATTAATCAACTGCCTGACTAGGCGAACCTGCTCGAAGTTCTAACAGATAGTCTCATAATTTTGATAACAACAAAACTTGCTTCCGTCA
This sequence comes from Trichuris muris, assembly GCA_000612645.2. Lineage (NCBI taxonomy): Eukaryota > Metazoa > Nematoda > Enoplea > Trichinellida > Trichuridae > Trichuris > Trichuris muris. Next base: position 9,462,152 of record CBXJ02000086.1, read on the forward strand.
CTACACGATTACCGGTCTATTTTGTACTCCAAACCGACAATAACAAAGATGTGTTTCACCAATTTAGTCAATGAACCGAAAAAGTCACAATCGTTCTTCGAAAAGTGATTATTCGCCACTAATAAAGTCACTCGCGCATTGTCTGCCTACTGCCAAGAAGCGAATGAATTGTTAAAGCTACAACTATTGATGACGATACTTTTTGGTTCATTGACAAACGCGTGGATTTAACCTACGACAAGAGGAACAGTTATCATGCAATGCAACTCACTTCGTGCTCGACTATTCTTCTCAGGTCCATCACGCTACTTTCGTTGGACATGAATGATTCGCCAAAGACTGCACTGACAAAACTATGCGCTGCGGACAAAAACCTATCCGGTCTGAGCGCCTGTATTAACAACAAACGGTATATTGCTCCGCCAATTTCCGGGAGACCGTCGGAGTCCCAGAGCGTTGGACATGATGTCTCAGGGTTCTGGGAGACTAGCCATTCCTTAATTGCTTCGCTACGCGAAATACGTTCAAAAATTGAAACGAATGCAGGCAAGGTGGACAGCTGACCAAGGCGTTCCGTCTGCTCCTTGCTCAGATTAGGTATGCCGCTGCCCGCAGCGGGACGCGTCGCCAATCTCAGCGATTCAGGTCCGCGAAGCAGCAGCGTAAACTCGTCGTCGAAGGAGGGCTCGCTGAAATGCAAGCCACCAACGTAAGCAACGATACAACTCTCAACCTGCAAACTAGTCATTACGATCGCTTGCCCTTCAGGTACAGACGCGAGAGTAAGACGGCGAAACACAGCCTATCTTCGTGAAGCAATCCGACGGCAACCCGGTTATAGACGGTCTAAAATTGAATGGTCCAAAAAAGTTGGGCCGCAGAGGCCCAATTCACCTGGAATATGTTGTTCGTAATAATCGCTAGCCGTTGACTGTGACCGGAAACTCCGGCGAGCGAATTCTTGTCGTTGATTACGTGCATAAATATGTCCAAGAAGAATTGCAAAGAATACTGGTACAAAAAGTGCATCTGAAACGGTAAAAGGAAGGATGATTGGTACACGCAGTACAACAGGTGATAAAGGGTCACCTGGTTCAAATTGTCCAAAGTGAAATACAACGAGGCGCAGTAAGATGAAAACGGTGTGTACTGCTGCCACGTCTTCTCCACCTCTGCCATGACGGTTTCCGTCTCGCTGGCCTTGCGAGCAACTTCGGCTGCCTCTTGCTTCAGCGTTTCCAGCGTAGATATTATACTGTCGTCGTCCAGAATACGACCTTTGACCTCGTTAAGCGCTTGCAAAAGTGAAGTCTCCAAGTGACGCAGCCGTAGGGCAAATTCGCCTTGCAGCTTCAATAGATCTGAACGCTTGGCGTCTATGTCCGGTCGTTCCGCCTTTAGGATGTGATTGAGACATTGGCTTTGCAAGCTGCTTCGCGTTACGGTGAAGTTGATTATGGTAACGCGAGAGCAAATGTCCGGGGTCAATTCGATCGTTGGATCGCGGGTCGAAAGGAATACCTGGAAGCTTGGGGACAAATCTATGTCCTGATCTCCCAGCGTGATTAATACACGTCCTCCTGTACGTTTCACTTCGTAATTGAGCACGGGATTCAGTATAGGATCGTAACATTCCGCATCTTGCACCAGCAGGGAATTTCCAAACCGTAAGGCGCTTTCCAAATTCTTGCGGAATGCATCGTCCAAAAAGCTGGTTTTAGTGATCTTCCTGCCGCTGTACTCGTTCATCAGATACTCCACTGCCTGACCGGACGGGTCAATGATCAATGGGAATCTGGTGAAACGCTTCAAGATGATAGCATTCTCAACGCACAGCTCGTCAGCCGGCAAAGCGTTCTTTTGCCAGCGCAGGCGTTCGTCTGGATTGGCCAAGTATTCTATCAATGAAATGTCTGACCGAAATTGTATTCCAGCCTGCTCCAAATGATGCGACCAGTTGCTGATCAAAAACATACGAATCTGCTGATCAAAAAAGCCTGAACGAGAAGCGCACAGAGTTACGAATGCACCGCCAGCCCAGGCGGAAGCATACCGGCGTAAGATATAAAGGCCGACGACAAAAGTACGTCGCCAACAATGGTTTCCATTTGGGTCTGGAACGTCTTGGAACTCTGTTCCCAACGCTCACGCTCACTTCCCAGGTTCTTCAGAAGTTGGATGCTTCGTTCCACCTGTTGGAGATTAATGGTTGAGCAGAAAAGCAGCGACCGCTCATTCCAAAAAGTACCTTCTTCTGTACGGCAGACAAATCAGCCTTGATTGCCTGCGCCTCGCTGATTAGCACGGCGTACTCTTCCTTGTACGCTGCGATACTCTTTTCCAATTGATTCAGGGTGCCGTTCACCTCCTCAACTTTGCGTCTGTTAATGTCGGCATCATTTTCCAGCTTATTAAGCTCGCTGCGCAACGGTTCGACTTTGTGCAGCATGTCGGCGTAGTTAATCTGCAACAAGGAGGGCAAAAGCTAGTTCGCATTGCGCAGACGTCAACGACCACACCTGCGCCGTAGCCCACTTAACCATGGGACCGCAAGCCTGACTTGCACGATTAACCTTCTCGTAATTGTAATCAGGATTGTCGAAGTACCTTGTTTTCATCTTTTGCCTTATGTCATCCCTAAAAATACGCAAACGGAAGGCATAACTTTGGACTGCGCCTTTATTGGCTCTTGAACTGCTGCCGGCCCGCGCAAAGAATCGACAAAGGTAACTTACCGTTAACGATATTAAGCGACTTCGGTAATATGCAAACTGTACATTTGGACAAAATTGAAGGGAAGAAAGTAAAGTATTAATACAGTACGCAAGGAATTAACTAGAAGCAAGCAAGTTGCCGCTATTTTAGAATGCGCAAAACCATACTACCTTGTGAAAATATACTACAGTTTAACCTGTACGTAATTACAGGTCGGAACTGAACGATGCAGTACGAGAGGCGAAAAAACGTTCTACTATATTCCGCGCAGGCTACTTCACAAACGTTGAAGCACTTTAGCAAAGGTGCATTAAATGGTTAACGTATCTTCAAATCGTGCGCGAATAAATATGTTATATGATAAGTAGGTCATGGCCAAACGAACAGTACGGCACTTAGCTTGTAGCAACAAAGGCACCTTAGCGCCCATGAAGGCGAACATACGTCAACGGTGCATATACGTAAAGCGGTGAAAGAACATCAGGAAAACAGCTAATAGATATCGGGAAAATCGAACATCTTCAGTGAGAAGGGGGAACACTTCGTCCGAATTAACCTGAAAGCTACTTTACAGTCCGCAAACGCTTAGTGCTCTTTCTGTCAGCGACTGGAACTATCCGGAATACATCAGCTGCAGCAATAATAGCAAACAAGCAATCTACTACTTTTTACGAAAGTCTTAGCTTTTTTCTTTATTTTGGCAGAAACGCGGCAATCAACCCGTTAGTAAACCTTTTATTCTCTCAGAGCTCACACCAAGAGCTCTGAGAGAATAAAAGGTTTACTAACGGGTTGATTGCTGTGTTTCTGCCAAAATATGAGATCACGGCCCGTTATGGAAATCCAATTTTTAATGTTAAAAGTCTCAGCTGCTATTTCTACTGAGAAAATGTGCTGTTGAGCAATATGGATACTGACAACAGATTTACTAAGGTTAGTGAACGAGATTATACCTGCTTAACTATTGACATGAGTTAAAGGCAAATACCGAATGCGACCACCAAACTTCGACCGCACAAATGAGCCTTCAACTTACGTGATAGTTTCAACGTCAAAGTTGAGAATCTGAGAGACGAAGTCATCACGCATCAAGTAACCTCGAATGGTCTTCCAATCCATATTTGAGGTGCCCGTCAAGAAAAAGATGACCACTTCGAGGGCAAGTTTAACCGACGAAGGAGGACTGGACAAGTAGCGCACTTCAACCAAGTGCTGCCGCTTGATGTTTCGCACGGCTATTGGAAAAGATGCTCAATATTTTCCAATCAAGTGGCGGCACTTGCAAGCATATTCTGACCACAGAGCGACGGAAACCGGCATGCACGCATACAGAGAGAGAGAGAAGCGGCCGCGACAGTAGGGACACCAAAGCGCAAAGGTAAAAAACAAACCGGACACACTTACGTTACGGAATCAGTGTCGAAATTCACAATACGGCTAATAAAGTCATCCTTCACAATCACACCGCGCAACACTTTCCAATCTGAACAACCACTTTCACCAAGCAACAAGCATATGGACTCCAAAGCTAGTTTCACTTGGCCTGGCGGATTGGCCATGGAGCGAACTTCAACCAGGTGCTGCTTCTTTATGGACTTAACAGCTACAACACATGACATGCACACAACGGACGAAACGGAACAGCACGAAAGCCAGCAAAGGATGTGTGCACAACGTCCAGCCGGCAAGGCTTACCGTTCTGGGCTTCAATGACCGCCGGTTCGACTTGTGCCAATTCGCTCATCACGTCCGCCTTTTTCGAGGCGATCGCCTCCAGTTGGTTTTGCAATTGCACTTGTATCTTCTCGCTAACCTGCTTTTGCTTTTCGGCCTCTTGCTGATTGCTAAGCTACAAGCAGCGGTCGTTGGCAAAGTTAGGCGCACCCGAAAGGAAAGCAATATGCAATTACCATCAGCTTTAGCTTGGCGTTGGCGGCGGCATTTTTCTCCTCCAACTCCTGGGATTTCAAGCTCAGCGACTTCCGCAGCTCGGTTACTTGCTGCTCCGTTTCGACTATTTTGTTCAAGCCCACGTTCAGATGGAGCTGCTGTTCGACGAGCTCGGAACGCTTTTCGCCCAGCAACTTCACATAATGCCTTATAAAGTCAAGGAAATGCCGAGGAGTTATTGCCATGGTACGCTGCTCCCTTCTGGCCATTTGGGCGGTCACCTGCTGCAGCGTTTCGTGCACGTAGACGAAGGCGTTGACAACGGCTTCTCGGTAATTAGGAGGCCTGGATATACTATCGCAAGCGTAAGGAAAGTAGTCGGGAGCTTTGTAGTCCGGACGATCTATATCCAGCGAACAAGTGAATTCACGACCGACTTGGAACAAGGCAGTCCTGGTCCAATCGCCGAACCAATTGACCACAGCACGATTGAATAACGCCGGCGAAGTGGCCACACGATCCTTCAGGCCCTCCGACGACGGATTCATCGTGAAAACAACATGCAAATTGCGCATAACCTGTTTACACAATTCAACTTAGACGCCTAAACGTTACTTCCTCCAAAGCGAGCATACCTGCTGAGTAAACCATCTGTACAGCTCCTCCGACGAATCTAGCATTAGCCCCTCGCGCTGGGAGCCCTCCTTGATCTGGGACATCAGAGTGGTGTACTCATCGCCCTCAAACAGGCCAGGGACTTCTCCGTTCGCTAGCAAAGTATTGATGCGCTCCAGAAAGCTGGAGTCTAGCAGACTTGACTCGTCAATAATAAAACATAGCTTTTCTCCCTTGAAAAAAAACAGCCGCCTCCAAAAGCTGGAATCCAACTGCCGAAAATTACCTTGGAACCGACACGCCGCAGCACGTGCCGGAGGTCGTCGTCGAAGTCTTGCGCAGTGTATTTGTTGTGAATCTGCACGGCGTTGGGTCAACTGACGGGTGGTCATTAAGGAAAGCTTGCAGAGGACAAACCTTGACTTGAAAGACGGATAAACCATTCATCCATGCAACGAAGCGAGACAAGGTGGCTCGTCCACTTCCGCTTACGCCAATGAGCAGCAAGTGACCCTAGAAACGGAAATTTTGCAAAGCCTGCATACAAGATTGTCCTTGAAACCTGCGGCTGTCTAAATATTCTGTCTATGCGCAGCACGTGATCCAACATCTCGTCGAACGATACAAGCTTTACGTCCAGTTCTTCTTCGTAGAATATCTAAAATTTGTGGAACAATTATTTGCCATAGTCAGCCTCATGAGGGTTAAGAGTCGAAAAGGCTATTGGCAGTTTTGCTAACAGTTATTTGCGGTCGGTTAGTTATTCTCAACTCACAATGCTTTAGGTAGTGAATACCTGCTTGCAAGAAATGCACTATGGCCTTTAAATTACTTTGAACTAGCCATTCATCTCCTAACTATGCCATAAGGCGCCACTTCACATGCTGATAACAAAGAGCGTGCTCCTTACAAACGTCAAACCACTTAGCTGCCTCATCTTTCACAAAGAGCAGAGCAATTGAACAAACGGGTACCTTAAGCCTGGCTTGAAGGTAGGTTCGCAGTTCCTCGCGATCAACAGCTACGTAGTCCTTCGTCAGCCAACAGCTGTACAATAACGGGCGCTTCAAAGCTACTGAACAATCGACGTTTGGAAAATGCTTGGAAGCGATCAAATCAATTTGCTCGTCCGTCCAACGACGTTCCTCCTCCTCGATCAGGCTGAAGAAAACAAACTCCATTAGTTGTCGCCCTTGAAGAAAGAACACAGCTACCGATCTTGGAATAATCTCAGCGCTTCATGTGCCCACAATTTAACCAATCCTTCAACATTCAGCGTATCCAGAGGCCGTACAGCTTCGCATATACCGCGAACCCATCGCGTAAGCTCACGTGGGCTGTACACGTAATGGGGCTGCATATCTGGTGTAAAGTGATCCTACGAAAAGACAATGCAAACCAGAAGAAACAAACAGCTCCGTCTTTGGAATTGATGTTCGTAAACCAACGCTGCACAAAACGAGGATAAAATATTAACACAATGGGTATGTGACAGAATCTTCAATTTCCAATAATGAGAAAGGTAAAATGCAATTACCTGCGAAAGGAGGTACAGCTCAACCATAGCAGACGTCAGCGGGTCGGAGTATGACCGAAGGGCCGGAATCATACGCAACATAGCCCGGTTGAAGGTGCCGTAGATTTGTTTTAGGGATGTTTCGCCGGGATAGTCAACGTACACAACCGGAACGTGGCGCAAGAATCTACGACGCGTCAGGTGGACGTAAGTGACACATAATCTGACATGCGCATAGCGAATACCTGAGCGACAGAGGCTTCCGACCAGGATCAGTTGGTGGGTTGCAAGCGCCCACAAATTGAATGCGCTCTATTGTCACCCATGCCTGATCCGAACTGCGGTAAAAGCCGCCGTGTTCAACCACTTGCCTTAAGAAGGAAATCACCCGCTGCGTACCATAGCGATCATAGTTTGGCAAATTGATTTCGTCGCAGAACAAAACTATCCACTTTCCCAGCTGAACAGGCGCCAACACAACGCCGTTGGGAGTTCTTTTGTATTCGCAATAATGGTCGAACGTTTTCAGCAAAAGTTCGGGACTGGTGGCCGACGAAAAGTTTAGACCAATCACCTCCATGTCGGGCAAGGAGCGCAGGGAGGCGAACAAGGTCATTGTTTTACCGCTACCAGGAGGCCCACAGAGCACCAATGGCTTGTGGTCGGCCAACCATGTGTACAACAATTGCTCGTGCAAAACGGTATCAATCGTCGGGATTACTACGTCGGGTGATCCCACTTTGTGGGACTCAATTTCCACCTCAGGCACTTTGCTGTGCCATGATACCCATTCTCCGTCGATGGACACCTAAACATTTGGCAAAAGTAAGCAGGATAAAACGGCTGCTGTACAGTTCACTATGCATTGCACTTGCTTATAGTTATACTACTCGGCTTTGCATCATCAGGACATCCAGTTATGAAAACTAGAGGCCGACAAGTGGCACAACGAAACGAACTAACTCATCATTTTTAAACAAGCCAGAAGAAGATGGCAACCAGAAGGATCAATGAAGATCCTTTCGAACACTAAGCAACACTAACAATTTACCTCAAATTCTGTCAGGGATACGCTCTCCTGAGCAGGCAAGGGAATGGTAGTCAAACTACGAATCAAGCTGCACAGATCCTGCCGGAACTTGTGCTTAGAATCGCCAGCGAATGACCAAACAATGCTGACCACCAACGACTTCGTAATGAAGCGCTCGATTTGGTCAAGCTGCAATGGAAACGTCTTAAAACACCGAAAAAGAAAAATCCAGCGATCTTCAAAACGTACGGACATGGTAAAGTCGCCATGCTGCTGATTGTGTCGCAATACTTTGCGAACGCATTGGTTCATCATGGAGAAGAAGGAGCTGAGCGCTCTGCAGCTTGAAAATTCCATGACATGCTCCACGTTTTCAGCTGCGAATTCCAAACAACGCGAAATCAAACCGCCAGCGCGGAAGTATGGCGCCAGGATGTTGGCTATGTCGCGCTGGGTTTGCACTGAGAAGGAGACGTTCTCGGTTGTGGACTGCTGTATTGATGGAGCCACCGTTGACAAGGGGGAAATGGCTTGGAAGACCATGCCGCCAGCCTCGCTGACGTCCAAGCTGATGTGCCGAAGCCTTTGGAGAAAGTATTCAAAGAACATTTCGTCGGACACGCAGTCCGCCGAGAACCAGACCATTCCGCACCGCGACACTGTTGCCAACGTCGCGTACTTGAGGCTTTCTACTTCGAACATAATCCGTACCTACAAGAGGAGATTGGTTAGCTGCTTAGTTTTCGTTTTGAACGACGGTAAAACCAAAGATATTGGAACAATGCTAACTTCTACATCCCCTTCGCTTCACTAAGGCAATGCACTTAACATATAACAGGAAACAAAGTATGCTAATTAACCAATATTAACTGACAAAACACAATTACACCTGTTTAAAGGTATAAGACTATTTAACCAGAAAATGTGTTACCATAGCAAGTTTGCAGTGGTAAATTTGTAATGTTCAACCGCACTCACGGCATGGCAAAGCACAAAATTAAAGAGAAAGCAAAATACGCCGTCTAAACTACGCAAATAGGTGATCGCAGAGTCTTCCACATTAGAAGAAACAACACTGTCCATTAGTACAGTATTGTCAATGTAAATTCTTAACTTTGTAATGGGAGCTTTACGTCTTATTTCCCCTCTTACGGCCAGCTGGTTTTTAATTCATACCGAAAGAACTTTAAGAAACGGATTGGCCTAGAGTAGAGACACGGTACTGTCAATCAATACCACTCACTTGCCTTACTATTCACGAAGCAAAGCTGCCTTCTAATCCATTTACTTTGTCGTACTTCGACAATACCGTACTCCTACTATTGTTCTTATAATTAATGGCTACGGCAAATCAAAACTATATGCATTAGCGATTGTGTACGTAAGAGCATTTCTCAATTTCAACAAACTGTTAAGCAATTTTTAAGTAAGTTGCAAACACGTAAGCAGAATGTTAGAAAGGTGCAATTCAACGTACGTTCGGCGGCAGCGCAAGGCGCTCCCCGTTCGGCAACGTGAGCAACTTGTTGTCGTCAAGAACTGAGTTCAAATTCTCCACCCATTCCGGGTCAACGTCGCCATCAAAGATTACCCACTGCCTCTTGTTGATTTCTCCCCTTACGTTGTCAATTATTCTGTAACAAAAAAGGTCAGGTCGTTTGGAAAAAGTACGTCTGAACAAAAACTTACTTCCGCAAAATGTGCGTGAACAAACCGTCGGACCATTCCCTTGTGTTAGGGTCCAACGTACCGTACAACGCGTCCTTGGTTATTGCTTTGGGATCAATGACGTGCACCGCTCCTTCGACGCCGTCAACGCGTTGAAGGGCTTCCAGCAGTACTTGCCATGCCATTGTCTTCCCTGAACCGCTGGAGCCGACCATCATGAGACCGTGGTTCAGTTGTATGATTTGATACAGTTGGATCACCTTTTCGCCCCAACTGTAGCCGAGCTCGCCGTCCACTTCGGAATAGCAAAGATGCCTTTCCGAACAAACGGCGCTGATCTCTTCGCGCAAACGTTTCATCTCTGCTCTGACGTGCGGCACTCCCGGGAAAACGTCTGACAGCAGGCTGAACATGAGCGGTATATCTTCGGCGACCAACTTTGGAACAAGCGTTTCGCAAATTGATTGTATTAGCACTTCCTGCTCTCCCAACTTCTCGGCTATGGTTTCTTCGCAGACGGCCTGCACAGACCTTTCCAGTTCCTCCTTGATCTTCTGGACTCGCTCGCGCTTCACATTGCCTGCCTTAACCAGCACGTACTTCAAGGCTCGAAGACCAAAGTCGTAATGGGTTTGGTTGGAGAGCTGTTCGGCGCAGAGCGTAAAGAACGGTACTATTTTGCTGGCCAACTTCTCCGCGGAACGAAATCCTTGGGAAAAGAGCATAACTTCGGCTATCAACTGCCTGTCCGGTTGGGTCATCGCCAAGCTACGGAACAACTGCTTCAGGTTGTCCGGCAGGTTGGTTCTTCCGGCGTAGCCAGGATTCATCGTGATGAATATGGCCACCGTGGGATTAACGCTGAGCCGTTTGCCAAGCAGCTCTACCATTGCGTCGCTTTTGGTCTGACTGAGGCGTAGGGTCTCCTGAATGGCTTGAATCTGCTGGCTAACGGCGGACAGCATGCGCTCTTCCAGTCTGTTGAACTCGTCAAAGCAACCCCAAGCACCCACTTGACACAGACCAATGAAGATGCGCCCGACCGCTTGGAAATCGAAATTTTCGTCGCAATTGAACACCAGCACAAAGCGACCAAGCTGGTTGCCCAGCGACTTCACCGATTCCGTCTTTCCCGTACCGGCGGGACCAAACGGGGAACCACCAAGGCGAGATTCCAAGGCTTGGGTCATCGTTAGGAAACAGCGGTCCGTAAGCGGAGTTTGCACCAGCTTGTCCTGAATTCCAAGGTACTCAAAACCATAATGGAAAGCAGCGTTCGCCATTCGGATGGACAACTTCTTCTGCGGCAACTGTTCCGATGGGTCAAAGTAAAAGCGCATTTGACGCAACCAATGGAAATTCAGGTTCGAATCGACCTTCCGATCCAACAGGTCGCGCATGACATCACGTTTGTGAACAAATTCAGTTATCAAATGCTCTATCTTCTTCCTCCTTAGGACTGGATGTTCGTGCAGCACGCTGTCCGCCAGCAACTTCAGCATGGCGCCAATGAAGTCGACCGTCGGTTGAAGGCTCGCCGACTTGCTCAAAGCAGACTCGACGTCGCTTGACCACGCTATCTGAGCGGACAGGAGAATCAACTGCGCCGGATACTTGTCCAACCAATCGTAATATGCGTTTGCATCAATGGACTCAGTCTTGAACTGCCGAAAGTCCTTCAAGCACAGAGTGAGCATTTGCGCCAGCGTGGATTGGGTTTCCTTTTCCACCATACTCAGCCATTCGTTCACCTTGGGCGCATCCTTGATCAAAATGGGATTGAGGAAGCGCACCTCCTCCCCTTCTCGCGACGAGACGCCCAATATTTGCGAATAGTCATCGTTGAACAAAATCAAAGCAACGCCGGCAAACATCTTCTTGAAGTGCTTTTGCAAGCGGGGAATGTTCTTGCTGTTTCCAATTATTTCCAGCAAGTCTTCGTCGCCGACGAAGTAAAAGCGAGGAAAGGCGGAACGTTCTCTTTCGAGATACTCGCCCAACGCCTTCTGAATTTTGGTCAGCATGTCACCCAAACGCTCGAGCAACCGCTGCACTCCGGGTATGTTCAAAATTTCGATGACGCGAGGAGCAACGGCCACCTTCTTCATAATGCCCAGGAATTCTGAGCTGATGCTTTGAAATTTCGAAGTCTCCATTGGAAGCAACGTCTTGATGTCCACCGAGCCGCTAAATATACCGTCAAGGTAGACCCAACGCCTCTGAACGTCGATCCAAGCGTCGAACAAGGCCGTGATTCTGTTCAGCTTCTCTTCCCAAACCAAGGCATCCTCTTCGAACTCCTAAAGGGCTAGATGAAACGACAAGCACTCTTATGCGGAAATGGCAACCTTGTAGTACGGAGACAGCTTCATTGCGTGCATACTGTTAATGTGCTCCTTCAACTTGGTGAAAAGGTCGTCCCATCCGCGTATCAACTTGGTCCTGTTTTGGTAATTCACCAATTCCAGCTCGTAGACCTGCCAGAACTCGCGCACCTGCTTCAGGAACTCTTCCAAGGCGAGTTCCCCCTGAGCGACCAGGATGATGTCCTTTATTGCCACCTCGTGCCGTTGCAGGTCGCAAGACCAAACCTTGAAAACAATGCGCATGCTTTCGAACTACCGCTTGCGTTGACGATCAAAGCCGCAACTCACCTGCCCAAGCGTAAGACTGTTCAAGCTCCAGCATACGTTCAACAACTTCATCAGCTGCTTCCAGTGGCGTTCTTTCAGTGCATCTGACTTCAGCTCCACAATAATAGGATTCACCTGAACATAATTAAACATTACAAAACGTGCGCTACCTAGCGTACGTCAATAAGCAGAAACTCCAAAGACACTTTTCAAAACAACCCTGAGCAGGAAAAACGAGTAGATCAGTGCATGCGGTTATCAATCTCTGTGACTCAACTATGGAGGTCCTTGAAATCACTGTAGAGAGCAAGACTTGTTGGGCCGTCCGACTCACTAACTATACATAAAGTTAACCACAAAGTATGCTATCATTAAAAACCATTTACAACAAAAAATCTAAAATACCTTGATGTATCCTTGCAATAAACGCTTGAGGTGGTCGTAAGCTTCGTAACTGCGATAATTCGCAGACAGCTCTTTCATTCGATTCAATAGGGCATCAATATTATGACGTAATTTTCGAGGTTGAATACTGAGCCATGCTCGTTCCTTGACTTCGTCCAATTCTTGATATATGGGATCAAGGGCCTCCCAAACATGCTTTAAATCGTTCAACTCTTCTATGGCCACCTTCAGTCGCTCTCCGTGAACCGTGGGATGTGTCGTCTCCTTCAGTTCGAGAGCTTCCTTCGCCCGAACAATATTGTCCCTTTCCTCTTTCAAACGCAGCAATTTAGCCTCGTACATGCTAAGCGCTTGCATCGCCACTTCCGGTCGCTGATCACCCTACGAAATGGCAATCGATGCAATCGGATGAACCAAACTAAAAGGTAAAACAGCGCGTACTGCAATTGGCTTGTTGGCATTCCATTCAGCGATTATTTCGCCGCTGCGAGTTTCCACAACGCTATTCTCCTGGCGTATTTTCGCTTGCAGGACATTTACCTATGCGAATATTCAAAACAGCTAAGACAACGAGCCACTTTGGCTACTTACCTGGTTTTGAATGGCTTTATCTCGCCGCACCAGGATATCGCTAAACGCTAACCACTCGCCTTCAAAATTCTCGCTGTACAACCAATTGGAGGGGAATTGAAATCGCTGCCTTTCCAAAATCCGCTGCGCTTCCTTGAAGTTCTGCAAGCGGAAAGTGAAAAGGTTAGGCGTCCGCGAAATGGAGCACTGCCAAATAGAACCTCGACGCTGTTTTCCCATTCCTTCACTTGTCGCTTCAAATTCTGCACGTAGGTGATGAAGCTGACCGCTTCCGACGTGCTGCTGACGTCGACGTTTTGTTGCTCCAACTGACCGCGGCTTTTATTAATTGTGGAATACAGTTGGTGCATTTCATTTCCCAGCAAGGTCCCAAAGCGTTGCAGTATCTCCTTGTGCCAGGAGTCGTACTTCAGAAACACCTTCGACTGGACCTTGGCAAAGTCGATTATGACCAAACCGAACTCCTTGCGCGTTTCCGACGTGTCGAACGTCGCCCGAGCCTCCTTTATCTCGTGCAATGTTCTCATCCATTTGCACAGGTCGGTGCCGAGTCGATCGTACAACATGTCTGCCTGCAGGTCCCAGAGCGCCTGGTAGCGAAGCCACTCCTTGAAAATGAAACGTGAAGCACTTGTACAATCGTCGCCCATTACTTACGTTGACGTAGGTTTTCACTTTGCTCACAAAGCTTTCAATAACCATATAAGCTTCAGTAAGAACTTGGCAGCCGTTCGGCATCCGTACCAATAGGTTTCTGTATGTTGCAGGATATTGACTACGTTCAAACCCAACCTATAAATCAATAATTAAATATATTCTCATTTCTACACCGTTTCGGCCTAACGGCTGCTTGATCCCTTAAGACCTAATTTAAAAAATTTACTGATGATCCAGCAAGCGATGAACAGAGCATTCCTTGAATTACGCTTCTCACTGAGACAGACAAGTATATCATTCGCAAGAAAACTATGTCCATCGCAATTCATTTCGGTTTTACGTCCTTAAGGTAAATCAAAAGAATTTAAGCCGCCCACTAAGGTTCACAACTTTTCGAGACGCTTTAATGCATGGTAATTATTAATAGTTCGCAGGCGACTACCGTACACACTTTGACCAAAAGCAGCTCCTGTTCTATTCATATTAAATTGTCACGTTTCTCCGATCAGAAACGTAAATTGCACATGTTTAAACCCAAATGCGCTTTTCTTCCCACTAGGATCACGAAAATATACTGCGAGGGAAACGTACGATGCAAAACAGCGTAACTATCCAAAAAGCAGACGTGAGTAGGATTTACCTGATACCGCGAGGCGGATATCCGCGTCTGCGTAGTCACAATGGCTTCCCAGGAGAACAGCTGCTGCAGTAGGTTCACACGGATCTCTTCAACGCATGGAGAAAGGTACATCACTTGTTGAGTCAATCTAATTTCGTGCACTATAGGCTGCAAAGAGCAATACTACAATTGGAACTTACAAAACAAGGGCGAAAAAGTTGCAACCTGCAAAACTGGTTCGCCGCCAACTCGAGCTTTGGAATCCGCTGTAAGGTCTTCGGTCGACGACAGCTCTTCAGTTTCCCCGTTCAGCACTCGTACCCAGGCTTTGATCGCTTCTTCTAAGCGAACAACCAATTTTCGTTCAATCTGCAAAGAAACGCGTCCGGCGAGTAGCAGCATTGCTAACACCAGAAGACGACGAAAATCCGTACCGCTTCATCCAGCTGCATAACCCAAAATGGCAAATTTGAATATTCGTACAAGCTGAGCGCGTCCACCGATTTTTGGACGTTCTGAAGAATCTGCTGTATGACGGGAGCCGAGTATTGACAAGTGTCCAGCAAACTGAGTTGAGTATTTATCTGATCTTCAATGTGCAGCACTTCCTCCACCCTCTCTTGATAATGGGATATCATTTCCGAGAAACGCTGCACGTAAGAGTCCAACTTATAAGACTCCCAAACTAAATTCGCACCCTAAAGAAGAGGACCGAACATCGTGCAGTATGGACGAGCACCCGGAGAAAAGATAGTACCTCCATTATTTGGGAACGTATGTCTTTGATGAGGCCGGCAAGCAGGGCCGTCACACCCTCTTTGCCGCCAATGCGTTCGTTGATGGAGTCGTACACTCTCATTGATTCAATCAAGCACATGGCAAACGGATACAGCTGATTCACTTGATGCGCCTTGTTCACTATGGCGAAGGGGATCCGGAAGCCAATGTTTTTAAAATGACGCACCTCTTTTGCGAGGGTTATTATTTCCGGAGCGAAATTGATGCGTAGATGGGGCACCACCTTTCCGTCAACTCGACGCCGGGCGCTGTCGATTACGTATATCCGACCGGAAACACCCAAATTGCGCGCCTGCACCTTTGTGCCCCAATCGTCGAACACCTGTTGCGTGTTGAGCTTGTGCCGAAAACTGTCTCCAAACGCCTTCAGCGACTGGCCTTCAATGTGGTTTTCCCATCCTTTTCCCAGGACGTCCTCAACCCGGCGAAGGTAAAGGGCTAACTGACGCTCTATCTAAAAATTTACTTTCGCTACCCCAAACTCTACTAAGACAAAGAAACCCAGTGCGTACCTGTTTTGCCCAAATCACGTAAGCGGATATGGGAGGAATATCGAAGCAGTAGCTCATCGTGCTAGCCTTGCTGTGCGAGAATTGCTTCTTAAGAAAACTGCCCCGGTTTGCTTTGCTGAGACGTGGTGGCAAAGTTTACCTTGAACTGCTCGTGCAAAGATTCAATGTCGTCCTTAACTCGGTGGATCAACTGGGTCTGATATTCACGAATGGCGCCGCGAATGTGAGGCCTCACGAAGAGAGCATTGAACCGCGAAAAGATTCGAAACATCTCGTTTGCATTCTTTGCGGCACCAAGTTGATCGCGCAGTCTAGTAGCAATCCTCCCTTCAACTCTGTCGATCCGCTCGTCGTAGCTGAATAGCGATGCGACCGTTAGATAAGTGCTACAGGCACACGCTTTACCATTTCAACGCAGAGTCCCAGTTGTCGCATCCCTCCTTGGTTAGATCCAAGCAATCTATGTTCTGCACCATGTCGAAAGCAATGTTAACCTCCTGAAAAGGCGATTATCCAATTAACCGTTTCTTTGCCATACTTTACTTCGACTGAATTGGCGTCGGCTCCTTCCAAGAGACGAGGGCTTTCTCCGTTGTTTAGTCGAGGGGTCTCATTGACGTTCAATAACTGCTGCGGCTTTTTCAATCGCAGAACGCGCACAATCACGGTACGCAGCTGTTCATGGTGCCTGCGGAACCTGCAAGAAAATTGTATGCAACCACAGGAAGCCTCTTCCAAGGGGATGACTGCGACACAAAACCCCAACAGCTTAACCATAACGTTTCGCCGAAGGTCACCGAACTGACTCAGTATCCTAATTGAAATTTCCGAAAACTTAACTATTCTACAAGTTACATGGAAAACTACTTTTACGCCGTAGTGTTCCATATAAGCAAAGGGATTTCCTTGATGAACAGACAAAACATGACAGTATATGCAACGACAACACCCGGAGCTATTACACAATAAATGAGGCAATAACGAAGCGCCCTCGCTGGCAAACCATAGCTGCAAGTGAATTAGTTGTGCATTCGGGGTCATTAATTATGCTTATATGTTTTTCTTCACAACGGGACCGCTTTCCTTGCCGAACACATTCCCAAGCCGTTCCGAAGTTCAAATCTACTCACAAGGATTCTGCATCAATGAAAGAACATAGTATCTAAATTTCGTCTTAAGAAAGTCCGGGCGGCTGCAGCAAAAAAGGCATTCATGCAGAACTATCGTCGCGCAGACGCGTACAAACAAGCACCATTTCGCCGCCCTTAAAATTCGAGCATTTTATTGCTTCACCGGAAACGGTTTGTCTGCTCTTCCTATACATTTTCGTGCTCCCTGACGAGATACACTTCGCACTGATGTTCAGGCAGCAGAGTGCCGTAAAGCGGGAGATCGACGCTATTGATTGAGCTACTGGATTTGCTATCAGACGTTATTCCTGTGGGCATTTTTGGCCACCAAAACGGAAATACGATGGCTTTTTGTTAATACCACATGCCCTGAGAGCAGATGGTACAGCCGAGGAAACTGCCTCGACCATGAGTAAAGCACTTGAATAAGGCAAGCTCAGCGAACGCGCAGGTAGCTCAAGGTTGCTTCCGAAAATTTCTTGGTGGAAATGAGCTATTTGAAGACAGGGAACCCTCGTGGGATTAACGAGCACTGCACGAGGGCCACGGTTGAAACATACCCAAACGGTGGGAGAATGCTAATGAATGTAATGCTAACTGCACAACCGCAACAAGAAATCCGCATCAAATTGAAAAGTCGAAAAAGCCTGGCGAAAGTATGCCGCAAGAATTGACCGGAAATCAAAAACTTCGATTTAGCCCTAGGCAGATCTACGCTGACCTCCTTTCGCTATAAAAGCGAAGCACTTTCTGCTTACGCTGTGAGAGGCAATGAAGAATAAATTCTAGCTGACTACCCAAAGTGTTCATAGCGGCGGTTCAGCTGAGGCCAATCTCCAATATGGTTCCCATACCGATAGAGCACCAAAGAAAGGTTTTGCTCGTTGTTCAGTGTCCTGCAGGAGGGGTCATTTACTACCAAGTCGTGCGGCTTGGAAAAATTATGACCGCAGAAAAGTGATGTCAGAGACGTTCTAACTTATCCAACATGCTCGTTCGATCTCTCCCCTACTTTTTCAAGCATCTGGATTACTTCCGTTAAAGACACGCTTCATCGCATAAGCGGATCCAAAAGGCCCAGGAAAAACTCCGCTTCTGCTAACATGACTTACAGAATTCCGCGCTGTCACAACTAGTTGACAGACATGCATCTCGTTGGCGGAAATGTGCAGACTATAATGGCTCCTACTTCGATTAAAAAGTTTTAATACAATTTCACATGTACAGGTTTAAAGGTGGGAATCAAAAAGACCTTGCGGCCTGGGCAATACCACTTTGACCTCCCCTGTACGGTTGTGGGGATTTTGAACACTTGTCCGCCGGATGACATTTCGTCTAATCGTAACGTCATCCGGTCTTTCGCAGTGCTTGGGCACGCCTCCAGGAGTTTCCCCAAACCATGCCCTACAATTCTGCATAGTCGCTTGCTGCTCGAAAGCGGCCATCCCCGGGGGATCAACGTCGAAAATCGAAGGTCCACTTACTTTCTCATCTGCTCCAACCTGGCCTGCAATTTTTTGTGCGCGGGCATAATGCGCCAAACCATCTTCAACTGCTCCTCGCGCTTCTTCTTCATCAAGTCTCTCAGCAAGCACTGGAGCTTGTCGTACTCGTCGTCCCAGCAGGTGAACACTTCGAACGCCTGGGCCATCACCTTTGGGAACAATCGACCATTGCCCAAGGGAGCGATGAATAAATGGGCAACAATTCAAAGTCTCACCTTGTCGAATTCGTCAAAGCTTATTTGCAACAGCCGACGCATCCCGAGCACTTTGAGCATCTGCAGTTGCAAGTCTCGGGATATGGCCTCGATTAGTCGCAGGCACCGAGCTATTGGGTATCGCGTATTGCGAATTTTGCGGAGATGTCCAAAGATGGCCGCCACGGACGATCTAATTCGATCCATTTCGACCGCGCTCAATAAATCGTTTATTGGAAAATCTTTCATTAGCAAATTGTAGTCGTTGACCATGTCGATTGCGTGCTTTAATCCTGTGGTGGAAGCAGCTGGATTATCCACGCGAGCACGCTTACATCATCATCCTACCAGTATCGGCATCAAAGCTGACGGTGGCGTGGAAACGCTTTCCGTGCTTGAGCACTTCGAGCGTTGAAGTCACTTCCGGCGATTCGCGCTTTTCCACCAAATTCAGCAGTGCCCGTTCCAGATTGCGCCAGAACGTAATTTCTTGCAGGGAGGAGCCGGAGCTCGGATCACGGTCCAGCTTCGTAACCTACGCAAGGGAGTGGCGCCAAATGAGTGGCTCGCCAGATCACTCGAACTTCAAACCTTTTGCATTTCGCGCACCCATCTGGTAACGCCGTTTTGGAGTTGGTTTAAAAATGTTGAATCGTCAACTCTATCCCCAAAGTCGGTCACCTTGGCTCTGCGACCCTCCTCGTTCGCCTTCTTCACCACCGCCTGCACAACTGGGTGCACCGGAAGAGTTATCTCCGGGATTTCAATATCCTGCTGGAGATGCAAAAGGCCCATCTCCAGCTCTATCAGTTTCTTTTCCACCGATGGCGCAACCTTCTCATTATCACGATAGCTGGGCAAATCGAGCTTGGGCGTCAGGTTGAACAAGGTGGAAGAAAAAATTGAAAATACCTGTCAGTACGGCCAGATCTCTTAACGTATGACTTAAAGTAGGGCGAAACCGCGGTGGCAATGTAGGAGTGCAACGTTTCGTAAGGCGAATCGTCCGTGAGACTGAACAGGCGTATTTGCTGTATTAGAGGTTTGTCGGCTTCGATTACTGCTCCGCACTTAATCAACACCAAGCTGAAGAAAGGAATGCATACCATACGCAGCGCAAAGAAAGGTCGCAACCTGCTCGTTTTCGAATTCGAAAAATGGACTTCCGAGGAAACGTTGTAGGTTACATTTTCGGATGCCTCCGAGCAAGAATTTTCGCCCGACTCGCTTAGTTCGCCTTCTGAAAAAAATTTACTCAGAAGAACGGATCAAGTGAATGCTCCCTTGCCTCTTTCGCTGCAACGTTCGACCATTAGAACGACCGTCTGGGCGTCGGCGATGAATCGTCGAAAAGTTTCCATACTTTCACCCTTGGAAAAGCATTCGTCTAGAGCGCAAACGTTGGCATCCGCCGAAATTCCGCCTGCATTATGGAAAACTTCCAATGTTCGCCGTGGAAATTGGAAAAAGCAGTTACAACAAACCTGATGCATCCTCTAGCAAAAGTAGAACCATTCGTCTGATGAAGGACACGAGAACGCCGGCTTCGGCCAGCTCCACTTGGGCAATGTCCACGGACACCGGATTAACATCGGTTATCGAATCCGATGATACATCGGCTGCCGCCATTTCGACTCCGCGAAAACGGCACTCTGCTACTGAATCAACGCGGCAACACTTCAGAGTGCGACACAACCGGTAGGCGCCATTGAATGAGTCATGGAAAACTGGCGCACTCCTTCACTCCGTTGCGTCCAATAGGAAACCAAAGCTATTGACTGGCGTGGCGCAAAAAGCTGCCAGCAAGCGCTTATCCGGGGGCACGTCAGCAACGCCGGATGGTCGTAAATAGTGGCGCAAGGTTTCCCAAGTCGAACGCCCAGAAGCGCAATGCTTGCAAGAACCCCACAACTCGATACCTTATTAAAACGGCAACTAAATTCTTCTCGCAAAAATTTGCTCGTCGCCGGCAAGCAACGCAAAACTTGCAAAGCTGGGGCAAATACAAGGCTTGATCGATAACCAGTTTCCTGCGGGAGGACTGTTTAACAACCTTGGAATGCAAGGCGCTCAACAGTACAATTGATTCGCAGGTATTTATACAATTGAACGTTTGCCGGACAATTACTTTGTCCATTTTTTGCCGCCCTTCCAGCGAAGTTCGCTGCTTCTCCCGCCCCGCCTTCAGTCCGCGGAATAGCAAGGCAGCGTTGGAACGCGATGAACGCGAACGACGACGATCGACATTGGGGTCAGCGCAAGGCGACGGACTAGCTTAAGCAAACATTTTACGCATAGACTCGCTGTTTCAAGAATTCCCCTTTCACTTCTTTGGCCTTCCATCTTCTTGTTTCCCTTTCCGCGAGACTGCTTCACAATTTTCTTCGCATAGTTTGCGTTCTTCGAAAGTGGACTCCTTAGAACGACCGCGTACGGTTAGTTACGTTAGCCAGGTTACGTTGGTACACGTAGGATTGCTCGTTCGTAAACGCAGGGAAAGAAGCAACGCGCCAAGTCATTGTGATCAAAGAAGGCTATGCTTAACTGCACCCTGACCATGAGTACAATATTTAAAAACACTGTTCGCGCAATTTTTCCATGTCCAGGACCAAGTTATCCAAAGGAATATTTCCACCCTGCGACTTTTCCAGTGGAACCGCGCTCCTGAGACCAAAATCTGGGGACACCGCGCGCCGCCATGAATCCAAAGGTTCTGAAGTGCCTAGAACTCCAACTACCGCTCAGGAGAGTGACAGGCGAGCCAGAGCTTACGCGTACGGTATACAGCTCCAAGGGAATGCCAATTAAGCTTAAGTTATGCTTGCGTGGACAGAAGCTGTATCCAATGTACAAGCCCGGCCTTCGCTCCTTGGAATGTCTTGCCTCTATGCCTAGCTCTTCAGCCAACCGTGATTTGCACATTATTCGTCAAACCGACTTTTGCAAGCTTCTGCAATTCACGAAGATGAGCACCCAGTTTCGCTAAGCACAACAGGTGGTCCGTCGCGAAGCATTTGCTCATTAGCATTGAAATAGCAATGCAATGGGTTTGCGAGCAATTTCAAATGAGCTGCACTCAAATGGAGACGGTAATACATGACTTCAAGAATCCTATCCCCATTGCGATGTTCAATTGGGCTCAGCGACGTGGCAAAAGCAGTCAGACAACGTTCAGCCACTTGACTTCATTAACCGCTTAACGAGAAAGTTAAAGCATCATAGACACGGGATGCACAAAAGTTGTCTGACCTTCACGGCCGCTGGACATCCATCGACAGTGGTATGACCCTTCCTAAGTGGTCGCGCGTCATTCATTGTCGTTATCCGTATAATACCGTTGCGTGAGCGGTCAGATCAATAGCTATTGCGGCAAATGGATTGCGCCATTGCCGTCATAGGTACTTGCGAATAGTAACAGATCGAAGGGCGAGAGAACAATTGCAACGGCAACCAACCACAAGACGTGATCACTCGACATACCTTCGGCCTGTATTGTACATGTGGCCTTCATTCATTTCTTGGTGACACGCATGGCCCCTTTCAGGCGCTCCGCTTAGGCAACCTACCAGCAGCAGGTTATTTATCCACATTCATCCAACCATTGCGATAAACTTGGCCCGTTGGTGCAATACTCTCGACGGGAGTTCTCGTTGACATGATATCTCGCCAGGAAGCAAGCCGTCTCACCTTGACGAACGACCGCGAGTCGCCAAAGGGAGTCCAGCGATGTGCAATTCAGAATTGGCGCGGCACAAGGACGATGAGGCATTATTTCAAGACTACATCCGTCCGATCGTTGGGCAAGTCGCCATAGCAAGCCAACTGGTGCTTCTCCGCAACGGTGAGGTGGAGTCTGTGGTTAT
Source organism: Trichuris muris (assembly GCA_000612645.2). Taxonomy (NCBI): domain Eukaryota; kingdom Metazoa; phylum Nematoda; class Enoplea; order Trichinellida; family Trichuridae; genus Trichuris; species Trichuris muris. The sequence continues at coordinate 9,484,493 of CBXJ02000086.1, forward strand.
GAGAATTTGGGTCGACAAATGGCCGGCAGTAAAACGACACTGCTTTGCGAAGAAATGGCCTTCGGCGCAGTCGCCATGCAAGGAACAAAGCCCGGTCGGGGATGGTAAATAGGCCGGACGCGCAACGACTTCCTCCGCTTGATAAGGTGCGAACTTTTGCAGGCAACGCGACACTTCGCAGTTGGATCTTCGCCTTTTCAATTGACCCTTTTGACCGACCGATACAACGCCTACTGTTGCCAATGGGTGCGAGGGGGTTCCTCGGCGATAATGTTGTCTAATAGCGCCTCCCGCGATTTCCCGTAATTGCCAGCTCTTTCACGCCTTAAGAGGTTTCCAATTTTCGATTCTGCAACAACCAGCCCGACCCGCGCACAAGGAAAACTGACCTTGCGGATTGGATTGGTCTTCCGCCAGGCGGTGACCCAACCGCCGGGTTGCCTCACCTTTTCGCCTTGGGTGAGCGGAACATCCCGAGCTCCTGGTATCCTGCCGGCTCCAACTGTAGGAGCATTGTTTGCCGTAACCCTGCAATGTGAACGCAGCTTGCGCCGATGCCGCATTTCTTCTCCACTAAACAGCATGAAGTGAACGTCAGTCATCTGAAAGCGATTCGGGAACTGTTCCCTGCGGAGCGGCGATGCGGAAAAGCTGGCCAGCTCCGCTGACCGCCTTCCTAAGCTCGTTTACGGCTATGCTACGCCCAACCGAGTACGGCTAATCCGCTTTGCCGCGAACTTCCGCTTCGCAATGAATGGACTCGATAGATAGGTAGTTCCACTTAGGTTGATCCACTTTTGACCCCCCGGATTAGGACTATCCGATTATCGCGCGACTGCTACGGCAACCTTTGCAACGCGCTCTTGTCGGGAACGTTCAAAAGGGAAATGGTTCATTGACAAGACACGTTGAACGAGTCAACTGAGCGTACGGTCGAAAGTTGAATGCACTATTGTACGAACGACTTGTCCGCATTGACTGGGACGAAGGAAACGGTCATGAATACGCAGAGCAGGGATGGTAGGAATTGGGATCAATGGGCTGGTTCATCTGATAGCCCACGCCTGGGCCACCGACGCCCGTCTGCCAGCCGTTGGTGTAGTAACCAGTAGGGACGTATACGTTGCTGGGTTGATAGTAGCAGACTTGCTCCTCCATACCTGCGCTCGAAACTGACGGCGGGACAGTGGCCACGGGCTCAACCGTTTGACTCGACGCCATGTAATCAACTGCGGATGGAGTAGCAGTTTGGACAGGTGTATTAATAGCAGTGTTGCACAAGTAGCTGCTAGGCGACGATGAACTTCCCCCTTCTTCTTCAGAGGCGCTAAGGATCTTGGTCAAAGCCAGTATGTAATTGTGAGCCATGCGCAAAGTCTCAATTTTGGTAAGCCTGTTGTCGTCCGGCATAACGGGCAGCACCTCCCGAAGGCGGTCCAACGCATCGTTCAAACTGTGCATACGCGATCGTTCCCGGTTGTTCGCCTTCACTCGCCGCACCTTTCGCTGCACGGCCACCGTTTCTGGACTTTTCGCTTTACTTCTGGTACGGTACTTCCGCCTCGGCCTTCCCGTGTCGCAGCTGGTGTTCTTCTGACCCTCGGCTGAGCTCGCACCCCTTCTCTTCGCTACATTCGACTGGGGCACCGTTTCTGCCTGAAGAACCGGATGAGCTCGGTTGGACGGACATGCACACGGCGCCTAAGGCAGCCGCGGTCATTACCTGCTTGAAGCCCTCTGCGTGCGAATGACTTGATGCCGTTGCCATAGCGGATGAGGCGCCTTACGGGAAAAACAGCTATGTCGGTATATGCTGGTCGACCACCGCCGTTGGCCATTTGTACCCTGACCGCCAGGGGCGGAGCAGCCGCCTTGACCAATAGGCATTAAGGAATTGCGGCCACTGATGCCGGTGGCAAACTACCTTCCGGTCGCTAATTAGTCGCTCTCAGCCGTGTCGACGTTGATTGTTTCCTGAGACAATCGAACCACAGCGGAGGAAACGAAACTTTACGTTGCCCCCGTGGCGTAATCGTTAGCGGTCATTGTGCAATCGTCCGCTTGATCTGCCCTCCCATTGTACCATTGCCGTTGCGATCATTTTGGGGGAGAACAAAAACTCGCTTGTAATCCCAATTGATCCCGTCACCGGACCACAGGTCACCCGATTGAACCCCCTTGGCGCCCATCGTTGGTCCCACCTGCGAGAAGCTGCTTGCCGTCCAGCGACCGCGCTGCCCATTAGGATCGCAAATCCGAAGTTGTTTCGCGCGACGTTACGCCCACTTGATTTGTAGTATACGAAGAAAACTTATTCTTAGCGCCTAACTAAACGTGTACCCGGTCGGCAAATAGGCCTACAATGGGGCCCATTACCTCAATTCAGCTGCGCGGACAAAAGCTTGTTCATTAGGAATGCACAAGTGCTGCACCAAAAGAGCGCTGGCAAATTATTTCCAGGTAATAAGGATGTCACTCACGTCTGCTTCATTCAACTTCTGCGACATGTCTCCGCTGCGACGCCTTGCGAACATGCAGAAAAGATCTGAACGAGCATTTCCACCATTAATAATAGTACATCGTTTAAGTACTGCCGACTAGAAGAAGTATTAATATGTCGCCTTCAAAGAAATCCGTGCAAGGAGTATGAACGAAGCCTTCGATTAGCGACAAGAGGAAGTCGAAAGGTTCAACGCTGGCAAGACATTGCAATGGACGTACGCTCTTCGTTAACATCCAGACGTTTCCCTATTTTCGCAACCTCTTCCGCCTATATACTCAACTCGCCCTATCCCACGGTCCCTCCTGCTAGTCCTGTTTCGCCATTCTCCTGGCAATGAGTAGCGAGTACCCCCGCGCTCGCACTAAAGTTGCTGCGATCCAATGATAGCCCTGCGTATGGTAACTTTGCAGAGCTTGTAGAAATATTTGGCAAACGAGCTTAAGTTGCCGGCCATCGGTTGCGCAGTTTCCAATGCGCCTTCACGTTGAAGTTTCGCTTGATACCGTTTCATTGCCCTCAAAGTGTCGGCGCAGGCTGCTCTGGATGATGAAACACTCCTACGGCCGGGACTACTGGGTCCATCAAGTCACGGTGTTTGGCAAAAGCCTTTCGTACAACGTCAACGCATAACGCCCCACTTGAACAGCCACCTAGTTGTTCTTGTATTGCGTGAATGCTGGTCTACTGTGGTGCTTCGGTCTGTTTGAACTGGCTCGACAGAGCGGATAATCTGACGGACAACAAAGCTGAATCTTCCGTGCTGATTGATCGCAGCGGACGACGACCGAATTTCAGGCGCGTCTCCCGACGGACCGACGGCCTGCGTCGAAAGGGCGCACTGCTCCAAATGTTCAACCATATCAAACGAGCGAACATGCGCAGCAAAGTAATAACAAACGAGCGTCCATTAACGCGGACAGTCCATCGGCTTGAGGCTGTAAATCAGCGCCGCACTATCACTTTTTTGACCGTTTTATTCCTGTCACGCTCGACTGACCGAATACCATTGCGGTCTGCGGCCAGTGGTCCCTTTGGTCATTGATGGTCAGCGAGGTGACGGTTCATTTAAGATGGTGGCTTCGGTGGCGTCGACTTCGCACCCCATCAAAGACTGGCACAGCCGACCAACAGGAACCACCAGTGATTTATCTTCGTAGCCGCGAGAATAACTTGCACAGCACTTGGACTTGGACACCATTGATCACATAGCGGTGACACGGCACAATGACACGGACGATTTGGTTCACCGAAAATGCTGCCATATGCCACCAGAAATGGAAAGCTTCATCTGTCCACAAGATACGTTCACAAGAAGGATTCGGACAGCGGAAGTCAGTCCGGATAGCCTACCGTCTTTGCTACTATTAATACCTTGCTCAATTTGCCCGCCGTTAGGTAGTGGTTCGTGGAACGGATTTTCCCTTTTGCTACTGCAGGCGCCGCTATACAGGGAAGAAAGAAAAATTGGCGAAGCAGACCGATGGCGTGGCAGTATGTAAGCAAAGTTTACAATAAAGCCTGCTCTGTACTTTTGGCCGGTTCTGCACGTTCACTTTACCGCAACAAAGCTTCTCCGCGCTCGACAAGAACAGCGTACAACCAGTAATTGTTCCAAGGAACGTGATTTGACCCATGCATAACGTTGGCAGTCAGAAGTTGGGGACTTTTACGAACCAACTGCTCCTCGCTCGAAAACGGGCGTCAAAGCGGAAGTACCCATTTCACCGACCTTGTGCAAGAGCACAGCTCGAAACGCGGAGCCCGTTGTACCATTAACACTAATATAACGATGTATACCGATTCTCCGGCCCTAAATTGGCAACGACTTGGTTTTGCCGACGAGCAGATGTGATGACCTCGGCGTTTCAGGTTCGTGACCCTGCCGGAGCTGCGGCCCATTGACTTTGCTCGATCCGACCGTTAAAAACCACTACAACCAAGCATTTTGCGCCGCATGCAATGATTGCCAAATGTCGGTGCTAATCTTATTGCAAAACCTTACGTGTCGAATAGGGCGCCGAACATCACTGCCAGTGTTCAGCAACTGAAATTCACTTGCGACTACCGTGGCTGAGGAAAATGATGGCGCAACTTAGGAATCAAATGCTCATATCGACCACCGGGCTGCAGAATCTGTTTTTCGGTGAGCGAATTGAAGAAACTTCCAAATCATTTGCAAGTTCACCAGTTAGGGTGAATAAAAGCGTGAAAGACGAGTATTACCTACAGAAAGTACGTACATGAACCAACACCCAGTCAGAGGTGCGCCCTTCGAGGCGACCAGTCCGCAGCCAGAAGTTGACGAATAGCCATTGCCGAATAATGACATCCAGGCGTAGCTGTGCTGCTTTAATATTCGACCGACCCGTCAGCATTCACAAGGTGTCGCCGCTAAATCCTTGCCGCAATTGGCATCTGCCTCTTACCGGCTCATAGGGCTTGCAGCAGCTAGAGAACTCACACGGTCGCGACTTGCTGTCTATGCTGAGCAGATTGAATGACCGACTTAGGTGTGTTCGCGAGAAAAGGTACACTCTGCCGTCTTACCTGGAGCAGATTTGCATACTGTTGTGACTGCATGGCTGATCAAGGAAAAGCGCGTCGCTGCACGTCGCTCTACCGATGCAAGGTATCGCGTTGCATCTTCTGTGCTGATAGCTTTCACCTCTGAAAGTGTTGCAATGAGAATATGCTAATGATTGAAGCACGTTCTATCGACTGGCACTGCGATGAAGGACCGGAGCAGGAGCGCAGGCGGGTCTCTAAGCCGCAGGCACCGCATTCACGGCTGCACGTGGACCAGGAAGACCAAACCGACCATTCCGGGACAGCCGGCTCAACAATTTGCTTGCATAAATTGGTGGTCATCGAAGTCGGCTCATGCGTCGTTCCAACTGCAGTAAAAGGTCTAGTACTCTCTCCGTCTGAAGAAGGAATGTTCAGGAAAACGCGCTGCGCAAGCAAAGCCGGACATTGCTGAACGCGTGCCTTAAATCCAAAATAGCCACTGTCAGAGGCGGCATTGAAAATGATCACTAGCAAGTTGTCGTCTGCCCAAATGACACTTTTGGGCAATTCGGCGGAACAACAATATCTGGAAGAGCAGAGTTTGTTCTTCCTGCGCACAGATGAGCTACTCCATCGGCTCACCGCATTCCGGTAGACCTCAGGTCACTTCCGCTTTTTACCTCTACGTAATCTTCGCAAGTCTCGGAACAAGACATGGAAAACTTTTCAATAAATTCAACGAACAGCCGAGTACCGGGATCACCCTAAATATTACACAAGCGCGTTGCTGACAGCCGCTAGTGCAAAGTGACCCAGCGCACCTTTATGACCCAACTGCACCTCTGACCCTTGCGGAAAGGCTTCGGGTAATCTGGGCTGGAAATAACGGTCCAATTGGAGAAAACAGCCGCCTTGAGCACGCCTCCGCAAGAAGATTCCTTTGAGGGCTCATTCTCCTTACAGTACGGACCGCCAAGACCAGCTGGACAAAGACATCTGTCGCAATAGCGAGGATGCGTGTAACCGCCATTTTCGCAAGGCAATTTGGAACACTTATCTAAACATATGAACCATGTAAGAACGTGAAGATTCTTAAACTCGATCACTCGACTAACCGGAACAGTACGCCCTGTTGATTAGGGCCAAATCAAGAAAAGATGGCGCTTCCCTCTGGCCAATTGTTCGTTGGTAACCTTTGTTGAGGGTCACAATTGTGAAAAGTTTGTAATCCTTCGAGAACGCCTAAATACGGCTGCCTGCTTTGCTCTTTGCAATTCACTGCCGTACCGTAGGACCGTAGTGCATAACTGAGCCCATGTCGTAAGGAATACCCATAGTGGTAACCTGATCACTGCTGCGCTTCAGAAAGTTGTACAACTGGCCTTGAACCACGTTCTCCGGCAGAATTCTTATGTAGCTGTCCGCATCAGGACGGGACTGCTGATGCCACAATCCAAGTGCGTGGCCAATTTCGTGCGTGATCACTCCTAGCTAAACAAGTCGACATTTCATATATATATATATATATATATTATATAATAATATTATATATATATATATATATATATATATATATATATATATATATATGTAACCGCTGCATTTTACACTCACATATTCGCAACCGTATCCAATGGAGATCAGCTGCAATCCTCCGTATCTTCCGACCATTGAATAGCAGCTGAAAACAAAGTGACGTAAAATTTGAAACGCGGGCGCGAAAACAGAACCCTCTGACCCTCCTCCTCGGAAGAATAGCACATGGTCTTTTGCCGAATCACTATCGTGGACGAAATCAATGCAAGTATTTTGCTGCCAAAATTCAAGCGACTCCATAATCAGGTGCTCCTCAGCGGCGGCTGGAATTGCGGACGTTTGCGACGAGTAATAACAACCGGCCACCTACGTATGGAACTGTGAAACTGATACCTAACGGTACGATTCCGCCATCGCTTTTCCAGACTGCGCTCCAAGCTTCGCCTGGCCAGCTTTCTGCTACCGTAATGTGCCGCGTTACGAAGAATGTCGGAAGCTTGCACCGGGGAAAGCAGTATGTCGCCTTCAAACAAAAGGCCGCTGTCCAAAGGAGAAGACCCCGAGGCAATCGAGTCATGCTCAGTAACTGCATTCTGATCTGTGCTCTACAAAAGGAAATGAAACTTAATTTAGCATACCATAATTTTCCCGTTCTAATTCAGGATACCAACTTAAATTTTCAATCGTCGCCCACGGTGAACAGCAAAAGACGCAGGCAAAGGCACGATGGCATCAAAGTGGCAAAACATTAAGGACGGGCGTCTTGTGAAAACAACGAACGTTAATATTAACATTCAAAATAATGATGACGAAAAGTGATGATTCGAACACGGAACTTGAAAGTCGCGGTTTGGCTCTTCAGTTGTCGCGAAGATGCCAAGGAGTTTTAGCATGCGTTGCGGAAAACCATTTACCAAAACAGTATGGCGTATGGTGCATTAGAATGAAGCGCTATTTGGCAAAAGTAATGAACCACCGCGCCGTGCCAACGCCCGCGCTAAATTCGCTTTTTCGTACCACCGAAGGGCTGCGGAGGGGCTATGCGCCAGATAAGGTGAAGCCAATCCGAAATGGCCGTCAGGTGTTATCAAATTTCAAAAATTGAAATCTTCGTTTCGCCTTGCCAGTACGGGAAGAACTGACGGCAAAGCGAACGCCGCCTAGTTCGTAATGAAATGCCAAGTCGGTCGACTTTGCTTGTCTGCGGAAGACCAAGCATGCATTCTATGAATTTTTATCTTTAAATGATCGAAAATGTGCACCATATTATTAGTATCATGTTGAGCAAGGAATCGCTTTCCAGATACGCTCGTCTGAAAGAATTAATTGGCGCACCGAAGGGTTACAAGGTCGCACTCTAAGATATCAATTCTCCCCAACCTAGTATTGCTCGGAAATAAAATTTGAACGCTTGAAAATGTGTTCGCCAACTTTGACTGCAATTGCATTTCTCCATAACACTTTCAAGTGGCGCACACCTAACGCTCATTTGCATAAGCTTCACTGCACAGAAAGGTCCAGGCTTGAATGGTTAAGATGCCCGTCAGTTTTCCTTTCACGTTGTCTATGGTAACGCAAATAACAGCCTAATGAATGAATGTCCGCCTGGTTTACTAGCAAAATAAAGGGTAACAAACGAACGCACGAAATTGATTATTCAGAGACATTGGAACACCGTAGTACAGCTCGTCAGCGATTAAGAACGGAACGTTTTTGGACGGCAAGATACCAACGGGCATCTCAACCGTTCACGACTGAACAACATTACAACAACCGCTTCGAAGAATGCAACTTTGGACACTGCTCAAAATACTCCTTTTCAGAGAAGCCAGTTGAACTGGCAAAGTTGCAGCGCTACATTTCAGCAGCTGCAAACTTCATCGCACACTTGTTCAACTCACTTTTGCCCCAATGTATGCCCGTTAATCTTACCAGACCAAAGGAGGCTTTGTCCACTACATCCGCGCCCGTTTTGTACGCCATGTCGGCCAGAAAACGAAGTTTGTTCAGCACCCTTCTGATCTCGCTTACATGCTCAGCTTTGAGCATATCGTCCAAAAGCTTGTAGCCACAAATCTACAAAGCATAAGCAGATTACAATGGCACAGCTTAATGTATTCACTTTCAAACCCTACCTGACTCGCGAGACACATGCCGATAAGCAAATGCGAATAAAATGTAGCCGACATGTTGCGCTGGTCAGGGAACATAGAAATGAAAAAACTTACCACATCCGCGATATATATGTAGCATGGTGAAGTGGCAAACTAGGCTAACGACACGGCATGTTTGAGGGCTTAATTTTTGAAAAACTAACGTGCCTGCGTTGACAGCGGCACCAGTTTCGATGACTTGAAAAAGCGACACACTTGGACGGGCTGACCTGAGCATATGCGGAGGAAGACACCGGTACCTCCTCGAAGTGGGGCAGTGTGTTCCGCGCAGATTCTGCATTTCGAATGAACTGCACATTGGTCATGGCTCGCGCGTTATTTGTCAAACAACGCCGGAGCACAGACCACCGGATTTGAGAGGCTCGTTCGCTCCGTTCTGATTCGGTGCTTTACTTGATCAGGAGTCAACAAAAACAACGAAGGTCAGTTGTGCTCATCAGCCTGTTCAATGCTGGACAACGAAGAAGCAAGAAAATATGAGCGTGGCAAACAAGGAAGAACAAAAGCCGACTGTCAAGTCGAAGTTGTACGCTTGCTGGCGTCCAACGCTACCGGTGTACGAATCCTGAGAAAAGGCACTGCACAAATGCCCAGAGTACGTACTTTGGCATCACGCGCGTACAAGGACTCCTCTCAATGGCGGACCTGAATCAACCGTTCATCGGCATGCCATGGCAAGCGCACACGCCGCCATGCCGTACTGCCATTGTTGCCGCACTCCACTACGGCCTGATTGCATTAGCAGCGGGTAAATCATAAGGAAACAATCAGTAACTGGCTGCAGCTAGCTGGAAATGAATAAAGCGGCGAACCTGTCAAAGGACTACAAATTACAGTGACGAGCAGAAGCGCGGAGATGTGCCCTCAAATGGCCAATCACTGGAAGTCAAACCAGAAGGACGGGCAAAAAGCAACGCTGCTCGGAGGAGAGGAACTCCGGCAGGCCAAACCGGGGTCTGAGAGTAAGGCAAAATTGTAGCATCTTACAAATCATCGCCTGTTTTAAGTGGCGTCAAACGGCAGCGCTGAAGTCCATTTGTTCCTGAGGTTCTGGCGAGAACGTGGCGGCATCCCACTGGACTTCCGGCGAAGACACTTTGGAACTGAGGAATCTCGACTCGGACAGCAGAGGATCGACCAAATTGGACGACAGCATACCGCTGGAAGAGCTCGACAGCGCCTCGTTGCTCAGCTCAATCATTAGTTCGTTCAAGTTGTTGTTGTTGTCGCGGCGCGAGAACACGGGGTCCGGCACGAACCGACCGCGAGAAAATGATGCCGAACCAACACCGGTAAAAGAGCAGTCGGACGACGCAACGCTGTCAGGAGTCAAAGGGGAACCTTTCAGCATGGGACTGGAGCGTTCGGAAGTCCTGGCTGCGGGTACGTTACCACGATTGACATAAGCTGACGGTAGCTGGTGATCAGTTCGAGTATGCACCTGCGAAGACGGGTTACCATAGCAATATTGCAAATAATCTGTATCTGGGGGCTCAGTCTTCATGCGCGACGAAAACGCGTCCGACGAATTGGACGCAACTCCCACGTCCGGGGCGACGCAGTTGCAATTCAAAGACCCACAAGGATGTACGACCAGCTGCTTTTCCAAATCCTGCAACGAACTGAATGAACAATGCAAATGTGCCAGAGATGCGTACATCGTGTTAAAGGATGGCAGAATACCCGTTCACGAATGCTTCTTATTTGAAAGCTACGCTGTCAAATAAAAAGCATTCGTGAAAGGGGAATTCTGCCGTCCTTTAACACGATGAAACCGAAACCCCTTAGAAATCCATTATTCAATTAAAGATACGTACACACATTTGGCTAAGCATTTGTCGCACGCGAACTTACTTCTGCCAAAAGCACGGATACAACGAAGTGTTGCAATTGGAAGTAATTTTCAAAGAATCCTGCTTTCAAAAGGGCCAGTGCCTTGGAATTTGCAACATACAATGTGGCCCCGTAGCGCCTTAGTACGAAGCAACTTGTTTACTACGCCTCTGCCTCATTTATCCGCACATCCAATGAAGATGCCACGTTTCCGATTTTAGGACACGACGGATTTGACAATTCTGGCCTTGATTGATAATCCTGTCCGTCTATTAGAAGGTAATTGGTTTCGTAAAACGACACGTAGCTCTTGGAGCAAATCCGCTCAGTCGTCAACGCATACGTGTACCCTTTTTCACTAAGCTAGCTGCTACTGCCCTGCACCGCCAATTTCGATTTGAGCCCTATTGAGCATACCGCTAACGACCGAGCGTAGGGGATCGAAAGCTTCGCTCAGGTTAAAGCTACGTTGCACGCTGATTTACAGTGTACGTTCTTCATGCCAAAAAACCAGGCCTTCCTTGTCGTTCAATCAACCAATAAATTAATGTTTGTTTTATTAGGCCGCCTTCCAATAAGCAAACAGGACACGTGACGATTTGCTGAAGAACGGGAGAGGAACAACCTGTGCACAAATAACAAATTTGCGTAAAAGAGTTTTGGCAGATTGCCCCCTCCATTGCATCCACAACGTGGCGACGAATTAACTACGAGTTCAGAAGTTCAAAAACTGTCTATCCATAATGTTAATATTTTGCAAAACAACGCGAGAGGACAAATGTGCTCAACCGTTAAGTGAACTCGCTACTTTTAACCAAGCAAGCTAAGCGATCTAACGTGAACTAAGACTAAGCCTTGCAAGGAAAGAAAAGTGATAATGCGTCAATTCCCGCCAAAAGCAGGACCCATTACTCATGGGAACACTTCCAATGGGAAAGATTCCAGAGCAAATAAAAGCACACTCCTTGTTTGCGGAACAAATAGTTATTATTTGCGCCTGTCAGGCAGGTATATCCAGCTCAGGTTCGACAGTCGTAAATTTGCTCGCCTTCCGGAATTTCATCTCTCGGTTTGGGCAGATATGCGCGCCCCTTAACGAGCTGTATGGGGCAAGTACGCCTACCCACAGCTGGCAGAATAACCGCCATGCAAGTAGCGCAATACTGAATTACGGCGGACACTGATTCGGGAATACGCAACATTTACGGGCTTGGTGAAATAAAGGCTGTTCCTCATTTCTAACAGCACATCTTGTAGTGAGCTTCCAAGATGAGGGCTAGCGCTGCTTTTAGTCACTGACGACGTAAACACAAGGACTAAAAGTTATCAGAGCAATTCAGGTCCGCCAAATTGCTAGTCTTGAAACGTGATCCTACAAAGCTCGGTAGGATATGTCGTCGGGGTAGGAGCGCGCAAACGCAACTGCCTAAGTCACGTAAACATGCACGCTTTCAAAGGAGCGATAAATCAGCGATCTCGAAAGTAAACCGAAAAAAGCAGAAATCAAACCATCTAATAGATTAATTCATTCAGAAAGAAAAGCGATTGTTTAACAGCCGCCAGCCAAGCCATCAAAAGCTCGACCTGACGGCCAGTAGCCAATCACTGTGAATAAAAGATGCACAACTATTTCGATTCCCATCGTAGCCATATGTACATATATCAAAATAGCTTACGTGAACTCGCTCCTGCAAGCGCTTGTTCTCCTGCTCCAAGTTTAGCTGCTTCTGGAGTAACTGATAAAGGCGATCCTGGTCTTTTCGCAAATGCCTGATGTACTCGACTGAAGCTTTTAAAATTGTGCCTTTATTCAATTTCATCTCCCTGCAATAGGCACCCCCATCATCATAAGATGGAAAGAATGGACTTGCATACTCGGTGCACGACTTGGGCAGCAATGTGCTTAGTTCCTTTATGCGATCGTTAATGTTATACCGACGTCGCCGTTCGACTAAAGAAAAACTGTTAGCGACTGGATGATGACGATGACGCAGCGGTACTCATGTTATGAATGTCCTTCTTGCGCCGATCTCGAACTACTTCCTGCTCCCTGAGCGCCTCGTCATGAACAAGCGATTCGATTTCGAATTCCGAAGACGACGGGGCGCTGCTGGAAACTTTCAAAGGCATGGATACCCGACCTTCCGCCAAAAGGCTCTCCAAGTTGCCGGAGCACGATTGGCTACCGGCCTGCTGGTTGGGACGCTTCTTTTGAATATCATCTTCCATCGACAAAATTTCATTTATAATTAGGTCGTCCAGCTGCAAGGAAAAAGAAACGCTATTTACGCAACAGGTTCTGCGGCTCACCTCCGACTGGGCACTGGTAAACGAAGCACTCTGCGGACTGTCGGCAAAGCCGGCGGGACTTACAGCAATTGGACTTCCCCGCCCTAAACTACTACCCTGAAAAACAACCACCTCTACGTGCAATGTGCAGCGGTATTTTACAAAACGATCACTGACTAGGCTAGACTGAGCAAAGGAGCTCGGTTTCGGTGTGCAAGAACGCCCTGGAGTCGCCTCGCCAGCCATTCGAGACGCATTTGGACTTCTCGTTGGTAAACCAAAGGACAAGGTAGAAGGCAACGATGAGCTCAGCAACAAACTCTTGTCATTCGACTCGTCACCTTCCTTCGAAGGATTGACCTAAACAAAACGGAAGTCGAATTTTTGTCAAGCTCAAGTACGCTGATGAATGAACGATAGCAATGTGACTATTACGGATTTGGCACCAACGAAACGCATGCCAACACAGTTGCAATTAACAGGATACAAAGAGGCGTTCAGAACGCTTTTGCCAACTTCCGCGCGACACTACTCTGCATGCAAAAGGCGGATATGCAAAACAAATCGGAATGCACAACAATTGGAAACTAATTCGACAGCGTGCGACTCGTCAGGCTGCCTTTCGGCAAAACGCAAGTTAATCAACAAGAAACTACACTGCTTATGTGGAATAGCCGACCAAGCACGGATGTACAAGCAAGAGCAACTATGAACGACGAAGGGTGCTCATGGAAACGAAATTAGGCCCGAAGGTAACAACAATTCCGGAACCGGCCCGGCGCAATGGCGATGGTCTTTCGTTCGATCGGTGAAAAACTGAAGGCAACGCCTGAGCTGGAGGGAACTTGGCGATCACTTAGCGTACGATCTCGCAAAAGTTACTCTTCCGTCCAACGTTGGCAACTTGGTGGAGACAGTTTGCAAAGGCGTAGCTGCTAAGACTTACGTGAATAATCTGGGGCGGCAAGTGGACAAGGCGATTGCCGGTGAATCGTATAGGTTGAGAAAGGATGATTGAAGTACTGGAGGTAGCCAAAGAACGAGAGCAGTCCACGCCTCCCGTCCCCGAATTCCCTCTTGCGCTTATCTCCGTTGCGGATTTCTCGGCACAGCCAGCGATGGCGGGAGTGACCCCCGTCCCATATCCACTTTGTTGTTCGAACATGGCCTGCTCGCGCATCAGCTGAAGGCGGAGATGCGTACGAGAGTTCATTGCTGTTGATCGCGTTGACATTTTAACGCTACGTGGTAACAAGAGCCATGTTCATGTGCACAGACAGCAGTTGCCAAGAGATCCCTATAATGTGAAAAAAATGACGGATGGGAGTGCACCGCGTTGTGTTGGAACATTCTTTTACAAACGCGTATAGTGAACCGACGCATGAGCAAGGTAAACAAGCGCTTTGTCTCCCGCACTTAGGACTCGCAATAATGCATTAGCACTGCAACTGCCAGAATTATAGGAAATACACATCGAACAGTAGTCTAATGAGCACAGTCGATTCAGCGAAGGAAACAGAGCCGTATAGATGAACATAAGAAACTAAGAAACAATACTTCCTTGCAATGTCTCCATAAACAAGTGGGATCTTTGTTGTGACGTAGACGATCGTGAGAAAATCGAACGTTAAACGAGAACTTATCCAATGAAGGAAAACTCGCGGTCTTGAACGATAACAACCTGTCACATCAAGAGCTGGTATCCGGCGTCACTATTTCTAAGGTTAGTCGGAAACGGAAATTAATAGAAGGAAAATGAGGCAAGCCTGCCGGACTACACCCACGAACATGGGAAACGAGGAACCTAATTTATCTGGAAAAAGCAATGTGATTTTCAAGCAACGCGGGTTACGGCCACCACCATGGGCGCATCCTGTCGTGGCGGTTTCCGCTCAAACAAGGGTTGTTCGAGTTGCTTGTTAAGGTAACCGGACGGTTTGTTCCTTAATGAAAGTAGTTACGACTGTTGAACGAATGTTTGGAAATTGCTTTATACTTAAGTACGCGTTTTGTTTCGACCTTCCAAGCAATCTATACCGCCAGGCCTCGAAACAACCACGTCGGGTGCATAATTCACTCTTGTCCCTGTTTTGCGTTACAAAGATAGCAAGCGATGATCGCGTTCCCTGAGCTAATCCTCACCGTCCTCTATGGGCACGAACATGTCTGCCCTTTGGCAACCAGTTTTCACATAGAAATATCAATTACGTAACCAGGAAGCCGTGCCTGCCGTTTACACTGTACAAGCACTAATGCTTACCGTGTAATGATAACTGTTTATCTGCTAATCACAAATGCTACTTTCATCGAATTTCTATGGGTGCAATGCGGCTGGCTAAAATGAGACGAATGAAAGTTAAAGATACCCTGTACATCCGGAAGAGAGACGGTCAACTCTTCGGAAATGAATGAGTTGGAAACTGGCTCATTCCGCAACTAATAATTCAATACGCGAAACAATTTCGTATCGCCGTGCACGCGATTGAAGTGTAAGTCGCTTGAGTGGGCAGGAAAACTTGTTCAAACCGATTGGCTATGGTGCATTAGCGCAAAGAACAGTCGTGTGAACAATGGAAGCTGTCTCGTCTGGAGCATGCCTGTCCAAAATATGTTTAACAACATGAATATTCCAACAAAGTTAGTGGAATACGTGCGAGGTTTCCTTAAACTAATCCAACGTCCATTTCAGCTTTGCACGTTCAATAGAATGCATTCAGAGCAACAGACATGTATGTAACTTGCGTAACTTCTTTTGTAGGCTATTAATTACTTCAAGCACGTTGCCTTTAGTTTTCATTGAGAAAACGCCTTCTTTGCAGGCATGCAACTGTAATCAACACTTGCCTGGCGCTTGCAACGTGATAAGTAAAATCGCGGGTAGTGGAATTGAAACTTTTCTCGTACGAAATAATGTTACGAACAATTGCTGGTCCTTTTGATCCTAAGCATTTTTGTTACTGTCGCACACGGGAATGGAACTGTAGGGAAATGTGAATACGTTATGGTTTGATTTGCGTCCCTAAGTATGCTAATGGCAGCTAGGCAAGGATGGCAGAGCCAGTCTGTCGTCCCCGGCAGGTAAGCACAATGGATACCTAGGCGTAGTAACTTGACGGAGTTGGCGGACTCGCGGTAAACAGTCTTGTGGTCACCTCGCATGTTGCCTGTTTTCAACCAACAGCATGCGTTTCCTGCGTACATTTGAAGAGCTATTCGTAACTCTGCCGAGGTACATCCGCTTTACGCTCGTTGCTGTGTTTCTTGTGAGCCTTCAGTACGCTTTGACCATGATGACAGTTGAACGTTCGCTCTTTGCGATGAGCACCATCGGCTTTCAGCTAATTTGTAAAGAATTCAAGAAGCAGAATTGCAGATATTGAATTCTTTATATTTTTGTATAAAACCGTTAGAGTTATTATGTGCTTATTTTGAATTTCTCCGAAGTTTTGAAGGCTTTCGGTTGTACGAAAACATTTGAAATTAATGAATTAATAATACAATAACCTTTTTTCATGTAGTTCGCTAAGTGTAGAAATGCACCATATAGGGTTAGCGCTAGTCGCCATCTAACTTTCGCTTTGAAATGAACAAACGTTTTTAATTTCACGTTTAAGCCCTTTGCCTTATCGTTTGTCCGTGCTTATAAAGTATGCGTAAGAGTTGCGGTCGACTTGGATAGGAGTTGTATGCGACGAAACTTTTGCTTTCTACAGTCCGTTCCCTGCTGAATACAAAGACACTGACAGCTGTACCGATAGTGCGCTCCGTTATTCGCCCTACGTAATTTGAACCGGTTGCACTTACCTGGTGTTGACTTGTTGTTCACCCAGCCTCTCCGATCCATTTCACGCTCTCTTGCTGGAGCAGTTGAGTGACGCGATTCTCCGTTAGCTCATTTTGCTAAAAATTACGCTGAAATGGAATAGTCATATTAGTGTAATCTCTGTCCCTATTACAATGAAAAATGATACGGTATCCTTGTTAAATGATGTTTATTCAGCGTAGCTTTCAGAACTTTAACAAGAATACCGTATCATTTGTTCATTATTATGAAACGCCTTGTTACTCATTTCTCTTGCTTCAAGAATGTTCCTATTACAGTGAAATTGCGATTAACTTCTTTTCTAAAATGTATGGAAATGCTGTGCTAATTTTTGTCCATTACGTTTGTGCGGTACATTTTGCTCACATGTGTTTATACATGCATGCGCATATGTAATTACGATGTAGTCGTAAATTGCAAAAGCCTGTACTGTGTATTCCACAAGCGTCACGTGAATTCAACGCTCCGTTGTTTCAGTATTCAGCCGATGTACAATGCAGACGGGGCAGAACAAGCGGCAACCGTCCATCATAACCACGTTGAATCGTAAGTGCGCATCCGTCATCTGCTTCCTTGTTTGCTTTCTCTGGATTGTAATTGGTTAACCGCTTTAGTGGCTCTACGCTTTACCCTACTCTTGGTTTCTCAGCTCAACATAAACTGTCCAGAGAAGACAAGAAGTTCGCGACGTTCGAAGCCAGGTTACCTGCAGAACTGTATAGTTGAGTTACGTTGAGTTTGCCGGTTTTAGTGTATCTGATGCGTGGTCACTGGAAGATTGTGGCATTGATCCTGGCGTAGCGCAAAGCTCAGCGCAATCTGTTATTGACAACCATGCTCAGTCGATAGGTAAACGAGCGCAAACGTATCAATTGCCAGCAACGTCAAGCCATATAAACAGAGTGATGGCATTCCAACGACTTGCCACGCAACAAGGTATGAAGAAGGCACACTGCATGAACACGTGTTTCTGATCATCATTGTAGATGCCTTTCCATCGGCACCTGGGTTCCAGAGGCAACCATTGTATCCATCTTTGCCGGGATTTGACGCAAAGCTTACCGCCGGCAAACGGCCACCGGATGTGCCTTCCATGCTGGATCAACGGCACGATAAGATCGTTGGTATTTTAAATAGGGGAAGACTAGATAAACGTACGTATCTCTTACAGCTATACACAAATCGCAATGTACTTGGCCAGTAAAAAATGGGTATACCTAGGAGAAAGGCGCACTGTACAGATCGGTATTTATAGATCGGACGCGTAAATGAGATAACAACTGGTGCTCCTGATATGCTTCAGTAATCCATCACAGTGCAATATGTATTTGCAAGAAGCAGTATTTGTCATTTTAAACTATCTGCAGGAGATTTCGAAGAACTAAGGAACATATGCTGGAATGGGATACCATCAAAGCTCAGACCACGAGTTTGGCGTCTCTTGGCGGTAAATAAATGAATATATCCATGCATTCGCTCACCAACGTTCGAACTAAAGGACTACGCCCCCCTAAATACAGAGCTGACTGAAGATACTCTACGTCGGAAACGCGACGAGTACTTCAACCTTGTTGAACAGTACTTCCACACTCGTCACGATGAACAGCACCAGGACACCTTTAGACAGGTACATTTTTGGTCCGCGTGTGACGAAATGAGCTTCTCCTTTCTTTACAGATACATATAGACATCCCTAGGATGTGCCCTTTGGTTCCGTTGATCCAACAAAAAGTTGTTCAGGAGGCAGGACTTTTTCTTGGTAACCCAAAACAGCTCTCTTAAATGTTTTCCCTCCATTGAAGATGTTTGAACGGATACTGTACATTTGGGCTCACCGACACCCAGGCAGCGGCTACGTACAAGGCATCAACGACCTTGTTACGCCATTTTTCATTGTTTTCCTGTCGGAGCGCGTGCAGGTCGAACCGAAGGTGGAGGATCATTTCGAAATTGCATCGCTTAGCCGCCAAGATTTGGAGGCTGTCGAGGCGGACACCTTTTGGTGTTTCACCTTTCTCCTCGACTCTATCCAGGACAATTACACAGTCGAGCAGCCCGGCATTCAAAGCAAAGTGAAGAATCTGAAAGCGCTCATTTCCGCCATGGACGGTAAGTTGGGCTCCAAGTGGACTGTTAGTACTGAACATTGACCGGACGTGTCCGCAGGTGCCCTTGACCGACACCTGCGCAAGAATCAAGTGGAATATCTGCAATTCTCGTTTCGATGGATGAACAATCTTTTGATGCGAGAAATTCCACTGGCGGCAACCATCCGTCTTTGGGACACCTACTTGGTAGATATGTACTTTGTCCCTCCGAACTGACCGTTGAGTCATTTCTTTTAAGAGTACGCCAAACGGTTTCGCCGATTTCCACTTGTACGTGTGCGCCGTCTTCTTGTGCAACTGGTCCAAGGAGGTGCAAAAGCAGCCAGACTTTCAAAGCATCCTTCTATTCTTGCAAAACGTGCCAACGAAACAATGGGGAGAGGACAAGATCAGCGTGCTAACCGCAAAAGCTTATCAACTTAAGCGATTGTACGAAGACGCGCAGAGCCATTTAAGGAGTTGAACATTTTGCGTTGGTCCTAATCAGGATAGAACACTTTCGAAAAATGAATTTGCAGTTTGTGTACCTTGCACAGTTGAGGGTCGTTTGCGGGATTAAACTTCTTTACTGTTGTTGTACCTTTCGATTCTTTGTGGATCGTACGTCGTACGTTAACTGTCCGTAGAAGCCGAAAGGAAGAGTCGCTTCTTCGCTGAATTCATATACGGCCTAAGCACCCACTCCGTTTCGGCAGCGTCCAATGTATCTAGCGTTCCCAGTTTGATACAATACACTATAAGGGAAAATGATTAGTAGTCAACGCATTAATTAACTGCGGATTTTCACGTTTCATTTCGAAGCGAGGTCCCATTTCCGTGAGTACAATGTCGCCGCCTTCCTGTTTGTACACATGATGCCGGAAACTGATGTAATCTTCCTCGACGGAAAAGGTAACCAAACGTTTGCTCTCTTCCTTTGGCACTGGGAAAAGATACTTCAGAATGTTCATAACCTGAAAGCCATCGGAAATCATATTCAAACTGCACGGAAGCTTCATTTCGGCTTGCCCGTTTTCCGAGCTTTGATGTGAAACCATTGAAAATCAAATGCGGATATTGTTCGGACATTTTGCCAACATTCGGAACGTCATGACGCATGACTACGTTGCTTAGCGTAAAGAACGCGGTGGGCCCAAAGGGTAAATGACATATGGTGATGCCGTCTAAACAACATTGAGCTGATTAAAGAATACAAACTTTTCTTTAAAAGTTACCTGGCACGCCACGGTTCTCCTGTAGCAATATGAAATCGGTAACGTCATTTGCGCGACATGCTTCAACCAGTTTTTTCATCTCATACTGGCCTCTGTTGATTCGCTGACAGTTTGGAAAAAACAGCTTCATCTCCTGAGGAACAATTGGAGACGCCAATTCGTATAACGCCGAAGCGATAGGTAACGGATGCTCACCTTGGCGAACTGCTTCAGTTTCGTACTTGGATTATGAGATGTTGTTATCACGATCTTTGGGTCGCTTACGCCAGCCCAACGGTATTCGTCGTCCACGTGGGATACTACACCTGCAAACACTCTTGGTTGGTATGCGACAAAAGCACGTTGACCAAAATTTGAAATGAAGCAATAAAGTAGTATACGAAATGAGAACTACAAAATTATTCAACAGTGTTGATTCATGCGTACTTTAAAGGCTGAATTTCTGAGTACCTGCAGCAATGACAACAAAAACATTCAAAGCTTTCGTTTTCATGCCAAGCAGGAATCGCTCAAATCCAGCAGAAAGTAAACAATAGCTTTTCGTCATAAGTGAAGGACTACGATTTAGAATGCGAAAAATTTAGGTATAAGAAAACATACGCGGCAAGAAATTACTGAATTAAAGGTGCATCTAAAGTCGATTCGCACGATGAACTGGAGCTATCAAATCAGCAAAGACATAAAAGAATCAACGATCGTAAACTATACGAACTTTTGCGATGTCAACCTGAATGACTGCTAATGTACAACTCATAAAGCCATGATCGATACACAAGTGCATTCTTAGCTTCTGCGTCAACGTTTAAACCTTTCGAAGAAATCGTGCAAAAAGATTTATGCTCAGAAAAGCAGGGGCGATTTTGGAAAGATGCATAAAATTTAAGAGTATTTTCCTTAACTTAGAAAAAATAATTACTCCATGTTCATCAATTTTCCTTATTCATTCAGTCTTCTCTCTGATAACGGGTACGCCATGCTGAATCGCATTATTACGTGTTTTCTCAAAAATAAAACCGTAAACAGACATGCCCATGTTTGTTTTTGTCCGTCACCCGATTAGCAGCAGAACACAAACTACCGCAGCGCTTTTACCTTCTCCTCCGTCGTCCAGCCATTCTGACTGCTCGAGCAGTTTAAGGGCATCACTTTGTAACTCGGTGGGAATTTTCTTTCCATCTGAAGAAATCTTGATGGCCAATCAACGTAGATCCGCGAAGCATTCATGCGCGCACCTTCAAGCGCTTTTTGAACTCGCTCTTTCTTTTCCAGCAAGGCCTTTTCCTTCGCTTCAATACTTTTACGATATATATACTCGCGGCGCAGGCGAGCCTGACGTCGATACATCCTTTGAGTCCGTCAAAAATTAGTACGACCACCCCAAAACAACCACTAAACTTTTCTACCGTACCTACAATTTGGATTACTGATGCGCAGGTCAAATCGCAGAGTGTTTCGCTGTTCACTGATACCTGTGTGAACACCAAAGCAACCTAACCAGTGGCTTCGCTGTATCAGATAATTTTAGAATGTCAAGGTAGAGGCGATGAAAATGGGTTTTGGGTCTTCGGTAATATCTGCCCGACACCTACTGCAACTCTGAACGATAAGTTTATACCT
Source organism: Trichuris muris (assembly GCA_000612645.2). Taxonomy (NCBI): domain Eukaryota; kingdom Metazoa; phylum Nematoda; class Enoplea; order Trichinellida; family Trichuridae; genus Trichuris; species Trichuris muris. The sequence goes on from CBXJ02000086.1 coordinate 9,506,098, forward strand.
CACGTCACCATGTCCACAATTTACCACATGTGACGCATCACGTCACAGGTTGTGACGTCACGGGCCTTTCTGCTGCGAAGATTTGTACTCCCTCCGCTTTCGCTGCCTTCTTGCCAATGAATACTATGACTGCTTGGAACTGCTTTATCCAGGCATTTCTGCGTTCATGTGAGCTTGTCTGGAAACATGAACCTTTTCTTAAGGTCAACAGATAGGCCAAGGCAGAAAATAGTGCTAATGATCGTGTCCCATGTGTGTGCTTGACTGGAAACATGAGCCCTATATTAAGGTGTAGGCCTAGGTAAGGACAGAAAACGATGCCTAGGGGCATGTCGTGTTTATGTGCTTGACGAGAAGCATGAGCCTTACGTTAAGGTTTAGCCAGCAGATACGCGCTCGCATTGTCAGCTATCCTGATACGAAGACAATGCGAAACGGATTCGATTGAACGTTCACGATGTGGAGGACCAGGGAAAGAGAACGTTGGAACGACCACGACGGTTTAGTGCGGAACTCGGCATGCGCCATCACTTCACGTTACTACGTCACAAATAGCTGTGACGTCAAGGGACGTGAAATGTAAACTTAATTATCGCTCTGAGTTACAGTAGGTGTCGGGGCAAATATTAGAAAAGATCCGGGGTGTTTTCTGATATTTGTGTTCAAGATGCTCATTGACAAGAAGGCAGCAAAAACGGGGGTGAACGTTTTCGCAACAGAAAGGCGCGTGACGTCACAATCTCTGACGTCAGCGGACATGAAATATAAACCTAATTGTCGTTAAGAGGTACAGTAAATGTCGAGCAGATGTTGGAAAAGACCTCACTTCCATTCAGCACACCTACACGCTCAGTGTGAGACTATTATTCTGCGCTGGTTACCTGTCACCAATCGGTCGGTATTCCTGGGATAGATCCGTGCAGGTTTCATGTCATATATTTCACCTGTCAACTCCTCCCGACCTGTACGTACGACCTCCTGCAATGCAGCTGCTGTGCTGCGCCTTTCATCTGCCAAATTAACGTCGCCTTCGACGTTCCTTCGCATTCCACTGGCGGCTTCCTACTGTTAATGTGTGGATGCTTCACTTCGACGTCCAAGCAAAGGCGCGCCCTTCGTTAATTCCTCACTCACTACTTCAGCATGGAGAAATTCGAAAAACGTGGCAACGTGACGATCGCAAGTACAATTATCTGCCAGCAGCTTCTGTTGCCACTGCTTACCAATGGGATGCGGTAGCCGTTACTTGAACAGAATTAACAAAATGTCTTCGACGAACAATTTGCTTTTCGAGATATCCCTGCCTATGACAGAGAGCGCGCACGTACATGCCCCATCGTCTGATCATGCAGCTGTAGCAACATACTGTCAGAAGCTATTTCCCGTCTGACTGACTTCAGTACCGATCGACAGCACATGGGCTCCAACGACGGCGTCCTGCCAAAACGTTCCCGTAAAATTTCAACCACGATTATTTAGTCTGCATTCATAACAGTGAAACCACGTATTGCAACTAAGGCTTCTCCACCAAGGGATGATTGGAGATTCACCATTTTAGTGACGTTGGTCAGATTGGCTCGGCTGTACACGGCAGCCTCGTAATGATCCCAAAAGGATGCCAAATGTAGCGCATCTCAGCTGAACCGTGGCAATGCACGCCTGGGCAAGTTAGGATCGACAGGCGCGGTATACATTCGTTCATCTCGTTCGGTGTCCTTGCGCAGCTGAAGGTACTTTTTAACCCTGATCTTGATGTCTGCCGTAGATGATTCAAGGGTCATCCAGGATTCGACTTCATAATTGAGCGTTTCTCCATCCTACAGAAGTACCTCAAGGTCTTCCTCGACATCTTGGCACTTCTTTAAGTACAATTCCAAACGAATAGTTTACTCGTTTTTGACGCACCGACTCGCCTTGCGTTCGATATGCCCATCCAGCCATTTGATCATCGGCATTATCTTTGGCCAAAGGTTCACACTTTTCTGCGTCAGGGAGGCTACCTCGGTACCTTTCGGCATCGTTGCGAATGTCTCAGATCAGGCGTCGACCAACACCGTCTAAGGACGACCAACGTCAACCAAATGAATGATCTGCCCAATAACCAGTGCGAGGACAATCCAACTGTCAACGCAATTTATTATTAAGCTCCGGTGGGATAGGAAAGCATAACCGACAAACCTAAGCCAAATGATAACGGTGTTTCCTACTTTAGATGGGGGAGTTGGAAAAAGGAAGCGACGGTTGCAACATTGCTCAGCATCAGAGACTAGCGCGTTAATGATGCCGAAAGTTGTGTCACTCATTTTGACGGAAATCTGTCAACGGAGGCGAGACCCGTTTACTTACAGGGCAACAGCCGAAGAGATCCAACTGTATTGTTTGCGCATATTCAAACACCCTAAGCCGAAGAGGTTGCCCAGTCCCCAACGTTTGTTCCACTAGTAATTCAGTCATACACAAGCTGCCGCATTTGCGTCCCCAATCCACCCAGGAATGGGATATTCAGGTAAGGAACTAAGCCTCTACTCACAGCTTTCGTAACCGCCAGTTTCGCTACGTTAGCGTTGCCCTTATGCTCACGGTGCTTCTGATGATAATTACACAAGGCGACTGGACACCCGCAGCTGTGCCACGCTTCCAATGGAAGTCTCCAGTTTCCAGCACCAGCCAGATGTGGATTTTACATGTACTCGGCTTGACGGCCGCCTCGCTAAGCTAAACTTCGACAACTGCTCGTTGAACAACAGTTGAACATCAGTTTTCACGGATGGCTGACCGCCGGGTATCTTCAAAGAGAAAACATCAACGATCTGTCATTCCTCTTTCATTGTTACGAAAATATCAGCGCGGAGCTATCGGTGTTCGTTCCGCTGACTGTCAGCACGGTTGCGCTTTCTCGTTCGAGAAAGTGCGCGTCAACATCTGGTGGCGAACAAAGGGGTCGAACGAAACCGTCTCTTATCAGCGGCAGCCGTTGCGCGAACAACGTATTGCACCGTGGGAGAGATGAGCACCCCACTTGAACAACGGCTGCTTGCACGACGAGCACCTCTGCTGTGCAATGCAATATTTAAGAGTTTGCCTGTCGCGCGAATGTCAGTGTTAGGACGACCTTTTCTTCTTATCGTCAGTCTGTGCGGGCCGAGTTTCTGATTGAAGACCGTGGATGTATTCGAGAGAAGGAACAGGACATCGCGAGTTTGTTGGTCAAGCAATAAGGCAGCAATCCTGCTGGACACATTACAACGAAAACCTAGCAAGAAGCATCGTTGTTGGGCAAAATCGGAACTGCTTCAAGACCGAAGAGATAAAGTGCTTTTCAGCTACCTGCAACGAGGTTGTATCAGCGGCCCCCTATCGGCAAAATGATTCTACCCAGCTGCTGAGGAACCAGCAGCTCTATGAGCAGCATTCCATGGGCTACTCCTACGCCATGCCCAAGCCGGCTGATGCCGTCAACATGGTTTCATGCGTAAGAAGCCAACCACCCGTGCCTATAACGTCCACGTATGGTTCAGTAAGCCGCTGCGAAGCCGACAAGCCCATGCTCCATGAAGGTGCATTGGCGAAGATGGACGCGGTACAGAATGGTTTTTACCAGCAGCTCGACCTGGACCATGCCGAAAAGGTGGCACGTACAAGGTACAAACAAAAAATGCGAGCTGCCTCCTTGAGAAGCGCCTTCAGTGAACTGCAACGCTGCAACCCATACACGTCTGGATATCAGAAGAGGCTGGAACGAGTGACGCTTCTTAGAATGACCATCAAGTACATCCAGGATATGCAGAGGTATTTCCCAATGTGTCAGCCCATCGCGATCGGGGCCCAAGCGGCAGTGCAGCATGTGTCGCATGACTGAGCTCGCCAGACATATACCTCAAGCGCTTCAAACGACTATCAGCACAGACTTTATACCGTGCATTCCGTTTATACCGTTGCTGGCTAGGAGAAGTGTAATTAAAGCGCTTAAATGAGTCTGAATGCGCAGCGTTTTACTTACTCAACCGCCTTATAGCAAAGCGCTCAACTACTTGAAGAGGTTTCCGTTATGTTGCATGCACATATATGATCTGTGAGTACAATAAAATCTTTATAGTGTTTTCGCAGCGTTCACAAAGGAAGACCCAAAACACTAAATAAATCCTCTGTTGCACTCGCGAACAGCAGCTGCTCTTTGGCGCGTTTCGTCTACAAACTATAAAAGCGCCAACGAAGGCTTTCGTTCGACATGGCATCCCACAGGCAGGATATTGTAAACTGTGATGGCCACCGGATAAAAAGGAAACTGGCTAACGCAGGCAGATCAAAGGCCTCAGATGTTTCTAACAGCCTATGTGGCAAGCAAAATCAAGCATACCTAATTGATATTTCAATCCCGTTTTCGTCGTTCTCTTCGTTCAAGCAATCTTTCTAGTTCTATAAAGAGATACAGCCCGTCACTCTTCTCCGCAAATGAATTTATTAATCCAGGTGACCTGTAGAGGCAACAATAGCGTTCTACTGCTCATCCATTCATTCGGCAGTACCTTGCTAAGCAGTAGGTAACGGAGATAAGGTCGCCATGATAACATGCAATGGCTTCAGTACAATTTCTACGTGAGGCTCTCTCCCTGGACTGTCGCCTTCGAACTCATTAAGCTGCAGAAGCTTATTGATGCAACCCATTTTGAAGTGATGTTTAGTGAGCTTACTAATACTTTGCCAATAATTTGCACTGGGTATTGGTTACAAGCTCAGTGAGCATCATTTCAAAACGGGATATATTTGTGAGCTTCGGCGACTTAATGAAACGAGACGCGCCAGTTACGATAAACCCGCCATTCAAGAACCTTTGAACTCAAAGGCGGGAAACAAGGAAAGCGGGAACCTTAATATTCATTAAGCGCGAGCGCAGTCTGACAGAAATTCACAATGGACAGACAAATAGTTGAAAGTTCTACTCCCCATGTTAGATACGGAAGGAAATAGCGTATCGATATTATTACTACTATACAACGAAGATATGTATTCGGCCCTGATGTTGTCGATCAAACCAAGCGCGCGTACTCGGATGTTGAAACTGAGTTTACGCTCACGCTGCGGCACTCATCCACCGTCGATTGCTTCAAGGATTGCTATGCAAACAGCGGAAGACCAATGCCGTCCTTCGGCTCCGTTGATGCCGCTTTGCAACGAAGAATTTTTACATTTAGGATCAATAGTCAAAGTCGGGCGACGGGGAATGACGCCGCACCTCCCTTCGTGACGTTGAAGTTACCAATTCCTGGCTCAAAGTTCTTCAGGGATAGTTTCGCAGTTTCTCCCAGTTCGTCGTTGTCTAATGCAGACCAGTTGGGAACGTGAAAGTGTGAAATCACATTCTTACGGTAAGTTTTAAATAAAGTTAACCGTACTTCCTGACGTTTCTATTAATAAATGCCTTTTCGGCGTAAAACAAAAGCGTTGCTCGGTAGAATATAAGCTTTGCATACCTGAAGCAGCGATCGTGCTATCAATCAACAAAAATGCCCCCGGCAGCAAGCACCGACGGCTAGCAGCCTATTTCCTAAATGCCAACACCCATCGCTTCCACGAGGTGAACATGCGACAATCGCGGAAGGTCAACGACGTCAACTCCTCTGGTTGATGTTGGGAATTACTAATAATAGATGTTTACGCGTGTCCCTTGGCGCCAAAGTGATCTCTTAAGTTTACAGTCACTCACTATCGCATACCAAACAACGCGACGGTTCTACAAAAGGCAAGTTCGTTAAGTTTAGTACACATTTACGCTCAGGAGACTAAGTTTCCCAATTTTCAATTTGCGTACTCTGAAGTAGGCAAGCAGAACGAATCGCACAATATCGCTGCGGTACCCTTTGGCCCATCGCCATAGCCGTATAAGTACTGTCACGGTACCATTTTTATTATTCCTGTTCAACTTGCGTGTAAGCCTAAAACGATTGCATTCATTGCCACTAAAAAGTGCATATCAGATACTTACAAAATACTCAATGTTTAGCAATCCGCAGTTGCATGACAGAGGCCCGTTTTTGGAACCAACGAGTCAGGCCAGATCGCTATTGATTTGCTATCCGCCCCGGCGAAGGAATTTCGAGTTGTATGAGTGTTAATGATGCTGTCCACGGGGACTGCATGCTCTCGAAAGACAGTAAAAAGCAGCAAAGGCTGCTCTGCGTCCCGGCAAACGAACGAGCGTGCTACTCAATGAGGAATCCAGAATAATGCATTAGTCTTTTTCTCTTCCAACTGTGAAATGCAACTTAATTAAGAGTCTACATGCCGTCAGCACATGGAAGGGCACCCTAGCGAAATTTTCTAAAATGTGAGGCCGCATTGATTTATCGTTTTGCAAATCCGGACATTTCAAAATGCTCTCATGAATTGCAGCAACAGGGCATAACAAAGTCATTTCACCACGTCTGCTGTAGCTGCCTGCCGCTTTTGCTACTACCATACCCAGTTCCTTACTATGCTGAAAGTGAATAGAATTAATTTCACGTTGACACGTAATCCCACATGGTCAGAGCACAAGCTCGCGTGAACACTGGCGCGTGAAGCAGAAAAGGAGTGAGCAAACTATCAGTAATATGCCGCTCTTGTTACGAGCAAATGAGATGGTTCGGTCCTTCTCTCAATTCACAGCCTCCGGCAAAATTGTGATACCGTTTTCGCTTGATATGATTGTACGACGATCACCGTTGGAATGAATTTTATTGACGAATATAAATCCGTAGCTTTCGTGACCCACCGCGTCCCGTCTTCAGCGGTTAAACAATGAAGGTTCTGTTATAATGCATATCTATGGAGAACTGATCTTAAACTAGAATTATAATGGGTTTTAATCAAGTTTAAACCCGTCGAACATGTGCTGTTCGTCTAGGTCTTGATATATCACAAGTAGCTATCTCTCATACATATGGGGTCCATATATCACTAATATCAATTCCGTTGTCCCTGTTAATTGTAATATTGTGTTTTATATACATCGCTTCCTTGATTTTTCTTATGTCGAAGCGTTCTTCATGGCAAATAATACTCGGTACTAGTGGACCTTGGCATTGGGTTGCGTGTTCCACTATTGCTGAAGATTTAATTGCGTCTTCCATTATTTTATTGGGGTCCAATGTTTGTGGTCGTCCTTTGTCTATGTACAGTCCTATTCAGTCTTCCTTTCGCATTGTTGTAACGAACGACATTGGCAATATGTTCTTTGAACCTATGGTTCAATGTGTTCCCTGTTTCACCAATGTATGATGTGGAACAATTGATGGTCGTACAATCATATCATGTTCAATTACAGCGTTACAAAAAATCCAATTTTTAACCGTTGTCGCTGCAACTTTTGGCAAAAGGTGTGACATGACGAACAGATACTGCCAACTTTCTCTTCTATTTCCCCGCGCTTGACAGCGACAGGGCGTAAGACCCTTTCGATGCCCTGCTGGAAAGAATTAAGCTTTGCGCGTATGAAATTTCTATTATATTTTGCACGTGACTGAGAGGCAAGAAGCATTGCACGTGCAGGGACTTAATCAGTAGCCTATCCGACACGCAGACCCCCCGGAACAAAGGGTGAGACGTTCCCACGATTTATGACGGCCCCTTTTGACAATACTTTAATTGTTAATCTATCACTTCGCTAAGAAACCTACATATGTCAAAGTACTTAAAGATTACAAGGCGCCGCTCGAACACTTTCCACGGCATTGTATAGGAGAATAAGGACCTTGCTATCGCCATCCCTGATTCTGTTTCGCACAACTCCGCAGGACTAAACCTAATTAACGTTTATGCACTTCCGTTTGGCGGCGTGTAATTTGTAAAGTGGAACATTAGTATCATTCTGCTCAGGCGATTGCCAACTGAGAAGCACGCGGAAGAGGTCATTTCGCTAAAAGAGCTTAAATCCTTATTTGGAATTACACGAAGCAGATTAAGTTAACTAAGCAAACTGAGATGGCAAAGCCGTTCCGGAACGCTGTGGCCGTGGATGCTGCAAGCTATGCTACCCTTTGGAGCAATAAAGGCGCATCGTACTGCGTTTCTACTTCTGTTGATCTCACTCGATGCCCTTTTAATGAACGCGCCAAAATTTCAATATAGACCTTTAGCAAGAAAGAACGGCCGAAGAGAACCTTCCTAAATGCCAAGACTTTTTACTCTTCATTCATTGTTATCCCCGAACGCCCATTAAGTCAAAACGGAAGAGCAGAGAAAATGCGATCTTACGATCTCTGGTTTGCTCGTCCAACCAAGATGCTGCATTTGGAGCGTTCACCACCGAGAATTCGTTTCTTGCAACATATTCGTACTGCGGAAAGTACTGCTGCATATTTAGACACGTTCTTCTCTTCGCAGCAAAACGTTTCTTGAGTATGGGCAGTTTGCGGCAGCAGGGACCCACATCCCTCTGAAATAATCCCACCACCAGTCGAACTTGAAGGAAGTAGGCGCAATAACTAAGAGACTGCAATTTCGTGTCTTACGGTTGTGACGTCGCTGTACAAACGCACAGGTCAACGCAACGCTACTTAGTCAAATCAGTCTCCCTTTTAGGTCTAACCTTATGCGCATGATGCTATGATTAATTCGACAATGTTTACTTAAGCGTTCTATTAATCTTGACATTCGCTGGCGAATTTATGAAACAGTGCAGTCTGTTGGGCATGATACCATTGCAACCATTTGCCGATACCAAATTAGGCTTCCTTGGCGAACAAACTTCTTCCGTCAACGTTTCGAACAAACATTTACCATCAAATAGGGCGCCTCAAGTGTGCACCTTCTTTTCCTTGATTACGGTAGACATGCTAACGTTTCGTCAAATCGTCAGTGCAAGGCTGTTTGAAGCTGCCAGACAAGAGGGGAGCATTCGGTCAACAGTTTGCGTTTACCCGCCCACTGTTTGAAGGCAAATTGTGCCGATTCGCGCACGCAGCGTGGACGACTTTTGTGTTTGCAGATAGTCAGTTCAAAGGTGGTCAACGCGATCGCGAAGCTGAGGGAGATCAATGATCTTAGTTCATTCATTAAACGATGACAAACTCAATGTATCCAGTGGTAGTAAGTCGAAAGTAAGCTTCGCCTAAGCCACCGTATTCCGACAATCTTTGAGGGAGGCTTATTTAACAATACGTAGTCGTTGCGCCGGAAAAGTTAGTTGGAAAATGTACCATACTTTAATGTGCTCTCCGAAAGCAAGTTGCGATTTAATAAAATTAGAGCGCTAGTTCTTAGCCACACTAAAACGTCTTGGGTACAAAGCGCCTTGTCAGTCGTACTTGCTCTCTGCAATTGTATAAATAAAGTCTTTCAGATTAAAATGAGCCGTTTTTTTCGTACGCTAATGTTTACGCAATTCTTCCTTTCGTGTTTCATTCAGGTAATGGTTCGCACGGATCCTTCGCATGTAACTCCATCTGTCATCACCGCATTTTGTCGAATCAGGTCGTTGTAGCTGCAAACTCCTCCGCTGGACCGACTGAAGTAGTGACATCAGCTTTCGGGTATAACCCCAACCCCTCAACGTCTGTCCTCGCTCAATAATCCATGCAGAGGTGCGAGCATCACTCCAACCGACCATGGCGATGACAAAGTATTAAGCAAAGTAACAACGATTTCATTGTTACCTGCCGTAGTTCCTTTCTTTAGAACAGGCTTTCTAAAGTATTATTTCCGGATGTTGACCATCTTCCTCCCTCATCATATAACGAGCTATACAAATTTCAGGCTCTGTCACTTTCGCTGCGGTTGGTTATTACGACCCGAGGTATTCAACAGCACTTCGGAAAAGGCCCAGCAAGCCGGTTTAGGTGAACCTCTTCAAAAGAATACGGTACGTTCTTGCAAGGTCTATACAATCCTTAACCGTGAGACGCCGGAGGCATAAATCAATATTCTACCTTTCGTTCAAGCATTGCTTACGTCACAGCGACGAGACAGTTTGCCCTAAGGGCATAACTACACGGTGAACTTGTTTCCGAGGAGCAAGCGCGCTTCCATGGCGATGCCGTTTTACAGGCATAGGAAACGCGAACAACCAATCTGCTCATTTTCATCGTCAGAAACCGCGATCAAACCCATTTCATTGAAAATTAATGAAATCATGCGACTTATCGTGATGTCACACCATAAAGTACGGATGGTTGTAACAGCGGACGGGTGGAAACGTCGCAGCAGTAAAGGAAACAGCGGATTTCCAAAAATTCGGAAACTGAACCTTGAACAGTTGACCCTTTCCCAACCGTCTGGCGGGCAGCGTCCCTACGGTCAAAGCGATGAGTGCCAGGCGGCCAAGGTACCCACCCACAAGCTTCGTTATCGTTGCTTGGACGCCTTATCGTCGGAAGTTCGTTTCGTAGCCGTTCAATGCGTCATGTTTATAAATGACGTGTCATGAAGAGTACTGCAAGCCCTTTTTACGGCTGCAATTGCTTTGCTCTTCCGCTGTCGGCGAAGGCCAGCTGTTGCTTTGCGCACCGTCGTCCAACGGGTCAAGGTAGCACAGCTCAGTTGAGGAAAACCTAATGTGTTTCCACATCCCCTTCGGCAAGCTGAACTTCACAAGCGCGCCTGGAAAAGTGATGACCGCGTTTCCCAATCTAGTTTTGCGTCGTTCAACCTGTTCCAGCCAGTCATTTCGGTATACGTGAGGAAAATGTCTCAGATAGCAGTGTTCCTATAATCGTTCGCTTCCGCGAATGCCTTAGCTTAACTAGCCATCCCGTAAAGTTGTCTTAGAGAAGAAATGATTCGCGACAACTGTCTGCCTGTTCACTTGTCAGCTGTTTCCAGATCGCTAGTATTTTACCGTTGTTTCAGCCGACATGTGCGTAACGGTCTTTCAAGTCGTATACTTGACTGGCTTGGCAATTTCCTTCGGCCTAACCACTGTAGGCATATCGTTGCCTTATTGGCTGGAGGAAGAGCAACACGATTCCGCGCTGGTACGCTACACCGGTCTATTCGTAACGTGCATAGCGGCAGTTAACAATAGCGACTTCGCCGAATGCAGCAACATTTGGCAGGTGAGTGGATATAGCTTCAATTGCAACCACCTTTTCTCGCAGTTCGCCTACTTTTGACAGGAACTGAAGGACGTCGAGAGAGCGGGCATAGTTTGCCTCGTCTTAGCAGCTTCATTATGCCTGCTCGCTTTTGCCTGGGCTATCATTGCCTACTATGGATGCTGCTTTCGGGGCTTCCTGGCGCAACCTATTCCCTACTTAACCGCTTTGGCATTTGTTTTAGACCTAGCTGGCCTCATTTGCATAACGCATGACCAAGACATTGGTCAGTATAGCTATACGAACGAGGCTAAAATTGGCTTGTCGTTGTGGCTAGCGTTTACTGGTCTCATGGTGCTACTGATTGACACCTTTGTAGCTGTGGGCTTGGCGTTGAGCTCTAAACTCTGCCCATGCTAAGTACCAACGAAGGCTGTGTCAAAAAAGTGTACATTTTTCTGCGCTTATACCGCGCGTATCGCTGCTCGCTTACCCGCTCTCATAACCAGTTCGTACAGCAGTGTGATGTTTGCCTTTCATGCTCTGTACATAGTCACCACTGCTATTCAGCTTTAAACTTTTCATCAGCCGGTGCATGTTTACCCTTCTTTCTATTTGCGCTGATGTATTCTGCTTCTCGTGAACAGTTACGAAATGTCGGAGTGCAGGATGCCCATGAAAAAGTTTTGCCTCGTTAGTTAGTTCATTAAACCATTGGTCGTACACGGCTTGCAACTGAAGGGCAACAAATCATCAACATGATGGACATTTTCGCTTATCGCATCGGTTAACGCCCTTCGGTGGGCAAGTGACGTCATAACAGCCTTCCCAAAAACTTTTGTTTTGGGACAACTTGCGGAACTGCCGCCTTCGAACGCTAGTCAGAAGAGCGAGACATGCGTAATGGTGGACGCATCTTTTCAAATGAGCTAGACAAGCAAACCACTTGAAGAAGGAAGTTTTACATATCGAAAAGCCATGAAACGTTTAGGCTACCATAAGTTGTTTGGAATACTCTGTGTTGCACACTTGGTCCTCCGAGCAAACGAACCTACGTAGTAAGTTACGCGGAAGAACAGTCCGTTGGAATTCGCTCCCTCAAGACCTCGTTGGCGGGGGAAAATTGAAGTTGGGATAGGCGCAAAATCAAGCTAACATGTGACGCAAAATGCCTACACGATTCTTGCGATGACTGCAACGATGTGAAAATCACGAAAAGGCAAAGCGAACTGGCCCGGAGATCATTTTTAAAAACGCTCTGTACTAAGATTATTATTCTAATGGATTATTTTCCAAAAGGAATAATTAGGCGAACAGTGTCCAACGTCGTTGTTCGCTACCACACCCGTATGCCAGCTTGGCTTGATCATGACAGTTCGAAATAAGAGGGCCGGAGAAATAAGTTTCCTACCTTTTAAAGTCAACCGGTTGCTAATCGACTGCTGATCATCGAGAAAGCGCCTTGAAAATCCAAGCCCAAGGGAACTAGATCAGCTCGCATAGCGACCACCTTGAACGATTTTTCTTTCCTTCTTGCCTTGCATTTAGGGAACGTCGATCTTGTCAATTGAGGACAGGCATGGCTCACTTCATAATACAACAAATGGCAAATGCACAGTTGCAATGCGGGTTCGGAGGAGAAATTCTGTCAAGAGGCTGGCCAAGTGTGATGGACAAAAACTGAAGCAGTCAACTGGTCACTCTCGTTGATCCCTCACCTTTTGGAAGAACAAACAAAACGGAACAACGTACAAGCTTCAAACGCGTGGTTCCACTGGGCGGCTTAAAGAACGGTAATGTATGTTCCAAGAATTTAAACGCAGGAACCATACTACAGCACAGCTCGCGTTTCGAATGATTCGAGCGGGATCACAAGAACGGAACGACAAACGGATGAAGTCGGTCCAAAGTGCACGTCTAACAGGAATGTCAAACCTGAAAACAGTCGTAACAACGAACTGATAAGAAGGAGCCAAGGAGAGTATGAATCGAGAGCCAAACGTTAACATATGATATCGTTCTGCCGCGATAAGTAGCTGATACATAGCAAGTAAACGGGTGAGAGGAAACAGTAAACGGCTCTGACTGGAAACGTTAGTCTCTCGAGCGAGACGAAGATTACAAAGGAGGACGGGCTAATATCGTTTAGAAAAGGGGAGCTGAAATATTAATGTAAATAGCAGAATGCGCATAACAAACCATCTTACCTAATAAATACTACGCATAAGAAAAGATTGACAACAAAACGTTGCCGAACAGTTTTGGAGTTGCTTATGGCAAGACAAAATGGAAATTTGGGAAACGCAGACTTATCAGGATTAGTGAGCACAGTAACACTTGCTAGCCGGCTCAACGTTAATCATTTGTTAAGTACCAACAGAACATGTACGAAAATGGTTTACAATTTTAGCAGAGTTCTTCGGCAATTGCGGCGTCTGCGTACATAACGAGTCCTAGCAACGGCCAAGGCATCGGTGACAGACAACATCATAGGGGCGCACTAACAAATAAGATTTATTTGGCAAAACCTTATCACCGTTGGTCGTCCCAACGAATAAAAACGAACAAAACCACTAAAGCTGATCGCAACTGACAGGCAGTGGCTCAACGTTTGCTAGCGTGCAAACGATTCAGTGCAACGATAACTGAGGAATTATTGCTTCTTGTGAACAGATCTACTTAAGATTACGTAATCTTTACCAGGAGGAGAAGATGAGTCAACGAGGAACGAGTGCTTTTTGAAAAAGCTCAGGCTAGGCTCATTGTGCCGGAAAACGGTTGCCACAATCTTTTTCATCCTGCATCTACAGGCCAACTGATGCAACACTTCGAGCATCGCGGTGCCAAGGCCGGAACGGCGCCAGGCGCTCGCAACTTGAATTTCGTAGCAGTATAGCACTGGATACCCACAGTCCATTACGAAACGAAAATGACAAAAACCAGCGAACCCATGCGTTTCCTCGCATCGAGCCAGCAAATGCCGGGCAGAAGGCGACCGCATCTCCTTGCGCTTTGCCTTTTCGTTCCATCCCCACGTCGATAACTCGTAGTATTGACGCATATTATCTTGAAGCAGCGATATCAGCACTTCAAATTCCTGCTCATCGAGACAGTCAGCAGCGGCTATGCGCAGGTCGATCCCATGAAACGACGGCATGGGCTGAATCGCTTCCGAAAGACTCTCACAGCTTTGCCGATTCGCCATTCGTACACGCAATTGACCCACGTCTTTCCGCTTTGCTGGCATTAGAGTTGAAAACAATTCAAATCGCAACAAACGATTCAATATACGCCGAGTAACCGTGCCGGTTTAACAGACGATGCGCAGAACGAATAAACTGTAATACCACCAAAAGAAGCGTACTTTTGCACGCGCTAAGAGTTCCTACGTCCAAGTAAAAATCAAAACAGACGCTTTCACGCTGATCAAATCTTATTATCCAAATAAAAGATTGTGAAGTACGCTCTATTTCACATTTATTTTCCGTTTCAGTTACGTATAGTATCCGCCAATAACTGGAGCAGTGTCTGTGCCCTGCTTATCAGTTAAGCCAGTTGCGTTGATGGTAAGAGTACTCAACTTTGTGCCTGCTCAAAAAGCCCATAACGTGGGAGCAGTCGAAAGGTGGGTCAGGATTCCAAACCGCCTGTTCTATATAGTATGCCGATCAAGTTACGTAATAGTGTGTTCAGGTTCCTGCGGGCAACGAATGCCTAAAACTAGAGGCGAGGCAGGAAACTTGTTGATACCCTACGCCTAAGCGTAAGGCCAAGGCAGGGAACTTATGAATGACCTATTTACGCAACTTGGGCACGTGCTGTGGAAGGGGCTCATTCGACGCCATGGTCATCAAGGTGTATAAAACACAATTCTTTCCAAGTTTATTTGGCGTTGCTCCGTTGCAGAATTAGTTGTTAAAAATGGAAAACTACGGTCAGCAGGACTTCAGCAGTTATTCTTTGCTCCCATAATACCTATGTAGGTTGGATTTGACGAACCTTCGATAGACGCTGCCCTTGAGTGTAGACAGCGAGAACTGCAAAGTCTGACGTCATGATGCTATGAAAATTCGCAGAGCTCCACCTTCAACTTGTTTATGGCCTCACATGAAGAGCGCACCGTATAGCGTGCAAGTTCGCTTGTGTTGTGTCTTTTGGCCACCCGTTCAGCCGTACGTACTTTTCGGCGTCTGTTAAGCGGTATGGCAGAATAGAGCCTGAAAATTTTGGTCGTACTCCGAACTGCCAGGAGACCATGAACAATAGCATCGTGAACTTATAAGTGCTTCGCAAACTGTTGCGCTAATGATGAAACTTCAAGTCCATTCCAGATGAACAGCCAAACGACTTGCGGTGAGAATAACTATAAATGTGACCAGCAGAAGCACTGCTCGTGTAAGAAATATCATTGGGGCGCATAATTTCAACGATAGCTTCAAGTTGTCCAGGACCACTCGTGAAAGGGAGGATCGACAAAAATGTGGTCACTTAAGCGCGTAATGCCTATGACAACTGATAATAATGTGCATACATTAGGTGCAATATTCTAATCTCCTGTTCAAGGACCAAAAGACTTCAGACGTTTATTTTATTATAGTTAACAGATACAAGCAATCCCGATTGAAGGTCAAAGGCGTGTTCATGGTTTCTTCGTGTCAGTAGTTCAGCGACAGCTCGTGACTGCGTCTGCCTACGTGGGCACATTGGTCGTAGACAGAGCTAATTTTGGAAACCAGTATCATAAACAATTCTTACGAGGACAAATAGATTGAAAATTGGATTCATCGTATCGAGGACAAATAGAAGACATATTCCAACCCATTAACTCGTTTGTCAGAGTTCGGCACTTCATGCATAACGTGTAGGTAACTTATAATGCCTATGTTCGAGAATGGATTAGGATTTACTGTTTGCCATTCGCTTCCACTTGAATAAATAATTTAAAACAGAAAAACATGCAAAAGAATGAAACACGCTTTTCAACATTTAATGTACCCTTCCAATCCATCGGCCGACTAGTACTCTTGCTCGAGATAAAGCTCCTCTGAAAAGCGAAGGGTTGTGATCCCAGCGGTCACATGCATCATGACGCCATGTCAATTTACATGATGTCATTTGCAGTTGTCGCTCACAGTTCGCCTTTCAATGTAGCGAAACAGCGGCAGTTGAAAGTTCACGTGAACTCCGTATTTTCCATGCAGCATGACATCATTTACTATTAATGCATGACGTATTTCTTGTTGTTCCATTTTAGCAATATGAAGACCGCCTAAAGCGAAAATTTGCCGTGCAGCATTTGGCAGTTAACTGGCAGCCATTTTGGGGCAAAGTTGGAATCCATGATATAAGCCCTTGCCGTACATAATGCGGTCCTAGCGAGCAGAGTGAGTACTATGGATTCCCTGATAACGTACAAATTTAGCCGCCAGCATCAATCAAGCTTTTCCTGCTACTGAAGAAACGCTTTTCCAGTGTCATATGGGCACCTTTACGGTAAAGCAAGTTTAGTAGCAGAGTAGGTTCGCTTCCGTGAGCAGACGACCATCTGCTGGTTTGAACAGCCTGGATTAGGACAATAAGGACAAAACTTTTTGGATTACTTAACGACATTGAAATCGCTTGACGTTTGCTCCCAAATGAACTTCCGGTAGATTGAGAATGGCCAACTTTGCAATGTTTTCCTTGATGGAGTTTGTCTAAATAACGTTCCTGCATTCCAACTGCGCATCTGTCTTGGCGCAGTAGGCAAAGTCGGCAAGTGCTGTGGTAATTAACTTAAGGTCTGCAAAGGTGACTTGATTTGCGCGGCGATCTGCAAGGAACGACGCTATCATATCTCGTCGTCATGATTGTTATTATCACTTGTTCATTAGTAGAACAAAGTCAACGTGCTCAATACAGTGCAGTTCAATCACTTTGAATTCGACTAATCAAGTCAGAATTGAACCTACTTTGACATGCGCAGCTCAGTTATAAATCTGGAATAAGTTCAACGCGGTGCTGTGCTAAGGTGCGTTGCTTTCCAATCTACGTATGTTATATTTTGCTTCCATTCTAGTACTTCTTATTTCACTGTTAGTTATTACAATAATGATCCGCTTTACGAGCAATTGTTCACTTGTAAGGCTTTTCATCTAAATAATGCTGACGCTGAATACAGAACTTCATTAATCAGCGTAAACTTTTCTGTTTAATAATGCGTCACCGTAGATGCTTAACAGACTGCCCAGCGAAAACATTTTCATAGCTTCTTTATTTATTTGATGAACAGTTGCCACCTTGATTAAAACTGCGCAAGACTGCACTTATGGGATCAACACACTTAAGTCGTAGCGCCGATGGCAGAGGAAAAAGAGCTTACATAACTTTCGTGCCATTACAAGCTCAGAATCATGTTCTGTTGCAGATTATTCATTTATTGTAGGGATTCATTCTTAAATCGGAGGCAGTACCAATTAACGGTGCTTCTTAGAGCTGACCCAGAAAACACCGAAATCTTATTGAGTCAGTACCTCAGTGAAAATCGGATTTCTAACAGGGGACATATCAATGTGCGTAAAGTCGACACAAAACGGCTATACCCTGTGTTTATTTTCCATTCAAGCACGGAGCTTTCGGGAACTATCTGTTCCCATCATCAGCGTGCACGAAATGGTCCTAGAGTATATGTAGAAAGGCACCTCTATAAATAGTTTTAAATTGTGAGTCAGTACCTGCTGAGTACGTTGACGTTGACTAAGTTATGAATGCTCTCAACAATATTTCGAGAAATCCTCTATTGCACATTATTTAATTTGACTTTCAACACCGGTTCTCTTATTTTCACACAAAAAATTGTCACAATTTCGGTGGGAAGCAAAGATTCGTTACAGCAACACGTAGTGCACCTTTACACATATACGTTGACAATGAACAAGATAGTTTTGAAAGTTCCGTTGTTGGCCTGCCTTTCGTAACATGCCTTTTCAATATCATTCTTGAATGTAAGAAACCTACGACATAATAGCAGAGCATATTTCTCCACCATACATTACAATTCCCTTTGTTAAGGTTGACCAAGTTCCAACTTTTTGTGTCACGTAACCATACATAGGAAGAGGTCAAGCAGAAACTATGAGTCTCATAGAGTCAGAAATCGCATTAACAATAAGAAAGCTTGAAATAGCCATTTATTTAGTTGTTTCCAAAGTTCATGTCATCAGGAGATTTTTAAAAATGACTTTACAACAGTACTTGGCGTGAAGTTCAATTATTGGCAGTAGCAAACCTTGCCACCAGATGGTGCACGTTTTAGGCGATACTCTGAGCGCAGAATTCGTTCGGCACTCCATTCGTTCATACTGATTCATAGAACAGATGGTGGTATTTAGCCAGAAACTTCATCGGCAAGCCAAAGTGATACTGTTCGCTGCGTTCGTTTAGTGGACAGCCGCTCAAGCGTAGTACGCGTTTATTCTTTTTATAATTAGTCCGGTTCCCAGCCAACCTTTGGAGTAACTGAATGGAAGAATAGGCTAACAAGTTGTAAAAACTGTTGACAATGGGGACTAGGAATTAAGATTGACAGGTTAACCAAAGTATTAATATGTTTATCAGCAATGAGCGTACGTGAGTGAAGCAGCCGCGAATTGGAATAGGATGCTAATAACACTTCTGCTCGCCTAACAAAAATTCTACTTTGCAAATGGTATTATCTCATTTGTAGACAAACACTGCGCCGCCTGAAAATTTTTCTGAGGCACTTTGCTGTGAATGAGTCATCGAATAAGGCAGTGCGTCGGTTGACAGACTGCCCTTTATATTTAAGAAACTCCCGCTGCGAAGTTGAACAAATTATGTGGCATCAAAGATTCGCAGAAGTTATGTCTAAGTCTGCCACCACTTTGATGCTGATTTATGCCGTGTGGAATCTCGTTCTCTCGCCAACGATTATGTGCTCCGCAGAGGAAGAAGGTACAGCTGTTTTTATTGAAGTGCTTTGTTACAGTTTGCTTGCGTTAGGAAAAATGAGCATGCATCCAGGGGCACTGACCAAGCGGATGGTGTACCCTCGAGACATTCCAATATTTCCAGTAGCGCAGTACAATGAAGATGCCGTGTACCCTGTATATCCGCCTGTTATCTCCGTCGGCAACTCTCCTTCCAACTTTCTAAACGCACTAGGCCCTTACTACAAGGGTTTGGCTCAGCGACCGACAAACGACTTTATCGATATTGTTCACCTCCTTTCGATGCTGCGACGGCAAAGAGAAATTCCTTCATTTAGCAGCAATTCCATTTTGCAGAATGCTTGACTTGTTGGTTTTTGTTTATGGCCATCTGTAAGCAAACACCGGGTTTGTAAAATAAAACAGGATATACACCGTACATATTTTACGAAATATGGCCATCTGTTTTGTAAAGATTATTTTGCGAAATAAATTTTACTCCAAAGTACTATCCCTTTCAATGCAGTTTCGCTGCAATCTTTGTTTGCAATGTTCAAAGAAAGTGTATTAGATCGTCCAGTGTCAAAAGCTAAACACGCACCCAAGAAGAGGCGGTGAACAAAGGCTGGTCAATTTAAATAGAACATAATTTGCCAAAATCGGTGTCACTGCTATTTACGGCGCTGATTCACGAAACGAAAAGTTTTATTTAAGTTTACCATTGGTCAGAAGACCACTTAACGGAGGTATGTGACAATGAATATGTGCACTTAGATCAAAAGACTAGATCGAAGGGTTTTAGTCACACCATACAGCAAGGACCGTATTCCTAGAATGCTGCCAAGTGGCCGTCAGAAATAATTCTCTTTTACACAAAAAGCTTTTGTGTTCAAACTGCGAATGCGGCCAATATGTACAGCTATGCTTTCGCAGGAATGTCTATCATCTCTCGCTTCAGATGTCTCATGTGTATGCCATTTATTTATCTGGTAACGAATACGCGCCCGTTGTCCAGAACGGAAGATTTTTTAGAATCATGATCGCAACAACCTATTCCATCCGCTCTCAGTTCATTCATTGCGATGAAACGACGTTCAGTAAGGTCAGCATTGTAAAGTCAAATGTTTTGATAGACATTCTAGCATAATCATAATGCACAATTACTAACGCTGACGAGGAAGACACTGATATTTGAAAGCTACGCACGGTAAACATAAATAATAGTGTAGCTTTTGCTAATGTCTCTTCATTCATCGTGGATTTTTTCTTTTGCTGTGGGCCTCTGTTAACTATTGACAACAAAGGGAATCCAAGGTCGAAAAGAAACCAGGCTGAACCGCTACAAAATACCTATTTTCGGCTACGATTTAGGGGAACGTTTCTGCTCAACAGCAGCGCAAACATTCGCTTGCTTAATTGATTATAAGGCTAATTTACCCACACAGTGATTTCAAGATGTTTACCGTAACTTTAAATTATCTTTGTCCAAATAATTTATGACAAACGTTTGCACGCAAGTTCTTGAATGGAACCGTGGTCTTGAAGACGGAAAAATCGATAATGAAGTTTAGCATTTAGGGTCGACCGTCTGCCGACGAACATACATGTTTTGATTCCTAGCATGCGTCGCTTTCAATATTAAGAACGACCTCTGATGCGTAAGCGAACGCGAGTAGCAACGATGATTCACCATAATTACGATAATTCAAGAAGGTCCCTTATACTATGACGGCATGCAAGTGGGTACCCTGCCATGCACACAAATGGGTACCCTGCCATGCATAAAAGTTTTAATTGATAAAGCAAGTACAGTTCTTCAGCTAGACTATGGATTCATCTGCTGTGCAAACGCTTGGTGTTCAGATACAACTTCGAACTGGCAGTTTTCAAGCTTCGTGAACAAATCGGCCATTGAACATCTGTGCAAGTTCATTAAACTAGTGACCATGGAGTCGCGTTGAGCGCAATTTGGGTTACTGCGCTGTAAAGATTCGCCTGGCATAATTTTGCTGTTTAATGGATGCAACTTTGCAGCTTGTCAACATACTGATTTACTGTACGGACTGCCAACATAATGTGGCTGATCGTACGTGTCGCATTTGTGGATAATGCATACTAGAATGTTGCTGCCCACTCTAAGGAATACCATTGAGACGAAAATATGAAAATATATGCGTGAAATTCAATTCGTAACAACTGAACTTTACCAGATTTCACGTGCATATCGTATGCAACAAGACCAACAAGCACGTTGCTAAATATTTTGAAAAATCAAAATAAGGAATGGTCAAAAATTAATGCACGTGCCAAGGAAGTTTTAAAAAATGCGCTTATAACGATGTTGCCCAAACGGAGATGCCATTACTTGTGAACTTCACGCTGTTTGTTAATTTGGCACTGCGTATAATGAAATGTCTTGAAATTATAAAAGAATAGATTTGAGGAGTTGGGCCTCTTAAAATTCATGCAATAACTCCCGACCTTATGTTAATATCCATATGGAACAAGTCATTCAACTTTCACTTACTGTCACTGCAAGAAAGATCCATATGGCATTAATGCTGTCTTATAATCTGGGAAAAGTTCGAAATCATTTTACGTACGATGCAGGTTATTTTTGCACTCACGTTTTCAGTCGTCCATATTTTCAACATATTAGAAAACGGTTACTAGCAAAAAGGGTCTTAGGAAGCATTCATGCCGCTGCACAAGTCACCGTACAATTGTTCAACGAAGGACGATTGGCTACCCGTTTTGGTTAGGATTAGGTTACCCAAAACGGGTAGTCAACAGTCCATCGTTGAACAATCATACCTTCACCCGTTACAATGAACCCCGTATTCAAAGTCATCGTACAACGAATACGCGTTCAGCCAGGCGGTTTCCGCTTCCCTTCAGCCGATACCTGCACTCTGTGCATATCTAAGTACTTTTCAAAAATATGCTCTGCTCTCTAAAGTACTGATCAGAAAATGTGAATACAGTATTCTGCTTACAATTATTGACGAAGAAGAGCTACTTCAGGCAAGCCTGACCTTTCCATGGCTATTTTTTACCACGTTGACAAGAAAATAGCTGTAATTTACGATAAACTAAACAAGTCTCTGTTACTCCTCCAGATAAGCATGGGAAAATCCTTTAAAGTAAAATGATTACTCATCAAGTAATACGCAGGCCAACCGTGAGTATTCTTGATTTTAATCAAAGCAAGCTCATAGAGCAACCTTGAATATCACACCAAAATCTGTTGCGTAACAGTGCGGTACGTGAAAGATTTCCTAATCCTCTTTTGCAAAACACTACGGAAGAGATTTTGTCGTAGCAAGGGTCAACTGTCTTTCTTGTTTGCAAATGCTTTAGCCACAGACGGCAGAGGATTTCAAAAAACGGCAGGTAAGCATCACGTGAACTCTATCAACTATCACGAATAACTAAACACGCACTGCCACTGATTCAACACAGTCATTTACCCCAAGCATAAAGGGGGTAATAGTACGTGCGACGATAGTAACTTGGATAATATCCCCAGTAACTACTTCCTGGGTAAAGCCAACTATGAAAGCCGTAGAATCGCTTTACCCTCAGCTGTTCCGGTCCATCTGCCAAAGGCTCATCATACTTTCTCGCTAGTCCTACAAGGACGGATGTGATTCCACACGGTCATTATCAACGCAATGCTACCTTCGGACTGCTTGTAAACAGGATTAGCTATGGCACTTTGCAGGACGCATACGGTGATAATCAAAGGTATCGAAAGCGAGCACATCTCTAGTAGCGTAGAGGAGACCCACCTACTGCGTGATCAAATAGAATATATAAAGACAATAAAGCAAAGCAAGTCTGCTTAAATCGATGGAAAATTTTTTGAAAGTCATAAAGTTAATTTCACGCCCATTTATGCAGGAATGCTGCAAGCACTGGAGGCGCGTTAATGTTTCGCCGGAGGCCTTAAAGCGCAACAAACGCTGTTATGGTACGTTAAGTTCAATGGAAATTTCATGCTTCCTATCCCAACTTGATTGTTACAAGCTTGTTATCTCGATTAGGCGAACTACTTATTCAATTGCTTTTCCATTCCTACAGAGAGCAACTAGACGGACGTTAAAAGAAACGTGATCGTGAATGACCAAGAGGACAACGAAAACGACTCAGGACCGAGCTATCTCGTTCATTTACAAGGAGGACATGTAACTTCATGAGCTGCCACTAAAATCCTTGGACGGCGACTATATTAATTACCGTACTTCTTTCCATGATCAGACAGCCAAATAAAACTTTCCTATTTTCGGGCTGCTGGATGTTCGCCATATCGCTCGTACCATCACGCAAAAACTGCCAACTCGTAATGAGTGCTCATCTTTTCAGGAATGCAATGAATGGGCGTGTCTGCCACACGTGGGACCCATTATTGCTCATAAACCGGTTGTGTGACCAATCGATTGTAAAGAGCAGCTTTCCAGGTGAAAGAAACGCACCAAAGCTAATATCAGGAAAAGCTTATGAAAAGACATCCGGAAAGGTATCGCCCTGCACGTGTTCACACGTCAACGCTAAATCTTATCGCAAAACTGTTTGCAAAATGCAATTGGCATGCATTTGCTTGACAGGCAAACGTCCAGTCAGCCTCAGAACAAATTACGCAGAACCTGGGAAGAAAGAATGATGGACAGTTCAAATTATGAATCCCAGTTTTTCTTCCGTAGCTCCTTAGAATAAACAACTGATAAGATGAGTTGGTAGCAGGAGCTTTTCAGGACCATTCGACACATTGATATTGCTCCTTGTCGAAGCAACGTGCCGAATTGAACATGGAAGTGCAAGCCATAGGCTATTGGCTGGTTTTGTGCCTTCTGTTCACCAGCGGCAAACGGACCGACGGAAGCAGTCTGTATACCGATTTCAGAGCATCAATTTCCATGTTTTTATCCTTTTAGTTGGCTTTAAGAATATTCCGGACCTCCTATGTGGCACGGGTAGCGGCAGCAATGCATTGGTCAACTTGGGCTGCATGGTTGAGTGCATGTTGCACATTGAGCCCATTTCCCATTATGTTAACTACGGCTGTTGGTGCGGCTTCGGCGGAAGCGGCGAACCCGTGGACAACGTTGACAAATGCTGTCAAGCGCACGACTTCTGCTATGACAATGCGTTGAGAAACGGCTTTTGTTCGCTATGGCAATTGTACACTACATGGTATTGGTGGCGATGTACCAATGGACGTCCCTACTGCTTTGGTAATCAAAGGATTTTTCTTTGAAGACGATCCAAACGTTGTTCCGTTTTGAATAACCTTTACATTATTTCAAGAAAGCAACTCCCTATATTATTAATAGAAGTGCTAAACATTTAAAGTAAGACTATTACCGCTGCCGTATTCATGGAAATGTTTAGAAGCAGCATTACGCTAACATTACAGTCCTGATCTTCCAATGCTCGTCTTTTCCTTGTGCTACACGATAATTAGAATCACTTCCAAGCAAATAGAAGAACGAAAATTTTTCGTGAAATCAGCTGCAGTCTTCTGGCCAAAATATTTTTCAACATACAGTACGGTGGCTGTTTCGGTTTGGCGCAAATACAGTCTCACAAAAGCGCAGCGCAACAATCCCCTTGACAGTTACAAAACATATTCACAAGCGGCAGGATAATGTGTTTAAAAAATTATTAGAATTATTTCGAAGTTGCAAAACGCTCAGAACTATTGGAAAAGAAAGAAGAAAAAAGAAAGTTAAAATTTGAAAATTTCCGAAAAGCATTGCTGCACATCTTGGGAAGACTATTCTAAAACGTCTGAAATTTTTAAACGCTGAGCACTTTACAAGCATTGGTACCTTTGTATTGCGCGCAGCTGACATCAAGGTAATGAACCTAGCAAAGTATTTATCGTGCATTTTATTCGTACTTGTGGACGTATATATCTGCCAACATGGTCGAACAGACCATCTCTTCCACGACGCTATCGACACAGTCAGTTTGAACAGTGCGTTTGGAATATTTCAGAAAAGCAGAGTAGCAGTTGTGGATCAGCTTTATGCGAATGCGATCGCCAAATTGCGTTATGCCTAGCCAAGGAACCCATTCCGAAGGAGAAACCAGGATGCAATAGCACAACTGGTAAGATTGCCGTACGGTGCCGTTCAGTCGTTCCTTTCTTAATTTTCAGCTGGAATAGTGGACACCGTTCAACGAGCGACCGCTGGTTCCCTCAGAATGGCACAACTGCTATATCTAGCTCGCTTAGTAAGAACAACGGTTAGCTAAACTTTTCACTGATGCAATAACATATGACAAGTACAAAAGGTACATAAAATTGTTTTACTAATGTTTACAACGGCTTACTAAGAATAAATTCTGAAGCGTCCAGCTAAGGTAGCTGCGTTGAGCAATTGAAGAAATTCAGGTAAAAAATGATAGCAAAATGGCGTTTCACCAGGTTACTATACTAACATAGCGTAAACAAATCAAGATACAACATTGCTCGACTGCGAATAATTTTTCCACGTTATATCCCCGCTCGGTAGAAACCTTCTATTTTTGTCTTCAAAAGGCATAGCTTCCGGACCGTACCTTCGAATGCCAAAGGTGCAGTCCGGAAGCAATGCCTTTTGAAGAGAAAAATAAATGTTTTCTATCGAACGGGGATATACCGTGGACTATCTACCCGTCAAATTATTCGCAATCGTGCATCTACCCCCGTCAAAAGAAAAAGTATATTTGCCATAACACAACATTGCACTAATTAATCGAATAGTTGTTGGCACAAAACTCATGGCCAACTATCTTACTACAGTGTACGAAGCTAAGAGCGCAAGGAAGTGGCAATAAAAATTGAATGACTATTTGACTGACAGACTGGCCTTGAAATTGAGAAGAATTAGCATAAAAAACCAAAACACGTTCATAAACCAAGTCGCCGTCACAATTCATATATCAGTGGAAATATCAGATCTGATTAATACGACTAACACCGTTTATTAAAGATAAACAACATCGGAGCTTACGGGGTTGCTCACTCCCCGTCTTCAGCGATACACAATTTCCCACTGTCTACATCAGGTGTACAAGTGTCGTCAAAATTGGTTTAAAACAATGCTTTAAAACGAAGGATATTGGTCTAGTTTCTTTAAAGCGAGGAATATCTTATCTTTCCAAATGTCTGAGCTGGGGATTAGTGGTTTCAACTCCAGCTACCTCGGATTCAAGCGCTGTACGAATGGTTGGGTTGTGTCGTTCATCCCATTGAGGATCCTGGATAGTTCTTTGTGGTATTTTGCAACAACCGTTTCGGCGGACGACTTCCGACCAAATTTCACTAACCTCCATATCCTTATCTCGGTTAAACGTGTTATTGTTTCGGATAAATAAAGCTTCTTTTATCTTTCTTAGTATGAAGTTTGATTCGCTACAAATATGTATACCACGCAAAGAACCATCACAATGTGATGCATGTTCTACCACCGCTGAAGCTTTAATCGCTTGTTCCATAACTGCTCTAGGGTTGAGTGTTTGTCTCCTTCCCCTACCTTGAATGATCATATTTCCATTCAACCTAGCCTTGGCACTGTTGTAACGATTAATGTTAAGTGCTCCTTGAATCTATGGAGAACGCTGTTCCCTGTTTCCCCTATATACATCCCTGAGCAGTCACATTTAATTGCATATACTATGCCATGTCTTTTTCTTTCTGGGGTCTTTACTTTATCGGTCCTTAGTAGAGACCTCAAATTTGGCGAGCTCTTAAAATATACTATGAAGCCTAGCACTTTTTCCAGTCGCTTGATTCTTTCACCAAGGCCTTGGTAGTATGGGATGGTTAATATAACATCCCTTTGAACATTTACTTCGTTGTGCGGATTTCAGTTCAACCGTTCCTCCATTACTGAGAGTACGAATTTCTTTGGTTATCCATTTTTGAGAAGAGTATCTCTTATGTGTGCCAACTCTGGTTCTAAGAATTCACTGTCACAAATGCTCATAGCTCTGTCAACCATTCCGCTAATTATTCCTCTAAAGACCGAACGAGGGTGGTGGGACGAAAAATGTAGATACATATCTGAGTGCGTTGTCTTTCGGTAAACCGTCAGTTTTACATGGTCTTCATGCCTTATTACCAACGTGTCTAAGAATGGAAGAATTCCGTTTTCCTCCTTTTCCGTCGTGAAGATTATTTGTCCAGGGAATAAGCTGTTAAGATATGGCTGAAATCTTTCTTCTTCCCCGTGCTTTATGATCGTGAAAATGTCATCCACATATCGTTTGATGAACCGAGGTTTAACAATCGTATCAACTTCCGAGAAAGCTAATTCCTCTAAACCTTCCATGAAGATTTTAGCTATGACAGGGGAAAGGCTGCTTCCCATCGGAGCACCGTACTGCTGTTGGAAATAATTCCTTTGGAAATGGAAGTAGTTTGCTTCAAGCATGCAGAAGAATGTTAATCTTTTTATGTGGTATGGGTTCAGTTTTGTCCTCTTTGGTTACTCAGCAGGTGTTCAAGCCTTGACATAGTGTATTCCATCGGGATACTAGCAAACAGGTCCTTGACATCATAGCTAACCAGGATGTCAGTGCTTGAGATACATAAATTTCGTAGCTGATTGCAAAAGTTTCTACTATTCGCCACGTGTGAGTCCCTCTTTCCGGTTACAGGACGGGTGATGCTCTTAAGGTAGGTACATAACTTGGATGTAACGCTATTCACCGTCAATATTACCGGTCTAAGAGGTATGTCAGGTTTATGGAGCTTTGGTAAACCGTACAGCTCCGGGGTATGGCTATTGCTGGTGAAGTGTAGATGTTTTGCGATTCTATCTAACTCACTATCTTTTCAGATCAGAGGCAAAATCTTTTAAAATTTTAAAAGGCTATCAGAGGCAAAATCTTTCAAAATTCCAAGTAACGACTTTTTGATCGATTCCCTCAGGTCAGTATGGATTGGTCTGTAAACGTTACTTGATAGCATGGTCGAAATTTTCTGCACGTAACTAGTGCGATAGTGGTTTTAATGGATCGCCTCTGAAACCATAGATAGTGAGTTAGAGAGAATCGCAAAACATCTACACTTCACCAGCAATAGCCATACCCCGGAGCTGTACGGTTTACCAAAGCTCCATAAACCTGACATACCTCTTAGACCGGTAATATTGACGGTGAATAGCGTAACATCCAAATTATGTACCTACCTTAAGAACATCACCCGTCCTGTAACCAAAAGGAGGGACTCACACGTGGAGAATAATAGAGACTTTTGCAATTAGCTACGAAATTTATGTATCTCAAGCACTGACATCCTGGTTAGCTATGATGTTAAGAACCTGTTTACTAGTATCCTGATGGAATACACTTTGTCAAGGCTTGAACACCTGCTGAGTAACGATGCAGACCTCACAAAGAGGACTAAACTAAACCCATGCCATATAAGAAGATTAACATCCTTCTGCATGCTTGAAGCAAACTACTTCCATTTCCAAAGGAATTATTTCCAACAACAGTACGGTGCTCCGATGGGAAGCAGCCTTTCCCCTGCCATAGCTGAAATCTTCATGGAAGGTTTAGAGGAATTAGCTTTCTCGGAAGTTGATACGATTGCTAAACCTCGGTTCATCAAACGATATGTGGATGACATTTTCACGATCATAAAGCACGGGGAAGAAGAAAGATTTC
This sequence comes from Trichuris muris, assembly GCA_000612645.2. Classification (NCBI taxonomy): domain Eukaryota; kingdom Metazoa; phylum Nematoda; class Enoplea; order Trichinellida; family Trichuridae; genus Trichuris; species Trichuris muris. Next base: position 9,534,698 of record CBXJ02000086.1, read on the forward strand.
AGCCATATCTTAACAGCTTATTCCCTGGGCAAATAATCTACACGATGGAAAAGGAGGAAAACGGAATTCTTCCATTCTTAGACGCGTTGGTAATAAGGCATGAAGACCATGTAAAACTGACGGTTTACCAAAAGACAACGCACTCAGATATGTATCTACATTTTTCGTCCCACCACCCTCGTTCGGTCTTTAGAGGAATAATTAGCGGAATGGCTGACAGAGCTATGAGCATTTGTGACAGTGAATTCTTAGAACCAGAGTTGGCACACATAAGAGATACTCTTCTCAAAAATGGATAACCAAAGAAATTCATACTCTCAGTAATGGAAAAACGGTTGAACCGAAATCCGCACAGCGAAGTAAATATTCAACGGGATGTTACATTAACCATCCCATACTACCAAGGCCTTGGTGAAAGAATCAAGCGACTGGAAAATGTGCTAGGCTTCAAAGTTTATTGTAAGAGCTCGCCAAATTTGAGGTCTCTACTAAGGACCGATAAAGTAAAGACCCCAGAAAGAAAAAGACATAGCATAGTATATGCAATTAAATGTGACTGCTCAGGGATGTTTATAGGGGAAACAGGGAACAGCGTTCTCCATAGATTCTAGGAGCACTTAACATTAATCGTCACAACAATGCGAAGGCTAGGTTGAATGGAAATATGACCATTCAAGGTAGGGGAAGGAGACAAACACTCAACCCTAGAGCAGTTATGGAACAAGCGATTAAAGCTTCAGCGGTGGTAGAATATGCATCACATTGTGATGGTTCTTTGCATACTATAAATATTTGTAGCGAATCAAAATTCATAATAAGAAAGACAAAAGAAGCTTTATTTATCCCAAACAATAACACATTTAACCGAGATAAGTGTATGAAAGTTAGTGAAATTTGGTCGGAAGTCGTCCGCCGAAGCGGTTGTTGCAAAATACCACAAAGAACTATCCAGGATCCTCAATGGGATGAACGACACAACCCAACCATTCGTGCAGCGCTTGAATCCGAGGTAGCTGGAGTTGAAACCACTAATCCCCAGCTCAGACATTTGGAAAGATAAGAGATTCCTCGCTTTAAAGAAACTAGACCAATATCCTTCGTCTTAAATCATTGTTTTAAACCAATTTTGACGACACTTGTACACCTGATGTAGACAGTGGAAAATTGCGTATCACTGAAGATGGGGAGTGAGCAACCCCGAAAGCTCCGATGTTGTTTATCGTTAATAAACGGTGTTAGTCGTAATAATCAGATCTGACATGTATAGCTACACCGTTACGAAACATCCTATTTTCAATCAGTGGGAACATTTCAAATTCATCATGTTCACTGATGAGCCTGTTCATCAGAGCATAATGTATGGTGACAGATTTGCAAAACAATTGAACAGAATCCTGAGCATAATCACGAAATGTGCTTGGAATTATATCAAACGCAATTATTAAGCGGGCTTGTCAAGCTATAGCAAACCAAATGATAGAGAAACTGCAGAATAACACCCCGTCATGACCATAAGTCAGAGTTTATTTATTATTAGTAATAACAATAGAATTATATTGCGAATCATTAGAAACGTCATTGCCTCTTAATTTTAAAAATTTGCTTCTAAATCACATATTGATCCCATATTCGCACGTTCAAGTAGTCCGCTATTGCTAACTGATTGGTCAACCAGCTAGCGGTAAAATGCAGTTCCCAATGTTAGAGACTTACTGAACAATACTAAACGGAAGCAGAAAGCCGTTTCCAGGAACATGATTTTTGAAATTTCTTACTAGACAGCAAAAAAGGAAATGCTTCAGTTTTTCGTCGGCTGGCTTGCCGGAAAGAAATGATTCCATGATGCGTCGAATGGAAGAGCAGAAACACCTTTTAATGTTGAAGTGCTGAACAACTGAAGGAATAATGTAATTCGAGTACAATCATTGCTGCTCCCTTTCTGAGTTTAAAGTTCGCTTCCAAACTTGCATACACTTTAAAAATAAAGCAATAGCAGAACCTGATTCGTCACAGCGCTGCTTAGTTGTACACGAGATGCTGGTGCACTGACAACCTTCTCCGCAATTGGTAGACCAAACGCTCTTGTCTTTGAGGCAAGAAGTGGAATAACACCATTGATTACAGGTGAGCCATTTGCATGCACACTCTATCCCGTTTAGTAAACAAAAATTTTTTCCAGCCAATCCTAACCGACATTTTAAAAAATGAAATCAGCTTTTTTTCTGCTGACTACTCTGGCATTTGCCCTTAATGCAAACGAATTAGTCATTCAAACGAAATCTTGCCCGTCGGAGAACTCCGCGCACAGCTTCCTGGGATTTCGGACTAGAAATGGGAGGTGCGTTACAGCAATCTTCCGGGCGCAAATAACCAGCAGCAAAACCATGCCAAACGGTACCGTTGAAGAGCAAGCAAAGATGTACTGCGCAAGTCAATTCAAAATGGGAACCCTGGTATCCTACAAAGATTTCGAGCATGCCGCTAAAAATTTGGAACGTACTGGACTTTATGATCCAGAAGAAAATGGGAATTGGCAGGTAGCGCTCTGCCTGCACGACGCATACAACAACTGTTTCCGGCAGGGCAAAAATAATTGCGTATATCTGCCGAGAAAGAAAGCATGCTACTGGGAGCATACCTATATTGAGATTCAGGCGCAAGAGCTGCCCTATGGAAGGCCATGTAAGCCCATTGAGGGGAATGGACACCTGTGCGAATGTTCGCGATGCACTACTACTGAATGGACATCATGGACGAACTATACGCACTACTTAGGCTTTCAATTTCGCACTCGATATAGGCCGGAAAATGCCCACCCATGTCACAATTGCCATGCGGATACCAATTTTTGTTGTGCACAGCATGAAGTAACTTCTGGCCTAAACATCTCGTCAATACCCTGCTTAAACGGTGGAACACTTGATCCATGGATTGGAGACAGATGCAAATGCCGAGAAAATTTCACTGGAATGTTTTGCGAAATAGGTAACAGTCGATGTTATGTCTGCATCAGTGTATCATATGAGAGAAACAGGAACAGGGAAAGCATTTGCAAACTTAATATTCACATCTGAACGGTACCTCTTGCTTTTAAACTTAGAAACCTTTTTAAGGGCACAACTCCCCCAGCTGGAGTAACACACGGATAAATCTCACTGTGCTCCAAGCTCTAGCTTTGCTATTGGTATGGACTGTGGGAATAACTCTTATATGCCTACTGTGCGCAGGAGGCTTAACGCATGTACGTACCGATTGAATAAGCTCGACGTGACTTCCACGCAATGCTTTACAGCTGTCGTCAGGTGAGAAAAGACGCTCAGCACCGAGCGTTGTGGTCAACATCCAAAACGCGGTACGTCTTGCAAAATCGTAGCTGTACTACGTTATTTTCGCAGTAAGATTTGTTTCTTGAAAACTCCGTACCTATAGGAAATTTGTTAGACTGTGACAGTTATGAAGGCTGAATAGCATGCTTATTACAGGGCGACAATGACAACTCTTCGCCAATGAGCCACGAAACCGCGGCAAACGAGCGTGCACGCGAACCTGAAAGGTCGCCTTACAGAGAAAACTCAGGGAACGAGTTGAATCACAGATCGTTCGTAGCCAGAAGGCACGAGCAGCAGGTAGTTAGCAAAAACATGTACGCAATGCTTACAAGAAGATAAATTTTAGGATAACCAATGGCTCGTGCATCGTGGCGTTGTGGAACGACTGTGCGACGGGAAGATGCAGTCTGACGCTTCGCGAAACAAATCTCTCATTCACATATCAAGCAATAATAATGCATACGCTAGGCAAATTCCCATCTCGAACGTGTAAACTCGAATCACCCACTAATTGATCCCCTTCTGCCTCCAATAATATATGTATAAACTTACTACATACAGTATTAGAGGCAAAGACACTTAAGAATGCATGTGTACATGTAACTCGCTGTGTTCCCTTACTCTTCTACTAAATCGTGCTACTAATAAATAATAACGTAGACAGCACACATGCTAGCAACTATTAATACTTCGTTGGAGTGGTTTTCTCAGAAAACATGGCAACATTTTGCGTGTTCAAGATTGGCAATGAACCTTAAATTTGTTAAGTAGGATGATTTTCCTTCGCAAGATAGTGCTTGATGTTGCTTATCGTTAATAAAAAGTAGTATCCTTTCCAAATGCAAGTAAACTTGTCATCTTCCAAGTAGACCCAGCACAATAATACCGACAGGCGAACAACCCAGCATGAGAAATATGTCAGCGCAAGCGCATTCGGGAGAACGCCAAGTTAGCGAAATGATAATAAGATGCTGCCGCTTCATGGGCAATCTTCCTGGCGCACCGCATTCCCATTTCCGGCTTCATCCTATTTATTCACTGCCGACAAAGGTAGGGCGTATATGCTTAACTGCAAATCTCCATCAAAATTAGGAATACTAACATTTCCCTTCCAAAAAGTGGATTTCTTCAGTACGGGATATTTTTCATAATCTTGTAATTTCTAATAATAGAGTTAAATCCCGCTTTGTGTAAGAGCTTTTATTTCAACCCCATTAGCAGGGCTTTCGGATCAAACCTAAAACCGCCTTCGGCGCCACGTTATGTATCAGCTGCCCAGTCAGTCGGTAGCCCGGATGGTCAAGCGGAGGAGCATGCCGAACCGTCGACCGACTGGGCAGTTGATACATAAGTTAGCACCGAAGATGGATCCAGGTTTGATCCGAGAGCTCTGCTAATGGGATTGAAATAAAAACTTTCACACAAAACGATTTTTAACCGTGTTATTAAAAATTATAAGATTATTTCCCTGCCAACAACTTATTAAACAATAGTGGAACTCTAAGTCAACTGACACGGTCTCCCTACCAACGGATGAATGAGAGAGGTGAGCTCGCTGAAGACGGAACTCGAGCGTGCCGAATCGTAGAACTCCGTCTTTTACGATGGCACGGCGCGATACCATATTTCAGATGTCGCCTGATCCTATTTGACATTCCTAACGCAAATGACCATAATGCAAAGCACGCAAACAATCGCCGATTTTAGGTGCGGACATCCCGAAACGAAATCACTCCATTGCCCGCGCCTTAAATAAAACAGAAGACATTGAACAAATCGTGTTGCAAAGCAAAGGCCGCATAATTTTGGATTATCAATTCTCTGCGAACAATAGCAAATTACTTGAAAGAATTGCAAGAGCTGAAACAGTGACTTGAATAAACAACAAGTCTGCGTTCCAGTACCCACGCACAATACGGAATTGTGTTGCACTACTTTAGCAGAGGAGAGCAAACAGAGGCAACGGTTCCGAAAAACGGGCCAGCCGGACCTACCACCTTTGATCGCAAATTCAAATATTCATAACCACATACAAGAGAATATTACTAGCACAAGATGGCAATGAAATTAACAAGCGGGATAACGAATGAAGAATCTACCAAGGCTTATCTAAACTACTGGAATATACTAACAAAATTAGAGGGCGCATTGCAAATCCTGCAAATCACTTTGTGGAAAACGTTTTTCTACTAAACGTCTTACTATCTCTGTCCAAGCTGATTCACAAGCGCGTAACGCAGGTACTGGGGAACACGAATAATCCTGCAGCCTTCTTTTTGGCCAACTTGGAGTACAATGGTAGCGCCTCAAACTGCTCACGGGTCATGTGAAATAGTGTCGCGAATTCACCATCCGATAAACTTTCCTTAACAAGCACTTGTTCAACGTCATATGGGCAATTAGCACACGCACCGATTTTTTCAAAACTTCAAGACCACCATCGTCGTGGGACAAAGTCTTCACTGACGACACAGCCAGATTCGATGCTGCAAACCTCCCGCGTTCCACATCCTGATTTTCCGAAAAAATAAGAGCCCCAATGTCGCTGTCAGTAATCACGCTCTAAAGTGACAGCGTCGCTCAAACTTTCGCCGGATTGGAACTCCTACCTGCCATTTTGCCTTATCCCAGTATGGAAAGCAGCTCGTAAATGACGGTGGCTCCTGGCCTTGTTGAACAATTGTTATCTTGATCTTGTCACCGGAACGGGACGACGGATCTCGATTGACATATTCCTAAGACAAACGTACCAAGCGAAGACGCACCTAACAAGCGAAATACCATTGCATTGCTCTTCGCCGCATGCTTCTCTGCCTCGTTTGCATACTTGCCAATCCATATGAAAATCTAGCGTGTTACTACTACTTATAGTCTAGGAAATTGGATTAGCCTCTCCCATACTTGATCCAGCGCATCCAGTATCATAACATCGTCTTCGTAAAGGTCCTGCAACACGGTACTATACTGATCGAACAATGCGTCTGAGCTCACTTCCTGCGTGAAATTGACCATTTCTTCAACCTGAAAGCATGTCGGTGAGAGTTGCGTTAGACAGTCAATGAACACCTGACCTGTAAAACACCGCTTTCGTTGCTGCAATGAAACAAGCGGATTGGAAATGTTTCATCCTCGTCCTAAGGTAACAATTTCTTGTCGGTGTTAAATAACGCTGCATTACGAGTAGCACTTACTTGCAAAGCCGCAAGTGCCGTTTTCTCTTTGTTTGCCAAGTTCGCTAGAAACCTTCCGCGTGATGCAAGTTGACCAAAATACACGCAACCAACTTACGATCAGCCGTAACTACATTCAAGCCGTGAAAAGATTTGTCGGCAGGCCAAACAAAAGCGGACCGAAACAGAGGAGGCTCTGCATTCTCATTCACACGAATGACTGTTACCCAGCTAGGATAATTGCGCGCTTCCAAAAAATCCTACATATAAGCTTGTAAATTGAATTCAAACACAACGAAAGGGCAATACATTGGCCATTTTCCATACCGCCTTCTTTTCGCATTTGGTGCAACGCCTTCCTATCCATACAAATATGGCCGACTTTCCGAGGTCTAGGATGAAGCAGTCCTAAACATGGTACTCTGATTTCGATCGGTCAGACGAACTGCACGTGCATTTGTGTCCAAATCGTTCTTCTCCAAAGGACGCTTCACTATCTCGTCCAGTTGGATCATTCCAGATGCATCGCTCACCCTGCATTACAACTTGTCTGGTGGAGCGGATGTGCAAGTGCGGTACGGAACCTGAAGAGCCTTGTGGAAAGATTCTGCTCGCGTTCATGCGCCAAATCGCTCTCCTTGCTATCAGTTTTCGTCACTACGTAATTTGCTGGCGCACCGAGTTCTTCGAAGAACCGTTTGCAATTGTCGACGCCGGGCTCCAAGACGTGTATGAGCGCCTTTCCATGGTAGGCGAAGTCCCTAATTTCGCGAGCAAACTCAACGCCCTTAAAGTCAAAACTTCTGAAAGTCTTGAACTGCTTAAGCAGCAAGTAAGTACCCGTGTTCGCTCGACTCTAGAAGAGTCACTACCGCACCAGATGTAAATGTTATCAACGGCATCCAGAACAAAGACGTCACCATTGTTCAACGATTCGGCGCTCAAGCAAACCTCCAATCATAAAGCTATTTTAAACACTGGCAAAACTATTACGCTCCCACCTGTTGCATACGACAACGGCGCTTGCCCTTTATTCGGAAAAGCCTTTTGTTCTGCGAACGGGAACCACGTCTGAACCCTGACTTGACACCACCTTCGAGATAGCTAGTGAAACAGAAACGATGCTTTGTTATTCCTCTTCACGGCTTCTCCAGTTTGTCGTAAATGTAATTTGTAATTAAACTGCACGTGCCCTACCAACGTATTGGAGAGCAAATCGTGAAGGAAAATCACAGAAGACAATTTGCTCATCCATCCGTTGGCAGGGCACGTGCAGTTTACTTACAGATTACATTTACGACAAACGGGAGAGGCCGTGAAGAGGAAACATCCATAATAAAACACATCCCCGTTACAAGACGTCCAATTTTCAGGACTACGTTTTGTTCAGAATATAGTACATAAGCACTGCTCACGCTGTTTGCACGAGCAGCATAGGCAAAGCCGTATGGCTGCCCAAAACTTTCCCTTACATTTAAACAAATACCGCACGCCAGCGCTAGGCAATTCACCATACAAGTTATTCACATCGTTAAGAATGACGGAAAACAATGGAAAAATTACATAGGAAATTGCGTACTAACGATAATCGCAACGGCACACACAACAATCACCACGCAAAAGCTAAGGGAATACAGTTCGAGAAGCATTAATATTATAATTAGTTAGACGATTGCACCAAATCCGAAATACATGTACGGCATTTTTCCATTTAATTGCACATACTAATTCGTCTTTTCCTTGCAGTAAGCTAACTGTAAAAGTGCCCTTCGTATGCTACAAGGAAATCCACATAAACAGGGACACAGGGTTACCCCACATCCTTGCGGACTGAAACGTGCTCCGCCCGAACGTCACCTAGACGTACTAATAATTTGAAGGTGCTAGTAGACAACTACAACGCAACACAATGCGCAGATCTTTTCGAATAGTCACTGTCTCATGAATGAACAGTTATAATGCAGGAATGCTTAAGTTAACGCTTCGTGAGTACGACAGCGCATTTGTTATATTCAGCATATGACAACAGATCACAACAGGCAGCAGTAAAATTAGAGAAGCCTGAATATTAGGAAGCAACGAAAGCTCTTAATACATCTCAGAGTCTCCGTGCTGCCAATCAACATTGCCGCCTCTCTAGCCTGGAACTTAGCAGCTAACGACAATCCTTGGAAACATGTGCGCCTAGCGACAGCTCGAAGAGAGAAAAGATAACACGACTGAACAACGAACTGCTTTCTGCGGTAAGTTTGATAGATACGAAAGTTGCAAAATCGTAAGGGCATCGTCCACTGGCACGCTGAATAAAATAGCAGACGATATGTTGTAGGCTCACGCATTTTTTGCAGTAAACGAGCACAAAGCTTCAATACTTCGAAACGTACGTTATTTACGGGTGCTCTTTGGCTGACAAGGCCAGAGAGCAAAGGGATTGAATACACTAAGGATCGTCGTGTTGTTGAAAGCAAAAACAATTTACAAAAAGCCAAAAACCAGCCGCGCTGCGCCCCAGCAACGCTATTCAGAAACTTCAATGCCTACCTTATTCCCCTTTTGAAGTAGGACAAGAATCTATCAGATTCATAACCTTGCAGCTCGCGCATTTGCACGGGTTCTCCGCCGAATAAGTCATCCAACTCAACCGCCTTTATTGCAGCAGCACCAAATTCATCTTGAGTGCACTTGGAGCCCAACCAAAAATGAATGTAATGACGGAACCGCTCGGAGGTCTAAAATTTACGAGCTTTGTCCCGCTCAGGCAACCTATCGAACATCCCTTACGTGAAACACCAGGTATGCGTCGCCTTCGTAGAAAAAGCCGTAGTCACATCGGCGCACTGGAACAACTTCGAACTGCTGAAAAGACATTAAATTTGAAATTAGGAAATGCAAGTACGTCAAGTACCTCGATTCTCCATATTTCGATGCCAGGCACTTTGCCTGCGTCCGCAAAGGCTGGATCACAAACGGCCGGCATGGTATGAACGCACTGATTCTAGAACAAGTTGAGCACAGGTGACATTGCAAAGAAACGAGAGCGCTGGTTTGTTCTCGATGAACGTTTCCACCAATGACTCATGTTCGTGCAGAGCAAACAACCAACTTTGCGCCTACTCTTTGGCCACAACTACGAATACACCGGTGATTACACCACTTCTTTTCAAAGGCATCAAAGCGATGCAATTTCAGTTAAACCGTAGCTCATACCGAGGCAACAAAGCTGCGCAAATTGCTGTTGGCGGCTTCCCTTTACTCGGCCACCCAAACAAGGTGAAGGCGACAGCCGCAGTGGCGCTTGAGTAATTCGGCAAGCTAACTTGAACGGCTCGAACAACGTACCTAAGAACGCGAAGCCTATTCCAACATTCATACGGAACCTTTACTATTCATATAAATAGAACAGAGGCATTTGATTCGCGGGCCAATCAGCTTTTTAGTTAACAAAAATTTCATTAATCAGTGAACAGCTGATGTTGCCAGCCTGGATGGTCTAGCAGAGGGGCTTACGGAACCGTTGGCTGCCTGGGCAGTCGACGAAAAAAGCTTTTGCACTGAAGACGGGTACAGGAGCAGTACCCGAAAGCTCTGCGTTTAGCAATAAACGTTCTTACCTAACGGGGTTATACCGTGTTGAAGAATTTGTTCGCAAATTTCATTAATCATATTAATGAAATTTTTGTTAACTTAAAAGCATGCTGGTTGCCAGGTTGTTACGAAAATGTTTCCATAAACAAAATTGAGCAGCATCGCAAAATAAGAATATCGGAACAAGCGGTTCTCATATTGCCAAGTCGAATCGAACAGCTGTCTACGCGAAGTTGCCCAGTAGGAAATGAACAATTAGTGGATAACGTGAAGAACAAATTCCAAAACGCTAAACCACTTGCTTGTCGATCTACAGGCAGAAGCGGCTAGCCTCCGGGAATGGGTTTTTCACTAACAAGAGTTGACTAAAATTAGAATGTGAAAGGGAGAATGCTGAAGCAGAAGTCGTAGGCCAGCGTACACTTGGGTAAGACCGCCTGAGCACGCCGTTATTCCAACATTGCGACCTTTAAATGAATGAAACTGATTCATTCCAAATTCAGACGTGCAACCACGCAGCAGTCGTTTAGTGGAACACGTTGGTACCTTTGCGTGGCTGAGCAGAGAGAAGTAAATCACTCAAAGAAAGAAAATGCTTATGTAACGATTGTTCGTCTGGGAGAAGTTCGCATTGTCTAACCAATGTCAACGGCAACCGCCAACATCATTGAGAACCTTCTACAAAACTGCCGCTTTAAGCCAACAGAGACAGTGCTAGATTGGAAGGAAGTAAACTCGAAAGTGACCGTATGCAGCTAATTGTAAGCGATGCTGCGAATTTGAACAGCACTCTATTTAGAAAGTTTCCAAATTGATGATCAATGCCTTTAGAGTCTGCACTTAATCTTTAAGAGGAAAGCTGCCGACACGTTTTATTGTCAACAGTGCCACGACGATTGGATGCAATCGAATGTGGTAAAAATGCCTACTCAAAGTGAATCACCCAAACAGACTATCAGAGAGAAAACAACGCAACGCGCCAAAGAGAAGCAACGCTGCCACGCTAATCCGGAGGAATGAACTATTCACCCGTTGAGTCGAGCAGCTGCAATTTTGATGGAATGGAATGTTGCACTGCGCAAGTGGGCATACCACGAAACTAAACGAATTCCACCAGTAAACGAGAATGCATAGGCCATTACACAACATTAATCCCAACGGTTATTGCATTTTGCCTGACGCTCCCACGGGGAACAATCAATTCGTGCAGTTCGCGGATCTTGCGAGGCAACCATCAGTTAACGCTCACCAAATCATCAAGACGCTTAAACAACGTCGTTTGTTTTATGTACCGCAAGGTTCCAGCTTACCAACTGAACGGAATAAACGACGATTGCATATTGAAAGCTCAATCACCACGCTGACGCACCAGAACAGTCTGATTTTAACGCTGATGTTAGAAATGCTCCAGAAACGATTTCGCTGCGGCAACTGACTACAACTGCATTAATATTAAGATTATGCAAAACTTACGCGCCAGAAATTCTGCGAAACGGGCCAGTTTCCGCCCGTTCTTTTGCTTAAACAACGCAACTGAACAACTGCTTCCATGTCTCGCAAAATGAAAGGCTTTACTTCCTTAAAATTAATTTCTTGTCCTGTCTTCGTCTGGCGACGGACGTCTTCATGTTTGACATCGCCTATCGCCTTATAACCGCAAGAAGTCCTCAGCAAATGACGAAAGAACTCTGTATGAAGAGTTGGGCGAGTAACTGGTCTCCGTCGGCACGTGTGAATAATGGTATGGCCGCGTATGGAGTGTTCACTTTGGCCTTAACGGTCGTCCTAGGTTAGAGCGATCAAGACAAAGAACTGCGGATCCCGCTTATCGAAAATTCCCACAATGGCCATATGCACAAACGCGCAGTGGCACTTATGGACAATCCACAGACAACTCGAAATGGAAGAAGCACTGAACAGCTTTTAGACAAAGGGCGACTCCCAAAGCAAAGACTAACACTATGTCAAAAAGGTGTTCCTATACGCTTGGTGGAACGACGAAAGAGCTGTGCAACGTATCGCTGAACGAGACAATTGTCGCAGACTCTACACCGTACCGGTTGCAAGGTTATTGCTCTTTGGCGAAAAACAGAACTTTCAAAACTGGAAATTCCGTTTCATTTTCCCCTCTTCAGCGCAGCTGCGGATAAGATCAGCTCTGGCAGCTCCGTTTTGCCACTTCGAAACAGAAACTAGTACTTTGGGACTAACGTTATGCAGTATCAGAGTTGGTCATAACGGAGTTTTATGAATAACGAATTCTACGATCACTCCAACTGATCAACAGCGGTCTCTTAAAAAGGTGAACTAAGAGATTTGTATTGTAAATATTTATCATTATATTGCAACATTTATATTCTAATTTATATATCAGCACGATAATTTCGCAAAGGCATTTAAAATCAAATGGTGACGTAATTTCCCAGGCAAGACTTCCAATAATGTACTCACCTGCCCAGTTTCAATAGTCCACTTGTAAAGTAAAAAGAAAACCTTTAGCACTTAATCTCTTGCAAGGAATACGTGTCATTCCCAAATAAACAAAACGAATTAACGCAAGCTACAATTCAAAGAATTTAAATGCCGATATTCTTCAGCGATTCGCAAAGTTTGGCAGCGAGGAAAAAATGAGCAGCACCTCGCAAATGGGGGCAACTTATCTTGCTGCTATTTCAGCATCGGTTGGACAGACGTATAATTTTTTTCAAACAACCGCCCATCGTCGATTTTGAAAATATAGCGCGCAGAGAAGTGAAAACATTTGCCTTGTATGCTTACTTTTGAAAATGCTGCGCAATGGAATAGCACGAACCAGCATTCTCTCGAGGCACAGAATTAACAGGTGCAATAGCCACTGGGCATACGAAGCTTCATTAATGGAATTACTTATATTTGACCTTTGATACTTGCGACCATTATGAACACGGATTTTCCCCCGTTTATTGATACCTTTTTATTCCAAAAAGGTAAACATCAGAGCTTTCGGGCGTGTGCCTTCGCCCGTCATCAGTGAAACACTAATTTCATCAACTGCCCAGCCAGTCAACGGTTCGGCAAGCCCCTCCGCTCGACCATCCGGGCTGGCGACATCAACTATCAGGTCTATACCTTGACCTGTCAAGCCTCTGTCGCCCGCCCAGTCAGTCAAGCAGAGGTGCGAGCATCCCCACCGACCAACCGGGACAGCGTCACGAATCCAAATGAAAAATGTACATATTAACAACGGCAGTAGCTTCGTAAACCCGTCTGTATTACTTTAAGATACGGGTTTAAAGTCCTTCCTTGATCGTGCCCTTCTTTCTTCTTTTTTCTTTAAGGTCCTTTCCGATGTTTCTTCCCTCTTCTGCCGTTGTTATGTCCGTTTGCCCCGTGTGGCATTTGATCATAATCGAAAAAATTTTTTTCTCAACGGGGTATGCATATATGCGACCATTATGAACACGGATTTTCCCCCGTTTATTGATACCTTTTTATTCCAGAAAGGTAAACATCAGAGCTTTCGGGCGTTTGCCTTCGCCCGTCATCAGTGAAACACTAATTTCATCAACTGCCCAGCCAGTCAAATGAGAGAAAAAAATTTTTTCGATTATGACCTTTGATACTTCTAATAATCGCCCATCCATTAGTTATATTTTACATTTATCATCAGATTGTCAGTCGATTCCAGGATCCCTCGTGCCACATCTTCTGCGAGAAAGTACTATTACAGTGTACAAAATGCGCAGTACGTTCGCAAAGATCACTGCTCGACTATGACGGCTAACACTGCAATATTCCATCACTGAACATACGGATCGCAGCTCTCAGGTTGCAACACTGCCTTGCCGCCGACGGTGGAGAGAGATAAGCGCGGAACAATCAAATAATAATGAAGACGTAATAAATAAACAAAACTGGAGGTGCGAATTACACTAAGGAAGATAATGGCGAAGCACGCCGCTATCAATCTTGCGATAATCGTGCGCAAATATCTTGCAGCCCACTGCACGCTTTGGCAACTATAGGGAAGGAAATCGCTCGTTCGGTTTATGCACTGCGTGATAATGAAAGCGCTTCTCCGCATACCTGTCTAATAGTATTAACATGAAACTAAGAAGTACAAAAGCTCCACTACACTTGTCACAGTTCAGCAATTCCACGAGAGCCGTTCATGTCAAGCACAAAGTGTTGCCTATAAATCCGACTGGAACTCTTCAGTGCATAAAAGCGTAACTCAACATTTTGACAAGCAGGTGGAACAGCTGTTCAGGTGCCCCTCGCTCGCAAAAGATCTCCTCTAGACATTCAGCATTGCATATTTGAGAACTCATATTCCTGCTCACAGATGGCACCTAGCAGGAGGCCGGAGCTATCAGCCACACAAGGAACTTCACGTAAAGCCTCTACCGGACAAGGCATGATTTTTTCAGTTTTCGGAGGGAAATAGTGAGTGATCAGCTTATCCAGAGTCTTATAATCTCCTGTTATGGTTGTTGTGTATTGCTCGAGTGTTGGAACAGTAGGACGCCCTAAATAGACAGCAATGTAGGTGTCTTCGCAGTTGTTCACCACCGAGTTGGAGAAACACTTCATCATTTACCACGACACCTATGTAAGGTCGCAATGACTGGGGCATTTGTAACTACATAAACATCGCCGGATCTTTTCTGTCTCGTTCCCCGTCATACTGTAACTTCCTGGTATGACGTCATCCCCACGTTGATTGGCCCGTTAATTGTTGGAGACATAGGTGGCGCCACCGTCACATTTTGCAGGCCGAGCGCTCGAAGCAATCTTTCCTTCCCTTACCTAAGCCTAAACTATAAAATAAGAGTCATGTCAATCTTTCCTTTTAAATTACGAAAGCAACACGACCGTAGGCATCGTTTTCTGCCCTTACCTAAGCCTAAACCATAAATAAGAGACATGTCTCCCTTTTAACTTACGAAGGCATCTTACAAAGGCTCTTGAAGTTTACGATCGCTAATGCATCTCGGCGCCCTCTTCGTAGCATTTTATATCAGCGTTCGGCAACAGAAACGTCATTAGCGCCCCCTAGCGACATGATAATCAAGTAGGGGGAACGAAACAGAAAAGACCCACATCGCCTCCCGCAAGCGAGATTTATCTGTCTGCAGATACGCATCATCTAGTATGCGGTGAACCTTGTCCAAGACCAAGAATTCACATATCAAAAACAGTCCAGTGATATGCGCAAATCTTAACATCAAGGCGATGTAACGGTTATAGCGATGATAAGCTATTTGTGATCGGGATGCATACAACAGTCAAGGCAGCGCACCCTCTCGGAGAGCCCTACAGTTGTCCCATAAGCGGGCCATCCTCTTTGCCCACTCCTCGTTCACCAACCGCTCTGCAAACGCCGGATCCCATTCCTCCTCCATCACCTTGAAAAGACTCTGAGCATGCATGTGTTCCCAATTTTGACGAAGTTCCGGTCCGACATTCTTGCCCATCATGAGATACATGATGGCAGGATTGACAGGACCCATTAATTTATGGGCATAGGGCTTAGGGTCGTGAGACTCACGGATTATCTCCAATTCGGCCTTTCCAATGTCATGCTTGACAAGATTAAAGCGATTATCCGCATAAATACCACGCTGCTACAGTTTGTGGTTGTCGCAAAACAACGTCAGCAACAGCCCATTAAACTCCTGCTTATTAATCTATGTCCCATTCAGGCATTGCATGGATATTGGAGCGAAAAGATCTCCCACCTCTTCACTTGACCAGGTGTACACATCAGTCGCTCCGGTGAGTTGTAAGGTCGGCAATAACAACGACATACCGATGGATCGTTGAATCGTCACGCGTTCTACTGAGATACGTACTTGGTGCACCGGCAGCCATACCTGTATCCCTTTCGTGGACGGTAAAATCTTTGGTCAAGATAGCTCAGGCACGCGTGAGCAGTTGGCTAAGATTGAGATCCTCCATGCGCACCCCGCCCTCAACGTGTCTGGAACATGTTCCGGTAACCCGGCGACGGAGGCGCACTAAAAGGCTTTCGGATGCACCGCCGGCCAGATATGATAATCGTCGCAACTAGGCCAAGAAGACATCTGACGACTCGCCAACTTCGAGTCTCCTTGTTATATAGGCGACGAATCGGTCTACGGCGAAAGCGATCACTAATGCTTCCCTGATTTTGTTCACGCCTTTTCGTTCTTCCCACGTCAACTGCTGGTACTCGGCGATAGCTCCGCCGGTCAGTCGTAATGGAATCACGAAAGAGAGCTACTATACCACTGAGCTCGCAAACCAATTCCACCTTTTCCAGCCATTCTGCCACAGGCTGGGACGACCCATCGAACTGTGGAATTTGTTTCAAACCGAAAACTTTCCCCACTGAAGGAGCTTTCATTTAGCCTCGATGGCTTGTTGGAGCGGAACAAGTCCGTTATGTGCCCAGGAAAAATATAGCAACCTAACAGTAACTAAGTAAAAGGGTACTGTACATGGCTTCATGATTAGTGAGCGACTTCCGCTGGATAATATCTGTAGAGAAACAACATTCCTTCCTTTCCTCCAGTTAAACACAATATTGGGGCTTCTGGGTGTAGCTTATAAATTTAGGTAAGGGTAGGAAGAAACTGCTGGCAATTTGTTGAAGGAAAACGAACTACACCGGTTGTTGTTGCCCGTTGCCCGCGGGATATTGGGAAAACAACACTCCATCATTTCCTCAGCTTAAACCAAAAACTGAGGCTTCTGTGGATAGGCTGCAGATTTAGGTAATGGTAAGTTGTTGTTGGATGCTGACAGTGATGGGAGCAAAACCACGCAACCTAGGGCAAAGCAATTGTACTGATTATACGCTTGAAGTCCAGAGGGACGCGGCAATGAGGTTATCATTTTTCGGCATAATTTCTACTACTGCTTGCAGCGGTCAAGCAGAAAACCCTGATAACCGCGCTGCCCACTGCCTCGTTGGCAACAACCCATGGACACATAACAGACTTGACCACAACGAACTTTACCGCACTCTCCCCATTTCTCTTGCGCGGTGATTATACATGCTTCTGATCCCAGCATGAGATCATGGCATATGGCACATAACCCTATTTCATTTCCTGAATCCATTCATTACTGTGGATCAACAAGCTAATTTGTTCGGCGCTCCTTGGGAGACCCACTCCCCGCTGAGCAGCCGCACCTGGTTGTCGTTCGATTTGTTTGACATACCTTGGTCACGAGCCGCAGTGCTAGAATTAAGCAGTACCAGCTTAAACACTGTTTATGCACCGTAACAACGTAGCCCCAAATTGACAGCTTTCTACAACATTGACTAACCGAAGCTGCTACGGAAACAGAAATACAATTTCAAGGAGAATCCTTAGCTAAGTACACAGAATCAAGCCTCCATAGAAGGAGCGACGTTGCCACATGAACAAACGATCATGTCAGCAAATATGGCCGTCAGGATTGAAAGACGGCCAAATTCAAAGCCGCATAACTCAACAGGTGCGCCATTTTCTACGTCTGTCATTTCACCGATAAACACTTGCTGCATTAGCAGATCGTGAATCATGCTCACGCTGCTATCGCGGTGCGTCGTATTGCTCAGCATACTCTGCTGGAACGTAAGTAATTTGCAAGTCGCATTTTCGAACTGCTCGGTATTACAATCGAATATATACACCAGTGGTTAGTTCAAACAAATTTTCACGCAGCATGCTTACCCTACGTCGGCTACTTTAATGGTCCGCTTGGCAATCCCGAAATTGCATTCTGGCTTAGCCCGACGGAGGGAAGATGCAATCGAATTCATTGGCAACAAAATCACATTACCACAGTTGCTGGACGCTATCAACTGCTTAAAAGGATCCCTTTAAGAACGGCAGCCAATATTTTACTTCTCTCTTAACCTCTTATTCTCTATACGTGCATAGTGAAGACAAAGGAAAAAAGTGAAACGCATTTCGCCCGTTGATTCATTAGCAGAACTAAATCTTTAAGCGTTCAGGCATAGTTCAAGTATGCTGAAAGAAAGATAACGAGAGCGGAAACAAGCTTCTTCGCCGAAGCGTGGTTCAACGCTAACAATAACTGGAAATATATGCTGATCTTCAACACGGTTGCTGCCCATTGAAGCTTTTTTGGTGTCTGAAATAAACCAAGAACACACCCTTTCAACGGATGGATGGGCAGTTGTAAGAGAAACTCGAACACCAGTATATAACCTCGAAGCTTTCGGATGTGCCTTGTTCCGTCCTCAGCGAGTTTGGGAATGATTCCAAATCGCTGAGGACGGAACAAGGCAGTTCCGAAAGCTTCGAGGTTATATACTGGTGTTCGAGATTCCCTTACAACTGCCCATCCATCCGTTGAAAGGGCGAGTTCTTGGTTTATTTCAGACATCCAAAGGCTCCAACGGGCAACCACCGTATCGAAGATCAACATGACTAACGGATTCGTTACAAAACATCCTGTCTCCGACTGGAAATATAGGCAAATATTAATGCTCAAGTGCTGCAAAGTACTGACACTCTAATCAGCTCCTCCGCTTGAAGATTTAGGTGTTCCCAATAGATAAGTCGTAGAGCTTTCATAGCAATTTTTCAAGCCCGTGGTTCGTCCTGTACATCATTTACGGTTAAGAATCCTACCAGCAGACCCTGTTCCACTACCATAGACAGTATGCTGCAACAAATCTGCCTCTGCTTCGAGGCGTACTTGCGAGACCGTTATCTGTTCAATAACGAACCAATAGAGATTCATAATAAGGATGAACAATTAAGCGAGTCAGCTGAGCAAAACATAAAGGACAACAGCCATAATTTCGAATACTGAAATGACAGATTGCACGACCTTACAGAGTACTGCAGCGGAATGCGGTTATGCCCATTATGGAAACATTTTTTATCGCCCCGCTTATTCGAATATTGAAAATCGAATTGTTGGAGGAATAGTAGCCCCACCTAATGCGTTTCCGTGGCAAGCTCTTATCCAACGAACGTTTCCTTCACTGGTGACGTGCGGTGGCAGTTTGATACAACTTGACAAATCAAGAAATGACAGTGATTTGGTCCTCACCGCGGCGCACTGCCTCTACGACAAGGACAGGTATTTGAAAAGTATGAAATGTTAACAGCGAAAGAACAGTCGACCTAATGTCAGAAATGTTTGGATTGATTCGACAAACATCACAGTGATTCTGGGTGCGTACAACCGTTTGAATCCGTATGAGCACACTAGGCAAGTTTTTCCCGTCCAAGACTACTTGGCTCACTCTTATCATCCTCACGCAACTGAAAATGACATAGCGGTATTAAAGCTCCAGTCAACTGCACGTCACGCAGCTGTGATTAATCCAATATGCGTTCCTCAACGCAAAGACTTCTTGCCGCTCGGCACAACGTGCCTTACCTCAGGCTGGGGAATCGCAAGTACTAATTTGGCAAACCTTTCAACATGCCTAATAGCCTGATCTCACTTCAGACACCATGGATTCATTCGGTGCTCTTCGCATGACATACCTGTCCGTAGCCCTCAGGGAAATCTGCGGCGATACCCCTCTGCGTCATCCCTACGAAATATGCACCCGCAACTTTGGACTACGCGGCATATGCCACGTATTCATGCAAGGAACGTGTTACCTTTCTTATTTGACCTTAGTAATCGCAGGGCGATTCCGGAAGTCCATTGATGTGCCTTCATGAAGGTAGATACTTCATTTTTGGAATAGCGACTTGGGTCACTCAGTGCGGCGATGTCAGTGCTTTTACCGACGTATCCTACTACTCCGACTGGATCAGGAGAGTGGCACGCTGGTTAGATCAGTGACTATCCTCCTTCGAACTGCCAAATAGGCCTTGGTCGTGCCAGTCCGTGGTACGATAAAGTCGCTGCAATGATTTATACATATATATTATTAAATATTAGGATTAATTGTTTACTGTTTGAAAACACCTCTACTTTCAGTAAATCTCATGGTTTATTCAAATACAATCATCTCTTCTGAACGTGTTGCAAAATGAGTAGGACAAACAATTACAATTTCTTCCGAAGAATTTGACATTCCTTGTGCAGCTCAGATGTTAAACATTCTTACTCGAATGTCGCAATGGCAACAGCCTAAAAGCACCGTGCATGTTTACACTCAACGTGCAAAATCAGATTATGCCCAACCGACAGTGACTATAGGTAAAGATGCATTCTATTAACACACCAACTTTCTCGCAGTCCACAGCTGGTAAAGTAATATAACTAGTACAAACTCCACAATTATGACGCTACAACTTTGTTAACAAGCACTCATTAGCATATGCACACCTTTGCACGGAACGTACCACATACAACCTGTCACTGTTTTACAAACCGCTCCAGTTTGCACCGTCCGGAAATAATTGTGGATCTACATTTATGATAAAGGTAACACTGGTTACTCAGCTGCGCCAATGGCAGCATGACGTGACCTTCACTGCTTTGCCAGTTCCAAGTTATACTTTTCAATTCATTGGACAATCTCATCCGTTCACCTTAGATAGCAGGCGCGCTTTGCGCCTTTGCAATTCTTTACGGCTCGGTGAACTAGAGATTTTGTTTTAAATGCTCCGGTGTCACAAGAATCCTTTTTCATAGGGCCACTGCCCAGGAGGCCTACTTATTCTGAATATAGGACAAACAAACTTCAAGCGTGAACAGTATCGCGTGAACGGAAGTTCAGCGCTGTCAGGATGCGTACGGTGAAACAGGTTTGTCGTCGCGTACACTCTCTTATGCAACCTTCTTGTAGGTCGTCCGCAACTGAACCATCACTGCTTCATTCGCCGGCAATCTAGGAGTTACTGAAGGCATATCGCTTGCGGAGCCAATTCAGTAGCTCGAATATGATAACGGAAATGCTTCTCGTCGCATTGGCGTTCATCGTCCTCACACTGATCTCGTAAGTAACGCAACTTAGCTACGTTCCGTAGAAATTGCATGCCACAACAGTTTGCGCCTCCAAGCCTACGGTCTGCGAGCCAAGTTGGGCCTTAAAGGACCAAAGGTCAACTTGCTTCTGGGCAACGCTTTGCTGTTCACTGATCCAGCAGTCAAGGTTAGACGATGCAACGGATCGAATCGTTTTAATGACACTCTGCTTCCTTACAGTGGGATGAAAGCCAGAAAATACTGTTTAGGAAGTTAAAACAAATCTACGGCAATGTCTACGGGTAAGTACGACGATTATGCCGAGCTGGCGTCAAAGGCTTTGTAGACTTTACTTAGGACCGCAGCTTAACGTTGTTGTCACGGATCTGGACTTGGCCAGGGATATTTTGGTCAAGAACTTCTCCTACTTCACCGACCGCTCGGTATGCGACCCGAAACCTTAATGATTCCACGTAAGTTGCTCCTAGCACATTGCCATACTGGAGAACAAACCAATGAGCGACTGCCTCTTCAATCTAAAGCAAAACGAATGGAAGGACGTTCGGTGCACCGTAGCGCATGCCTTCAGTAACAAAATTATGAATCAGGCAACAGATTATGAATGATTTCCTGGCTTCACGTAGCTATTCTACATGCAGATGACCGCTGCAAGTTTGTCAAAAATAAGAAAATTCATCAACTCGATACAATCATATGCGGATTCCTGCGAGGAATTTGACATTTACAAGTAAAGGAAATTCGCCGATCGTTAATCTTGGAGATGAATGCCTTTTCAGGAATTTTCAAGTACTCACTGTGGACGTCATTGCCCAGTGCGCATTCGCTCTCAACTTGGATGGACACGGAGAAGTGAACAAGCGATTCCTGGCCAACTGCAGGCGGCTGTTCGACAGCTACGATTTCAATGAATCGTGGTTGATAAAGCTATCGCGTAGATGCTGCCCACTGTATAGCCAACGCCATTCACACGTTATTTCAGTGCTCTTCCCTGAATTGAACGTACTCTTGAAAAGATGCGTACCGTTCGCCGAGTTCAGCAAGGCTGAACAGGAGCTGGTCCACGATTTGCGTACTTTACTGGAGCAAAAGCGCGCAGCAAAGGTAACGAGCCAAAAACTTTGACATTTTCCCAGCGAGACGACGACTATTGAAGCTTGTCGGAAGTAAGGATATTCTGCAACTACTTATTGACAATAACGACCAGCACGGACGCTCGACTGGTCAACGTACGAAGGTTCTAGCCAATGAAGCAATGACATCCGTTTTGCAATTTTCTCTCAGGGTATTCACTTGTCCGATGATTCAATCGTAGCCAACGCATTGGTCTTCCTTCTGGCCGGCTATGAAACGTCAAGTACGGCAATGGGATTCGCCGCATGGCTTCTAGCCAAACACACTGACGTTCAGAAGAAGTTGCAAGAAGAAATTGAAAACAAGTTTCCAAATAACGTCTGTTATTTCACGCCGCGCAACTTAAGCTACTAGTCCTTCCTTAGGAAAACGTCAAGGAGTTGGAGGCGATTCAAAGTATGCAGTATCTGGACGCTGTATTTCGCGAGACTCTTCGACTTTTCCCGCCACTAGTTCTGTAACTGTTCCCAGAATCATGTCAGTGACATTAATTTACGCTATGCAGATTGGTCGTGCGAACGTGCGTTAAGGCATGCACTATTCGTGGCATCCGGTTTGTGCCCGGAGTCCAGGTTCTTTTTCCAACGTACAGCATACAGCGAGACGAAGCTTTCTGGGCAGAGGCAGAGGAATTCAAACCTGAACGGTTAGTTACCGCAACCCAACCGTACGCGTTTATCTATTTCCCGTCGTACAGATTCCTACAAGATCGGAAAAGTCATCATCAAATGGCGTGGTTGCCCTTCGGCGCAGGGCCCAGGAACTGTATTGGGAAACGGTTCGCCGAAATACAGTTCAAAATCACCATGATACATCTGCTAAGAACATACGATCTCAGTCTTTGCGCAGCATCTCAGGTGAGCATCGGCTGCCGTTGCGGAAGCTGGTCAAATTTCTCCAAGTTACGTTCCATAGGACCCAATTCGGACGAAGTCGAACGGGGCAACTATAAAGCCAAGCGAAGGCGTTGTACTTAAAATTGCAAGACGCGTTCGCTAGGGATACTTCGCCGACAACTCAGAAGATCGTCAACGAACGACCAACGTGCCTTCCGAACGTCGACGATGCTGTAATGGTGGCGAAACGGAAAGAGGGGCACAAACCGCAGACGAACTCGCTGGAACTTAAGTATTTCAAAAAATAAAGAAACGAGCAAACTATCGGGTAGCTGATCGCAACGCGTGAGATTAGCGTTTGCATAAAGGTTCCTGCTGTGAACAACGAGTCTGTTCTTGTTCATCGCCCCACTATTAGGCAACAGCGAAGAAAGTAATTTATTTAGAAAAAGATCATAGGCCGTATAACTGCAAACTACTCACCTGACATCACTCTTCATGATATTCCAACTTCCGTTTGAACGCTTTACGCCCTCCACAACCGGGAGAACCTTAAATATCGAAACGCAGAGAACGAACGATACAGTAATACATGTACTTAGGGATGAACGTGCTTCTTTGGTAACTGAACTTTGCTTGCTCTCGAATGTTCGCGTTTGATTACAGAATTTTCTCTAAGAGACAAAGGAAAACCAGGGTGCTTCGCTTGGCAAAGTTAACTCACTAACAAGTTGCAAAACCTTAAGTTTAACTTGCGTATGCGTACTACATTGTTTGCCAAGCAGGTAATGGTGCCTGATTGTATTTTAATTCGCTTGCTTTCGCTGACCATCGCTGAAGCTTAATGTTTCAACCGTGGCTGCAATGTGAAAGCAGTAGGTCTACTCATCCTTAGCAAGGATGCACATGGTCGTCTAAATCATCTGTCATTTGAGTTGCCCACGGTGGGCAGTGAAGTGAATTTCGGAAATTGCATTAACGGAGCGCTGCGTTTTTTCAGTTTTCATGGAGAATTTGGCGTACCTGCCATCCTTTTGCAGATTTCATCGGCGGATCATTTTTCAGCTAAGCGTTCTTCCGTTGATACTCTTCTTTATTCCAGTCCACGTACGCTGCGGGTGCAAGCGCTCATTTGCTTATGCACATTCTTTTGCAGGCTCAATTCGAAGAGACTCGTTGCCGTTGCGTTTGTCCTAACCCATCGGTGGTGCAGGCGAACAATTCTGAGCGAAAGTTATACATTCTCAGCGTTCCAGCACGCTCCTGGTGAGGCATTTTTCGTTGGGTTATCTTTTCTTTTTAAACATCTAAAATCCTCGTGTCGTTAGGTCTGTGTTTGATATTTTTCTTTCCGTTGTTGCCAAACTGCAATACATATATATGTTGTTGAATAATAGATTTCTGACTATAGGTGCTCCCTTGTGTTGCGAAAAATAACTTCCATTCCACTGGAAGTAATTTCCTTCTTCTAAGCAAAGTTTGACTAGTTGTGTCAGATGGTAAGGGTTGAGCCTAGTTCTTTGTTTTAAACTTTTGTCCTTGGATAATAAATCCTGAATGGTATTGTAAGCATATATATATATATGCTGTAAACTAGAAAGCTCTGTAGGATTACACAACGGAATCACTGACACAGCGAGACCCCGAAGATGGAGCGGGACAGCTCCGTAAGCTACGTTGATATTCGATTTGTTCTAAGAATAAACAGGATACATACACCGTAAACTTCCATTATATATATATATATATATAAAAGAATTACAAGAAATTTCATTATATATATATATATATATATATATATATATATATGCATGTGTGTATGTGTCTGTGTTCGGTGATCTTGCTTTCCATTTAAGCGTTTGCGAGGTGGTGGTTCTTCCACAACTTGAAGTCAAAATCCATACTGCAAAAATAGAAGAATTTTGCGTGCAATGCGAATGCCAGTATCAGAGCCGCAATACGACCCTTATCAAAGTACCCTCTCGGCATTCGAACTTTTAAGGGCCTAATTATATGTCTTCTTAGGTTGCCGTTATTCTAGTGATAAGCACGATTAGTTTACTGGTCGTGTACATGCTATTCTTGCAATGCCTTAATCCCATGTTCCGACAGCGAAGAAAGGGGCCATCGTATGAGAAGCACATCGACGAAGATGTAAGTTGCCATTTACTAGCAGGATTCCTACCGTAGGGACGTACATAGGGCAAAGTTTGCTTTTGCAATCGTAATTCTAAAGGGAATTCGTAGGGCGCAGTCATCTGCTCTAGGACTTACGTGTTTGCTGCTTTTAATCAATTGTTCTTAGGAGAACATCTTTTCCCCTCCTGTTGCTGCTGAAATGGCTCCCACTTCGTCCAACGTCGTCCCAGCGCGCCAAAGACAGGCAAGCGATAGCGTTTTGAAACGCATGGAGCACCGGCAGAGTCGTTGGATGGCAGCCGTTAACGAGCAGCGTCGAAAGATATACACAGACCACTCCATACTGAATTGAACATTGCTAGCTTTTGTTGTTTTCAGTTCACTGACACATTGCGATGATCAGGTAGCGTTCTCCTGTAAAATAAACGCGCAAGCGTTGTTCCGTCCCTTTGTGATGACTGTTGCATTTGCACTACCTGCAGATGCGTTCGTTTGAATTCCGTTATGAAAATGTTTTCGTCATAAAGGATAACTCTGACAGCTCAGTCTTTTTGGTGAATCATCGTACATGCTCTGCTTGCGTTTTACTGGCTATCCTCTTTATGAAATTGTTGAACGCCAATTTTTAGATGGAAAACAAGGAGCCCAAAGTTAGGAAGCAATTCGACTTTTCCAGGTCTGTTTTTCCCAACCAATGTCTATAGCTTTGCGCAACTAAGTTCTTGTCACGTATCTGCATATATTTGAAGTGTAAATTGTTCGCTTGCTAATATCTCGGTTGCAGTTACGGTTCGCTTGCTCAGAGATTTTACCTTTGCGATAAATCTGCTTGAATATTGTTAGTGCACTTTTGAATATACGGAATTTGACTGAACTCAGATACCAGCAGCGTCGAATTGGCTTGATGCTCGCTTACATTGGATGGGAATTTGACGGTTTCTGTGCGCAGCGCGATGTTCAAAACACGGTCGAGGCGGCTCTGTTTGACGCGCTAATGAAAACAAAGTTGGTCGCATCCCGTGATCAGGCAGACTTCCATATATGCGGACGAACGGACAAATTTGTCAGTGCCTCGAGACAGGTAGGTTTGGATGGAGCTGCGGAGGGTTTTAGTTATGCGTTTCTTTCAGGTTGTCTCTATTAATGTCAGGAGTGCCGTACTTGTAAATGATGAAGAGAAAAAGTGCTCGTTTACTCCGCCCTCGAAGGAACTCGATTATCCGTCTATTCTGAATTCCTGCCTTCCCTCCGCAGTTCGAGTGCTTGCTTGGGCGCCGATATCCCGTGACTTCAGCGCGCGCTTCAATTGCAAGGGCAGAACTTACAAGTACTTTTTCCCTCATGGAAATTTGAATATCGAGGTTCGCAATTGCAGCTGTCCCCTTTTTGGCGTTTTTAGTGTTTCATTTGTTTTTGCTTTAAGGCAATGGATGTTGCGTGTCGTCATTTGGTCGGTTCGCACGATTTCCGTAATTTCTGCAAGGTCGATTCAGGCAATAACGTGGTGCAGCATTGCATGCGCACTGTACGGTCTGCTCGAGTGTTCTGTCTGGTGCCATCACACAGACGCGACTCGTACGTGCGTACAATTTAGGAAAGCCAAGCTTTACTGTTGTTCTCTCAGAAAATCGATTTGCTGCTTCGAAATTTCCGCAAACGCCTTTCTTCGACATCAAATTCGTTGCATAGTCGCTGTGCTTTTCGCCGTTGGCCAGAGCAACGAGTCACCGTTGGTACAGGCAAGAATGTTTGGCAACACTCCCGATTGTTTGGTCGTCGTTGCAGATCATTCGTCAATTGCTAGATGTGACGGAGCATCCTGCGAAACCGAATTATTGCATGGCTTCCGGTGGGTAACCTGATAACAGGGGACCTTAATTCCCACAATGCTGGATGTATTAATACTAAGCCAGATGAATTCAGGCGAGCCACTGTTGTTGTGCAGTACCGATTTCGATGACCTGGAGTGGCAGTGGAACCAAAAAGTTCTTAATGACGTTAGGAAACGCCTTGAAATGTATTGGATCCGTCATGTGGTCAAGTAGGTTGCAGGTATCATTGCTCTGTTCAATTTCGTTCTTCTCGTTACAGGAATAGAGTTATTGAAGAAATGTTGGAGCAGCTTAATGTGTATGACGATGCTGCCGGTGGAAGTAGACATGGCCTTCATTCTTACTTTATTTCGTCAAAAAACATTTCAGGCCTAGACGTTGCTTCTGCCCTTTTGCCCTCGGCTAATTGCAAGTCATACATGCCTCTGGCGTCGCGCCCTACGGAACGTAATGTCCTTCGGTCAGATTTTTTCGCGAAATATATAGATTTGTTTCACAGCATCGCTGGAGGCGAAGCAAGCGAATGCCAAAAATCGAGCGAAGCGTCCTCACCCTCAGGGCGAGGAATCTCACGCGAAATGACCAATTTTATAAAGGTAATTCAGTTATTTGCAATGGTTTTTTCCTTGCAAAAGGCATAAACGTATTACGTAATATTAATAAAGTTCCCAGTGCAGGACTGAGTGACGCTACAAAACGTGAAACCGCCCGGTAAATGTTCTTTTGTGAGCAATAGGTTCGGTGTGCACTGAAAGAATAAACTTGTGGTAATCTGATCAAGTGCATTTTAAGTTAATAATGAACGTTCAATGATAGAGAATATTGGATGATTTTATAAAGAGAATAAACGATTTTTCGTACGTAATGTACTTTGTAAAAGTTATCAGACTGTCGTGTGGTTATGGAGGTAAAGTTTAGCGAAATTTGCAGTTGAACCAGAGACAATTTGCTTTGACGGTTTGAAGTTGGGTACGTAAATTTGGCGTTGAACCCATGCTCCTAATGCATAACAATTACTGATTGGCAGACTCAGTGAGAGGCAACCGTTCCTGTAGCTACAGCTACTTAAAGTTCATTGGAAAATGAACCTTTTTCCCATTTATTAGAGTTATAATTTTTTTCGTCGTGCATGTATGGCGGGAAAGGAGAATTGCCATCGACGCAACTGTCAAGCGTGACTATGTACGACCAACCGGGTGTTACATCAAAGTTGCCCTGCGATTGATGCTATTGACTATGCATCAATAGCGTCAAAGTTGCCGTAGTTGAACACGTGCTATAATTTCATGAGCGCGCTATGCATGTTGTTTCAGAAATAATGGTTGCGATGGTAAGCTTGTTATTGCAATGTTAAATCGATCCTAATGAAGTATAAGTATTTATTTTCTCCTCTGAAACTGACAATGTAACCGTACGAATAATGGATGTATAAAACGATCTGAGGGCTAACCCATAACATGGCTAAAGCTGCCTGTCCATATAATATGGAATGATCATCGGTTGATTGAAGTTGTAGAACAAGGAATGGAATAAACCGCTTTAACCGTAGTGTTGTGTAATCTAACGAAGTAGTTCGGCGATTGAATCATGATTATTTACGTTGATGGCGTACGAATGCTGAGCGCAGTAGAAAGGCGCGTTCAAATCCTTATGTCTGCATTGTTTCTGTAGGGTGAATAATTCGTTAAGACTTGAAACCTTCAGGTTCGTTCGATGGATTGCGAGCATGGATTACTGATTGGCAAGCATAAGTTTGTTTTGCGAATAATTTACTCGCGATGGCTCAGGAAGGCACAATTGGTCGTTTGAAAGCAACTATTGAAGAGTTAATAGGTTGTCGTCTAATTTGCATAATAAACTAGGTAATGCCGCAGTCATTCGTTTATTCGTATTGTCAAGGTGGGCCGGGCAACCTTTTCTCTTCTGACGTCGTTTTTATCCGCGTATGTATAAAATATCTATGCGGACGAAAGCGACGTTGGAAGACTACCGCTTCAAACTTGTCCATACAGTCACGTGCAATCTTTTACTAATGTGAAAATAGAGCCTGAAAATATATTTCCCTCTTGAATACACTTCTTCATGCAATATAATTCCTCATTATACAGCAACAAAGGTGTTCAGAACAGAAAAATGTAGAGCGGCCAATGAAATTGATTGTCGCGCAACAACTACTTTACAATTTGCCGCGGGGATCTCAACGACGGCATTATTCAGCTTTTGCACTTTCAAATGCTAATAACGCAGCAACGTAGATCCCAGAGTTCTAAGCATATACGGCTGTCTTCTCCAACAGCTTGCAGCATTGCACGAGCATGCACCCTTCGGCTTTGCTTACTGTTTACCCTTTGAAATAAGCCGTTTCAAACGCTGCTTCTTTGATCGAATTCACGAACAGGTTTTCGGAGGGCGTTCGTCAAAACAGCGAATACGTTCATTCATGCAGTTTCACCACTCAATAAAGTGCATACTTTCGGCGGGGCAAAACTGTGTCATTCAAATAATGAAACTACACCGACCCGTTGCCAAGCAGTTCGCATTCAAATGATAGCAGTGGGCACGCAAGGAACGCTCGTCAACGGTAAGGAGGTCATCAAAGGTACAAACACTTTTTCAGAAATTTGCACACCGAAGGGTACATTTCCCCGACTAAGAAGGTAGCTTTTGTTTTTGACATTTTGAAACTTTAAAACAGGAGGACTTTTAATGGAACAAGGAATGGCCTCTGGCTAATCTATGGAATCTCATGCGTTTCTGCGAACATTAGGTTATTAATAAAGAAGCCCCTCTTGTTGATATCCGTAGCGTCGCGCACTTTGCTATCGCAATGCAAATGTGACCGCTCAAAGAACGCCTATCGGTTTGATGCTAACGAACTGCCTTTAGGTTTACGGCATTTGACGCAGGCCAAGCACCGTTCCGCTATATATATATATATATATATATATATATATATATATATATATATATATATATATATATATATACCAATTCCATCGTCCCTTGGCTTAAGCGTTAAGGATTGCCTTCGTTCAAGCGTTGCCTTAATTGCGAAGTAAAGAGAGTGTTACTCGTACACGCAGCTCAACTTCCTCAGAGACTTAATTAGGCAGTCAGACGTTCAGTGTTCGTTCGCCGGAAGCGACGGTTCCCCAAAATCGCGAACAGAACTGGAATGTCCATGGAATATGAAAGCTAATTCTGACAACATTTCGTCACTCCAGTGAGGAAGCTTGCCGCCCTGATAGCCAGCCAGCTTGCGCGGCGGATCTTTCGTCATGCGGATAGCCAAGGCGGATCGTACGCCACGCTCAACATCAGCTAGGCTATTCAAAGTGCTAATGGGAAGGCAGCGCCAACCGGCTTGCAAGGCATGTTGCTTTAAGGTAGCGCTAAAGTTTCTTCGGACAGGTTTCCCAAAGAAATAAAACGTTAATGAAAGCATACCGAGTTGGTACAAGTATATGTGGCCACACTACGCGAATTCTAATGACGTTAGCTCATTTTGTCCGGAATAACTTGAAAACAATTACGAAGGCTTCATGATCGCGAACATTTCGTTTGCAATGCGTCAGCTGCAATAAACTGAACGCTAATGCCATTAGACTTACCCCTTTAGATCAAGCCTTTCTGCCTGACTAGCTGAACTTGGGTATAGGTTGCTACCCTCTCCGTACCCCCAAGCAGTGAAGATCTTTTACGTGAATTCTCAGCCCCGTTTGGCCGTATCGTCTGTTTTAAATTCAACCACCACAAAATTGATGCTCTGAAAAAATGTCGATTACGGTGTCCCATGTATAGCCCACGGAAGTTCGTCATCTGAGCGTGCCACAGCCTCCTCCAGCGGCATGAGCTGGTCCACGCGATCAAGCACTTTTTCAAGAATGCGTTGATGTTAAGAGGAAAATTAATCAAACCTGAGCAAACTGGTTATCCTTGCCGTCGTTCATCCGCGCAACGGATGTTAGGCCAGCCGTTGAACGTTTCGTCATGGCGAAGGATACGGTCCACTTGAGTGTCCATTGGCGGTCACCATTCGGTCGCCACTCAAACTGCCGTTCCGGCTGACCTACTTCCCAGTATGCAGTATTGCGGTTGGAACGCCAGCTTGGTCTGCTGCACCGCGCAGCAGGCCAAGCACCGTTCCGCTAAATGGAAGACGTCCTCAGGAGTTCCTCCGCCAATGAGGCATGCTTTGCCTGAGCAAGATGGTAGATAGAAAGGCACATCAAAATAAAATGTGAAACGCCCCGGTGAGCTGTCTGTCGGGCAAATGTACAGTTGGATTGTTTGGCCGTCCTTATTCCGCCTGTTCGACCTCTCCTACGATAAAACCAATCGCGGGGCTTTCCTACAACGTGTGGCAAAACGCGAGGTCGACCTGATTGATACGGTTGCTTAGCACCGTCGACCAATGCAGAATGCATGGCACAGCTGGCTGGCTGGATACTGGCAACCGTCTGACCCATGGCAAGCGGAAGTCAACGTGGCAGGTCGTAGGCCCTCGGCCAACAAGCTGCTGTCAAGAAAATTGTAAGGTTGGAAGACAAGCACGTCACCACCTTTTCTCTTCCTGTATCACTCTCTTTCTCTCGGGCCATTGAACAAAACCAGTTTGGTCGTTCACCTTGAAAACGTCAGAGAACCTATCACGTGTCGCCTATGTGCGCCCGTTTTCCCCTTCGCCGAGCGACCAGCAACCAGTTGTTGACCTCTGATCAGTCGGGCGCACAGTTAGCGCGGCTAGTCGACTTTAGCCGGTAGTAAACTTTGTTGGGAAGCCATTTTGCGCCGGATTAACGGTATCGCCCAAGCTGCGGAAGCGCCATGTCCTGGGGCACATACGACAAGCGATGGTGGAAGCCCAGGCAGGAGATAAGCTGCACGCTCAAGTACTTCCTGTTCTTTTTTAACTTCTCCGTTTGGACGATCGGCTTAATAATCATTTCGCTTGGAATTTACATGTATGCCAAAGAGTTTCGGCCGGTTCGCGAATTCGTCGACTTGGCGCTCAATCCTTGCGTAGCTTTGATCATCCTGGGCAGCTGTGTCTTCGCCATTTCCTTCCTCGGGTGCGCCGGCTCGCTCAGGGAGAACATATGCCTTTTAAAGTTCTTTTCCCTGTGCCTTTTCGCCTCCTACATTTGCTTGGTGATCGCCGGCTTTCTCGCTTTCATTCTCTTCTACTCGGACTCGGCATCGGGTGTGAGCCTGAGAACGCTGCTGATGGCTTGCGTCGTCAAGTACCATCTGAACGACAACATTAAGGACGTCGTCGACTATATGCAATCGCAGTTAGCCTGCTGCGGCGTTACGGCGCAGGGATACCGCGACTGGAGTTCCAACGCGTTGTACAACTGTTCGAATTTCAATTTGGCACCCGAACGCTGCGGTGTGCCCCATTCGTGCTGCAAGAGGGACAGCCTCCCCGAGAACAGCGTGCCATCGGTGGTCTGCGGCTTCGGCGCCCAGGAAAAGCCGGTAACCGAACTGGTCAAGCTCATCCACAGCAACGGTTGCCTGCAGCAATTGCAAAGGGCGTTCGAAGGCAACGCGGTCATTATGGGTGCCGCCATAGGTGTCGTCATACTGCCCGTGTGCCTGTTTGTCACTTTATCCAACCTGCTGGCCAGGCAAATAGCCAAACAGCGGTACCTACTGGAGCGCCAAGCGCGCAGGGAAGAGCGGCGCGCCAGAAGGTTGAAGCACCGTTTTCGAGATCCGCTGGCTCATCGCTTCTCGTGTTCTCCTTATCAACCGTCTGTTCACTTATACGACGAGGTGGTGTCACCGGTGCAGGACGATAGGCTCATTAAGCAGTTAACTCAGGAGGATCTCCTTAGCAATGGTAAAGTACCAGATGCCGACGGCAACGAGGAGAAGAGCCCAACCGTCGCGACTGACAATAGGACGAACGGTCGAGGGCGCAGCAGAAAGATAGGCAAACACGGAAGAAGAACGAGCCATTCTACAAACAACGAAAGCTCCGTTACCCAGAAAGGAAGTAGCTGCTCTTCCGACAAAGTTGCATTGTCGGAGGGCGGCAAGGTGCCGGCGGACAACGCCTTGCCGCCCACTGAGAAGGTCACCAGTACGTGAAACCGCTTTATGCATTGCCAATTGCTAGTCACGCGTTCCTTGCCGTCCGACCGAGTACGGTGCTCACATACCTTAAGCATTAAAAAGTTCTACTTCGTATTAATGATGAAGCGAATATTTATGTATGTATATATTGAATTATTCTTTTTAATTTGCTGCGACTAATTTTGGCCTAAATTGGCTGTTTCGCAATTGACGCGTACTGTTTCATTTTCTTGCCGGCGCAAACCCGTTTAAGAAATGGTAGCGTTTTTTATTGGTAACGTAATACTTACGGAATTATCGGCAGTTCTGAATCAGCGTTACACTGCCCATGACGAACGCTTCTATCCCTTCAATAGCCCCAAGAGAATAAAGAACAAATGGTTACGGTTAGATATTGAGTTACCTTTTACTTACGATAGGAGTACCTTTAACATTGTATTCTCAACGGTCTATTATTCGCCGCACAGCAGTACCTTGAATACCTTGAAAGCTTCTACAGTTGACTTACGTAGGCTGAACGAAATAGGCTCGAACGGAAAACCACAAATCGGCAAAGTCGGTCATTAGGTTATACAAATATTACGCTGTATCAATGTACGCAAATGCTTGGAAATTAGCCACTTTTTGCGGGCATCCCGCGACTGGAATTTGGAAATCGTTTTGCACGACCGATGGCAAAAAGAGGCGATTTGCGGCGGGCGAAAACCGTAAATGGGCAAAGTGAATTTCGAAGTTTCATTTCTCGCAAGAAAACAAGGCAACCTATTTAGCCAAAACGACTGTTCGCCCATAAACTGCGAGGCCGCATAGAAGCAACTTTCGCCAACGCGACGGTTGCTCAAGGCACGAAAATAATGAACCTGTCTGCAAAGGCAAACGACGCCTGGCAGTAGAACGTGTTCATTCGCACGACCAAGATGAGAACTCCCTCGCGTGCCACGTTATCGGTGACACGGACATCGCAACCGATTAAGAGGGTCTCAAAAAATTCGCTCGCCGAATTTCGCTTACCCGGCATTACGTGCCGATGATGATTTTAAAAAACCGACGGAAATTCACGGTAACCAAAGAAGGTGCCCAACTGTCCCGCATCGGAAAACTAAATCGTATGATCCAGTAACCCTGAGGGAGCAAGCTCGCCGCAATGGCCTAACGAAACACGAAACACTTCCGGGAGGAGCTTCAACAACGATCGCATCAAATAAAAAGGAAAGGATGCTTCCGAGCGAGGATACCAAAGGCTGCAGATGTAGACCTACGGTTTGGTTGTATTAACGATTGGGCATAGCCCGTATTAGAGTTTCGGCGCAGCATTTCCGGGTGGTTTAGCGAAATTCTTGACGCCATAAGGAAGACCGTGGGCACTTGAGGCTTAAAGTAAGTTCCATCACGATGGAATGAGTTAGTATCCGCGAGAGAAAAGTGGAAGTTAAGCTGGCAGCCAATTGCAATATTCGGCAGCGGAACGACTGTACACAGGAATTAGTTATCACTTGACAGTTTTCCCTAATTTCACAAGCGTGCAACTCTGCTTGGGGTTACGTTTTGCCGAGTAGAAAAGGCTTCGCGCATGACAAGGGTAACCCGAAGCAAAGATGTTGCGCATTCGCGTCGAATTGTACAGGAAATGAAACAATATACGAAAACATCAATTCGCACGTAAAATGAAGCAACAGCGAGGAGTAGGTCACAAGAAATGATTATATGACATCTAGATTGCTGGCAATGGAAACTGTCCGTTCATGAAACGTCTGCAAGGGAACTGCATAGCTTTAAACGCCAGAAGAGCAGCAGCAGTCGTACAACCTTATTCCTAAAGACCTTCTATTGATCCACTTCTACTTGTATTAATTCTCGTATATAAATACAAAAACAGCTCTTATTAATAGCAGTGCGCTCGCGCACTTCTTGAGCACTCGCTGTTCGTTATGAATCTTTGTTGCACGGCCTTCCGTAGATAGTTGGCGAGCTTACGTCCAATCACGAAACGTGATTTTCACGATAAAGCAGATGGAGAAGTAATGGAAAGGGTCAATTCCAAAAATCTGACCATCACTACTTACAAGTGCACTGCGTCCCACAAATGTCAGGACGAGCAAGTACAAATGAACAACTGAACAGGTTGAGCAATAAAGATTATGGTCGATGTTAAGGCACACTGACAGGCGCAATGAAAGCCTTATGTCCTCGTAATGGTGCCGTTGCTGAAGGTCTGCTCTCGTTGACGCACTTGCATTAATTTCAAGTACAAGTAAGTTTGCAAAATGGCGCAAACTTTATTCGCCGAAATGCTGGCATGAAGAGCACGTAGCAGTTTTAATAGGCCTGCATAGATAGGGACAAGTTATCTGCCCGTTGCTTGCCAACCGTCATATCCCCGGGGAAACGATGCAAACGTTGCCAGTAACATTTGAATACCCTGAAAGTTGCTGCGGCCAAGCATTGAACCAGTGTACTTGCTGCGGCGCCCAGGTAGCAGGTCGCAATACGCGCCGACAAGTATGCTTGAATACAGGGACCCGGACCCTGATAGAGGCAATATGAAAATTAGCAAGAGGACAACGGGTTAACAGCTGCAGAAGTCATTCGAGCAAATAGGAATGCTTGGTAAAATTATATTTAGCATTGCGTTAGGTGTGGCCCTCGGAAGTGGAACCCAAAAAGAGCTAAATGCTCCCAGGAGCACTCGCAATACGACTGGCGGCTTCCCAGTCTCAACGTAACTGCCATCAGGCCTTTCTAACGACGCAGTAAATGAATTTAATTTGCTTAGTTTTATACAATACACACATGCTTGACGGAAACCCTTTCAGCGGTTGGACAGATAGCTATTAATACGGAAGGAGAAAACAAACTAAAGCAATAAAATAAATGCTTTAAGCTAAACATGAAGGAACGACCTTTCTTCTCGTTAATAGCTATTCAGGTGGAAATTTTATATCTCACATTAGCTATCCCGGAAAGAATGCATTTTACTTCCGTTCTCGTTTCTATTCCGTAACAGATTATTGAGGCAAAGAGCCAAACCTTTAACTCACACGCTCTGCGTTTGATACGGTCATGGATGGATACGTAGAATTGGAACAATCGCGTCCAAAGTTGTCATAAACCAAGGTACATTCTACGCGGATGAATGGCTAGTAGCAAACCATAATTTTCGCAACTTTCTTACAATGCTGCCCAATTAGTGCACTTCGAAATTTCAATTCTGTCATCGTAGGCATCCGAAACGCAACAGCTAACTGTGCATTGACAATTAACGAACGACCCTAATTTAGCAACGTGTCCATCACTGCACATTACGCAGAAGTAATAACTGACGTCTTGAATTAGGTAGCATCCTCTGGCCCAGAAATGCTACCCAAAGTCATGCAAATTATGCTTGCCTTAAATTTGCACTCAAATGGGAACGAACGCGCGGAAATGCACACGTTTATTCCCACTGCTTGCTTGGCGGATTATTACCAGCGGGCGTCACTGCCAAAGCAGCACTGTTTGATGCCCAACTTATTCCTGTTGAAAAAAATTTTCAAAGCTCAAATCCGGCCTCCGTGCTGCGCGTAATCAACTTTGCGAGAGGCGGTGATTTCCAACTGCATTTTCTCATTTTGCAATTCTCACGTTCAGCTCACCGAAGCTACATGTGGAAGCATGAGCGAGGCCTTTCGTAATCCAAGTCGACTCAAGCGCTGTCCGATAGGCGCTGGTCGCTTGAAGCTCGCCAAACCATCAAAAGCAAGGCTTCAACCTCAAGCTTGTCCGCCCTGGCGTACTTTCATTGGCATTAATCTCTCGCTGCACAGGTTAGCCTGGCGCATTATTTCTGGATAACTGACGCTTCGACGCTTGCAATCGAAAGTCGGCGATTAATGAAATGTTATGCAAATTACTATTACACTACCAATTAATGATAAAACGCCCATTCAAATCGTTTTTCCCTTTCCAGCGCTTCTCGTTCGCACTCAGAAGAACCCTTAGGCTCTAAGATGGAGACTAAAAGTATCACTCCTCAATGAGTGAAAATAGTTGCTTAGACTAATGAAGGAATAGGCTTTGCGAAGGAAATTCCGCAGGGATGTGTGCCTCGCGGTGAGGCGCAGATATTCGGCTTGAGTAATACCATGCCTATCCAGCTGGCTCAGCATTGGACGTTTAACGTTTAAAAATGCTTGCCGACAGTAAGGCTACCATTTCCGCCACGCATCCCGAAAATTACTATACATGTATTGGGAGTGCACGCTCCTCATTTGCATCGACATTGCAGCTCCAACTGTTCGCTAACGCACTTTGGCACGCACTCCTGCAGCGACTCTTGCGAACTGGAGTATCAAACTGAAATGGTAAACTGGAGAAATGGAAGAAACCGTGGAACCTGTGTCATCGCAAATACAGTCGATACCATTGTCGACCATATTTGCGATGACACAAGTTATCCGCGATTCATCTGCAGTTGGCAACGGGAAATGCCAGTTACGTCATCGCATTGCTTACTTCTTTTTCTTGCCGCCAGTGCATTGCTCTCCGTCTTGCAGCTGCCGAAGCCACGCGTGGGATGTGCTCCATCGTGCACCGATGTTTCAATGCTCGAAACTGCCTTGCCTTATTCTAAATTATATGCGACAAGCGGCAGCCCTTCACGACATTCCGAAAACTTTAGGGCACTAAAACTGTTCATTGTCTCCTTGCAATTGCTGACAGCTTGCACGCAAAATGTTATCACTTTAGGCTTGGATGCTAGTGTCGCTCTAGTTTTGCCACTGCAAGCAACAATTAATTTTCTCACCTTGTGATACGTGCATCAGAAGTCACCGATTTACACGTGGTAAAAGGCCAACGCCCTGCAATGTACAAATGCTAATGCCAAGCAGGAACGACGAAAATGGGTGCTTCCTCAATCTCCTTAAGCCACAACATTTTGCGATCCGCCTAAGCACTGCGAACGTGCATAGTGTACGAATTACTTTCAATGACGTGTTCCTATGTGGCAGCCCTGCGTTCCCTATGACATCTTGTCCGTTCCTAGTAGGGTCTTAGGCATACATTATGACCCAAGAATGCGCAGCATATTCTCCCAAATCAAGCGCACACCTTTTCCGAGGAACCTGGCGATTCAAAGCACTACTAAGACTTGCTGCAAGTAAATCTACACGTTGCAACTATTGAAGGACGGAACGCAAACCGTGTGATTGACACCCGTCGCTTCGGCTGACTTACGAGTCTATCAGTCAAATGTCGGAACATTTTTGCAGTGCCAAGGCGAGTTGAAGGACGCAACACGCGTTTTCAATTGCTGAGCCGCACAGCACTTTGCTCGTCAGCCATTGCCGCCAATGGCCGGCGCATTGTCAAAGCGTTGCGCTGCTCCTTGGCCAAACAGGTGTCAAAGGGGTGACACTTACGACGGAGAACGAACCAATTTGGCAGGGCGATGCTATACATAGGTAAACCTGCCCGAGCGGGCGACAGCCGTTCCATTCCAGTCGATATGACTGACATTCATGATGACCGCTTCCCCGCATTAATTACGCAAGGGATCTCAATGAACATCAGCGTGGCAAACAAAAAAAGTTTGACGTCGACTTATGGATACCGTACGAAAAAAGCGCTGAGGCGAATCCCCATAAATCGAATCGGTGACGTAAGCTTTTGGTCTTTTACACTTCGGAATGCACCTATTTGAATTTACTTCAAAGCACCACTTACCCACCGTACGTTCGGGTAAAAGTACCGAGTAGCTCTTTTCCAAGCAAAGCGGTTGGCTGTTCACGAATATAACTGATGGCACTTCCAGCCGCTACGTGGCCACCGTTCGACACAGGTCGAACGGAATTTCCAATACATGCTGCAAGTGAAACGCACGCCGCTTCTGAGGCAAATGAGCGTTTTCTTTCGATCCGGAACAATTTGGATTAACCTACCATCAACGTGGTTATCACTACGCTAAAAGAATGCCGGGGAGGTAAACCTCCTGAATTAGCTCGTGAATGACAAGCTACAAAGAGGTGCGAAACAGCAACTGGCATACATACCGGCAGCTCAACTCACTCATGTCTCAATTGGAGCTCCCTCCTTCCGTCCTTCACGCTCGGTTGCCAAGTCTTATCACAACTTCTGCGAAAAGATATTATACGAGTATGCGCATCCCGTAAGAGAAAGCGAAATGAACAATGAAAGTCGTCCGACACTGACATTCTAGTGTAACAGTTTTAATATCATAATGCGCGAGAGAGACAATTTGGCAAATGAAAAAACTGATCTATCGGTCCGCTCTTCCAGACTGGACATTTGGCATAAGCACGGCGGTGAATGAGAGAAGGTACAAAGAACGAAAATGTGAAAAGAAAGGAGAATAAGAAGTCCGAGCTAATCAGAATCCGTTGATCACAACTTGCCTGCGTAAAAAATGAAAGTAGCAAAAGATGCAGCGGATGGTCGAACCACAGGACGCAAGCAAGCGTAACAGGAGCACGGCCAAGGGTCGGCCGGTGGCCTGCCCTTCGACCGGACGCAATTCGGGACTAACGGGAGCGCCCACACCAGGCGCGGCGGTAGCAACGCGAAACGTTCGTCATTCGGGAACACTAAGACAGGGCGGCGGCGAAAACGACTGCACTGCATAAATCCTATCGGCATGTGGAAAAGAGAAGGCGAGAGAAAAAGGAGGAGCCGCGCAAACTGCGGCTCCCTTTGGGCGGAGGAGGCGGCCGGTCGGAGGAGCAAAAGGATACTGGAAAGTAAACGTCGGTGGATTATGAGCAATACGGCGTAAGGAAAACTATCGGTCGTCGACCTGACAAGCTAGACAAGAAGGAGACTCGATCGGAGGCAAATTTTAAACAAATACGTAACAACTAACAAAACAAACCAGGACAACAAATTGTTCTAAGGCGTCAGGCATACGTACGATATATCCCACTCTATTGCGGCTCGTCTGCGCACAACTTCGGCCTTTCGCTAGCCACTACTACGTGATAACGTTGCGCTGGCGCACCTGGGCACCAAGGGGCACACCTCCGCTGTCCACCGCCATACTGTCGGCAAGATGATGCACGGCTACGCGTGCACTTACATACTATTAGCCCTGTTGTGAAAGCTGACGTGCTGCTTGAGCAGCTTGACCGTGGAAAACATCTTGGGACACAGCGGACAAGCAACAACTCTATCGTCCGCCACCTTCCGGTTGTACTGCGAAGCGTCATCCGGGTCCATCTCCTTCGCCTTGTGCTGCGTGCTTTCGTGCTTCTTCAGGTAGCGCTTCGCCATGAACACCTTTGAGCAATACCTGCACTTCAGCTCGCTGCTACTCGACGAGCCAACGCTGCCGCCACCACCGCCGGTCACCGACGAGCCCCGACCGGACGATGTGGCGGGCCCGTTCCTGCCGGACTTCGTTTCTCCGTTGACCGGTAAAATCAGCGCCATTTCCAACGAAGGCAACATTAGGCAGTCGGCCGACTGCTGGCGGCTTCCGGTCTTTACCAATCGCTGCACCGGCGTCGACTGGCACCCGTTGCCAACATCCGCCGATGGACCATCGGCGCGAAATGGAATTGACGCGTAAAGCTGATCGCACGAATTTATGCACAACGCTTCGTGCTTCTTCAAATGGTTCCTCCGAGCAAAGGCATCGCCACATCCATTGCAGATGAATCGACGATCCGGGTTGTGGTCGTTGAGCACGTGTGCCCGAAGCGCCTGCTCGCAGTCGAAGCTGCCCGCGCATATTGGGCACGTCGTGGGAGGCAGATCCCAGGACGTTGTCTCTCCCACGTCGTCGTCGTCGCCGGCTTGGTCCAGCACGTGAATCCTTA
Source organism: Trichuris muris (assembly GCA_000612645.2). NCBI lineage: Eukaryota > Metazoa > Nematoda > Enoplea > Trichinellida > Trichuridae > Trichuris > Trichuris muris. Next base: position 9,575,496 of record CBXJ02000086.1, read on the forward strand.
TGAAGTGATTGTGCAAACTTTGTGACGAGTCGAAGCACCGAGCGCACGTGCCGCAGGTTAAATCGTCGGCCGAGGCAGGCGGGTGCCCCATGCACGCCCGTTCAACGCCGTCCGACGACTGCTCGCCGAACATGCTCACTTCGGTCGAGGCGTCGGCACCCTTCGACCCGATGCCATCCGGAGACGGGTCGAAGAGGCAGTTCAAATTCGTGCCAGCCGCCTGGCAATCGACGTCGCCATTCAGCAACGATGTCTCGGCTTCGCCGGCCAACGGCGGCTCGCCAAAGTAGCTTTCCAAAAGACTATCTAAAGAGTCAACCTTATCGCAGCAATCCGTTGACGTCACGCCCGAATCCCATTTCAGGGCGCCTCCGTTGTCGGTGGTCGCCTTGTAGGGAAGCAGCAACGAGTGCACGGGCACGCCTCCATCGTCCATCAATCCGGCGCACTCGACCTGACCAGCGTTGTAAAAATAGTTCTCCACTTTTACGTCGCCTTGATTGTGCTGCTGTTGCTGCACGACGAACTGCTGCTGTTGGTCGACCGGGTGGAAAAGCGGCTGGCCACCGGAGGAATGAGAAGGCGGAAAGGAGCACCGGTAGGTCTGAGTGCCGATAGGCGTCGAAGGGCTCGAGCAGAGCCACGAGTCCATCGCCTCAGTCTTTGGTTCGACAAAGTTGAGATATTCACCTCGGCAGGTTGCCACCACGCCCACATCCTCCCTCAAGGCCTCGCCAGCGTAGGCAGCTTGGCCAGCCGCTATAGCCAAATGGTCGCTGGACGAAGGAGGACCCAGCGAAGGGGCGCCTTTTGGAAAGAAGGAGCAGGTGGGGGCAACTGCCTGCGATTGACCTGGGTCGCTGTTCCATCCGCCAGCGGAGACCATTGCTTGGTCGTAATAGTCGTTCGACGAAGAACCATCGTCGTTGGCACAAGCACCGTCCTCCAAGTTGGACAAATATCCGCAACTGCCGCTATCGACGAACGAGGGTGCCGAACTGCTGCATTCGAGATCACTGCATGGTGCCACGTTGCCTGAAAACGACCAAAGGGGCGCCTTAAAGCGTCGGCAAGCAGGCAAGCGTACAAAGGGTGCCTACCGAACGAGAGTCCGCAAAATTCGGGGCAATCGGCGAAGCTCTGACTAAGGGCGCTGCTGGTGCTGCTGCCCACGGACGACAAGTCGTACTCGTTCAGATTGGACAAAGGCGTGAAGGGTGGGGTCGCCTCAAAGCACTGCGGCGAAAAGGTGCTCACGCTGGATAGAACAAACGGCGCGACGGGACTTGATCGATGAGGACCACATTTGACCAAATGACGCTTCAAAGCTAGCCGATGACAGAATTTGCCGTGACAAAAGTTGCAGGTATGAACGGCGCTCGAAGAATGCGAATGCTGGTGTGCGTCGTGCAGAAGGTCGTTGTCGAACAGTTCGCTGCACAGGGCGCATTGGACCTTGCGCTCCTCGGAGTTGTGCCAGCTAAGGTGGCGCGTCAAGAATTCCTGACTAGGAAATACCATGTAGCAGCGGTGGCACTTGTGCACCGCGTCCTGGTGCTCCTTGTAAAGCATCTCCAGCTCCTGTTCGCTGCTGGGCGATCGGATATCCGAGCGGAGCGGGCATAACGAGCGTTCCTGGGGAGTAGGCATCGCGTGCGCTATAACCGAGGCGGCCGACGGCAGGCAGGCCAACTTCTCCTCCTTCTTCTCCTTCTTCCTCCACCGGCCGGACTTTTGTCCTTGACTAGAGGCCAAATCCCTCTGCGGGCACTTGTGCTGGTACAAGTTAGACCGGAAGCGGTACGTCTACAAGCAGGACAAGAAATATATACCCACGGAGTGCGTTCCGTGCAGTTCGACGCCGGCCACGCCCTTTGCGCCAAAGTGCATAGAGCAAACGGAACTTCCCGTCGCTTCAAAGTTTCAAGTAGACAAACTTTGCCAAACGGCTAGTTTGGCGAGGATCAAAAAATGCAAAGGAGTCGGAAAAAGTTCGCCTACATTTAAAGTGCGCAAGCCTACCTTGGTGGTCCCAGTTGGACCTGCACTGGGACAACACCTGTTGGCTTCAACGACTACCCCTATTAATAATTGGGCTCCTCTTCGAGATGCGCGTATTAATTTATGCGGCTCGCCGAAAACATCTATCTTGGGACAATTCAAAGTGACAGCCGGGCAACTGGGCCAATACATGAACCGGATGCGACGCTGCGCGCAGTTGCTTATCCGGTCGAAGCGGCGAAGTCGGCTGCTCATGTCAGCTTCGCCGTTTTGTGATCCCGTTGAAGAATGACACCCGGTTGGGTCTTACGTCTCCGCCGACAGGCCTTTGGCAAGGAAAAATTTGCCTCAACGGCAAATAAGTCGCAAACATGTCAGCATGTCTCGCTATTTGCTTACGCCATCAGGCGTAAGCAGCGGACCGCATGCGTGGACACCCGCCAGGCAGCTGACCGTTGCCGTCAGTAAATGGAATCTCGAATTGCGATGCCCATGGCGCAACATTTCAAACAGCTGCCTTGGAAGCCAAGTCCATCAATTGCATGCGCTCGGCAACAACAAGGTCGTCTGGGCAACATGGTATTAATATATACCGCGAGTTGACGATAACCGCACGCATGTTGACTACGCAACTCTTGTTGGCCAAAGGGCTACAACGGGCCACTCCAATGGGACCAGCTGGGCCAAAATTGCAAAGGCGGCGTAATAACGGACATTACGAGTCGCGTTGGCGCCCAGTCAAAACAGGTGTGGCGACAAAGCGATAGACGTTTTAAAAAATAACGAAAACAGCTGCCGACGCGAAAGGGTGCCGAAAAAAGCGTGCGGACCGCCAGGCAAGGGCTACCCGGGAAACTATTCCGGCACACCGTCGGCGTTTTTTCCACAGGCACAGGGGATACATGAATCATGAGGGCCTTACGGAAAGGGGAGACGTCAAACGAGCAAACAATTGGATTTCTTTTCCCTGACGATCCGAACAGGTATCGGTTCGTTCGCTGGATCTCCGATGGGACCAAAAGAAGCGTGCTTACCCGTGAACAATATTTACAAGTGAACGGTCGGTCCTTGCTGTGTTTGACAGCGTGCTGCTTAAGGTACCAGACTGAATTGAAAGCCTAGACGACGCAACATGGTCACATACACACACACAATCGAGCGGCGAAGCGCCGAACAACGGCTATCCTACTTTGCCGCATTCCTGGCATGTGAACTTCTTTGGTTCGGCGCTAACGATGGGTCCCATCGACAGGGCGGTAACGTCGGCATCGACGGGGGTGTCGCCCCGGACGACGCACTCGCTTGAGGAGAGCTGCTGCTGCAGGACGTTCATTTGGGCCAGCTGGCGCCCGACGGAGACGGCTCCTGCCTGAAAGAGCAACGTGCCAACGCAAAGCAACGCATTCGACAATGTCCAGGCAAAATTAGCAAACACTCAGCTGACCAAACGCGGGGGCGGCAAGGGGGCGCCAACGGACCATCGCACGCAAGATGACCACTTACTCGACAGTAGCTGCAGTCGACAACGGTGGCCAACGACCATCGCGCTTGGCCATTGGGAACCAAACACGACGGCCAAGCTAGCGGGCGCTGCGGGACCAGCCGGGGTTAGCAGCGCACAGCCGAGCTACCAGCGCGAGCAATGAGCCTCAGCCGCCCAGTCAGTGCAACAACAGCGTAGACGAAAACCGTCGACAGTTACTTTTGAGCCCTGAAGATCCAGCTGGCTTACTGTAGGTGTCGCGTTCCTTCGCCCCTTGCTGGGCCACCCTTGGGCGGGACGCGATGCGCAGCCCTGCCGGGCGCTAATTCGGTCGGCTCGACTGGAACTCCCAGTCAACTGGAAGCGCTGGCACGACGGGCGCCCGTCGGCGACCAAGTCAACGGCGCCCTGCGTAGCAGCGCTCTTTTTGAACGATACAGTTTGCCGGAACGCGAGATTTGGTGCACTTCCGCCAAAGCAAACAACCGTCTGCATGCGACCCAGCTTTGTTGGCATGGCCAATCGATGCTCAACTACACTCTACGTTTGCGGCTAAAGCCTAAGCTGGGCTATTGGCAGCCTTAAAAAGCGCGCTTACTCTGCGGAGAGGTTGACTTGCGTGGGCAGCTTTTCATTTCCCAGCATAGCGCTCAAACGCCCTTTGCGGGACGGCAAAAGGCCAAACGTGCCCAGTGGACATTCAACTTACGATGACCAAAGAGAATGAGCATTGGTGACACCTAGCTGTCGTGTTTGTCACGCCGCATGAAACAGCTGTTCGCATTTTCGGCGCTGCTGACATTTCGATTCCTTCGCGGGGGCCGCTGCGCTGCTTGAACTGCCGCGAGATGAGGCGCATCCCAAGCTGGGACCTTAACACCCAAAAGGTAAATCGCATCGCCGCCAGCGTGTGCACCCAAGCTTGTCGTTGCTGCTCTTGCTCGGACGACCTTGGGCATAGGCAGGAGCAATTCATTGAAAAAGAAATCGGCGGAGAAGATAACTTTAGCCCGGCGAAATACGAAAACGGAAGAAAGCAGCCGACCCCAGCGGCCAGTATGCGCGCCATGTTTGGCAATTGTTTCCGTGCAGCGCAACGCTAAGAATCGCGTGGCGTAACGAAGCTTGCGGAATTGCTGACAGGCAAACTGTGAATTGCCAAAAGGTCAACAACTCACCCGTTGGAAAGCGACTAACCAGCGGTGTCGTTGTGCGGACAGTTAGGGCGACTTGGCAAGGGTTCACCTTCGTTGCAACTACTAATGGAGCGAGGATGGCGACCCGCTTCGGTCTTCCAACAATCGGACGGAATAGGACGACTGGGCAACGCCTCGGCAAATATGCAGGTGGTTGACGAGGCAAGGCGCCGCTATACTTAAAGCAAAAAGGCTACGGTGCGGATTGATGATGAGCCGGGCGTCAAAAACGAAGCTATTTTTCTTTCTGATGGAATCCTGCCGCCAGTAAACCGAGCAAAACAAGCAGTCGCACATCCAGGCTGCCATTGACGCAAAACGCTGCGCGGGCGGGTGGAACTTTCCTCGTCCAACTGGCCAGACGATAAGGATCTGCCAACGGAAACGGTTGAGGTGCACGGGCGACTGTTGGCCGACAACGGGATGTTGTGCCTCCGGCAACGTATTTCGTCAACAAAGGTACGTCAGAGCGGACCTCGACAACTGGAAGCGAGTTGGAGAACGAATGAACGTTGCGCTCGGATGACCAACCAATTTCTACAAATTTCATCCGGTGCGTCGACGATTGTTTCTCTCTACCTCTTGTTGATTGATGGCGATGCGTGTAGCAGTTGCGTCACGACTGCAATGGAACTTCGTTCATTCATCTGCACATACGAGTATGACCCCCGCCGCCAGCCGGCTGGCCAATGGACTCGACGAGGCAAACTTTGTTCGCGACTCTAAACGCTCACAACAAGGATGCAATCGCTCAAAATGCTTTTCGCCAGATGCGGCCGCCGTCAAGCAGCTGTGTGCTCTCGTCCATGCATTATTTCTTATGCAACCCAAGCGGCATTCCAGTGGCCGCCGTTGTGCACAATGAGCGCCGGTATACCCGGGGGCTACCTACGCACACTCACGTCAACACCACCGACAAGTCGGCTCCGTACGAAAGATTAAAACGCAATTTTGTTACGCTTACAAAAAGGTAGGACAGAAGAGCACGGTTAATCAAGTGCGTAAGGAAAATGGCGGCGTGCGTACCCTACGCCCCGGGGGCGAGGCATCCGAATGCAAACAAGCAAGCAAACTAGGGCGCCCGTCCGGCAGACGATTCAGAAAGTCACATTCTTCGAGTAGTCGTACTCGATGGTCGGAATGACGGCCTGGACGAATTTCAAGAAGACGACCAAGTATCTGAACAAGGACATAGAACGACAAGTCCAAAAGGAAAGGGGCGCACTTACTGGTGCACCCCCAGCTCCTTTCCATTTTCGGCGAACGTCTCGATCAACCGTTTCATCGTCTCAGCATGGCGGCACGGGTGTATAGACGCCATCGGAGGTCCGGGCAAGTGCGGGTGCGTCTCCATAGTGATTGTCTTCTTCACGTGGTCCTGAGAAAAGTCTTCGTACATCTGCTCCACGGTTAAGGGTCTTCTGTCCTAATGCAGGGACGTTCGAAAAGCGCGGCCGTTCCAACCCCCAAGGGGGTATAACTTGCTTCGCTGTATCCGACCAACCACATTCTGGGAACTTGGTAGTACTTGTCGTACGTTATAGTGAGATCGTAGGTCCTGGTTTTGCAAATATTGTCGGTCGCTGCGGAGGCAGGATTGTCCAACGGGGACGAACGGCACGGGCCGACATTCTGCGCAAACGGAAATGTGCCGTCAAGCGACGAGTCACGGTAGTTCGAGGGGACAACTCACTGGATCATCGCAATCGAGCAAACCTTTTTGGAAAAATTGATCCATGTCAACGGCCTCCGTTTCCGGTTCGTCATCGACGATCATTGACGAAGCACCTCGGGAATTATTTTCATCAAAGCCGCAATCATTCCTCATGACGCACACTTTCTGATCGGCGTCGAAATGGCTAACTGGAACAGAGAAGCACGTGCGAATTTTAATATCTCGGCCGACAGTTCTTCGATTCGTGAATAAGTACCGGCAAAATGATGAGTGTCGATCCAACCATCGTCGGCATCGTCGCTTTCGATCACTTTTTCCTGGTTGGCAGAATATTGAATATCCCTGCAACGTTGGTAGCACGGAACTGCAACGGCATCAGGCGAATTTGCATATTTAAAAAGCAACCAGGCTATCGCAACCGTTTCGGGTGACCAAGAATTGCTTTCCTGGCGGCAAGTATGGCTTTATGTGAGCATCGTCCCCTTTGGCCCACTGCCAAGTCGGGCAGAGCAGAGCCAAGTGGTCCCCGGCAACTACGAACTAAAAAGAAGAGCTGAAATGGCAGATTGCTTTTTCGACTGCTTGAAAAAGTGACAGAAGGAATTTTTTCTGCGGACGGAAAGCGAGGAAAAGTCGCGCACGCGCACGGATGCTTCAAAAACTGCCTTCCAATGGGAAAACGAAGCTGCGAGAGGCAATGCATAGACAGAGCCGCTTTTGGCTGACGAAATTTGAGTTTCGAACGTGCGGCCTGCCAGCTTTGAAGCGTCAGCACGCACAGCGACTAAATGCACAGCCAAAATGGGAAGAAGCAATGGAACTAAAAATTAGCACATAAACGGCACCGAATCCCAGAGAATTGAAAAGACCATTTGTAATGACGAGCTGCATGAAAATTGGAGCGCAAAAATAATTTACGGCTAGCATAACACTGTTTGGTTAAGGAAAATAACAACAAAACGTTACGTTGCGCAAACCAAATTGTCATATTGACAAAAGGGAATGCACGTATGTGGATACACATATACCATACGCAACAAAAATAGACTCCGTGCAGACAAGCAGCATGGAGAGTAGAGGCTAACCAATTTTACCTATCACATGAAGAACGGAACATTCTGCAGTGGCCTACGCACACTAATTATTTGCAGATCGAACATACATCGCAATAAGAATTTTAGACAGACGTTCGGCGTTGGCGGCACAGTCCAGCGTTGGCAGTACAGCAATGATAACGTTACACGGACACGACGAACGATAAACGATAACTCTTATCCCATACGTAGATAAGAGTGATCGTTTCTCATCTCAGTGACCTAATCGCAACAGTCTGCTTCCATCAACAGTAAGGAAACACAGGTTACACACTAACTGGCGATTATATATGCTGTAACGGTTATGAAAAATGGGGTGAGCATAAACAACAAAGCAGAAAGGGTACTGGTACATCCAAGCTGTTTGCTGGAACTTACAACGACAAAGTTAGATAGGAGACCCGTGCATAATCATTGCATGTCAGCGCACCGAACGCTTTACCTGGAACTAAAAGGAAATACAGGCACGTAAAAAAGTTTGCGTACGTTCTCGTCAACGAATAGCGCGTTCTTATTAAGGACCAGTCATCTGAAGATGGAGGAGAAGTTACCGTTCTATTGAAGGTACAAAGCTACTCAACTGCTTAGGCATTAAGAAACGCTTTTCTCTTACGAAAACCAGTCAATTTAGGATAAGCAACATTACGTAAGAAACGACGCGTTACCTCGTCAGGGGTGACCACACCGGATTCACGGAACTTCGACTCCTAAGGTGGATTGCACTGATACAACAACACGCTCTCGCGCTCCTTACCTTTAGCACCGGCGTAAAATATTCAGCTATTCCGAGAGCAGAACTTTTGATAGTATTTACAACGGAATCCATGCGGACGGATGCACAATCGCAAGAAATGGGCAAATTTATAATTACAGTAGTCAATTGACTCCTCAGGTACGTGTACAGAAATGGCAAACGTAAGCTTTTCATCCGCTATTCATTGTTACGACGAAGCGTGTGCTGTTCTTCGACTTCGACGACGAAAGATGAAGACGATTTGTCCAGAAAATGCCTGCGCTCTAGCAACACTAAAAGGCTAGTCCTCAAGGTGATAGATTCTTCTTTTAAGTGCTGCGGCGCTTTCAGCTTTTTCGTCACAAATGCGCAAACGTACTTTTAATTTAAGCAATTAATCGCAGCGTGAAACAAGCGTACACTGCAATGGCCCTGAACGAGTGGTTGACCACCTGAGCGGTACGCGTTATTCCTTGCATGCAATGTCGAAGAGGTCTTTCGCAGTAAATTCACGAGTGGTCAGCGCGTCCTCGGGCATTCGGTAAGAGACATAAGGTTTCAGCTGAAATGTCGAACGTGAGCAGCGCGTTGGCGTCGACGAGAAATAGTTCTAACCTTAAAATTGGTCAAATCTGGTGCCACAATCTCAATGGGCCATCTTTCACTTGCTGCAAGTGAACAAACATTGGTAGAGGTTGAGCGATACAAAATCGTCTTAAATAATATTCCAACGTTGCATGCGTCTGCGCAAAAGAAACGGAAGACAGTGGCAAACTGTCTCCTGTCAAATGCGCGCAGAAAGTGACTCAAGCAGTCAGGCAACTTTGTTGCAAGGACCGACGTTTACAAAGTGGCAAAACTGCTTCCCGAACTCTTACCTTTCACCGGATAGCCCGGAAAAACGTTCCATCCGGAGTCTCTCTCGGGCCATTCCCAACTTTCTTCATAGTACGGCCCATTCTCCCGCCATCCCTTACTTTTGAATAACATAGGCCATGGTGGCCTCCTGTGCGGAGTCCCAAACGTCCTTACATTCCTCCTGGCTATGCTTATAACACTTACAGCAGCGAGCTTCAATCCCCCGACCTTGCCCATCCAGAAATAATACGCTGCTAAATGTTTTCAGGAACAAACGTACTGTATTTTTCTTTGCTTTTCGCTTTTACTTTTACCCAAGGAAAAGTGTTCGCGGCTAAATGCAAATGAATAGCTTCGCAACGGAAAGTATGCGCACATGCGTATGGCAAGTTTCTAATTCTTAGTAACATCGTCTAGCACAATATCTCCAAAGTTGCTCGTCTGTGGCTGAAATATCATTTGAATAGGTGTTTTGAAGTGTCGATATGGTTCACCGCCGCAAGCATGCCATATTTTTAAGTAGGGATCAGGATCGGAGAACAAGTCGTAACCGCATCCCTCCACCGCAAACGATCCATCCTCGTTCGACGTTGTCCAGCCCATTTGGTCGTCCGGATTCAGGAACCCTGCAAAACAGCGCTCGAAGTTATTTGCCCCATTTTTTGGCTGCACATAGTCTTGCATTTCAAAACGCTGCGCAGCACCGCGCTCTCGAAATGGTCGAACTGTGACTCACCATCGTCATCCATCAGGCGTATCTCCACGTCGGCGGCAGCAGTTTGGTTACTCTGACAAATCAATTTTCCAATGGCTTTGACGCATCTGGTTCTGGCCAAGCAGCCTTCGAAAAGAGCAGCAAAAAGAAACAATAAACTCAAAAGGTGAAAGTTGGTCATTTGCACGGAGACAATCTATTCGCGCTACACCGAGTGGCCCAATACGTATTGGGAACTTGATTTACTTGGCTGAGCGCTACATAGATTGGTCACAGACACTGTTTGCTCCGAATACTACCAATGGCGAGGCATGTCACGCGTACAGGTCATCACGTGGTACACATGAAACAGACGCGCAAATAAAGCTGTTCAAACGTTTATTACACGTAAGTAGTAAGTGAAAGTGGCAAAACTTTGGAAAATAATAACGCTAGTTCACTCGGAGTCCGAAGAATCAGACTTTTCCAAGGAACAACTGGCAACTCGCCAACGTCCATCCCCGACCACCGCCGCTTTGCGCACGGGCGACCAGTCGCTAATGTCCTCCGGTTCTACGCTCAAATGTTTGCACTGAGACCGGGAGATGCAGGCGGCAGCAACTGCAATTGTTAAAGAAATTTCAGTTTGAGGATCAAAGAAACCTGAGAATCAAATACCCGCAACGGCAATGATAACGCCAATCACGGTGCTGGGGACGGCAAAAGCGTAGACGTGCGGCGGGAACAATTTCCACACGGGTTGATCAGGGTCAAAAAATGGCTGCACAAGTAAAGTTACAGTTCTAACAACTTTGTTGACCACCTTACCAAAAGAATAACCCAGCAAGTGTAATAAGCAAAGAAGAATACAGCAAACGTAATAAGGAGGTACCCGATGGTTTCGTAGCGCGTAAGAGAGCGCTGTCGATCAGTTGGCTCTCCTGCCATCCTGAGTCGGGCATACTTTAGAATAATCACTTCAGAATGTTTCAGAAAAGATTACACCGATTGCATCAGGCAGCAGCAAAAAATGCAAATATGCCTCGTAAAATTTAATTGCATGAAGCATTAATGTCGTCAACGAACTTTCTGTATGCGTCACTTGCACAGTCGGTGGAACTCAACAACTGGTCGCAGAACGCCTGACCTTTTTCGCTTTCCATGGCCTGCATCAGTTCAGGTCTTTTAAACGATATACTGAAAGACTAGCTGGCCTAGGCAATAGGTAAGCAAACGAAAAGTCAACTCACATAGAAAACAGAAAGTGGGCTGTTAAGAGCCACTGGGCCGGCTTTAGGACAACATTTCCTGGCTCCAGTCTAAACAAGAGTAGCATTATAATTAAACGTACGCTGCACAACAGCAAGGACTTGAACTATTTGATTTCAAATCAAACCAAACCAACCGAAACTCGTCTTGCTGCCCGTCAACCAGCGGTGGAACCAGATATTCCCACGTAACTATTGCCCCATAACCTTTAGCTAAACCCGCTAAACCCATACTGCAGCTCGCTGGGGCTAATTCCACCATGCGGAACAAAAGATAATGTAAATGGGGCATTATCTTTCATGATGCGCAGGTTGCTAGGCAGTCAACCTTCAAGACCAAAAAACATATAGACTATATCGGAATTGTACGATCTAGCACTTAATCCTTACCCATGCATTATGCAAGGAAATGTACACTAAATCGCGTGCATCTGACGACTGAGCTAAAGGTGCAAGATTTCATAGCCGAAGTTAGTTCAGCATGTCTTCCTACACCTTGAATCACCAACAAAGAAATTTAACGAAGTCACGCAATTTTCCATGGTATACCAACACTCATAAAAATAGCTTGAACCTGCACTTACTATTAGAATATTGTAACTCAATGCGAATTTGGGGTAGCACCAACGTTATATTGCTTAACTGGATAACTTAACTGCTGAACTGCCTTTCACCATCTCGCTGACGACGGAATCAGTCGATTCCGAAAGCTCCGAAATAAACGATCACTGTTTACCTGTTTTTTCGCTAACACAACCAACCAAGTAGCCATTGGTTAGGTTGCTTCGGTGTTCTTACAGGGAACGGTACATAGAAGTCAACGGGTGCTCAACCGTACTCTTCCAACATGATCCGCTGCCACGTTACAAGAAAACCTGTCTTCAAAGCTTAACTGGATAATCGTTTTTATGTTTTCACATTTTACTGCTGGGTTGTGTTTGATAATCGCCTCCAAACAATTATAATTGCAATTATTGATAAGTACCGTTACGTTTCGTCATGAAGGGGTCAACCATAGATAAACAAAATTACAACAGGTACATTTTCGGATATCTTTTTTCGGCTGGCGACCCGTTTGATGGTATCTGTAATAGATCTGAAACACGCCCTACCAGCGGATGGATGGGCAGTTATTAGAAAGTATCACAGATAAAACGCTTATCGAATCAGAGCTTTCGGCACTCTCTGGTGCCGTCGTCAGTGATGGGAAGGAAGTTAAGGTACATTGGGAATGATTAAATTCAAAATGAACATGTAATGCGACCCGGCGTAATTACTCAAAAAGAATATAAACTCTGCAATAAAGGGCAAACGTACTGTAGTGCGGATATAATGAATTTCAGGTCGTCTTTGTACACTCCTGCTAATTCCAAACCAATACCTTGACACAGCAGCGGTAACCTAATCAAGCGCCCAACTTATAACCGGAACCTCAGTGAACACGCCACTTACGACTTCGATACGCCCGCATAAAAAATTGATCTTCTGAGCCTTTTATCGTCATGTAAATCGGCCGCGCAAGTCAAGCGAATCTGTTTCACCGCCTCTTGCGACGAAATTACAGTTTGGCGCCGTTTCCCGCCAGCTGCCCAATTCAGTTTAATTCCTAAATAAAAAATGCATTATCTAGGGCTGTCAGTATGACTCACAGACAGCTAACAAGTTCAGACTAAAATACACGTTGAATTACAGAAAGGAAACTACCTTTAAACCATTGTTGAACCATCCGACAGGTATCTTCAAATTCGGTTTGAGTTAATTTGACGCCTCCGGCAGACACGGAAGCGCTAACCGAAATTGGCAACGGTTTTGGATCGATCAGTGCGGGTGCCTTAGTCTTCATTTTTAAACGAGAACCAGCCTTCTCGAAATAGCGCGCTCTGATGCTCTCCAGATGTTCTCCATTTGTTAGCTTTGAAAATAGCATATACAGAGATTAATGAGCAGAACGCACACATACTGGAGCAACGTGAGAAGTTGAAGCTAGCGAGCAAACTGCACTTTCCGCTGTGCTTGCATTTTTTTGGCTGCTTCGGTTCTCCTCAGCAACCTCAGCGCAAGTTGCGTTTTCGATGTCGCCATTACTAAGCTGTTCACAATCACGGTCACTGCTGTCAACATCCGGTTCTAATTCCTCATTTGCATGTGTCCCAGATGAATTTTTATCAAGACTAATCGCCGATAAAGCAGAAGTGAGGTCGCTTAAGTCGGCTTGAACTCCTCGACGCGAGAAGCGCGCAGGACTGAAAATGAGATATGATCAGCAGCACTGCAAACGCACAGCATTAAATACCTTTTGTCTGATGATTCAAGAAATTCCAAAGACCATTGTTCCGTTTTTGTACGAGCCCAGAAAGGCTCTTCAGGAATCTGCACCGCCAGATAACAGTGCCTTTCATTGCAAACACGACTGCAAAACCACACGCGCTCTTTGTTCAAAAGTATACGATTTCCACGTAACGAATAGGTGGGCAACATGCGCTTGGGAGGCGAAGAGTTGCTGCATAAGACGTAGCCGCACACGCCATTCAGGTAGCGCTCCTCTGCAACGCTGTGGAAAGACGAGCTGTCAATGTATTGGCACTAAAGGAAAGTTCCAACTACTGATGCTGAGCAAGGAGACGTCAACCAACCATTTCAATCACCGTCTGTTTGTCAAGAACAGGACTAGTGAGTGCCTCCATGACTTCGAATCTTTTTCGCTCATAGACTTCCAACTTCCCCTTGGGCACCGAAGACATCAGAGCTCTCGGCAAGGATTGCGCCTTTTCAACCATAGCAAGAAAAACCGAAAGTTCGCTGTACAGCCGGTCAAACTAGAAAATCAAAACATCCCTACTAACAGCACTGCTACTGGACCACGTTTAGAAAGAGTGCTACAGAACGACAATAAAAATGCAGGTTTACTGTGCAGTAGTAGAACAATTGCTTTTCACTAGAGACAAATACAGGTGTACCCAGCTTTACGAAGTCCATGTTTACGAAGTTTCTATGTGACCAATATGCTGAATTTATATCCATTTTCGCTTTACGATGGAATTGCGTGGGCGTTATTCGCTCTTACGAAGAAAGGGGAAAGAATAGAATAGTTTTCTAGCGTTTGCTTTGCGACCACTTTGTCGCAGCGTTACAGATGCCGCCGAAGGTCAACTGTCAGGGGAAATTACGCTTAGCATCAAAGTTGCTAAAGTTGTCAGCACCGCGAGCTTCCAGCTGCCATTTATCTTGGTCACCGCGTGAATTCCTGCGCTGAACGCGTTGTAGGAGAACAATCTGTAAGTAGCATCTGAAGGAGATGCTCAGCATTATTCGCTGTTCTAATTGTAGTGTCATTATGTTGAAATAAAATTCTTTTGTGTTTTGTGGACGTATTATCAACATTAAAAGATAGCAAAGCAAGGAAGCCGAAGAAACCAGAAATTGCGTTTCGCTTAGTTCGAAGTTATTAGACATTTGGACAGTGGAGAACGAAGCGCGGACGTCATCATACACCTACCATTCGTACCGTACACCTTCAGAAGGATAAAATCTTGATGTCTTATCGTTGGAAACAGGAAAGTCGTTAATCTTAATCGGCCTCAAATAATGGACAGAATGGAGCCTATTACTTAAGTGGATTGTCGGGTGCGAAAATCGTGGACTACCCTTGGGTTATCTCATTAGCAAGGAGAAAGCAGTCCGTTTAACAAGCTGCAATAGAATGCACTAGAAGAGGGTGAATGTTGCACAAGTTTAAATTAGGGGCAGTCATCGATGGTTTCATCAGTTTTTGAAGAGAAGGCACCTTCGCAAGTTAATGCTTACCGGAGAGATTGCTTCTGCAGACGCCGAAGCGGATTCAAAGTTCCAAGAAGAATTGAAGCGCCAAATTACTGAAGGCGGTTATCCGTATAAGCAGGTGGTCAGTTCTGACGAAACCACACTTTATTGGAAGAGACTACCGATTAAAACATTTATCTCGCTAGAAGAAATGTAGGCCAACGGTCAGTAGCTATGGAAAGATAAAATCACGTTTATGCCTGCCATAAACACTACTGGTGATGCTGCTCGTATATCATTCTGAACATCCCAGAGCGCTAAAAAGACATTAGCTGTTGTTTTCCGCACACATCGTAGCAGCTGGAGCACCAGACTAATTTTTTCTGACTACATGAGCACGCACGCCAATCCTTTTGTCAAAATGTGTTGCAGAAGGAATAACCTAGACAACAGATGTTTTATGATTATCAACAACAACAACAACAACACCAAGCATAACGGAGTAAGACGGAAACATTCATGTTGTGCTTTCACCTGCGAATAACTGTTGCAAACCTTCACTGTTGCAAACCAGTGATCACGGATTAACAGCTATAATCAAAACGTATTATAGGTACCTGGAACGAGTTTTATTTTTATAGCAATCGACGAGGAGGGAAATTCGAGAGCATCCTTGCGACAGATCTGTCGACGTGTACCAATCTGTCGCAAGAATGCTCTCGAATTGTTTCAGCGAGGTACACCTGTATCTGCAAACGTTCCGTCATGGGTCGAAACGTACGAATTAAAAACGACTCACAAAACGGGTCAATTATGTATCGCGCATATAGCACTTTTCGTGAACGTGAGAGAACGGTGAAGCAAACCCGTAGCACTACCAAATTCGAAGTTGAATGGCGCCGTTATGCCAGTCTTGGCTTCACCTTCTCGTAATGGTAAGCGACGGGATACCGCTTTCTTTGGGCAGCAAACGACGAAGGCAACCCGTTAAGGAACTGCGCTTTTGCGAAGTGAAATTGGCGCTTTGCGAATTCATAAAATTCCTGCTCCATTTTCCAAACGTTGCTTTCCCGCACTAAGGAGAGCGTTTCGTCCGATGGGGATACTTTGTTGCGCGTTTTGCGCAGGCTAAACTTTGCTCCTGCAATAGAAGCAGTCAATGGCACGCAGGCGCACCGAGCGCTTCGGTCTACCGCCTCACCATTCCTTATTGTTTCCATGGCACCAGAAAAAATGCTTGGCATCGTAACTTCTAATAGTAGAACAAAGTCTTCCAACTCCTCAGTGAGGCCGACCAACAGGTAATCGTTCAACAGGGTCTCCTTGGCTTTGTTAAGGGCCCATGGGTTACCCGGAATCCTTCAACAATTTCTCTGTCATTGTTTGTTGTTTAACTCTTCGAGTCAAACCTGCAGTCGGCACTGTGCCCACAGAAAAACGGTATCTGCAACCACAGGTTAGCTACATCGCAGTCTTTGCCACGGCGGCGTATACATTCGTCGAACGTCTAAGCAGAATAACACACGCACTCCCTCAATTTTGAGTGACTAATACCTCGTTATTGCCCTTTCTTCGTCGTGACAGATGAGGGCGAAAGTCGTCACCATAGCGGAGAAAATAATAATACGAAATAAGTCGCTCCAATGGATCGCGAACAACATTTATGTAGATAGGATTCTTTGCCCCGAACCTGAAAAAGAAAAACGATTTGAAGCTTCCGTTAACCAGGAGAAGAAAAGGATACCTCTTAAAGTTTATGTAAACTACGTGGCCGTGGTACACGGCAGGTTTGCGCTGCACCCAATTTGAAATATTCTGGGCAAAGTGCAGCTGGTCCCAAAGAGACATGTAATGGTTGTTGCGCGATATGTTCACGTGAATAACGCTGAAGTGATTTGGCCGACACAACTCGTACACGACGCCCATAAATGACGTTGAGCCAGTTTTCGGGATTCTGTTATAGAAAATAACAACATTCTCGTTGTTCCATTCGGCAGTGGGCAAATTACGAATTAACCATTGATCGTTGGGTATCCAGGTTCCCTTCTGACGCGTATAAATCATCGCACAAACAACAATCAAGACGGCGATAAGCAAGATCGCCTTCCATCTCCGCAGCATCACCTGATCTCTGCAAGTGCTATTTGGTAAACTTATTAAATCCCAGTGCACAACGAATACGCCAAATGCATATTGCAATTTCACGGAGTCGTAAGGCAAAATCATACTTTTGAAGAAGTTTATTCACGTAATTGTGGACGTGATAACTATGATCACTGCTGAGCGTCTTAACAAACCGATACTCTGCAAATGTCACAGCTACTGGAAAATCTCGCAAATAAAGCATACCTGGTTGAACTATTCAGGCGACTCCACATAGCACGCCTCCTTGAGTTCACGTACAATGCATGCGCAAGAAGGACAAGCGTAGTCCGTTTGTGTGGACTTGTCCTGATAGACTTTGGTCTGGCGAAGATCCGGCCATTTTGCCAGCGACGTTTCGGACGACTTTCCGCCGGATCGAATACTGTACAGACGGGATATCACGCGTTCTAGTCGACGCCCTCTTGGACAGCCGAACGATTGCTGCAAAATTTTAAAACAATTCATGCGAAACTTGCAAGTACTTCAGAAACTGGCATTCAATTTGCTAAAATAAAATGCAAATAATTGCAATAGGTGCGCCACCATTTCTGCGGATTTCGCAGCGAGCGATCGCAGAAGTGCCAATGCATCCATCGATTCATTCAGAGTCGTTCTCACTGAAACAACAGCAGTAAAACCGCATTCATCTGAAAGACTCCACTAACTTTCCCCTTCAACTGGTAAGATGGTCCAGAAAAGTAATACAAAACAGTAAATACAAGCTCTCCTGGAGCAATCAGTAAAAACCGTCACTTCAGGAGCCGAATATTAATCATCGCTAGAGCAAATGCGCTGGGCTTAACATTATATTCAACCAACTGATTGCTGGTACTGAAAATTGGTTTCTTCGTAACGCGCAGGGATTTTTGCGCAGTAAACAACATTGGGACCTGCTGAAATTGTTGAATTCGTGTAAGCCCAAATAACAACACGGGTTATTCGTTAGGCGATTGGGAAATTCTATCAATGCGAAAAGGACAGCACAACTACCGTACGAGACAGCAGTGGTCTTTGCTATACACTAACGAAGGAACTAGGCTGTTCGGAAAGCTCGAGTCCTCTTGCACTTTTGCGTGATTTTCGGATTAAACAACTCTCCCGACCGTCTTACGGCCAAGCTACTTGTTATTTCCGATTACTACAGATACACAGCAAGTTGGGCGTGTACAAGAGCCGTTGACCACGCAAACATCAATTGATTGTTTGAAAAAAATTGTCCGCTCATTTCTACCGAACGTGGGGTTCATTATATCAACCAACGAAGACATACTATGAGTCAATTCATAAGTTTAGTAGATGGACAGAAGGTCGAAAAAGATGGGAAATCAAATAGCGTGCATAATATTTGATTTCCTTAAAACGATGTGCTAGAAAATAACGCACCTCGAATAAACGTATGTTCAATGCAATCTGTCATGGTACATACCTTTTGCGGAATCTTGGCACCTGGGGTTGCCCTTACTTCAGGACGACTACCAAAGAAGGCAACTTGATTACCACCATTTGGCAATGACAACGAAGCGCTGACTGGCAGCGCAAAATAACCTTTAATTTGAAACTTTTGCTGTGGCGATGTGCATTGTGAGTGGCCGGTTGAATTACGTCCCATGGAAAGCAGCTGGGCAACACGAAAAATACATGGTCTTCTTGGAATACCGTTGACATTCGCCAGATGTTCTCCCACAACCTACTCGTCAGTGTGAAATATTAATAACGGTACGATCTTAAACACATGACAACTCATGAAAAACAAAATATAAAATATTAACAATCAACAGATTCAACGTTCAAAAGACAGACTACGAATATGCGCTAACCTTCGAAGGGGAATTTCGAATCGCACTTGAACTAGCAGAAACGTCAGATTTTTTACCACCAGACAAATCACTGGAACCGTTCACCTAAACAATTGACATTTCAACGTGGGATAAACGCAAAAGCAAAAGAAATGCAACATAGCAATAAAAGGGGAGAAATTTACAAGACATTTAACCACCACTGCAACGTTCAACCGATACTCGATGCTTACAAAATAGCAAAACAGCATACTATGGAAACTAGAGGGAGTATAATATTAAAAATATGGTCATGTATTGCACCAAGTATCGCTTTAAGTAAGGAGACAACACACGTTGCATATGCATAAAGCGGGACGTCATTGAGCAAAGACCTTTGAAAAATTACCACCTTTTCACGTTGTTTGACCATATTCACTTTTCCATTCGTTTTCATGACCTGAAAAAGATGAACTGTCACATCTGCATACAAGTGAAGACAGAATAACATACGAAGGCTTGCCTAACCAACGTTGAAACGATAGTCAGGTTACAAAACGGCGTAACACGACTATGCCTGACGTCGAGCCGAACGCTTGACCAGTTAGGAGAACTTGACATTGAGTAATGCATAACTGCCATAGTGAACCCATTTTCGCCTACCCAAAGATATTCTACGCTACAGACAAAAGTCAACATTTATGCTTCGTATAATTACTTTATTTATATAGATTAAGCACTTAAAAGTTCGATTAAGAAATCCTCACCTAGTTTGCCCATTATTTGCAGCATGCTTTACGATTGTAAACGTTGTTAATCCTCCAATCTAATGTTTAAATCCACACTGAACAAAAGTATGTGGCAAGGTAGTGCAGAGACCAATAGTCAAACACCAAAAGGTATTACCGACCAAAACCTGCGAAACCACATCACCAGTGCAAAAAAGCAGGGATGAAACAGCGCTGACTAACTTCTGTTTCTGAGTCAAGCAAGTTCGTAGTGCCAAATTGGCCTGCATCACATCGCCGCAAACCGCCGTGAGCAAAAGCAAGGAAAGCAATTTGGTGATACAACAATTAACGCGTGGCTACAAAACTGCATTTCGAAGAATAGCCAGGCAACGGGCATGCTTTTCACTAACAAGCAGGAACCAAAAGTTCAACTGTGACGGAACGGCATATTCCCTTATCTTAAGCCGACCACGTATCCAGAAATCAACGCTAGCTGCACACAATAACATTTTAAAGCAGCGGGAACGGTGCGTTCCGTCACAATGAAACGGCACCAACTGGCTCCAAAGTGAACGACCTCCAACGACAAAATGCAATGACTAAAGTGGACGTACGACTTGCGTTGGTCGAAACATACGTACCTTTCCATGTGCACATTTAAGATGCTCCTTTAGACATAATTTCCAGCGAAAGGTGGCCTTGCAAAATTTACAAACGAAAGGACGTTCGGTCGAATGGACCGTCACGTGATTGTGCAAAGAGGAGGAATACGGGAAGCGTTTTCCGCAGATATTGCAAACGTAAGGTTTCTCCACGCCGTGAATATTCCGCAAATGATCACGGAGACTTCGAATGCAACTGAATTGGACATCGCACTCCTGGCACCGCCTTGAGGCCAAATTTGATTCACCCATTCGGTTGGAAGGCTGCAACTGAAGGCCACTTTGCTCTAAGCACGGATTCACCGATTAGCGTGATCAAAAAAAAGTACGACCGCCAAATCTCACCGACACTCATTCTGCCAACACCGTAAGACAAAAGCAACAATGCAGTACATAGGGAATGATTTACAGGTAAATTAGAGGTGCCATCCTTTTCATATCGGCATAATTGAAGCTTGAAGTAAAACCGCCGAGCTTCATATAGTATTGCGAATTGAAATTGAGATAATGGATGGACTAGAACCAATTTTTTAAAGAAACGCTGTAGTGAGGCATACCAATAACTTTCCATAAAAATTCGGTTCTTCCCCAGCTGCCTGACTGAGAGCTAGTGAGAACATAGGGACGCTGGGTTTGTGCGGACAGTCCGACCCAGGACCAAACTGGCAATGTACAACTTGTCATGGATACTTTGCGAACCGCCGCTCCGAGTTGCTGAATGTGTTCCCGTTTAAATGCCGTAATCGTTGGCAGCAAAATTTCGCAGACAGTAGCGAATGTCCATAATTTGTCTGTTGCTTCGTCAACAAAATTTTCAGTCTTTATTAACAGTACTCCGCAAAAAGCAGTAATCGGTAACGGTTAGATGTATTCACGGCTTGTGCCCGTTACCACCCCTAAACAGGGCCTCTTTTATACGGCACAACGACACGATCAATCGCGACCTAGGTCAGCGAAGTATGGAGTGCAATTATCAGTAAAAACAAGTGTTGCACATTGCCACCTGACCATCCCACCCAGCCTATAAATAGTAACTCTGTCCGATTAAACCCTCACAACGAAGATTGCTGACGACGGACCCAGATCGTTCCGAAAGCTCCGAAAAGTTACTATAGTGTTCTGGTTTTTCCTAATAACTACCCATCCATTGGCTGGTAGGCCTTGTTTCCCTTAATTTCAGGCACTACGAATATACAGGAACGGGTACACGCCGTGAATACATCCAACATGCCAAGACCCGTTACAGGACCCCATCTCTAATCGGTAACGGTAAATAAAAAATGCAGGTACCAATTGGCGTAAGCAAACATGAAAACAAAGATTAACATAACGTAATTTTCCAACGCATTCGGTCTGTTCCCTTTTAAAAGCGCCGTAGCGGTAACACACCTGTCCAAGTTTATGCGACGTGGACCCGCTAGCAATACAGTAATCCAGTGATTCCCAACGAAGGCCCTGGAGAGGCACAGGGAGGCCCTGGAAAGCGAGGGGTCCCTGAGGGTGGGGGCCCCTGAAAGGTGAAAAGGTCCCTGGGAGAGCCCTGACAAGGTTGAAGGCACCCTGGTGTGGTGATGGTAGGTCCTGAGCACTAGGAAGTTGAAATGGGATACGATTTCAGTGATTTCATAGAGGACGCGAAACAAACAATATTGGTGTTGTGACGCTGTTCCGGTCGGTCGGTGGGGATGCTCGCTCTCTGCAGGACTGACTGAGCGGGCGACGGACGCTTGACAGGTACAAGTGTAGTACCTGATAGTTGATGTCGTCAGCCCGGACAGTCTAGCGGATGAGCTTGCTGAACCGCCGGCTGACTGGGCAGTCGTTGTTCAAAAGTTTGGCACTGAGGACGGGTACGCGAGAAGTACCCGAAAGCTCTGCTTTTGCAGAGATTAAAAGTTTTAAATGAACGGGAGAAGTCCGTGCATATTAGTTATCTATTTGAATTTGTAGATTTCCGAAAAACCTTGGTCTTTAGATGATTGTTATATCTCATCACTAAGGCGTCCATGAATGGTAGTCTTCCATTTTTCTCCCTTTCCATTGCGAATGCGATTTTCTCTGGGAAAAGCCTATTGAGGTGCTCAAGTAGAGCTGTCTCTTTTCCTCCTTTGATAATGACAAAAATGTCATCCACGTAACGCTTGAAGATCTTCAAATTGTACATTGAAATGTCGGTTGGAAAAGCTTTTTCTACCAAATGTTCCATGAATACCTCAGCTACAATTGGGGAAAAGGGGGCTTCCCATCGGTGCTCCCTTGACTTGCGCAAAGTAACCATCGTTCCATTGTAAGTAGTTTCCTTCTTTCGTATAAAATTTAACCATCTGTGTTATGTGGTATGGGTTCATTTTTGTTCTTTCTTTCAAGGTTTCATCTTTGGATAATGAATCCAAAATGATGTAGTACATGTAAACTAGTGACACACTGGTAAATAGGTCTTTTACATCGTAAGTAACCAGAATGTCGTCATTTTCAAGTTCCACCAGTTTGATCTCCTGTAGGAATGATGGGGATTTGTCTGTGTGTGAAAGTCTCATGCCGGTAAGTGGTTTTAAAATTTTGGCTAAATATCTGCAAAGTTCGCTAACCACACTCTGTTTGCTTGCCACCACCGTATCTTTTTCAACGAGTATATGCCGTATTTTGACATATTAAATGGCTTGTATTAATTTGCTAGACTGTGACATTAGCTACTCTTAACTATGACTAGCAAGTCATTACGGCTTTCCATACTGCCTATTAGGACCCGCTTTTTACAGGGAACTGCCGCATTGCGTCCCGGAAATTACGACATGAGTGGAAATTGCACTGTCATATTAGCTTTCGCTACTGATACCTGCATTTTTGCTTACCGTCGACAATTACTGTATAGTTACGAGGTACTTAGCAAACACTCGAAATTCGTTCGCCAGTGCACAGCCTGCGAACCACGGATTTAGATAACTAATTCCATTATTTCCAAATAATCTTTTAGGGGAACGTGTTAGCTTTCCGTAAACTGTAGTTCTCAGCTGATCATCGTATCTAATGACTAGGTTCTCCAGAAAGGGTAGCCGCAGTCTCTTCTACCGCCCATTCAGCAATGTTGTGATGCCATCGTTGCATGCAACTTTGGAGTCTTTCAATTCTGCTGCTCGACGTGACTTACCTATAAATGAAAACGGGAAACAACGAAACACGGGCTCGCAATCTTTGCTGCCATATATACCCCTCAGCCTGAAGGTACAAGACGGCCGGTGGAGAAAACGTTAAATGTTCTGCTGAACACTATGTCCACCAAGATGGCTAACCGATTACGTTGTGTACCGCACACAGATACTGAGGCGCAATCTGTCGAAGGAGGGACTGGTGTAGCAAGCCGCGCTCTACGACAGCGAATGTAGGCACACGGTAGCTCTTCGAACGCTGCAGTGACGTATAGAGGAAACGGGGTATTCAGTCCTTCGCGTTAGGCAATCGCGATCTGTACCGGCTGATTTGGTCATCTCCTTCGCGTCGTACAGCACTCTGTAGTATTTTGTATACCTGCATTACTTATCTTCTGTGTACAGGAAAGTTGATTAATCTTGCGACATGGACAAGGGGAGCAAGCAGCAAACCGAGGAGGGTCGTGCGCCAACACGGAGAACTAGCCACAACCGATGAGCGAAGGTGCCCATAACAACAGGGCAAAAGCAGTCTAAAAAATTGCAGTCCAAGCAATATCAACATTTTTCACCCACTTCACCGTACCTTTACGAACAGAACTGTAGTTAAGTTGCGAAACAACGAGTCACGCAAAATGTGTCACATGACCAACTTTAAGCGATGCTTTACTACGAAACGCAAATTGTCAAAATTATAGCACCACAAGTTTCTTGTTCAGAAATCGAAAGCGAGACGAACTCAGCTCACAAAACGACTTGAAATGGCACGCAAATTAATTGTCTAAGTCGATCACGCCGAAGTTCGTTACCTCAGGAAAAAATTTGATGCCCTTGTCGAGCACCAAGGTTTCATCTTTGTAGGATTTACAGCTATGACGTATCTGCAGATACGGATCCGGTACATTGGGTACGGATGGTATCCAGTCAGCATCGTCGGCACAGCCGTGGATCTTGAAAGATCCATCTTCCTCCGGTACTGCCACGCTTAATAAGAGCAGTCATCGCAAAATGCAAACGCATCAGTAAATACTGGTTACCCCATTAAATCGTCAGGATCGAGCGCCTGCAGAATGCCTGTGCCGTCTTTGTCGTACAGTCGCACTTCAGCATTCGATACGGACAAGGGATTGCTCCTGCAGTACAGTTTCCCCTTCGCTTCAACGCACTTCTGGGCACACTCAATAAACCCGATCCACCAGCAAAGGCACAAGAAGAACAGCACTTTGGCCATTACCAATCACCTGAAGTGAAATGTTCACGAAACAACGTACTGGCTGTCTTTTGAAAGAAGATCGCTGCTGCAAGCAGCTAGCCAGGCGAGACGGACGAAAACGTGCAAATGTTCATTGTACCAACCCACAGAAAGTTAATACTTAAATATGGGCATTCGTAAACAATGAAAAGAGAAAAATGGCTGCACCAGCAAAGCAATCCACCCGGAAACGCTGGAAGCGAGTTTACGTTGTATAATGATGCTCAACTACTCGCTCATGTTCGGCTGGTCCACCACAGCGTTCTCGATTAACCAATCGCGTTTACAACCATGTCAGCAGTGACCTCGTCGGGCGACCTCACAGTTAAATGCAAATTTACGCATCCGTCTGCCCCTTTCACCAACTTCGCTGTGACCGCAACTTCCGAACCGTTGCGGAAAACGCCCGCCAGAAATAGCATGTGCGAAGCTTTGCCTTGCGCTACTTTTCCCGAACGTTCGCAGGCAGCCAAGCCGACATACTCAATCAGCTGATCCACTGCCTCTAAATCAGTTCAACGGCAAATTACGCGTCTTCGAAGTTCGTCTTCGCCAATGCACTCACCTTGTACAGTATTGACGTTCGACAACGCGTAGGTGCCTTCAAGTTCGACCGCCGAAGATAATGAATCCCAGAAGGAGGCGAAATCAAACTTTTGAACGGGCAGCATCTGGTTGCACAAGCAAACTTCAACATTCTCCAACTAAAATACGCAAAAGTTGCGAAAGGACATAAATCAAGCATCGTCTCTCAAATGGGATATGGAAAAGTCACGAAGCCGCTTCGCCGTGCGCAAGTTAAATAGCCAACTTTAATGGACATAAACCAAGAGGGCCAACGCATGCGCGATTATTCATGCAAATGGGCCATCGACGAGCGCTGTTCGCTCTCTTCAAAAAGCACAAATTGCTCAACACCTTAGGGATAAACAAAAGCGACAGCAAATGCGTCTCACCTCGAAGCTATCTTCGTAACCATCGCTCGAGCCATTTTCGCCTTCCTTCAGGGTGTAGTTCAACACGCACGAGAATGAAGAAGCGACTGAAACAAGTTACTGGTTCATTAGACAGCACTTTCGAACGAAGCGGAGCTGAAGTCGAAAATGAAGACGCAATCATGCTTACGGCAACATCGCAACAACGCTTACACGGAGAGCAAACTCAATTTCACTTCAACGAGACATACGCACCTTGCGTCGGGTCTAAAGGCAGAGCAAAGGCCACGTAGGCAATTCCTGAATCGTTGCTCAAAATTCTGTTGCACGCTATCTGAGCAAGGGGCGGCTGCCAGCCAGGACCCAGCGCCTTCATGAGAACCTGGACGTTGTCAAGAATCTGATCGGACAGCGTGTTTTGACAATCGAACTACAAAAACGGGACGCAAGTAGAACAGGCGCAATGGCAATGGCCGAAATCGTTGCCTGAAAAACAACGTAGCTACTAAACATGTGTTGCACTGAGGAGACGCGGATTTCCATATCGGCATCGGTGAGCAGAACGGGACTTGACGACTTGAATATTTCTCCCAACGGTGAAAACTCTTCTATGTCCTTCAGCTGTTCCGCGTACAACTCGTCGGTAGTCTTCTGCGCGTCAACTTTTGCCACGTTCGGCGCCTTCGCCAATCCTATTCAATTCAATTGCAATTTGCGTGAAAAGCCAAACAAAAGTTGGAGCAACCAATTCGAACCTGGCTTTTCCATAGTGTCGGCGGCGCCGATGAGCGGACGCTGCGGCACCGCTTTCAAATCGAAAGCCATCTCCTTGGGCTCCAGCAGGTACTCTTCCAGCGATTGGACCAAAGCGTCGACGCAAATATCCAACCCTCAAATAGGTGGGGGTCACTTAAAAGATTAATAAACCGCAAACATCTTCACCATCGACAATTTGCTTATGCATCAAATCTTCATCCGCTGTGCACAGCAGGGCACGATAGCATGTCGCCCTGTCGCGCACCTCGTCGTCGCTGTCTATGAGACAACGCTGAAGAAGCGTGATTATGTCCGACCGAAGGACCTTGCAAGAGGCGCCAAACTTGGCCAAAGCGGTAACAGCGGCTGAAGCAACGGCCAGTAAGGGTCAGGCAAAGCTTGCTGGCCAACATACCGGCACGAACAGGAGCAGCTTCCAGCAGAACGCGATTAAAAATGAAGCGTATGTACTTTCTTGGATTGCGACACCTGGGCCCCTCGCAGCCGAGCAGGTGCAATATCCGAGTTGCTAACGCGACGTGCTCGCAATCTTCGATAAATTCACACAGATAGGCCAGGCCTGAGTGGAAACGAACCTATAGGAGCAACCTGACTCATTCAATGGTTATACCGGGCTCTTTTGTTTCCTCGTTCTGCTCGATTATAGCAATAATTGTGTCAACGAGAGCTTCCTTGTACACGAAACAACCCTAAATTTGAAAATCAAAATTTGGGAAAACAAGTATATCCGCCAAGCGAGCAACGATACCTCGTCGCGAAGCATGGTTGACAGGAAGGACAAGAGGACGCTGCTTTTCTTTGGATAGCGCATGAAAAGCGACCGTATGGCTTCGATGACGACAACCTTGAATTCGTCGCTTATTTCCGAAACGAACGTGCCTATCTGCTTCATAAGATGGTCGACGGAACTTTCGGCGCCGGTCTTCAGCAGCGTTGTAATGGCCAAAGTGGCGACACTGCGATTTTGATCCGAAATCAGCTGCTCCAAGTCGACATTGCAAGCGGCCACCGCGGCGGGATAGCTGCCGGCAACCTATAAAAGGATCGGCTCGAATAGGCTGACGAAGATGAACCCAACAAAACGGTACAGTGCTCAACGTGCGGACGGCGGCGAAACGCAGTACCGCCTTGGAGGATGAGCAAAACAACTGGAGTACGGACACGGCGGAAGCTAACTCCTTGCTAGTTATGTTGGGCAGTCGCACCAGAGCGGATGCTGCTTCGTAGATGACAGTTTCCGACTTGTTACGCAAGCAAGAGTCGATGAAGTCCAGCAGGACCCCAGTGTCACGGCTGATCGGAGCAGTTCGGAAAAGTTGGAATTAAAAGCACAAAGCTTACCCGCCAGCATCCTCCTCGACCAGCTTCACCGAAAGACGTATCTGGAAGAACGGCGAAAGGTTAGCAAAGATGAATCGTCTACCCGCGACTGCTTGCCAAGTAGCATGTGGCCAACGGGGAACGAAGTCCGTGCTTGCAGTACTTTTGGGCAAGCTTTATGACGGCCAAGCGATCGTGCTTTCTTATTTCGTAAAACAATACCAATCCGTGGTACTGAAACAAAAGTGCACTATTAAAATATTACGGACGTGCAGTCAAATGGTCAATTATAGTCCCTGAACCGCGTCCAATGGAATTTGAAGATTACGGGCTTGCATAACTAAAACAATAGGCAAAAATGCTCCTGTACCACCCGAGTGAAGATGCAAGCTTCCTTTAAGGGAAGCAGCAGCAATGGGATCTACGGCCCAGCGCATTAACACTGCAAGCAGATTTAGATATCCAAGGGTGGGGAAGGGTCTTCACGCTAGGGTGCACCTTGAACTCAGATACAACAGTTGCGTATTTCTTCATCAGTAAGACAGACAACGGAACAAATCCGTGAAATAACGTGAAAATCAGACAAAACAATTTCGAAAATTTCGAACCTTAATACATGCCTCAATATGACTAAGATTCACTGCCTCATTCATTGCCCCGGAGCACCTCGGCATGAAAGGCACAAATCGAGGATATTAACAAAGAGAAAGTCCGATCCACTATGTGGTCGTAGTAATCGGCAAGTTGCTACCGCTTGCCAAAGCACCGAACAAAACGGGTGCAACTTAATGAACGCAACGAAAGTCAACAGCGAAAGCCGAATTACCTGTATCATTGGATTATCGGAATTTACCGCTTCTTGTATTTCGTTTGCCCATCGTCTAATGCAGTCCGAATTCTTTTTTAGCAAATGCTAAGTAGGAGCGAAACGTTAGGAACGGTTCAACGAGCTTCCGGGATTCACCAACGAAGAAACCAACGCTGCACTCGCAACTGCCGGAACGCGGTCAACGATAGCCTGCTTCATGTAACGCTCTATTGCTTGCAACATGCTAGCCTGAAAAGTCGGAATTACTGCTAACTATACGCTTCCACTTCAAACGGAGAGCAGAACGGAAGGCAGAGAGTAGGACAAGAGAAACTTGCGTCGGTTATCCTGCAAAGGGCTCTTATTGCGGCTGCTCTATATATGTTTTCCTTTCCGGTCATGTCTTTGGTAAGGCTAAAGAGGAACGTTAAGTATAGCGCGCATTATTTACAAGCATTACCTGCTTGTAACAATGATGACATCGTCAGCCAGCAGGGCCAACTCCTTGACGGCCAAATACACCAACCGACGCAGGGTGACGTCGTTGGATTGCCACAGCTTGGTGATTGAAAAGAATGCATCCGTGGCCTCCTTGCGACTAAGCTTTTCGCCTTGGCCCAAAAGGTACAGGAATTTCGACAGGATGGTAGTGCACTGCCTAGCGTTGATGGCCGTTTCGTTGAACTGACGAGCCTGAGCAGCAACCGGATGAAGGTCAAGCTTTGGCATGAAAATGCTCACTTCCTGAAGCACCGTCGTTTTGTCGCAGTTCACGTACGGGTTGGAGGTCGCAATGCTTTCCTCGTCCTTCTTTTCTCTTTTCATTTTGCGCCTACGAAAGTCAACTCCAATGGCCGTCAGTTGAAGCCGCGGGAAAGCATACAGTCATGTAAGTGAGCTAAGCAAACCAAGCCAACCGCGTAACTGTCAGAATCGCTAGTACTACGAGAACACGCGATAAAACACGAGGTTCCAAAGTGCCCGGAATAAAGGGGGCTCCTATTATAATGGATTAAAACGAGTGCTTGATCAAATGTGAAGTCTACACGTTTCTCTGCTCCACCAGTCTACAGTAAGAAAACGAAGTGCATGACTTCAGAGTATCTTCTATGCTTACAGTGGAAATTGGAGAAGCGCATTTCGTCGCCTAAGATGGCACACCGAAGCGGAAAGCTGACGGCATAAGCAATCAGTTCGCCAGCACTTGGCATCTGCTATAAGGGAACGCCATAACGCGGTTGTATTGAATACTGCTGCACGTACGGTGAACAAAGGTTTGCACGCCAGCTGAACGTCTCGGGCCAAAAATGGAAACCGTGTTTCGTTAAATAGAACCTCCAGCAAGTTATCAAACATGTGGTTAAGGATAAACAAATAGGCTACGGAAGAGTTTACATCCTGTCGTACAAACACGAGTATAAGTAGTGAAGTAGATATTCTTTGGGTAGCAGGAAAGCGTAAATCCATAGATTTACACAGAGGCAACAATCTGTCGCAAACGTGTGCCTAAGCTTTCCAGTTGGACATGGAATGCGCCTTATTGCTTCCAAACCGGGCAATGCTAAAGTAAGCTTACTATAATGCCTAAATTTTTAGCCGCAAGCAAATCACAGTGCAACTTGAAACGGAAAGAATGGAGAGGTCGTTGTTAGCTAAACCGATCGCTGAGAGCTCAATTGCGCCGTCGGCTTCGCCATTCGCCAATCCAAATACAACGACTTGCACTACAAAGCAGCACCCGTCCACGGGTGGCGACACTCGCAACGCGGGCGGATTTGTACGAAACGCATGATGGAGTACAAAAGTAGAAGTCCTGTCAATCATTTACAGTACTACCGAGCGCTTCGACTGCCTGGTTTAGTCCTCTGTCTTTCATCTTGCGTACTCACGTTACATTACTGGTGCGTTCATATCAGTACTTCCATCTGGATTGTACGTTTATTGTAACTGCTGAACATTCTCCTATGCCACGCTGTGGTACCAAGTTATTTTTTATTCGTTTTTTACGTTGCCATTCCGTTAGCTTGGAAAGGAATTTGATCGCAGGAAAACGGAGCTGAATTAAAAACGTGCTCTTTCGCAATGCGTTTCCCTGTTGGGACAAGACGCGGTCCTTGCGCTTCATGGTCACAGCGAAGTGCCGGTTGCGTCTCGTACTTAGGCTTCAAGGTGGCCACTTCGTTGCTTAACCTGTCGCCTGCTTCCTTTGGGCACGAATTAAATGTTGTTTCTTAAGTGTGCTTCATTGAAGGAGAATGGCCTTTTCACTGTCCATATTGTACGGGAGCGAAACTGGAAATGCCGAAGATGTTGCGACGAAAATTTGGCGACAAGCCCTGCAGCGGGACCTGGATGCGCAGCTACGCTGTATGAACGATTTCGACTTCGCCCAGGGCGCCACGGCGGCACAAACTTTGGTTTTCGTCTGTTCAACCACCGGTCAGGGCGACGTGCCCGACAACATGAAAACGTTTTGGAAATCCATTCTGAAACGATCGCAAACCTGCACGCTGACTCAGTGGAATGTCGCCGTTTTGGGTCTCGGCGATTCGTCCTATCAGCGGTTCAACTTTGCCGCCAGAAAATTGTACAGCCGGTTGCTCCAGCTGGGCGCCAATCAAATCGTGGAGCTCGGCCTTGCCGACGACCAACACGAGCGTGGGTACGACGAAATTGCCGAGCCTTGGGTAACCCAGTTCTGGGAAAATATGGCTAAAATGTACCCCGACAGCGTAAGGGAATGCGTTGGGCCCCCTTCTTACAGCCCATCCTACAGTATAGTGTGGGCTGAGGACATGCGGGACGACGCCAAGCAGCAGGACCTGCAGTACTGCGTATCCCACAGACGACCGCCCGAATCGTGCCCGGTGATGGCCGAAATTGTGCAGAACAAACGGATAACCGACGTGGATCACTTCCAGGATGTTCGATTAATTTCGTTTGATCTCAAGCCCAACGCTCCCTACAATCCTGGCGACGTGATGGTTATCCAACCGCAAAACCTGGTTGAAAATCAAAGCGAATTCTTTTGCATTGTTTCTGTTGCAGAACCGGACAAGCCATTCTACATCCGGCCCAACGTTAAGGGTATGTCCGTGCCCGAATTGTACAGTAGGCAGCCGTTGACCTTCCGTTATTTGGTGTCCGATGTGTTCGACCTGCAAGCCGTGCCAAGACGAACCTTCTTTCACATACTTTCCCACTTCGCCGAAGACGACATCCAAAAGGAGAAGCTGGTCGAACTGAGCTCGGCCGAAGGTCAGGAAGAGTTGCATGATTATTGTACGCGCCCGAGGCGCACCGCCTTGGAAGTAATGAGGGACTTCGCCTTGACTGTATCCAAGGTTCCGCTGGAAGCTTGGTTCGACCTTTTGGGAACGATCAGACCGCGATCGTTCAGCATTGCTTCTTGCGTGAACACTCACGAACATTTGGAACTGATTGTAGCGGTGGTCAACTACAGAACGCGAATGGCCACTCCCAGACTTGGCCTTTGTTCGAATTGGTTGGCCCGACTGGCGCCCGGAGCCGTAGTAGAAGCTTGGATAAAGCAAGGTTCGTTGGCCTTTCCGGCCATCGAGGTGCCCGTCGTACTCGTAGGCGCCGGCACTGGCCTGTCGCCGTTGCGAAGCTTTCTCCACTTTCGCAGTCATCGCGGTGTTCGCTCCAGTTGGCTGTTCTTCGGCTGTCGTTACCGGGAAAAGGATTGGCTGTGCGAGGAGGATTTGCGAAAACTGGTGAACAATGGCACGTTGGCGATGTCGGTTGCCTTCTCGCGGGATCAGCCGGAAAAGGTGTACGTCCAGGATAAACTGAGAAAACAACAAGCTTTACTTTACGATCTCATCTACGGTCGTGATGCAATGGTTTTTGTGACGGGAAGAGCGAAGGATATGCCACAGCAGGTTCAAGAGGCCATCAAAGATATTTTAAAAGCGGAAGGAGGCTTCAACGACAAGGAGGCACAAAAGTACATTCGAGAAATGGATACTTCGATGCGTCTGCAGCTCGAAGTGTGGACGTAGCATTTTACATCTGCATACCTGTCCGCCTTTTCTCTCGTCCACCACAGCGCTTACAGCTTACTACGTTGGCGTCAAGAAACTGTGCAGTAAAATGTTTTGTTCAAATGGATATGCTTCCATCTCTAAACGTAGTTCTTCCAATGTGAGCGTTAATGAAGGCCGCGCGGGAATGTTCATTGATGGAGTCGACCATCGCATTCAGGCTGTTAACGTTTGAAGAATCAACGGCAAAGCCAATGGCGCCAAAACCCTCGGCCACTTTTTCGTAAGCGACAGGCTGAAAGTGCGGGCATTGACATTAATCGGCAATGGACTAACTTACGGAAAGAGTGCAGGCGACGCTTGATCCGAAAAGAGATATTTGAGTGCGTTGTATCTGCGCCCAGCCGCCGTCGTTGCCAACGACCGCAACGACTGGTAGCTGAAAGGAAAATCGTACAAACAGTGGTCTTATCGAAAATTCGAACCGACCACCAACCTGATGACGAACAAGCGAATCAATTTCGGGAACGCTGAATCCGAAAGCACCGTCACCAAAGATTATCCACACGGGAACATCCGGATGACAAAGCTTCGCACCTAAGGCGAAGCCGGCTCCAACGCCCAGCGTGCCAAAGGCGCCCGGATCGAGCCACTTAAGCGGTCCGCGAGCTCTGCAATGCCCAATCGTAAATGTCTACAGCATCCTATATCGAATGGTGACCGCCCCAAAAACTGTACGCAAAAAGACGCTTTTCGAATTACGGTGACCCCATGACCGTGCATTTCTACGTGATCAACTGTCTGAGGAACAGAATAAGAACTGCAGATCATGCAGCAATAAAACGCCAAAGTGTTGGACAATAAAACAAGCTATAATGACAACTACATGAGCAGTCGTCAATAAACTCCTTTCGGATTAGTAAACGTCTCCCCAATAGAATCTTCCATTCATTCCGAACCCATCTGACGGAGACAAATAGATTACTTTAGCACGTAAGCTGATGTGCCAACGAAGTCCCCACCGTCGACCACGATGATGGCGTCCTTTGGAATGATCTCTTCGACATTGAGCAACAACGCCACGGGATTGACCGTCGACGGAACAATCGTCTCGACGGCGGCAACTTTTCTGCAATGTCAAAATTCGTCTAATTTGTTCAGTCCAAATGGCTACCAAACGTTATATCTTCTTCCGCCTGCCGATCGCGCGTTTTCAAACGATGCAGCCAATCGTCCGGTCGACTGTAGGTGGACATGGAGGAAACGGCATCGGCAAGTTGTATAATGAAATCGCAAGCATCCCCTTGGACGGCCAATGCCGCTTTCCAGAAAACGTCCGCATTTTGGAGTAGCAGCGATTTGCTTCGATTGACGGCTACTACTTTGGCTCTGGGATTAATGGACCGTCCGTAGTCGAGCCTGAAGTCGCATGCCGCTCCTGAAACCCGTTACTTCACTTAGTCTATTGGAGACCGAAATTATTGTCCTTCAGAAGTGACCTGCCAATATGACAAAGTCGGCTTCTTTCAGGGCTTCGCGACGTTTGTGATAGATTTGAAGGTATGCCGCTTCGGCAAGCAGACCGCGAGCCATGCCATTGCAATAACAGGGAACATGGATCGTCTGTAAGGACCAATCAGTTTGCGCAGAGACGACCAACTATTGATGCATACCTTCAAAGCGCTGATCAAATCCTGAATACTGTCCGGCAGCAGCATTGCTTGACCTCCTATTAATATCAATGGCTGCTTGCTTTCGATCAGCAATGCGCAGCATTTTTGCACTTGAAAAAAATGACCAAAGATGAGGTCTGCCCAAAGGGAAGCTCGCGTGCGTATGTTACCTTGAGAACTTGTTGCCCTCCGGTATTTCACGGGTAATGGGCTGAAGCTGCAGGATTTCCAAGCCCCTCCAAAAACTCTGCTTACGTACAATTCCATGAACCTGTTTTGAAAAGGAGAACACGAATGCTGCAAAACTAGTTGGCCGCTATTAAAACGGGCTCACCAATGAAGCATGTAACCATGGAAGCTGGTCGGTTTGCGGTTCAACTTCATTTCAGCCTCGACCATATGAAGGGGGTGCAATACGTCAACCGGAATCTCGACGAAAACGGGACCTTCGATTCGGGATTTCAATTTTGCAACGCCAGCACAATGCTAACTGAACCTTCTGCCTACCTGGCACGTCGGATCGAGCGATCTGCACGGCCCTTCTCAAGGTCGACGCAATATCTTTGACTCGGCTAACAGAAACGGCGTACTTGCACACAGACTTCATTATGCCAATTTGGTCTATGTCCTGCAGCGAACCGCGGCCCTGTTATAAGCGGAACCTTCGGGAGGGCAATGCAATGGAAGAGCAACAAAGCCGAACCTTCAAAAGGGCGGAAGTGGCACCGCCGATTACCAAAACTGCGGATTGCGCCATCTGAGCGTTCTGAACGGCAGTCACAGTGTTTGTCACTCCTTCAAATTGGCACGGACGCAACGCTGCACTGTTGAAAACAATCCTCCTTGACTTTACCTGGTCCGGCGGTGACGCAAGCAACGCCGATGGGTTCGCCCAGGCGGGACACCGCGTCAGCGGCAAAAACAGCGGTAGCCTTAAAAGCCGCACCTGTAAGGTAACATTCCGCGTCAATTTCTCATAAATCCTTCAGCCATTTTCTGGTTGAACAACGTCACCTATTTCGCGAGAGCATGCTGGCAATTGTAAAACCAAGTTAACGCACCGTAAGGGAAGCTACAAGCATAACAGCTATTATTAAGATCATTTTTGACAATACGGATCGCATTCTTACGCGAAACGCCTTCGCCAGGCAAGGTGATGCCGAAAGCGCATCTTGGGAATTTATCGCTTGCGCAACTGCAAGATTCCAACCTAACAAACTGAGCTAGTGGATTCGCTTTTCTTTGGCGGAAGCGCGAAAGAAAAACTAATGGTTCCTATTCTGGCTGGCAAAATTACTGCAAACCAAAATACGCAGGTTGGAGGGAGAAATTTAAAATATTTTCTCAGTCGGACAGGTTGAAGCCGTACACGTGCAAACTTTGACAGCGGCAACAGTACGCCTTTTACGTCCTTAATCGGTAAAGAGCATAATGCCGAGCAAAGGCTTATCGAAACGACTATGCGACTTGCATGAACAAGTACAGCAGACCTATAGCCGTTACAAGGCATCATGACTTGGAAATTAAGAAGGACATTAAGAGGCAATCGCCGCCTTTACCCCGTTTTGTGCCTATAAGATCCCCGAACGAAATATACCAATTCCCTTTCACCACCGCTGACGACGGAACCAGGGCGTTCCGAAAGCTTCGATAAGAATTCTTGCCTGTTACATCACTAATAATTGCCCATGCATCCGTTGGTAGGGCATTTGCGGTTTTATTACAGGTATCATCCAAAAGCGGGAAAGCCGGAATACTACCAAATTTAGGATGAACTGCACATTTTACTTTAGCTTTTCTATGCAAACACCACGTGAGGCACAAGAGTACAGTATGCGCGTTAGAAAAAAGAAATGCACATTTCGTCCAACAAACAACCGGCATGGCGCTTGCATATTTCAACTGATTCTTAAAGTACACGTGTACATTTGGGAAAGCAAGCGCCATTCAACAGATGGAAAGTTATTGCCCATTAGCAGCCAGCATTGAGCTAAGCAAGCTGCATAATTCAGCCCAACGATAGAAGCGGTTCCCGCAATACTGCCGCAGCAATACTGCCTTTCGGATGGTAAAAAAGTTCGAAATAATTACCTCACTTCGTGTATCGACTACTCGGATGGTCTTCTTTTCGCAAGCCACCAAAATGGGCGAAATGTGCCCGCCGCAGAGGGTAAAGACCCATTTGACTCCGTGAGACTGGAAAACAAATCGTTAAACGCAAAATGGAACGACAAACGCCTTCTTAGCAGCGTCATTGAAATTTGCCAGCGTGTACGGCACATCCTTCTGCCAACTTTTAGCAATCCAATACTTTACGCTAACGGATCTCTTATTCGCCGGATTACTAACAAAGGCACGTCAAAGCTTACATGCAAAACGCTGGCCACTATTTCCCCGCCAAAGTTTCGCGAATCGCTGTCGACCTGAAGCACAGCGGTTCATCGCTGAAGTGTCTAATGTGGTCATTCCAGCTTACGCAATACAGTAGTCGAAACACGCTCATCCTGCCTTTGCCAACGTCGACCAGCTTTTGCGTAAAATCGCCCTGCGACAGCATCTTGGCCAAAAGGAAGCACAAAGCCGCCATGGCCAGTGTACAAAGGATCATCAAAACCGTGATCATCTTCCCTCGCGCTACCTCAACGTAAGCAGCTGTTTAATTTTCGTACGAGCATACATGCAGGGAAAGGCACGGGATCTTTACGTGAAATTGAAGGTAGTATGAACAAGCAACGCGCCTGAGATTTAGGAAGCACAGAACGTCAACGTACCTCACGCTGAGCGCGCTTCGAAAACAACTTTTGTAGACCAAAGGTGTGTGCGAGTATCTTTGCTTTCGTCCGACGTATTTACTCCAACATGTTGCGCCTCGAGAACTTCGCTTCTGAGCGGATACCAGATGCGGCCACTTTGAAAAACCAGCAAGCCAAAGGCTACGAAAGGCGCGCGAAGTTGGACCTATAGGAAGCAAATTGCTTAGCGATCCAAAATAGGCCACCGTTGAGTCACCGTTTTCGCAAAGTGTCCCCTTCATTAACGGGAAGAGAAAAGGGAAGTCACCTCGTCGAAACGTGATGGCAAGTGACTCAAACAGGAATTTCGCCGCTACCTCCTCGTGAGCGCGACGTGGACGTGCGCCGTTCAAAATTGCTTCTCCATCCCGGTAAGCGACGATTTCCAATAGGTATCCGCTGCTCTTGCTCATTGAACAAACTTGCTTGCCGCGCAAAACTTTATCGTTCAACTTATTTTTTCCTTTCTGCACTACCGCGTGCAACGTGGAGTTGGCGATGCACAGACGAGCGAGCAATCAATTGTGGCAAACGCGCTCTTCTTTGGCGCCAGTTCTTTTTCAAGTGAAGCAATGGCAAACTTGATTACTACTACTTTGAAACATCTGTTGATCTTATCAACGTGACGATTTGACTGACTTAAGGAACAGATGGTCAAACAGGTTTCGCCAAGGAGCAAACGGATCTGGACGCAACTCCTTGGCCAAACAGCCTTAAAGGGCAACAAAGAAAGGTGCTGCAATTAATCACAACCGGTTTCGATCCCACTAAGCACCTCAGGCCGAGACATCACTTCAATCGAGCGGACTCAACTTAGCCAACCTTAAACAGTCAAACAAACCAGTGTTCTCCTCATGTCGGAATTTCTTCTCGCTACATTCAAACGGCGCTTGTTAAGGGTCGGGGCTTTCCGGATATGCCTCTCACTTCCTCTACGAAACATCCTATTTTCAATGCCTCTCGCTTTAGCTATTCTTTCGCTCCGAACAATGTGCCCACTACCAAACGTCGACTTAGGAAAAGTGTAGCGCCATTTTGCCCCCTTATAGAATGAGTAAGACCACAACGATTGCGTATTAACTTAATGGAGCATTTACGTAAGCACAAGTGGACTGCAAGGAGGCATTCCACTAGCGTACGGCAATTTAAAAATTCTTCGATTGATGAATAATAACAGAATCGTGCGCAAGTCATTTTGGATCATTAGGTGACCCCGTGATTCAGAGAAGCTTGTGCCCATAATACAAAATGGAATGTAGCTCGATTAAGTCTGCTTCTTCAATGAAGCAATTTACATTCATAGAACGGTCTATGTTGAATACTGAATTGCTTTTAACCGGCTCTGGCATGATGGAATTGTCCTACCGGAGAGGATTGTAGCTCGCTGATAAGATGTACTGAGCGTGTGAGCGCTAGGTTCTTTTATGGGAAGCACAAACTCAATAAATTACGTCAGAGAGCTATAATCCGTCCCGGAAGGACAATTCCAACAGCCTACGTGTTATTAATAATTTCACCTCTTCTACTTATTGAGTAGCAATAATACGTGCTGATGGCGCAACGGGTTACCTCGCAAAGCTTGAGAATCGAGACAATGGCGCGTGTAACGCATACAAAAGTCGTTGCCGTCTTGCCACTTATTGAAATATTGTCACGCTGAAGATAGGGAATAGTCAAACCCCAGAACTACGTTAATGGAAAAGCACAGATTCAACTGGTTGCTTGGATTATTCTCTGTCATAACTTTGCTTCCTTAAGGAATCAATTAGAGATGCTGACACCTAGCTCACTGTGTACGGTTCTGATGTATCGCCACGGTCTTCTGGTTCAGCTGTAAACCGAACTTCAAGCAATGGGCACTGTGCCTCCTTTGCTCTGCCCATTGTATATAGTTGTCAATGACAACCAAATCAGAAAAACGCATTATCAGAACAAGAGATTCCATCAGACAAAGCCTCATTCAGTTTCGCAAAGCATGGCTGGATTACAAAATGCGACCATAAGTATGATCGCATTAGTTGTGCTTCATCTTAAATGTAAATGTAGCAACGGAGAGCACACTGCTCTGGTTCGGTATATTTTAAAAACGTCAATTCGATGACTAAGTCAAAGGGAGTCAGGCTTCACGATATCATATTAACAAAAGTGGAGCTAAACTCTTAGGGAACCTGTGTGCCCACTTCTATATTAATAATTACCATTTCTTAAAAATCGGAACTTTACCATTTCTGAAAGCTAGGCTTTATGAATTGGTGAATTAGCTTTGCCATTCCTTACCTAAAGCGATTCGACTGGCGTGACAGACATGTGCCCATTGCGACTACAAACGTTGACGCGAAATGCGCCTGGACTGTGCACTTGATATACAGCCCCGTCTTGTCAACTGGACTAACTAGCTACGGAATACTGAATAACTAGCTTCTCAAAATTGCCGCTTTCTAAACTCCACTTCGTCCATTGCATGCAAACCACGCGGCATCAATAAGCTTGTTTGTTACCAACGGTTCCACTGCTTGACGTGAGCGTATGGTTTCATTCTATGATTGTGCTTGCACGTCGCTCAAGTGATTCAGCAGCTCAAACGGATTACTTTTGAAGCTCAGGGCGTCGAAGATCGCAATGGCACATCTCTCACCACTAAATTCAGAACGCGCAGGAGTTTCGACGCAACGTACACGGCAGTCTTAGCTCGCAATGATAGGCCAACTACAAACTCGACTCCTTGTTTTTAATCGCTACACCTCTTTATCAGAGTGCGTACACATGACGTTTTTCAAACAGTACTCGTACCTCAAAAGGTCACAGAATAACTTCACTTGTTGGCAAAGAAGAACTGAAACTTCAGAAAACAGGGCTTTGACAGGGCAAAATGTTTTTGCAAGTGATTTTATTTGTGGCGCGCTTCCCGCGTAAAGGAACGGAAAGGATTAACCGAAAGCAATGTCACTTAAACCACACTTATCATCCGTCAACATTTCGACGTCCAAATTTTTGCCGCCGTCGAAATTACCCTTTGATCCGGTGGCGGCAAATCAGCTTCAACCCTTTCGAGAAGCTCAGCGGATCCTTCGATTGCGGCACGTGAACCCCTGCCGAACGGAAAGATGCAGCCTGAGATGTGCCGGGCAGTAGTTGTACAATTACTTTAAACTTCCGTAAACTTTAGCGCGCCAACCAACTTCGCTTGAACACCTTTCGCCCAGACCTCTCACGCTTGACCGCGCAACAGGTTGACACGTGGTCCCACGTGCGCTATTCTCTTCCTTAGGAATAATGCCCAACTTGGACGCGCCATCGTGCGAGCTTTCCCTGGCGGGACAAGGAGACACCTGAGGTCAAGCAGGGAACGCCCTGCGAGTCGAACAAATGTTTACCAGAACAGCACATTGGGAGGGGTGATGTCACCGGAAGTAAACAGAGCAAAGTTTACGGCCGCCACGGAGCGGACAACAAATGGCCAGTCGTGCAAACAGCTTCGGTTGTAATCGTCAAAGTATCCCAGGTACCGTCGTTGCAGGTCGGAAGTGGAGACGCTTTCCGTTGCGAGATAAGTGGCGACAGAGTCCCTCGGAAATACGAGTGCCGGAAAATTGCTGCCGCGCAATTGTTGAGACAAAGACATCGTCAATTGCAAAATGCATTCCGCATAGATTAGCCCGTCTAACTTCCGATTCATTGAACCCCTTTCGTGGCCACGAATACCAATGCGCTACAACAGTAAGGCCGTTTTGCTGGCAACGTGCCACCATTTGTTTGCGTCAAACTCAAATAGCAATTGTTTGGGACGCGGCGAACACGGAAAAGTGAATCTGCATTCTTTCCGGAAGATGCTGCCCCAAGCAAAGCATTAATCTTTGCGTGGTTGTCAAACTGTGGAGACGAGCTATTAGCCCTTATATCGGCATGCATATATTTTTTCATAAATACAATTTAAGGACGGTAGTAACCACTGAGTAAACTCTATCAAAGATTTGAGCTCTGGAAACTAACGCATCCTATCAACAGTGTAGCACTATGAACGCCTATATTTTGCACTGACTTAGTAGCCCTAGTTCCAGCGGATTCTTATATTGTGCTCAGTGAGGTGACTCAATAGATACTGTCGCTTTTGAAGCATGAAAACACACAGATCTACGAAGAAGCCGCCAATCCTCAATTTTGTAAATCCATTGGTAAGTTGTCACTTACATTCAATATACACTGTTCTGTGCAAGTGCACAGAACAGTGTATATTGAATGGTACTTTTCCTTTTACCTGCTCACTTTGCTGGAAAACTCGTCATTAGATAAGTGATTATGTTAATTACGTTCGAAGCATAGGAACTGCAAGATAGTGTTGGACTGCACGCTTGTCGTTGAATCAGGTTGCGAACGCGCAAGGAAAATGCATATTCAACGCAGTTGCAGTTTCCGTGCTTCCTTTGCGAAATTGTTATTTTCGAAATGTTAAAAGCACGTGATTTCCGTACGGCAGGGGCGAAGAAGAAATATCAGTGCTGACGCGAAATGCGTGGCGACAAACCGAAATTCTCTGCCACCGACCATCCTCTGTTGGCAGGGATTTTTCCAAGGGCAAAACGGCACCCCCATCTCAGAGCAACGTTCAACTTTGTGCGTCCCATTGTTCCGTTCACTTTCAACTAGCCGCCGCAATGGGCATCTCAATAGCCGCCGTTGACCCCTATTGCTCCTACGCTGCCGCAAAAGCAATAATCCAACCGGCCCTTTTGTCCCGCGATCGCAATGAATGGGACAGCCAACTGGCGAGCCGGGACGCGCCGGATCATAAACAAGCTACTGGGCGTCACAAGGTCTGTCGACCTGACGTGCTACCAGGTTCAACGGGTCCAATGAACAGCCGATAATTGCTGCCCCCCACCGGGTGTCCCGCCATCGGTGACGATGAACCACCAACGAAGCAAACCGTGCTACCTACCGGCGAGCCTTCAATTATGAACATCTTTTCATCTCACCGAATAGCATTCCCCAGGATCCTACCCTACGCATGGCTGTTCCGTTTTCACTTTCAGTTCTTGCTTCGCCCACGATGCTGGCAAACTGAGCATGCACAGGCGGATATTCGCCATCGTTACTCCGCAGTGAAGGGTAAAATGGGCCATTATAAGAGTTAGCCCAGCCGGCAGATGCTCATAAAACTTAGCCTCAACCAGACCGTCTTGGGAAATAAGTCACGTGACGGTCCATCGTGGCCATGACATGCCCCTATCCTTTCTGTCTTTTGATTTATAACCCGGGTTAGCTCGTCCAAACGGGACAGCGACCATTCTGACGGGAACCGGGAGGGTAAACGGACAAAGGGACCCTTGGTTCATTTGGCCGCCTTTAATGGGTTCCTATGCTTGCAGGGAGCGCCGGCGATGGCGCCCATTACGCCCGGCTTTATGGTTCTCCGTTTCGATAAACGACCCGCGGTTATTCGAAACTTGGGACGCGGTTCCGGACGAGCCCGGCCGCCGGTCGACCGCCCTGGTCGCGCATCAAGGACGACCAATCACAGAACAACTCGTCGCCGTCTCGACCAATCGCCCTCGCTCGGCTAGCCTACCGTTCCAGCGGTCCTTCGCACCCCTGCGTCAGTGTGCCGCCTGTGAACGATTAAAGGCAACGTTGCAGCAAATCTCCCTCGCGTGGCTGACTATATTTCCGGTCGCCTTTCGCAGTGACCGGCGTCACTTGGACCCGCTGTGAACAATGGGCGCGTGCTGGCGGTGGTGCTGGAGTTCGCTGCTAGCTTTGGTCATCCTATCCAACCTGGTGCCCCAGATGAACGCTTGGTGGTAAGCAAAAAGCGCTCCCATCTCTCTCAGCCAATCCGCCCTTTAGCCGCGCCTTCGTCTCTTAGGTTACTGTCCCAAATGCAGATTTCCGCCGTGGGTGGCAGCAGCCCCGCGCTGTGCGATCTGATACCAGGATTGGGTCGGCGACAGCGTCGCCTTTGCCAATTGCACCCAGACGTAATGAAGGCAATATCCGACGGCATCCGGCGAGGCGTGGCCGAATGCCAACGTCAATTTTCCAACTACCGTTGGAATTGTACCACCGTGGAGGGCAGCGGCTTCGGCCGCATAATGCTGAAGCGTCAGTTGTCAGCCGTATAAGGGCGCCAAGTTCAACTTTTTTCATGCTTTTTCAGTTGGAAGTCGAGAGGCCGCCTTCGTCTACGCCATATCGACGGCAAGCGTGGTTCACTCCATAGCTCAGAGCTGCAGCAGTGGTCAAATTGTTGACTGCAGCTGCGATCGGCGACGCGTCGGTCGAGGTCGAGACACCGAAGGGGAGTTCTCTTGGGGAGGATGCTCCGACAATTTGCCATACGCGATCAGCTTCTCGCGCAAATTCGTTGACGCCAGGGATCGTCGTTCCAGGGACGGCAGAGCTCTAATGAACTTGCACAACAACCGTGCCGGCAGAAAGGTATCACCGCTTATCCGGCTTGAGATCAAACGTTGATTCATCGACCTCCCTCCCATATTTCGCAGGCGGTCAAGCGCAATCTACGGACACAGTGCAAGTGTCACGGGGTTTCCGGTTCCTGCGCCACCAGGACGTGCTGGAAGGCGCTGCCTCACTTTACCGCTGTCGGCAGTGACCTCAACAAGAGATACCAGGAGGCTCTGAAGGCAAGTACACCCGGACATGGCGGATTATTTGAATTGGTCATTCCACGTTAGGTGACGGTCAATCCGGACGGAGAAGGACTCATACCGGCGGACCACCGTCGCTTCGACTTTCTGTACGGACCCAAAGCAGCCATGTTTCAACGTAAGCGAGTAAGCCGCGCTGACCTGGTCTACTTTGAACCCTCGCCCGACTACTGCGAAGCGGATATGCGCACAGGTAGAGCGGCAAAATCAACCTTTGAGCCTCGCTTAATTGCGTTAAGCACTTCTTAGGCTCGCTGGGCACAGCCGGAAGGCAATGCAACCGGACATCCAATGGACAGGACAGTTGCGACATCATGTGCTGCGGAAGAGGCTATGACACAACTCGGGTGCAACGCTACTTCAAGTGCAACGTAA
Source organism: Trichuris muris (assembly GCA_000612645.2). Taxonomy (NCBI): domain Eukaryota; kingdom Metazoa; phylum Nematoda; class Enoplea; order Trichinellida; family Trichuridae; genus Trichuris; species Trichuris muris. Next base: position 9,619,320 of record CBXJ02000086.1, read on the forward strand.
GTTGAACGGAAACGGGCCCCTCAGAATGTTTCCATCAGCCTTCTCCTTTTCAGTGCAAATTTATTTGGTGCTGCCGGGTCGAATGCCTCACCTGTACGGAAATCGTCGACATTCACACCTGCAAAGCGAAGGCGGTTGTCTCGAATCGTACTGGCAGTGTCTACCCGAGTCGCAACATCTTACGTCATTGAAACATTAGGATATAGGATACAGAGTGGCGAGGCATTTTGAAACGCCGCAGAGTCTGCATAGCTGACCCGTGCCACATTCCGCCAGTGATCTGAAGCCGCGCGAACACAAAGGCCGCCAATTGCTCATCGCTCTCGTTTGGCTGAACAAGAAAGGAAGAGAAGGAGAGAGACCAGTTTTCTGTTGACCGCTCTCCTCGGCAGCGCGCATCGTCGATCGCGGTACAATTTTTGTAAAGCGACAATGCGCGTCAAATTCTTTTGATTCGGCCGTCGTTGCGCGCCAACGCGCCTATCTGTACAAATAATAAAAATGGTCGAAAGTAGCGGCGACAAAAACGGGTCCATCAGTGTCAAAGTGACACCGTGGGGGTCACCCTTCCGCCACCCACGCTGAGGAAGCACTCGCAGACGCTTAAAAAATTAACTTGGGAAAAAAGCCGTAAGGTCACCGATGAACGCCAAGCGATGCGTCTATGCATTGTCATTCAACTTTGGACGCTGAAACGACGTCGCGTGTTTCAGCAGATTGAACGCCCCTGTCTCATTGCATGAGCACTTGAGGCTATTGCAAGGAAATAAAAAGCGGCTGCTTTGCTTTCTCCTCAATTAGTAATAGTAAATGTGTGCTAACTACGAGATGCGTTCGCTTTGCGCTATCGCAATCCCGGAAAAGGCAACCTTAGGAAACGATCACGCTAGACATTTCCATTCATCACTCCTTGTTATGAAGGCGTTGAAAAACATTCAGCATTTCAGCAGTAATAGAATGCTGGATTCGGAAGTTTCCTTCAAAAGTTCAACAAATGCTCACAGGAACTATAAGACCAAGGTACTGTCAACCGAAAAACCAGGCATTACATATGACATGAAATGCAACTGCCCAAAAGCACTGATACGCTGACCCTCAGATTCTGGGAGCACATGCGGATGTTGCAACAATGCAAAAGCTAGGTTGAACAATTCATTTACAGAACGCAGGGAACGGCTACAGTCCCTTGACCGAAAACCCTCGCTGGCCAAACGTCCAAAGCTCCTGCGCTCCTACAGCACGCCTCCCAGTGGCCGGATTGGCTACATTGCAGGATTTCGCGCAGTCAGTGTCGCTTTGCGTTTAGGAAAATTAAAATCATTTTTTCGAAAATTAAAGAGGCATTTTTTACTACACAGAACTGCACTGCCAACTGCTGACAACGAATAAATGTGCACGATGTCAAAACGCGGAAAAGCACTTGTAAATCAGAAGGAATGTTGCAAGAGGGGGTACAAATGTTGGAAGAAAATGGAAAGATAACCTTAAGCGGAAACAGAGTTGACCATGCGAGAATGGGTGGCCAAGGACAGGAAATTAGGAAACGGGAAAGGAGATCTGAACGAGCTGACCAGGAAATTTCAAAATCCTTGCTTTTGCAAATGGAAACCAGTGGTTGGTCGGTCAACATTGCAAATGCTTTTCACCTCTTGCGTGTGGCTCGACTATTTCTCGTCCTCTAAGGAAGGAATATGCAACATCCCGAGAGCTGCGGCAGAAATTTGGCAAGTAAATAAATTCCCACAACAATTGCGTCAAGTCGTTAGAGAAAATCAACAAAACGATTGTTCCCTCTTTCAAAAAGCGATCCAAAGCGCGTAGCCGATGAATGGACAGTTGAAATAATGCTATTGATGGAGCGACAGTGAAAATCAGCCAAACAGCAGATATAAGGTTTTCATTCATCATTTCTCATCAGTGACCACCCAATCACTGGGCAGCCGTTTGTTCCCACTTTCGGAAACTGCATTCCGTAAATGGAGTTCGGTGGAAAGGTAAGAAAGAGAGTCAAGGAATGGCAGCGAATACTGAAACTGAGGTTCTCTCCGGACCGCCATTCTTGCCGCTGCTGAGTCGAAAGTTTGGAAAGTTCCAAGGTTGGCGGAGCGGAACGGTACGCGCGCGTCACCTTTGCTTTTTCAACGGTACCAATCTGGAAGGCAAAAGTAAACAACCGAAAGGAAATGAAGGGGGAGCAGCAGTCTAAATCTTAAACAGGGCATTTCCTGCCCTTTGCCGGAAAATATTTTAATCGTTTTCCCCATTCGTTGGTCGCAAGCCAGGAAGCGCTTCATCGCTCGGCTGTGCACCTCGGAAGTGAACCTTCCAAGGACGACAGTTTATGCAAATTGGCTAACTTGAGCAGCAAAAGCGACGGCGTATTTGCAATACATTTGCGCAACGAGGGAAGAGTGGAACTGCAAAGTAGCAATTCCCACCAGAAATGCAACTTCGCTTTTTATGGGTCATTGAAGGTCTACTTAGGAGATGAACTTAAAAGTAGTAAATCCTCGTCATACGCAACAACAGCAGGCTGCAGAGAATTTCGACAAACTTCACATTTGGACAAGTCCACTGCATAACTTGGCTAATAATGCGCAAATACATATTTCGGAAGACAGGATGTCTTTTAACGGGAGCATAGACCATCATGATGTTGTACTTTTCACGGATTTTGTCCCGTTGCTTTCTGTACAGTAAGCAACGGGACAAAATCCGTGAAAAGTACAACATCATGAAGCAAATACGTATTTGCATAATGTGAAAAAGCCTTTTGCCACTCGCTGAGGACGGAACTAGTTTGTTCCGAAAGCTCTGAGACAAGCAAGCGTTTTTGATCTGAATTTTACCTAATAACTGACCCATCCATCCGCTGGTAGGGAGTTGTTACGTTTAATTTCAGACATACAAGAACGGGAAGGATCCGTAGAAAAACATCTGAACATTCTGGATATTAAAAATGGGGTTTTTTGTAACGGGTTCAAACGTATTCATGCTGTTGTTTAACGGTCGAGGTTCCCGTTGTCGCAATGTATTGAGTCTGAAATCACTTCAAAAGTGACACCTTAACCAGTGGCTGGTTAGGTGGTATTTATTGGTGAAGAAACAGACACAATCAACGTACAGTTCGAGGCTTTCGGAACAGCCTTGTTCCGTCTTCAGCGGTGTAAGGGCCGGAAGGAGGAAGCCGGCCGCTGAAGACGGAACAAGGCTGTTCAGAAGGCTTCGAACTGTACGTTGATTGTGTCTGTTTCTTCGCCAATAAATACCACCTAACCAGCCACTGGTTAAGGTGTCGTTTTGAAGTGATTTCAGACTCAATACATTGCGACAACGGGAACCTCAACCCCTAAACAACAGCGTGAACATTCCGGATAATCATTAAGCCCAATTCATTCCAATTTTCTACTCAGCGGCTCCTCAAGCCTGCTCGCAATCTCCTCAATGACACTGTCGAATTGAGGCGCCGAAGCGCAGAGGAATATCAGCTTGATTAAATGCATCTCAACGCAACGGCGGTTGACGCGAGCGCGATGGTTTATTGGGGACACTTTCGCAGCGAAAGCTCGAAAAGCTGCGACGATTGGGCGGAGATCCCATCGTGCAAACATTGATGTCCTCAGTGTTTTCCAAGACCGCCCCACGCAAAGGCGAATGGCCCCTTTGAATTGGGAAGCAGCTGACAGCACAGGATCTAATTGGCCGAACGTGGCTCAGATCGGTTGATTTCGGATATCACCCCTACGTGAATACTTCCATTGAGAGATTGCATCCTTGGTGCGGTTGAACAACACGACAAGACTTGACTTCGAATCATTTAATCTGTGCATTATTCTTGGATAAAGAGGAGTTGGCGCGATCAAATGGATCCGAAGCGACTGCGGCCCCTGTAGCGGACCCTCAATTCAACTTAAGCGTTATTTATCTCCTTGTTTACCATTCCCCAGAATACAAACAAGCAGTCATTTGATTCACGCTCCCGCGCCAACTAATTGTCAGCAGGGAAATGCCAGCCGACGGAAAAACCCGGCTGCAACGATGCAGTACATTGAAATCTCGCAGGAAAGCCAAATCTGCGCGGAAACAGTCTGCCATGATATAAACCATTAGCGCAACATCTCCTGGGAAATTCCCGCCCCAGATAACGGTGCAATTACAAACAGAATGTGTGCATTCGCGGACTTACGTCATTTGCCAAAAAGCGGATAACAAAATTTAGCTACCGTTTTTGGAAACCTTGCATAATGGAATACGAAAATGTTTTTTTCACTTCAACGAAGCCTACAGGTGCGACTCACCGAACGCGCGGTCGACGCGCATTCATTGCACCAGTCAGTCGTAGAGGTCACTGTAGATTTAATGCGCCTATCTAATCTGCTAACTAGAAGGAGGATGACTCATCCCGTGAAGTAGGAACCCATGATTCGCAGTGCACGTCTTACTAGAGTACAAGAGAGGGATCCTGGATTTCTTCGGATCAACTGAATAACTCGACGCACATGCCGCAAAGAGAAAACGAAACGGTATCGCACAATGGCGAGATGAAGCCCAAGGCGTACGAAACCGCAAACGCTGCGAATTGCCACTAAGGCCCAATATTGTTTGCCAATTATGTAATCTCCAACTTTGCCGTTCATTCAGAGATGTGTAAGCCCGTACTCCCCTCAATCAACCTACACTGCATGCCAGGTTTGCGGTTGAGTAATTGAAATCGCAATGAATGGCTGCGACTGTGGTATCGTCGGGTGCATGCGCAATTTTCGCTGGCCAAAGGAAACCTGAGCGAGATATTGATGCAGCGGCGTGATGCGTTTCATTATGCTTGGCTGATCGCGGGACATTCGGGCCTCTTTCGTGGGTGCACGACTGGGCAGTATATTATTCACAAGAAATGGGATATCGAAGTCCTGGCGCACGCTTGCCCGCAATTTCAACAGGCGACAAACAAAAACTGACCATTCGCCATTCCCAAGCTGCCGCATCGTTGCCATTCATGCTGCAAGAGAAATAATTACGCATAGTCAATGAGCACACGTGAAATTGCCATACTACAGACCGGGTTGGCTATTGATGGTGACCCTATTGCACATCTTAAGCGTTAGCTATGCACACTGCTGTCGCCTTTTGCATGCTTGCCTTGATTATTGACGTGCCCGACATCAACTTGTCAATGGCGATTAGCATTTGCCCTATGTGACTTGACGTGCGGTCTTGATTGTATGCAAATTACTCTAAACGGAATGGTATGAACAAAGTTTTCCCTTCGGGTAATCTGGCCAACACGGCAGTGCCTTCCGATTAATCCAATTGCCTTAGTCGACTCGACGGGCAAATCGCTCGTCAAAGCGGCACGTTTCCTTCCAACGTAAGAGAAACTTCACGACAACATTGCGTTACGCAAACAGTTGCACCGCTGCGTTTCCGGTGGGCCCAATTCTGTACAGATTTTGGGCGGATAACACAGCATGTCAAGCGTCTGCGAGAATCGCCTTGCGTAACGGGTGGTATGGCGCACTCAGTGAGCAATGAAGAAGCGATTCCCGATTTATCCATGCTTATATATATAGCGGATCACAGGCGACCGCGCTAAGCTAGCTAGTAGAGCGAGCGTAGGCAACGCCCTTAAACTTTGAAAGCTAAGGTATACCAGCTTAAGCAATTTTTTCATATGAAAGAGAATACTGCATGCGGCACTAACGGAAGCACAAGATCGCTAGACGGCAACGCTTAACGGGGCGACGAATTGGCGTGACGAACCCTGGCTGGCAAAACGCTTAAGTCAACGGGAATATTATTATCCCAGCTCCTGGGGCACCGCGTGCACTGCTGTTTGGCAACGTTTGGACACGGCCGCTTTCTTATCGCTTGCCATTCAGTCGAGGTGAACCTTCTGGTCGTTGTAAGCAGATACTCGATAGAATTGGCCAAGGAGAAGCGGCTAACAGCGGAATGGCGACAAGTAGGTGCGGTGATGAGTTGATTGTTTGAGTGGCACGCTTGAACTGGTACACAAAGTGGTCAAAACTCAATTCATCCTGCCAACCAGGCCACTAAGCCGTCAACATCCGTCGAAACCGGTGCTCAACCAAATGCCAATAGCTTACGTGCGATATAGCAGACCAGGGAATCAATGCGAAGCTGTCCGTTGTGCGTGAACTCGGACGCCTGGTGAGGTCGCCTCCTTCGCATGGCAGTTGGGTGCTTCTTCCGTAGTAGGCAGAAGCGGGGAAAATGTGCCACCCTTTGACCATTGAATTTCAGAGCCGCTGTCAGCCGTGCGCAAATGACGATGTTCGTTATTAAAAGTTAATGACGTTGATTAGTGAATTAGACGACAGGCCTGCCAGCAGCCATTGTCGTAAGCTCGTCTTTGGAGTGTCGAGTTAGAAATTTGGGAAAACTTTTCGCCCGCCAGCGAGTGGAACCCCGCCCGGGCATCCCTCAGGGACGGAAGCAGCGTCGCTCTTCCTTCACCCGTCAGACACGCGTAAGTTCTTTCACTGATCTACTTAACCAGACCATTTTATCCACCGGCTGGATGAGCTCGCTTATAAGCTCGGCTAGCACTGAAAGGCACCTTTCCCACCACGTAGGCACTCACATAATAACAACGCCTTTCCACAGCAGAATCGATCTACTTTAGCCAATCTGATTTACATATTTTTGCTGAAGCGAAAAATCCCACAGCTCCTCTCTTGCTGGCGTCAAGGGAATCCGCTTTTACGCCCTGGGTGTACAACGGAGTTCTTTTGAAAACCCTCGAAAGCAGAACAACCGGCCCATGTCGCTGAATTCCATCCGCGTGTTGTCAGCGCTTCAAGGCCAATGGTGCTAAGATGTGGATATTCGAACAATTACGGAGCTGAAATCAGAATTGCATCCCATAAAGGGTAGCGCAAAATGGTGCTGCACGGTAAACTGCTCCTATCAATAGCGCATTGTTATCACGTTGCAGCGACACCGTGAATTGGTAAGCCGGCTGGTAGTTCACTGACGATTACCTAGACAAGCATAAATATCAAGCGTACTGAGCATGAAAGTACACCTACAGCTTTCTATCCTATTGACATCAAAAGCAAAATCCTGCGGGGTGGCTTTGCCATTCTGGCTTAATGCTCACTGCTCGACGTGCTAAGGCTTGACGTGCGAAATGTGGACCTCCATTTGAGGAACAGCGACCTGGCGGCAACGCTGACCTTACGGAGCAAATGCCAAGAGTTGGTGAGCCTTGTTACCGCAGTGCCTTCACGGAATGAATTCACGCTTGCCAGCTAAACTCGCCAGGCATCAACAGAGGGCAGAATAAGAATCAGTTCGACAGGAAAGCTGCTCATCGCTTAAACACGATTGGTCCCTCATTTTCTTGAACTGAAACTTCGCCTTGGGTCTTCAGCGCCCTTTTAAGGTGAACGAAAGCTCTGAAAGCCTAAGAGATCTGCAAAGACAAAGTCCAATTCAGTGTAAGTGGGCCCTGATGAAAAGACGACAAATTCAGACCGGCGGTCATCTCCGCTTACGACAATGGCAGCGGAAGAACCACCCAGTCGGGTGCACTCAAGAAGAGATGCGCAGTGGCGACGATTTTTTCCCGAGGTCCATTTGAGGATCAATAGTCCATTAGAGACGAAGGAGCCGCAGGGTGAAAAAATATCCAACCGGTGACCACTCTTCGCCTACCAGGAAAATGCACTTGGCTTGAGCATCCAGCGCGCTGAATGGCAGGAGATATTGGGCGTAGCGGATCCTTAAAGGCGGAACAGCGATTCGACCGGCAAGTCGCCAACGGAGCGTCGGGTGCGTCTCCACGAGGAGAGGGTTTTCGAAATTCAGCGAACCCAATTCGCACACCTTTTTCTTCGTTTAACAGGCGCCTCAGTCGTTCTGGAAATTCATTTCAACAAATGGCATCGTTGAAACTATGCGGACTAGGTTAGCGGACAGCGTAAGATCCCTGCAGCAGTTCGGTTCATTTACATGAGTTGTGCCGAGAAGTGCAACCTCTGACCTATTTTATTCCGTAAGTAAAGCTCAGGTTCCCGTTTTAACAAGAATCGCCCCGACAGGACTTTCTAAGTTTGCCTGTCCAAACGACGGCGCTGGAGCAGCCATGGACGCAACTGGACTAGATGATCATCAAAGGGAAAACACAACCGAGCACAGCAAAGTAAATGGAAGAATAGCTGTTGCACAGTTTAATGTATTTGAGGGCAGGATGTTTGGTCACCGTGTGGTTGAGCAGCACATACTTTACAACCTTACACAGTCATTGTGACCGTTTATTCATTTTATAATAAGTTCGGCCCGCGGTTTATGGGATTACACGTGTCCCCTCTCTGGCGACAGAAATAATTCGACCACGCCAGGGTCTGATATCCGTATGCTAATCATTTTCATTTGTCACACAAGACGTCATATTACTTGGCATTGTTGAAGACAGGTTTTAGGTCGGCGCCAAAAGTGAATTGGAAACTTCATTTCGTTGCTGGTTTGTAGATTGTTGAAAGCGCAATTACTTTTGCGCTGTCCCAACGTCGGGCATAAGTCAAGGCTAATGGCATTGACTCCATTGAAGCTTTTTGCTAGATATTCGCTATTTGGAGTTTATCATTATTCTGGCTTACCGCTTTCGAGCAGGGTGGAATCATTGTACTGCTGAAGACGGAATAAGAAAAGTTCCGAAAATCTTGGAATCAGGCTTGCAATAATAAGCAGACAGGCGAACAATAGCAATAACTGTGTAGGGTCGGTATACATTATGAAACAAACGCAAAAAGGGGGTTCTCAAGCTGAGACGAGGAGGGTGAACTATGGTTGATATCACGGATGATATCTACTAACGTTTGCCGCACTATGTCCGTAGTTCGAACTGCTCTCAGCAAGCGAAGGCTGCATTGCTCTCCAGAAAATGGTTGAAGGGAATCTTTGAAGCGAATATTTCGTCTATCGCCGATCGAGCGCTCGAGAGGTTACTTCCGTAAGTTGTTCACGCTTGGGTGAATGGGGCAGAATTGCAAAAATTTTTACGTCAAACCCACTCGGAAGTGGGTTGACGACTTGATACCGGCAACGAGAAAGCGGGTACCATCCGGCCGCCCAAACCGACAGATTGGCCGCTCAACCACGCCTGCCGTATAGGGCGAAACCAGCGGAACGGCTTCGCAGGACCAACGGAAGGAAATGTGCTCCATTCAGCGTCGCCGATCGTTCGCGTAAGCCAATATAGTAAAGCAGGGGGAAGTCGTTCCTGTGACGTGATTCCATCAATAGGCAAACAGCCACTCAGCCTTCGACCAGCATTCAAGCCTTGATGCAAAGGCAGCAACTTTGATTAATTGCCCTCTGAACTGGCCGGATTTCGATAAATCGTCAGCTCTTTCAGAGTGACAATTACAGTAGATTGGCGGAAAGCTGGTGTGTTATCGCTTCGCAACGCAACGGCACTTTCGGAAGTTAACGTTTTCGGAGCAAATTCAACGACCGCCCCAACAGGTGCAAGCAAATCTGCCACAGGAAATGAGCAGCCTTGGCGGGAATGCTATACCATAATGGGACCAATGTACAATAACTTCGAGCCGCGCCGCCTTACAATGGACCGTTGTTGCCCAATATTACATCATTCTTCAAAGCTGCTCATTGCCAATTGACGCCGCTTGAACGTTGGAGAGGGGGGTACTTGATTGAAAATCATACCTACGTCGAACAATTACCACCGTGACTTACATGGCAACTCCAGATTATTCCCACGAGGCTATGACCGACTATCTCTGCTTAATCCATCGCGCGTGCGTGAAATGGGAAATGGCCACTACGGGATCGCAGGGGAAAGTGCGGCGGTGTACCTTGGAGAAACGGAGGAAGCTTCGTCCTTCCACCGAATGCAGGTGCAAAGTGGCGTGACCACCTGTGGAAGCTCTGTCACGCGGGGACCCCACCCAACTCCATCAAGATGGTAAGGTACGAAAGCAAATGGAACTACAAGGGCAGAAGGGGCGTGTCAGGCTGTCGTTTAGAAATTGCTGGCGTCCCATTCAGCGCACGCGTACGCCGAGTATGCTGCCGATTTTGCCCACTGCCAATTCCCACTTAGGTGCCAAAGCTACCAATGGGCGTTTCCGATTCACACGCCAGTCGTTTCCAGTGAACCTTGCCTAGATCAATGCACATTTAATGTAGTCATCATGCTGGCTTCAACTGTGCGTGTTGGTGTCGATTCTATTTCGCGTTCTGTATGGTCCCCTGGAACGCTGCGCCAGGATGACCCGTGCTTCCGTTCCTTTTTCCTCACCTACCGAATAGGTGAACCTGGCAACTTGCCAATATTGATCAACGCCATTGTTCTAGCTGCTGGTTGTTATCCTGTATACATTTAGGGGCCGAATGGTTGACTAGAAATCCCGGTGCAACTCGGTCAGCGGATAATGGGATACCTGATGCCACTTTGTCTGTGGATAATCGCCTCAGCCTCTACGACCGCGCGCTCTTCTGCCCACTTGGGCAACGACTCGCCAACGGGCACTGAAGAGTTCGAAATCCATCGACCCACCGACCTTAAGCAGATAAAAATTCTGGGCGACATCATGATTGGTGGTCTGTTTCCAATACACGAGGACGGTTCGCCGGAAGGTCGCCACTGCGGCGCCATAAAACCGGACAAAGGCATACAGCGGTTGGAAGCAATGCTGTACGCAGTCGACAAGATCAACATGGACCGTCAACTGTTACCGGGTGTCACACTGGGTGTTCACATTCTGGATACCTGCCACCAGGACACGCACGCGCTCGAGCAAACCCTCGAGCTGATTCGGTCCATATTTGCTAAGGAATACAGCCAAAAGTACAAATGCAAGGAAGAGAACTCCGCCGTTGACGTGGGAGCCCCAAAGGCGGTGGTGGCGGTCATTGGTGCAGCCTCGAGCCAAGTTTCAGCCATGGTATCAAATGTACTTCGCCTATTTAAGGTTGTTCGACCAATCAGCTGATAACCTGTTTAATCCGTTTTCCACCATTTGCAGACCCCTCAGATAAGCTACTCGTCCACGTCGGTGGAGCTGAGCGACAAATCCCGTTTCGGCTACTTTTCACGGGTCGTCCCGCCGGACACATTCCAAGCTCAAGCAATGGCTGACGTGGTGAAGCAGTTGGGCTGGAACTTCGTTGCCGTGCTGGCTGACGAAGGGAGCTACGGAGAACCGGCCTACGAGGCGTTTCGTCTGGTATCCTCAGGAAAAGGTGAGCAGGGCTGAACAACCACCATCAATAATCGGAGCAATTATCGCCATTGCAGGAATATGCATATCTGTTTATGAAAAAATCCGCCGTTACTACCGAGACGAGGATTTCTTAAAACTCATAATGGAGCTACAGAAGCAGCGTTCCGTAGGCGTTGTGACCTTCTGTCATGAAGATAACATTAAAAAGGTAAGCCGTCGCCACGTGAGCACGTCAGTGGAGTCCCAAAGAAGTGATCTTCGCGTAAACAACTACGAATAGATGTGCTACGTTCAAAGGAGAGCAGCAAAACAAGGTTTCGCGCAGTTGATGACGCCTGGACTAATGCGTTCTTTAAATTACCCATTCCGAATTACGCAAAACGTGGCAACTTTTCCAAAACAGCTGCCAAAGGCATTGTGCTGACCGATCTTACTTCACATTGCGACTCGCAAACGTATCCAACCCAACATTGCGCCCATAATTTTGCTTGTTAATTAAGTGCCAACTTCTCTAATTGTAATCGATATGCTTATTTTTCGCAACGGCCGAATGAGCAAAATGTTTATGCCTTTATTACGCAGGACTGCACTACTTAAGGCGTATTGTCATGTCGCTTGGACACATCGCAAAGTTAAGGTTAGAATCCTTAGACGGATCACCCTGGTTGGACAGGAAGGGCTGAAATGGTACGAGAACACTAGTGAAAAATATGAAAAGATACGGTATCCTTGTTCAACGAGCTTTAATAGGCGAAGCATTCGGAACGTACGTGTTCCGTCATCAGCGCGATTCAAAGTGTGAACACTTTGAATCGCGCTGATGACGGAACACGTATGTTCCGAAAGCTTCGCCTATTAAAGCTCGTTGAACAAGGATACCGTATCTTTTCATATTTTTTCATAAGTATGAGACACCTTGTTACTAATTCCTCTTGCTTCAAGAGAACACTAGCTGCTAATTGAGAAGCGTTGCTGACGAAGCAAAAGGAATTTGGAATTCATGTTTCTAAAAAGTACCGCAATGTTACGCATGTTGAACATAAAGAAGCTACCGATGGACAGCCAGCATTTTCCACGTTCGATAGCACTAAACTTATGACGGTTCACTTGTGCGAACCGAAGCTGCACTGCAAGCATTACGACTGACTAACAGTAGGCAGCAAGGTGCAACTACATGATGCGACACGTGACCCGAATTTTTAATAGTAAAAAGATGCAGACTACGATACGCGTCATGTCTGCTTTGTGGAGCAGAAAGACATCCAGTCATCGCGCAGCCGCATTAAAGTTAAAAGGAATGTGCTCGGATTTAGTTTCAAACTAAGAATAGATTCCTCCCTATTGCCGTGCGCCCTTGCTGATGCAGCGAAAACGGCTTAGCTACTGGACCAATTACACAATATCTGATTTCGTCTGAGGTGAAAACGCATTGCAGACTGATGTCGCAACATTGCCACCGCCTTAGGTGATGGCGGCATACTGCTTGGAAAATTTATCAATGACTCTCTGGAGCCTTTCTGATTCGTAAGTGCATACCACCGAATGGCCGAGCACAGAGCGTTACCTGTCGTCTTCTACGAACTAAGATTGGAAGGCACAACTTGGCCACTACTCATCACAAAACATGCCCTGCGCTGTTACAATGACCTCACACTTGTGTATACATTTTGCAGCGAGAGTCTTGAAAAGTTTATGAGCATACGAACGTACGCATCCGTCATTTGCTACTAATAGTGCATTTATAAGCCACAAAAAGTTCCCATAAACTGCTGCGTTCTGTCACACGCGACGTTGATTTTAATCCTTGCTGCGCTATATTTGCTATTCATGCTGCAAAAAGTTAGTTGAAATCGCATATATATATATATATATGCGATTTCAACTAACTTTCAACTATATATATATATATATATATATATATATATATATATGCTGCTCCAAAGGAGCCTTAAAAATCTGCGCGATAAGCCCCGCACAAAGTTCTGCCAAAATGTTAATAGTTTTTCCTGTTCCTTCAAGCTGATGAAAGCTGTAGTCGAGCTGAAGCTAACCGGCCGCTTCGCATGGGTAGGTAGCGACAATTGGGGCACCAAACGGTCCGCTGTTGCGCAAAATCCATCCGCTTCGTTTGGAGCGATCACTATCCAGCCGAAAAGCGCCGTCAGCGAAGGTACTGACAGGGAAGGTAACGAAACGGAGAACCTTTCTATTGCCTGCGTTCAAGATTTCAACTTGTACTTCACGTCCCTCCGACCGGAGACCAACCATCGAAACATTTGGTTCGACGAATTTTGGGAGAAACAATTCAACTGCTCCCTATCATCGCTCAAATGCAAAGGTACGTTGGTCTACATCAGTGGTTCTCATTGTGGGTTCTAATTCCCCATGGGAGTCCCAAAGAACCCACCTGCTTGTGACTCCCAGTTGCACCTCTAGGCTTCAGCTAAACTTTATTCGTCGTTCCTGGAGAAAGTTTTCAAAAAAAAAATCCATTAAAGTGTATGTTTCCATCTAAGTTTGAAAAGTGTATTAATTCCCCTGGCACAAAAAGCATGGAGTTCTAGAAAAACAGATTTTCTTGAAACGTATTCTATTATCGCCTTATCAGGAGTGGTACCGCTCTTTAACGAAGTGACCAGGACGCTAGGAAAAGTGACAGTCCCTTGCGGTGGTAAGGTATGGACGAATATGCTGAATGACCAAGAATGACGTAGCTCAGTTCCTTCAACCTCCGCAGTCTTTCGTGGCACATGGCGTTTCGCAGAATAGTTGAACCATTTTGTTCCTCAACCGTGGATGCAAGTCCTACAATTTAAACCCCTTTTGTCGACATCCTGATCCTATTTCCCTGCGGCAACTACGCCGTTGTAATAGCTTGCCAATCTTCAAGAAGTTCCAGTGGACGACTCCCTTTCCAAACCCTCAAACAGTGATCGTGGTAAGAAGTTAACAGCTGGTCATTAATTACATCAGTCACCTTTGAAAAGATGTTTGGATAAAGAAAGGAGATATTGATCTTGATCTGCCGAATACAGTTCCTAATTTTTCGGAAACATCCTAACATTCTTCAGTCTTCCCGCGGACAAGCTTAGCTCATTAGTCAGGGACTTACTTGCGTACTCTTTCCCCAAAACGCGGCAACGGAATGGAAGCCACTAGGAGAGGTGACCTGCCACTTCCACTGCCTAATTTGGAGCCTCATGGTGACTGAACTTCCAGAAAAGTGCCAAGCTCCAGGATCGCATTAGCTTTCCTTTTTAAGTTTTGTCCCCAACGTCGGAAAGTTCAAAGCTGCTTGCTGCTTAACAGCAAATGGTTTCATGACTACCTGCTTCTGCTGTACCTTTGTTTGACTATGAGGTGCTGGTACCTGAGAAGTGCATGCACGGGAGAGCATAGGGAAAAACCTCGAGAATGTCTAACGTACCTTATAACGGAGGGGATTCATTCGATTTCGCAAGAGGTGATGATTGCTTAACGCGTTTCGATTGTTGCAGTTCACTCATTGCAAGAGCATCATGTCCAAGAAGCCTACGTATCCTCAGTGATCAACGCTGTATACTTGTTGGCGCACGCTTTGCACCAGCTACTTTTGGATAGCTGCCACGGTGTGCCATTCCGTCAGTGCAGCGTTTCCCAAAACATAAATGGTACAAAGCTGCTCAGGTACATCAGGACAGTTAAATTTAACGGTGAGTCAAAAGGATGCCAAAAGCGCACAGTGGTGAAAACGGACTTCAGGAACGGATAACGAAGAAATCAGCCTTGACAGCAAGGGAGACAGGAAGGCAAGATATAATATTTACCAATTCCAAGGTTTGCACAAATACTATGTACCAGTAGGGGAATGGACGGGCAGGTAAGCGGACTTTGTTCCTTGCACGAAGTGTCATCAAGGATTACTTCCCTATTGAGCAGATTGTTCCTAAGCGAAACCCAAATTCGCAAAGGATTTCCCCAAAGAACGATACCAGCTTCTACATGCAGTGATCCTTGCGCACCGAATGAGTTCAAATCTGTAACACCTGGCCAATGCTGCTGGACATGCCTGCCGTGCAACACGGAAACGTCAATCATGCCCAACAAAACCAGTTGCATTCCCTGTAAAATTGGCTTCCTGCCGGATGAGTACAAACGAGAATGCGTACGCATGATACCGCAATATATCAAATGGAACACCTGGTGGGCACTGGTGCCGGCCACCTTCAGCACCATTGGCATAGTGGCATCACTGTTTGTATTTTACGTTTTCGTCCGATTCAACAATACACCTCTGATCAAGGCTTCCGGTCGGGAGCTGTGCTACGTCATGCTGGCCGGGATAATAGCCTGCTATTGCATGACGTTCCCATTGCTCAATCCTCCTAGCAAGGTTACGTGCGGTATTTTGCGAATTGGAATAGGCGTCTCGGCCTGCACAATATATGCTGCCATTTTTACCAAGACGCTTCGACTGGCCAGGATTTTCAACGCCGAGGCGCATCGACTTCGGAATCTAAGATTTCTCAGCCCGACCGCTCAGCTGATCATATGCTCACTCATTGTTTCCATTCAAGCGCTTACCGCCCTGGTCTGGATTGTTGTGGAAAAGCCTGGCGTAGTGGTGCTCTATCCGACCAGACTGATCGCCGTGCTTTCCTGCAAAGGAGCCGCCGTTGTGTTTCCCATCTCCATGATATTCAACGTCCTTTTAATTATTTTATGCACAGTCTACGCGTTTAAAACGAGAAAGATACCGGAGAACTTCAACGAGACCAAGTACATTGGTTTCACCATGTACGCAACGTGCATCGTGTGGTTAGCTTTCGTACCAATCTACTTTGGTACGAACCAAAATTTTAAGGTAAGCCTACGCCCTAAGCACACCTATGCTTCCAAATCGTCCGCTAGCAATCGCCTGACAACGAAAGCAACCGCCGAAGCGAATAGTCTGCCCACTTATGGAGATAATACACGTAGAAACATGACCATGCTTACATTCTGTGATTCATTAAGTCGAACTTTGGAATGCAGCGTTCCCTTTGCAGATCCAAACGACAACATTGTGCATCAGCGTCAGCCTGTGCGGTACAGTGGCGCTGTGCTGCTTCTTTGCGCCGAAAATGTACATTGTCCTGTTCCAACCGGAAAAGAATGTTGTTCGCATAAAAAATGGACGCATTCGAACAATGCAAGCGATGCGGGATCACATATGGAACCTACAGTAAGCATATTACTGGATTACTTTTTAACCTGTTGAACGCTAGGCAATGGCTTTCGCACGCCGTAAGTTGCAAGCACATTAGGCAGCCTCGGAAGCTCGAGGACAATTTCTGAGATCGAGTAATTTTTCCAGAAATCAAGAACCACGGTCGGAAATGTCTACTTAAGACTCACTAACCGTATTAATGTAACTACCAGCAGCGGGCAGCGGAAGCCACACGTGCGATAACAGAGTGCTCGTAGTTTCGCACCAATGTTTTCCAGTGCCTTTCCCTTGAAGACGCGTGGTTTAACCTTTACGTCGAAAATCGAACGGTTGTTAGCGCATTTGCAGCATTTTGCATGAGATGAACGCATTAGGTTGATCACCATAAGCAGTAGAACGGAATGCCACCTTAGAATGGACATCTGCAGCTTCCAAGCCTGTATATGGCATGCTTGATGAAGCCTTCCATAATTTGCTGCAAAGAATTGCCAATTCCGGAATCCGACAGTTGGAAGCAACGAATTCGGAGAAACTTTAGAATAATCACTCCCAGTTACGCTTTAGCGGCATTCTGCAGCTAAAATCGCCAATACAGCATGGTCATTAGAGTAATGTATTAATATGCGCTGGAAAGCTTTGAGGATTATGTTCAGGTCAGCCCTGAAGCGACGAAGCCTGTTAATTGCTTACAGCTTGTTGACATTGTCCTGTGCTTTTGAAATTCCGATACTTCAAATTTCGTACAGCAATGAGCGAACTTACTGACTAGTGTGCATGGCAAGTCGATATGCATCAGGTAAGATTGTACCCGTTCAAAAATGGCTACGTATATTGACTTTTGAGAGAACCAGTCAGCTGTTCAGATTTTAGGCATAAACGCGTTTGCTAATCACCGAGTAATCAATCGCACGTTGTTCTGGAAGTGCTATTCTCCATTTCTGACTCTATGCAAAACTTTACTTCCTTGTTCAGTCAATGCTGCATTGGGTTCACCGATAGTCGATATGAGCACTGGTTTGCCCACCGCAACTATTCGTAAGCGGAATGCGAATAATCGAACCAAATCGGTGATAAGCTTTTAAACAAAAGGGACAAAAAGTCCACTAATATTTGGCATCGTAAAACTGAAGCAAGAAAAGGGACCATCTAATTCGTCGTACCAACCTCGAAGGGCAGCCGGCATTTTAAAAATAGAGCTACTTAACGGGATCATTTTTTGAAGTCTATCTACTAAAAGGAGTGGACATAACATGAACTAGCGAATTCTTCATCCATACCTATTTATATTGCATATAATGGAAAGTATATATATATATATATATATATATATATTGTGGAGTGAGCGAAATACTTTTCATGCAACTGATAACATGCAAGCTTGTACTTTTCGTTGTAGCGAAAAAGTCGCGCTCACTTTAAATAATCGCTCCGCCTCTTGATATAATCCATGCCCAATACTATGCGAAAGCACGTAGCTTTGGCAACACGAAAGAGCAAGGCAAATGAAATCTCTATGAAAAATACGGCGATTTTTTCGTTGTACCATTGCTATTAAGGAAAGGCGAAAAAATGTTTTTGGGTTATCGCTGCTCTTGCAGGGTAAAGATGATGAGACTATTTTACTTCACATTGGCGGTAGGAGGGCTAAATAATTTTACTTCACATTGGCGGTAGGAGGGCTAAATACTGTATGCACTCACGGAGGACTATAACGACTGCAGTTCGAACGTTTACTCGTTTTACACGGTACCCGCGGCGTCATTTAAACGTAACGGCACGTGGACGCATGAGCATGCAGTCCACGGATGTAAGGTGCTGTAAGAATGCATGCAATCACTCACAAACGCGCTTACCGACTGGAGCAAGCAATAATTGCTAAATTTCTGCATACGTGCATGTGATTCATAGCACGACGCTGTCTTGCTTACGAATGTTGCCTTTAGATCGCTGATTATTTATCCTGAACTGGCTAGGGAAGAGACCAGAAATTGCCAGCCGCACTATCAAGAAAATCATTGCCAATCGTGTGACCCTCATTGACCATACGTGAACAACTAGATGTGAACACATTTTTAATTTAGATCCAATCTGGTCAACCTAAACTCAGGTGCGGTCGAATGCCAAATTGAAGGAAAGAATATGGTGGAACCACTGGATGGTTATTTGCGCTTGCTTTACGTAAACTTCTGCTCCTAACTATGACTATCTCACAGGAACCACGGAATTCACCCAACTTACCATGGCCGATCTGGACAACTCTAACTACACGGCGCGTTCCTACAGGCATTCCGTAGCTTCAATGAAGCGCAATTCCTTCATGATGCTCTTGGACAACGGCTGCCAAGTAGTTGTAGCTTCTGACGACGTGTCAAACGAAGTCGATTCGGGAGTGGAAAACTCGAGAGCATCACTGCTACTGCCAAAGCCGAAGTTGCATACTTACACCGATAAAGAAGCAGACTCCGTAAAGCTACAGCCGGACCAGGTAAACCAATTTTTGGAGCTTCTAAACGAAGTCACCTCAAAGGACGGTACTATTGTGTGAGCGTGGTTAAAACTCACCATAAAGTTTCCACGGCATAGATGAAAGGGCGTGGTAACATATCTGCTGCCGCTGTCCGTCAGCGGAGCTGGTGTCAAACGAGAAAAGTCAACATGCAACAACTCATTCATGACGCCCTACCTCGTGTAACAGCGCAAGGCAACCAAAGCAGCGTGTTTACAAACGGCAGGATTAATTACATGCATTTACAACGTTTGAAAACAAAGCTTCAATTGATACAATTTCGTCCTGGAATCGTGTGCAAGAACGATTTGAACGTGAGGCGACTGACATGACATCAAGTTGCCTCCAACCGAACTGCCTCCTTTGGCCAGTTCACGCCAACTTTTCAGCAATTCATTTTAACAAACGAACAGTTAGCAATAAATGTTTCGCAGTCATTCAAACGGAAAGCTCATAGTTCACTGCACTCTTTAATAAGTACGATCAGCCGCTGAATCAAACCACCCTTTCTTCGTTGGCGCACATTGAAGAAAATTGTCATCACAAGTATGCTGCAAAACACCGGTTCTTGCTAAGTATAAGAGGGCAAGTAAAACAGCCGAGATCATGAAAAAGCGAAGCAAAGTCAGTTGGCAGCAAATACTGCCTTATTTCATTCAAATCAAATACTGCCCTATTTCATTCAAAGCGCCATTGTCATTGAGGACGAAGTATCTATTTGCTTCATTAGCTTCGACCTGAAATGCAGGTACATCAAATAAATTACTGCAGTACTTAATGGTAAATTTAAATTCAGTCTCAGCAACGACAGTCGCACTTAACCGGATTAAGCTAAGCTAATTCACAGGACAATTAAGTAGTTGTAGATATAGAAACCAAAACGTTTGAAGCGACTAAGGATTGCAAGAAAAATTCACAATTTCTCACTGCTCATCAGAAGACGCGGGGAAAAACAGTCTATTCAGACAGAAATGTTGCCTCACAAAAAGCGAGATGGAAAGACAGTAAAAGAGATGAATATATAAAAGCATACTGATGATGAAATACTCACGCCATCGTTTTCCAGCGGTATAACTTCATCTACAGAGTCGTCAGCGTCCTCATCATCATCGTCATCATCATCGACAGGATGATTAATAACCACTGAAGACTCATCACCAATAAAGTACGAGCGGTCGATTGGCGTCAACGCAAAGTTTAAGCGAACTGCTTCGACCAGGTGTGGGTTGGTCACTTTTACGACTTTGTGACCTGGCCAATAGCCGTCAACCACGGCAGTAACGTTGTATACACCGGGAGTAAGCAGACGCCAGTAGTCACCATTCATAGCTAGAAAAGCCAACAATGAAGTACCGATTCATGCTCGACTTGACAGGCAACATTTGTGGCTGACTTATGCTGCACCAAATGAGCAAAGGACGTCACTGTACCTGTTATGACGTTGTGCTTGATGGGAACGGGATTTCTCGAATCAGTGATATTTTGAACGGCTATCTTAACCGAAGCAAGAGGTTTACCGGTGCGAGCATCTAATACTACTCCTTTGATGCCAATGTGAACCTAGAAAAGGAACGTGCTAGGCTTGCTCGTCAAATGGGCAAAGCTATATCGGACAGTCGTATGCTTATGAGCAGAAAGAACATAGAGTACTACAAGAGCTATTAAGCTTACAATGGGCATTAAATACAAATACACAATAAAATCAAAGCGACAATGCCTATTCTTTGGAAAGAGGAAACGCTCATTCTCGACATAAAAGTGAATGCGTCCTCAAAGAGTCCCAACAAGTCAATGAGACTGTTGCAGGTCAATGACATTTAGCGAGCACAAATCTCGGTAAGGACGTAATTGAGCTAACGCTTCATAACATGTATTAATGTTTTGCACTTGTCTATACCATTTACTCGCATCACTGTACACTATGTCACCAACTGTATGTGCATATTTTTCCTATTATCACGAAATCATGAACTGGAATGCTAGTATTATCAATAGGATGATTGCAGTGATATTTCAACCCACGATTTCATAAAACGCATGAATATAAATAAACCATACCTTCCGAAGAAGTGGAACAACTATGTACTACATAAATGCACTACAGACAACACGGACTCCTATTCAGCTTTAGGCAAACGCATTCCAACATATGCGCAAACTTGCAGTTTTGTAAGTGGCTCATCAATCAAGTTACGTAAGCAACAGTATCGTCCCGACGAAAACTGTGAATTTATTTGTCACAATAAATCCAACTAACGCTCACGAAACTATGAAACAATCAATACTTTGAACATGACGTATAATTAAACAACACGGCAAACAAATCAACCCGTGATTAAGTCCACATGTAGCAAAAACCGTGTTGTTTAAGTAAAGTAATGAGATCATACCCCGTGTTCAGAAACCCTCTGTTCGGCAGATTATATTCTGCAGATCGGCAGATACCTGTCATGATCGGCAGATCATGGCAGATAATCTGCCATGAGGGCAACGTGCACCTGCGACAGATTACGGAATCTTTGTTCATTCGCAACAATTGTACCATCAATCGCGACAGAGGTGTGGAAGTTAGCGAGGTATGGAATGCAGCTATCAATAAAACCAGATGCTGCACCAGACCAAACTAATCCCACCTTAACCCCCATTGCTTGCCTATTTATATAGGCAGTAGTATAACATGGAGTAAACACCTATAACATCATGGAGTAAACATCTACTCCTTCCTTTCGCTGACGACGGAACCAGACGGTTCCGAAAGCTTCGGAAAAACATCTAAGTGACTCGTTCTCGGTACATCTTTTAATAACCTGCTCATCCATCCGTTGGTATGGCACTTTACTACAGAGTACAGACGACAAACGGGAGAATCGCGTGAAGAGAAGAACACCCTCAATGAAACAATTCCCCGTTATCAGGCATCCAGTTTTCAAGATATATATATATATATATATATATGTCCTTGTTCAATGAGCTTTATTCAGCTTATTCAGCGTAGCTCTCGGAACTGTCGTGTTCCGTCGTCAGCGCAGTTGGAAAAATAATTAATTAAATAAATAAATAAATAAATAAATAAAATATATATATATATATCAAAAAATTCTTCTACATGGTATCCCCCGTTATGGTAATAAGCTTTTAATAGCAAAGCTTTCGGGCATAACCTTTGCCCCGTCTTCAGTGCAACCTGGGCGGTGGCCGTTAGTTTTTGCACTGAAGACGGGCAAAGGTTATGCCCGAAAGCTTTGCTATTAAAAGCTTATTACCATAACGGGGGATACCGTGTAGAAAAATTTTTTGATATTTGAAAATACCCCGTACGAGAAAGAAAGAAGATAATATATATATATATATATATATATATATATATATATATATATATATATATATATATTATATATATATATATATATATATATATATATATATATATATATTCGGATATCTTTGTTCGGCTGTCGACCCGTTTGGTGGTATCTGTAATAGATCTGAACACACGCCCTACCAGCGGATGCATCGGCAGTTATTAGAAAATATCACAGATATAGAACGCTTATCAGTCAGAGCTTTCGGCACACTCTGGTGCCGTCGTCAGTGATAGGAAAGAGGAAAGAGCTTTCGGCACACTCTTTCCTATCACTGACAACGGCACCAGAGTGTGCCGAAAGCTCTGACTGATAAGCGTTCTATATCTGCGATATTTTCTAATAACTGCCGATCCATCCGCTGGTAGGGCGTGTGTTCAGATCTATTACAGATACCACCAAACGGGTCGACAGCCGAACAAAGATATCCGAACATGAACAAACCCGTTACAAAACACCCAGTGTTCAAACATATATATATATATATATATATATATATATATATATATATATACAGGTAGTTCTCGTATAACGCGTGTTCATATAACGCGTTTTCGCTCATACGCGATTTTGAAATCGTAGCACTTTCTCACATAACGCGATTCTGTTTTCGCTCTTACGCGATTTCGCCGGCTGGAAAGCGAGGGCGTATGGCAAAGTCTCCCCGTGTTTTCATCCACCGAGAGCAAACAAAGGCCGCGCTGTTAGCTTATGCGCGTTCTTCGGTCACGAACAAGCGAAATGTGACAAAAACGTTTAGGATTCTTATCAGAAGTAGTGTCCGACCCAGCTGTGCACCCTGCAATATGCATACTCAAACATGCTACTGATCGGTATTCATGTTCGGTGGAATAATTCGCGTCGGCAGGAACATGTGTACAGACGACGTTTCCATTTTCAATTCTCTTGAAGCGCAGGCATCGTAGAGGTTTTCCAGTGAGTCGTAGTACGCTAGCACAGAATTCGGAAAGCATTCACACCGTCTGATTGCGAGCTCAATTCGTAAGTATTTTGTCTGATTCCGCGATCTGAGGATAGCCTTTAAGTATCTGAAAATGTCTAAGCTTCCTGATTCGAAGTCAGCTGGTAGTGGTCGAAAAAGAAAGGCGCTGACTGTTGGAGAGAAGCTTCAGATACTGAAACGGTATGAACGGAATGAGACGACACGTGATATCGTCAAAGCTACCGGCATAAAGGAATCAACCTTGCGGACCATTAGGAGCAATGCAGAAAAAATTAAACAGACTTGCGTAAGCGGTACCAGTTCAAGTATTGCGATGTCAATAAGAACAAGGCCGAAGATACTGGAAGAAATGGAAAAACTACTCAGCATTTGGATCGAAACTCAAACGATGAAAAAAATAGGAACAACGTTTTTCACCATCAGACAAAAAGCAGTTACCATTTACGAAGACCTTAAGAAACAGTCTACAAATCCTACTGAAATTCCTCCATTTACTGCTAGTAGTGGTTGGTTCTGCCGTTTCAAGAATCGATACAGTTTTCACAATGTTCGTCTCTGTGGCGAAGCAGGAAGCGCGGACGTCGATGCCGCGCAAACATTTCCAATAGAAGTACAAAACTTGGTCAAAGAAAAGGGCTACTGCCTCGATCAAATTTTTAACTTCGACGAGACAAATCTTTATCTAAAGCGTATGCCAAAAAGGACCTACATTTCCAGAGAGCGTAGGCATGCTGCAGGAATCTGCGCTGCGAAAGATCGTGTGACTGTAATGGTCGGTGCCAACGCTAGTGGGGATCTTAAGCTGAAGCCATTGATGATTCATCGTCATGCCAATCCACGAACCCTAAGGGGAATTGTTAAAAGCAGTTTGGGCGTTTACTACAGGTACAGCAAAAGAGGATGGATGACCGCCCAAGTTTGCCCTGATATTTTTTCTAATGCTTATGTGAATGACATTAAGAAATACTCGAACGAGAAGAACTTGGCTTTTAAAGTTCTCGTAATCATGGATAGCGCGCCAAGCCACCCACCGATGATAGCTGAGCTAGACCCAAATGTCCACTTTGTTTTCTTGCCTGCACGGATCACTTCTTTGTTACAACCGCTTGACCAAGGCGTTATCAGAGCACTCAAAGCTTACTACTTAAGGCGAACGTTCAAGATGCTGATCGACGCGACCGACGGAGAAAATTGTGAAACTGTGATGGAATTTTGGAAGAACTATAACCTGAGAATGGCCATTAACAACATCGTAGAAGCGTGGAATGACGTATCAAAACGGTGCTTGCACCGTGTTTGGCGGAAACTCATCCCAGATCTGATCTGCGATTTTAAAGGCTTTGAGCCTTCTGCTCAAGTATGCGAAATTACTGAAAGCTGCGTTCAGTTGGCAAACAGGCTAGGCTTTGAAGGAGTGGAATATCAGGATATTGAGGACATTTTGAGTTGTCAACCGGATGAGCTGACCACCGAGGAGCTGCAGGAACTTTCTGTAGCAGGGGAAGCAGAAGGAAGAGAAGAAGATGATGAAAATCAGGAAGTTCCTCCGCCTCCTCCGCGACAAATGACCACTGCTGAGCTGTCAGATACCCTGGAAACTATTGAACAGCGCTTACAATGGCTCGAAGACAATGATTGTAATGCAGAACGCAGCGGGAAAACCACAAGAGGTATCCGAGCTTGCTTGGAGCCATATAAGCAGCTGCTGTACGAAAGAAGTACACGTGCGAAACAAAAGAAGCTCGAATTCTACTTTACTGCAATGAAGAAACATTGTGACGATGAGGAAGCGCTACCTTCTACATCTAATAGGACCTCAGTTCGCCCGTAACAAAGGATAGTGAGATTAAAAAAGTGAGTCCAACGAAACTCCATTCTTTCCTGGGTATGAGGTCGTTTATTTTAGTACTGAGAGGGACTCTTTCCACAAGCTAAAGACCCAAGCACGCCGCTCCTGAAAGCCAGTTTGAACTCTGTCCGCTGTAAAGAGTTCTATCATAAAAGCTCTGCCGTTAATGTATGATCGCCGTAAAAGATAATGTTATTCAGACCACGTGTAAGAGGATCCATACGTCAGCGTGCCTAACGGTAGAATAAGTAGCTCAGGTACATCATAATTCCTGTTTCAACCCAGCTTATTTAACATATCTCTCCGTTGTTGTTTACAAGTAAACAATTCTTCTGACGCTTTGAACCAAATCGTGATTTTCCTATACTTTACATGTCTCCTATAACGCGATTTCATATAACGCGAGATTTTTCAGGATTTTCAAGTGACCAAACGCTCGCGTTATACGAGAACTGCCTGTATATATATATATATATATATATATATATATATATATATATAACTATTCATGTCAGCTAAAAATCATTCATTTACAGAAAATACATACTACTTGCAACCACTTCGGGCATTTACTTTTCATCGCAATATTGCACAGTAATGGGACAGAGTCGACTTACTTGCCACATGAAATTCAGCAGTGCTTCCTTGTTGTCCAACCAAAGCTTTCCCAGAGTCGACTCCGCAGGCATCTTCTCGCAACCAAGCTCGAGGGTCACTTCGAAACAATTCGAAGCGAGATAATTGAAGTCTTGCATTCCTGTACAAAATAGAAAGGCTCAGCGCGGAGCGGTGGACAACTTCCATTCACCTCCGCGGAAGGAGTACCAGTTTGCCCCGTTCGTTATACCTCCGTAGATGGAGAAGTTTTCATGAGTCATGGGACAAGGTTGACGACGGGGGCTCGACATGCTTGCGTGCCTGGTTGAGTAGGCAAGCGCCAAGTACCTATCGTTAATAACAGTTACCAATTTTTTACATTCAAAGGTTCACTTTACTTAAAAACCGAGTCGTCAGATGTTCCTGAATATTCCTGATCACTTCCGTCACGACTAAGGTCGAACGGATAGTTGGCAACCAAGTCGCCCTCGTGCAAATTGGCCGACAGAACAAACGGTATCAACAGTATCCATCTTCCGACGGCCCGCACTTCCGGCTCAAGCTGGAAACAATTCGTCGAGGAACAGATGCCATTACTGGCGGCCGCGATTCGACCGACCTCACTGCTTTCCGACATATAATCCAACAGGTGAGAGTTCAACGGTATGCCTCGTCTTTCGAACAGGTACAGAAGACTGTCCAAATCAGGAAATGCGCGGTTCAAATCTACATCATGGGCGTTATTTCTTCCGACAGTCCATTTGTCCTTCCCGTGCTGGAAGATGAAGCGTCAGGTGAAAAATAAACGGCTCGCGCTACTCTTCGCTTACGTAATGCAAGGCCTTTTCGAAACCGTCCGGATTCATTGAAGGAAGCAGGTGAATGCGCGTGATATTAATCAACTTCTGCACTGCCGGATCCCGCTGATTGAACATATCGCACAGGTACTCGGCCAGCCGCAGAAGCAGCTCGCGCCCAATGGCCTCGTTCCCGTGCATGTTGGCAACATACTTGAATTCCGGCTTCACTAAAACAAAGACGGATACTTTTTACGCTACCAAGCGATCGCGTCTTTTTTGGCGGCCATTCAGATATTTTGCTGAATGTAGTTTCGATTTTGTGGATTCAATTTCGACGGCTAGTCGCCCACGTTGACGTCTGCTCTCCTTAAGGCAGCGCGTAGGCGGACATTTGACGCGCCAACGGCATGCACTGGCGAAATTTGAAAAAAGTTGCCCTGAATGATGGATTTCGTGACGCTATATCTGGCGACACGAAAGACATCGTTACGACACGTAATTGCCGGTCTCAATCCGCAATCAATGCCAACACGTATGTACTTACGCAACTCGTGCTTGCCTGGATGCAGCGAGAATTCGATAACGGACAGCGACCTTCCTTCCACGCTATCTCCGATTGAATATATACGCGTTACGGTTGGACACCGGCTGTGAACGTCGGAGAGCAGTTTGTTCAGCTGTTCGTTGCTGTGGTAACGATACTCCGCAAAACACCATGGCAAAATGGCCAACAGTGCCCCCAACAAAAAATGAGCCATTGTGGATCGCAGGGTTCTTGGCTGAAAAAAGAAAAAGCAAATTTAATGGAGGACAATGCAAGGCGGTTTTCAGGAAAAGTTTTATCCCTCCCCATTGGAGCCGACATCTTGATAAGCGGAATGAACAATGAACAACGCAGACAATGCCCGTATTAAATTGCCCATTTCGTGTAATTTTGCGTTTGGGCGGAAGTGAAACAGAGAGTCTGCCAGTAAGCAATCAATGGCTGCTATTCATATGTTCATTCAAGCTTTACGAAACGGCCCTACTGTTAATGGAAAAGGAAGAGCGATAAGTTTGGCGACGAACATTTGGCACATTCTGCCAAAAAAGCATTAACACCCATTCTTGGTGTACACCGACAAACGGGCACGTAACGTTGGCTCCCGTTGCAATCAGGCGTGAGCCACAAGACTGAGGGGAATGTCACCACGGCGGAGGGTTCACTAAGGAGTGAAGCTGCTCCATTTGACCAACATTTTAATTACCGCGCGAGTTAGCAAAAACCTACTTTTTAGGGATATTGCAAGGAAAAGGTAAACTGCACTAACCTATGAAAAAGTCAATCAGGTCGCATGTCGGTGGCCATCAATGCGAAAGCCTACTCGCAACTTTGACGAGTAAGACGATGCGGTTTGGACGGAGCACGTCGAGTTCATTCAAGCAACGGTTTGATCGATCCTACGCAGGCATCCAATAAGGGATGCCGTCACGAGAATCAATACAGTCCGGTCAGGCAACTCCGCTAAAGTTGTCTAAATTCGATATAAACAGCGTCTGCCTTGTATTAGCTTCCATAACGGCCGCTGCATCGATCTGCCGGTACCTAAAGACCGCGGACAGAGTGTCAACAGAAGAGATGGTCAAGAAAGAGGGGATTGATTGGCGCGCTTTATTTTCAAGAATCACCTTTCGGTAAAAAAAGCGAATCACGCGGAAGATGGATAAAAGCGGGGGCAATGTGCAACAGCGAATAAAGGCTGTCCAAATTGCCGAACAGCGTGACGGCCAAAAGGAAAGGAAGGATGTGACACGCCCGGCGGGGGTTCATCCGGAAAAAAAGGTATTATTCGAATGCAATGCGGGACCACGAAAAAGCACGGAGACGAACCATGTTCGAATGGGACGGAAAGGTTGGGGAAATGACAAGACGGATGCCACAGTTTTGGTCCTGCATGGCGCACAGGTGCGACGGTGAAAGTTTGCTATAAAAAAATAAAAAAAAATGTCATTTGCATTCGCGACGGCGTCGCAACTCGTATGGGAATTTTCTAAAGGACAATACACGACAAGGAGCATCGTACAGCAAACTGCTGGCTCGTGGGAAGCAGCACACCGACCCTGAGTTGTACAAGTGACCACAACTTTTAAAACGTGAAGCGTGAACAGGTCGGCGCGAACGGCTGCGCATCGGTCGACGGACACTTGCCGCCGAGCTGCAACTTAACGGAATCTCGTGTAACGCATCCCGTCTTGTTCACGGTGCTGCGGTTCCCGAATTGCCTCCAATTCCGGCCGCTCCCAACCGGAAGTACGATCCTCGACGGGAGGCTCTGAAGTGTAGCCGTTCGGCGGCAGCACCCTCACCTTAACGGCAAATAAATTCGCCTTAGCAAACGGCCACAACAAACCTTTCATTCATATTCATTTCTTTACCTGTCCTTCCCGCTCGTAACCAGGATTTTCAAAGGCAACCGCGCTGCTCGGCTGGTCGCCGGTCGGTCGTTTCTTCAACTTTAAGATGAAAGTCGGCAAATGGTACGGCTTGCGAGTGAAGTAGATGACAGACAGAACGATCGCGAAGGCAACGAATAAGCAAAAGAACACGGCGAACACTACTCCCGCCGAAGATGCGCCGCTTCCGTCGTAGCCTGTGCGAATTGAAGCGTCACTTGAACTTACGATCAAAACAACAACAATGCACCTGAATGATCCCAGTTCGTTAAGGCGGCACTGTTGTAGTGCACGACCGGCCCGAAGGAGGAGAACCCGTTGTGATTTGCCGCGATCAGGCTTATAGTGTAAGTAGAGGACGTGTTCAGGTCGGTCAAAATTGCGAACGTGTTTTCCGTTCGTATCTGCAAAAGTTACGTTCCCCACTTAGCCGAACCGCGGAAGGAGGCCAATTTGGTCACCTTCTCCACGCGATCGCTGCCCTCCTCTTGATAGTAAACTATGTAAGTAGTGAACATTTTTTTGTTCATCGGCGGGTCGACCCACGAGACATTCAAAGACCGCTGTCCCACCACGGGGTGCACCGTCACGTTCATCGGCGCAGCCGGAAGAACGCCTGAAAATATTTACCAACTTCCGTCAATGGATGTGAGCGAAACGTAAGCGCTCTTACGATGGCCCTCTTGGACGCAGTAAAGAATTTGGGTCGTGTAGTTCAGGCAATCGAGATTTAGAGGTAAATCGTCCGCTTGGTGGCAATAGGCCAAACAGTGAGAAGGAACGCCGGTCATTACGCAACACTGCCCGTGATCAATGCCGTCTATGAGCAAAGCAACGGGAAGATTGGAAAGCCAAGTCGGGAGGGCTTGACGAAGCCTTACCCTTTGCGCATTGAAGCAACTTCGGGAATTCCTTCATGCAATGCGGATTGTTCACGTAAACGGAAACGTCTATGTCCACTGTGCAGGCAGAAAGACACTCTTGGAGCACCTGCTTCTCTTGACAGCAGTCTTAATAAGGTAAGGATAACGCTTCGGATATGGATAGGAAGGTCCAATCATACTCAGCAGTGTCCCTGGTCCGGGTGGAGCCATGAATGGTTCAACTGCAACGGAGAACAAGAATGGCCTTGCGTAAACGAAATTCATACGAACATACCGTGCAACGAAAGGGAAGCGTTCGTACATCCGAGCTCATTACAACAACTGCAAGTGTACAAGCCGCTGTCAGCCAACGTTGTCTTCTTGATCTAAACAACGCGGCTCATTACAACAACGCAAAGTGCATCGCCTTCCCTCTATCTCAAGGCATAAACCGAAGACGCTGCTTATCGGCAACCCATTCAGCAAACTAAGAAACTGGCAGCTACGTTTCGCCTCACAATGCATACGTTCACATATTTCTGTGCGGACAAAGAACCCACCAGCGCGGTCGCGTTGAAGCTGAACGGATTGTCGTGCGAGCTGATGAAAAACAAGTAGCGACTGTCGTCCACTAAGGGTTCCTGCACGTGCGACCAATTCCTTGCGAAGTACCATTTGGTCTGCATCATTGGGTAGGCGTGAACGCGGCACACCAATTCCGCCTTGAAACCGGAATAGGCAAAAACGGGAAATATGCTGGTCATCACGACCGGTGCAACTGAAATGCAAGTGAGCAATCATCGACGACCGAACAATGAAAGTTGAATTGCAAATTTACAATGGACATTCAGGAAGTGGCGGACTTTGACCGATTCTCCGCCGGGGGAATAGCCAATGCACATAAGCGTCTTCATAACGTCCTCCCTTTTTATGGTTTGTATCGTGAAGGTGGCTTTGTCGCGACCGAATGCCTAAACGAAGGTAACAGTCAAGAGCGGAGGAAGAATAACGACGGGATGTTTTCATGCATCGTACCACGTGTCTGCCTCCCCACTCGATGGTCAAATTGTGAAGAGCGCCGCTGACAACGGTGCAGGTTACCGTCACGGTATTGCCCTCACGGAACGGAGGCTGCGGGCTCGTGCTGAACGTGATCTCTGGTAGCTCTGTAACTGGACGTTCCAAGAAGCTGTTTGGCATAGTAGCAACTACTGCCGAGCGTTTACCTTCCCAGGTGAACACCTCTACAATTTCCGATGGAAAGCTGGACAAATTTCGGTCGAGATCCACGGCCACAACGTAGACGTCGTAAGCGGTCAGAGGGGTCAAATTTTTCAAAATCACGTACGTATTATTCGTCTCCACCTGCGCTCGCAAACATGCAAACAATTGTTACAGGTGCAACTGGGAAAAGTTTACCTGCTGCCATTCCTTGGCACCATCAACCCTGTACACCACTTTGAACCGGTAATTCTTGATCGGCCTGCCCGTGTACGACATGCCTGCCCATTCCCAGCTGATGTTCACAGCTCCATCGTGGAACCACAGTTTCTGCAGGCTCTGAGGCGACAACGGCCTGTCGTCAGTTCCTTAAAAGAAGCAAGAGATGAGTTCACTAAGGTAAGCGAAGTAATTATACTTATTTCGCTGCCGGTAGCTTGGGTTGTAAACGTCACATGGTTGCTGGGCACGCTTGAGCCATGCTTATTCCAAGCGATAACCACCGCCAGATACTCGACAGACGGTTGCAATGAAGTCACCGTGTAAAAGCGATCCGTAGTGTTGTACTAGCATTGAACTTATTAGCTTGCGAATAGTTTCAACGGGTTCCACGGACATAATACCTCGGTATAGGCGTTGCTTTCCTCTTGGGTCAGCAGCAATTCGTAGTATTCCACCGGAATATCTTGAACGGGCGCCTCCCAACTGAACTTCGCCGAACCGGCGCTTTCCAAAGAAACGCGCAAGTTCAGCGGCGGACCGGGCAATTTCACTGAACGAAAAAAACCATAAGACTCTCCAAGTATACAGCAAGGAGAACGCGTGAGCGCTTACAAATTCCGTGCAAGCTACACTTGGCAATGGAGACAACATGCTTAATGCAGGACATGTGATGGCTGCCTATGTACTTCACGGGCGAATAGCAGAAGTCCAGACAGGGGTCTGGAACTTCAGCTTCTATGCAGCACGGCCGATGATCACGACCATCTAAAGAATGTAGTGGTGAAGGGGCACACGCTGAATGCAGGCTCAGGTGGCCTACCGCCAGCGCATTCGATGATTGCTTTCAAATCCTGCACGCACTCTTCGCGCACGCTGGCGAACTCTTGCACAGTTATATTGTAATTGCACAAGGGCAGGCAATTCGGCTGCACGCCTTTGCCTGAACAGCAAGCTGAGATATCCGGAATGTTGAACTTGAAGTCGCGATCTAGGAATTCGGCTTAAAGTAGAAAGGCGTAACTCGATGGGCAGGTCAACGCAATTCCATTGCAACCCACCGGTTGGGCAGCAGTAGCCGCCAAAGTCGTCCTGCGCAATTCCGGTGCACACTGTGTAGGCAGGACAGTCGATCTGCTTGAAGCACTTCATCAGTTCGCCGGTCTCACCGCGCATCGGGATTCCTTGTTCGCAAAAGTTGAACTCTGCAATGTTCGTTCGCGCTGGAAAGTTGTCCAACCGTTAAGAGCTCTCCTAGTGTACCCTTGACGCCGGTGAAGAACTCGACGACGGTCGACTTCAGGCTTGATCCATGATCCGTATGCGCCAGCACGTAGACGCGAACTATTGAGTTCGATTGCAGGTCCACCAACTCGTAAGGGCTGACAGCGTTCACGATCTAATAAAGAGCGCAGAGCAAACTAGCTGATAAATAAGCAAGCTGCTCATCTCACTCACTTCGTACTGCTTATCCGTCCCTTCGTGAACGAACAGCGAATAGCTGTTTACATGGAACGCATTGGTGACCGGAGGATCCCACATGACGAACGCCGACTGAGGACCCGTGACACTGACTGTGACATTCGTCGGCGGCGAAGGATGAGTCACTGAACAATGAACAAGTTCATTATTGAAACGACATCCAACGAACATAATAGAAACAGTATCCTTTTGGAATATTAGTACAGGGGAACTGTGAACATCCGCTAACATTCTAAATATTGGGTGCCGTCTAGCGGGACGATAATGTGGTCGACATATGTGGCCGGATGGAAAATGGAATCACGGGACAATCTACTGGTATTACCTGAATATTGAAAACGCGAATGGTTAGCATTACCAATCAAACTAACGAACGGCAAATGTTCCTTTTCGACTGCATTTGTCAAGTGACCCCGTCAGTTTACAGGAAGTAACAAGGTATTAGCACCTGGTACCCATTTGGCGCAAACATAACGGGAACACTTGCAGGAATAAGTATGCAAATTTTTTTCAATTCGCCAATTGTGCTTGCTTTTCCAGTTTTCTTCAAGTTGCAATAACTTCGCATGGAAAGCGAAACGCCCCTTCCGTCCGCGCGTATACGAGACGGACAGCTTTGTTCATTCGCGGTGCAGAAATGCTTAGAAATTCGTCAGTTACGAGCCGCTTACTTTTGGACTAAAGCAGTTGACTGCTCGGATGATCCATTGTTTTGCAAACACAAGTGCATCGGGACAAGAAAAACAAAGACAGGTGGCGAAAACTTGGAATGCAAAACATTTGAAGTTGCAAAACAATTAGGAAACAGGAAGTTCAAACCCTCACGTAAACAATGTTTTCGTGCGATACGAGTGGCGAAGATAAGTCGCCTAAAAACGGACGCGCGAATAGGAAAGCGGAGTTGGAAAATGAAGCTAAATTGTTTTCGCTGACGTTTTCCACGAAACAAACGAAGCACAGTTTGACTCGTCGTGTCGAAGCGCGCTTAACGCTTCCGCAACTCAGAAACAACCTACTCGGCTGCTGAGTATCCTATTTGAAAGAAAAAACGTACAAAACGGCGTAGGTCGAATTAGGATGACTTCAGTTTCAAAAAGTTTTCAGAACTAGAATTCTGCCAAAGTAATGTATCACGCACGAACAGAGCTAAACGAACAGCAACGATACGCTGAGATGACAGCAACGGAAAACAGGTAAGCAAGGTGGCCTTAAGAAAAGTGCTCCGTTTAAATTATTGAATATGTTCGGGATGATCGCCTACTGAGCTCGACAGAATTTAACGAACGATAAAACAACGGGTACCCACTTAAACTTATAGGCCTCACCCTAGAGTTGAACCGCAGGTGATCGACAATTGTATTTCCATCATCCTCAGACAGTAGCAGTTAGTTTCCCACACTTGTGAATCTGACGAAACGACAGCCTACTTTCAAACTGCATAAGGTTTGCAAAGCTTTATCCATGTAAGACAGTTACAGGATTTTTAAGAAATGCAAACCGAGCGTCAACGGTTAACACAAGTTCCAAGACGGGGCGTACGTTTGGAGGCCGGTTCCAAGTACCGCAAACTCGCATTTCAAATTCCGTAAGACAAAATGAAATTTGCCAAAGCAAACTAATCGCGCTGGCGCCACTGTCGAAATAAAGACAAGGGAACCAACACGCACGACCGCAAAGGTGGCTACCAAACTGCCCCGCTAGGCCAAGGACATGGTTCCTCCGAATTGAATAACGTCACCTTGAATAAGCTTGGCCGGAAAGTAACTGTTCCAAGGCAATGTTGCCCAGAAGGAGGAACTCGGAAGTGGAAAGTGAAAAGGTTACAATGACAATTAAAGAAAAAATGCATGTTGACTAACGAACGATGTAAGAGCCAGCAAGAGTTAAACAGGATGCCACAAATGCTTCAGCATTCGTTGGGCATATTGTGACCTGCCCTCAACAAGAAGACCCAATCAAGGTCTTAAAACTGGCCTTCGAAACCGATTACAAAATAAGAAATATCAAAGAAGCATTATTCATACGTCACAACCAGTGCATAAACAGAGACGACGGAGAAGACGTCAGTGAAGTATGGTCCGCGGTAGCAGCTCGGACGAACTGCTGCCAATTAAAATATGAGAACATGGTAATACAACATACACCCACTCCCAGTTCGCTTCCCCTTCCCTGTTAACATTCATTATTTTCTTTTCTTTATTTATTCATTTATTTAATTTACTCAATTTATATGCTCTTTTCAACGGTATTCTTTCCTCACTTGAATTTCCTGAATTATAGATCCACAAAATTAATTTCTTTCCCTAATATATTCCATCGATTTTACCCTTATCATTCTTGTTATCCGTTTTACTCATTTAATTTTTACCTATTTATGCTATTTTCATTTCCTTCCTTTCCTTCTCATTCTTTTAGTCTCCTTTTAATTTTCATTTTTATTTTACTTTTTCTTTATTTCCTTTTAATCTTAATTTTAATTTTACATTAAGCTCCACGAAGCGAAGTTACATTAAACCCCCACGTACTTCGCTTTAAACACAAAACATGCTGTCTCACTCCGCCCAACCGTACACTGTTGATGTTTGCGCTGATGACGGAAGAGGGAACTTCCGAAAGCTCCGCATGATCCGTACACAATAAAAAGAAAATAACGGGGAAGTGCCTTCTCTATCCACAAAAAAACTTCAAGTGGAACAAAATGACTGACTTTCAAATGGACTTACGCGGTCATGCTCGTACGTGAATCGGGTTATAAAATGGACATTACAAACACAGAAGGTAAGGCGATCTTTTCAAGCCAAAAATCACTTTCGTGGAAACATCTCTCGGGAACTTCAGAAAAGACAGTTCCATTTGCATTACCAATACTAAGAATAACTTAAACATTAACTATGATCTTAGGCCACTTCACTTTATGACATCCAATTGGTTCATTAAATTTTCTAAGGAGAAATGGAGCACATCAATGCGGTTGTACATTTTTACCGCTGAGGAGAGGATAAGCAGACTACAAGGTCCCTGGAGGAAATTTGAATTGACAGATTGATGATATGTTGCAACGACGAAGACTACTTCGTGCTTAGTTAAGCCTTTCCCAAGAATTCAGTACTCTGCGCAAGCACAAACTTACTACTTAGAAAAGAAAAACAAACAAGCGCTTAAGATGATTAGTATTTGCCGGTTAGACATTCCGACGATTGAAATATTAACAAATAAAAGCAATACAATAAGGTTATTCGTTAAATGGCTCAAAGTGAACTTAGAAAATGCGGAAAGACAAATATGAATCAACTCAAGCAAGGGACCAACGCAACAGCAATTGGTTTCCTGACTTCGTCGCCTATTGATTTCTACTGAGTGGTCATTTTCCCCAATTACCCGAAGCATTTTGTAGCCCAGTGAGCAAAGCGTTGGAAAAATGGCGAGCGAGAAAATGAACGGCACCTAATCGTTGAACTCCAATGGGCTGAACGCCAACTCACTCAGGTCGGGAGGGCAAATCGTCAAATGTCTACGAAATTTGTCGACCCAAAATGAAGCAAAGTATTTTTGTATAACAATGAAAAATAATAAAAGTACCTTTGAAGCAGAGCAAGCGACGGCAAAGCAGTTTCAACAAAAAAAAACTTTTACGAAGCGGAAGAGCTGACTTGCTTTTCTATTGCCCGAACGAGTCGTCCAGTTTAGGAGCGACGAATCGTGCGGCCAAGCAACTGCGACCAACGGACCAATTGCTCCCCTCCCCCCAAATCGACCATAACGAAACAGCTACGGTGGCAGTTAAGTAATTGAACTAATGGAACGTTCTTGGCACATTAAGCAGCGAACGGTCGCGAGCCTCCGAAGTCAGGTTTCTCAAGCATCATCGGATTCGTTTGCCTTACGAACAATCCATGTGCTAAGGTGGGCCCGCGTACTTTGCGCTTTGACGGATGATGTCGGAAATGCGAGACAGTCAGCTTCGTTGTCACAGAATGAGCCGTAAGCCTTTGGCGAATGACTAATCCTTTCCGTCTCGTCCCTTCCTACGTCAGCCGTTCGACAAACGGAATTTCAAAAACGTTTCAAGCCGACAGAACGGTGAGAAGACGACGTGACTGGTTGCGCAGCGAAACGACAAACCATGCGGAATGACGCACCGCAAAGTTGGCGCCAACTATTTGCGATGCCCCACGTCGGCAAATTGCAAAGCCATACCCCCTTGCCTGAGGGTTCAGGGTGGGTTGGCAAACACAGGCCGTTATTTAAAAAACCAAACATTGCTTTCGGAAATGATCAACTGCGGCATATTACATACCCTAAGCGCCTACGACAGTACGCTAAAATGGCTGCACATACCATAGCCTTCTCGCAAGCACGAATAGACGGCATGCATGTCCAGACTGAGGCACAGAACGCTGGTGAGCCCCAAATCGCTGGCGGTTCCGTCGCAAAGCTTCAAGCATTCGCCGCCAACGCCCCTCGCCTTGCAACAGGCACTGTGGTTGCGTCCATCTAAGCAAACAGATTCGACTGCACCGACAATACCGGGGTACTTTGGAGGATGGCAAACCGGCCAAGCAGGGCGCCACTTGGGCGAATTCGCTGCGACACGTAAGCGCAACGCTGAAGGCGCCAAAGGCGCTTGGTACGTCGTTCAGGTCGCAAAGCTTGGACACGCATTCCGGCGACACTAGGTTGCGCTTACAACAGCCCAACACGTCCGGCAGAGTGTTGTTCGGATAGATAACTGAAAGTAAACGGCGACAACGACCGTAATGGACGAAGCGTCAACGGCACTCGGAGATGTACCGGCTTCGGTTGAGGCCGTTTGCTTTGAAGTTGGCAAGCTGGTGCCGTAGCTGTTCACCGCCGTTGCGAAAACCAAATATTGGGTCGAAGCTTTCAAATTGTCAATGACCACACATGTATCCGTTGTGTTGACCTGCAGTATATCTTGCCCCGTAAGATGGAAAATGAGAGATATTCAATTCTCGCCTCGCTAAACTTGTACTCCCTAACGTCCGTCTCGTTAGTGAGCAGGTTGTGTGTCATAATCAACAGCGACTGGCGTTTTCGCCTTTCGTGGGGCATTGCATGCGACGGGAACTCTTCCGTAATGCCACTTGTACGGAACGGATTGTTGTCGACAGTAGCAACGGCCGAACCGTCAACGTCCTCTCCCTCGCCGGTCAAAAATGGGATGCTGAGAAAAAAATGTACGTCATTTACACATTAACTTTCACTATGCACAGCGTAAGGCCTACCCGCCTCCCAGAAATGGAAATCTGGGTACTTCCTGGTACCGCACCGTGTAGTAGAGGACGGTGTCAACGCGAATTTTCGGCGGCTGCCAACAGGCCAGCAGGGCGCTCGAATTCAACGGGTTCACGACAAGCTTTTCCGGTGGCCCAGGGAAGGGTACTACAATAAAAGGTAATAAAGGAACGCTGCTTCCACAGAGCTTGGAGTTACGGTAGGCTCGTTCGTAGCAATCGAATATTTCCGGCATCCAATAGATGCAGAACTGGTTGGACCGTTTCGGCTCGCTGAACTCGCCATGGCAGAACTCCCAGCAAAAGGCGGGCACAAAGTTGATGCGACAACAGTGCACGTGGCTGACGTTGCCTAGATGGCAAAGGGGACGGGCTGGCGACGGACCAAAGACGCCATTGGAAATTTGTTCTTACCCCCTTCGGTGACGCACTTCAGCAATTTCTCGTACTCGTCCTCGCAGGCGACCGGGTCGAACTTGTGCTGCTCAATGGTGCTCGGCTTGCACAACGGCATGCACTTGGGCGACACGCCCTCGGCGGCGCAGCAGGCTGCAAACACAGTGGTTGCAATTTCCGGCAAGCAAAAAAGGGAGTTGCACCCGAATGGTCGAACGTGTAGGTGCGGCGCGACGGCATCAGGCCGTACTCTGAAAGAGCAAAGCGGCACGTTATCGGACGCCGAACACGGGCAAACGAGACCCAATATTTCAAGGTCGAACTCCAACCCGTTGCCGCCTTCCACTTTGCAAACATACGTGCCCGCGTCGTCGTAGGTGAGATTGGACAAAATTAGCGTGTATTCTTCGTTGTCTACAAGGCGAACGGATCAACCGACAGGGCAGGAGCGTTTCAACGAGCCGAAGACGAACCGCAAGCGCAGCACGAATTGTCCAGGCAATAGTAGCCGTGCGGGCAGAAGGGTCCGATGGAACTGCACGTCCCATTGCAATCTGCGAAAGAGCCAACTGATTGCCACGAAAAGGCGATGCCAACATTTCTGAAAACCTTTCGTGTGATCAAGCGTAATTCCGTGACGGACGTAGCCCCGACCGTCGAAGCCAACAACGTGAGTCCCGTCGGCAACCAACTTGCCGTCCTTATACCATTTGACCTGCGATAAATACGGATTCACTTTGACAGTGCAGGGCTCGTCGAAGTTTAAAGCTTACCGAAAGCTCCTTTGGCAGGCAAGACTCGACATAGC
Organism: Trichuris muris; assembly: GCA_000612645.2. Classification (NCBI taxonomy): domain Eukaryota; kingdom Metazoa; phylum Nematoda; class Enoplea; order Trichinellida; family Trichuridae; genus Trichuris; species Trichuris muris. The sequence goes on from CBXJ02000086.1 coordinate 9,658,473, forward strand.
ATTCCAGTTCGGTGCCAAAACCTGCTACCGCCCTGACGTAGCTACTTTCCGGAGACGTAAGTCTCCAAGCACCAACTTGCCTCTCGTTCGCGTCAGCAAAACAATGATGCACGACCGCAACAACCAAAGCGACCAGCAACGGTAGTGGGACGGAAGTATTTGTCATTTTTTCTAAATGCAAAATCTTCAAATGCCGACACGTCGAATCCCTTATCCACATTGCAACGCTGCTTGTAACTACGGAGAACGAGTTGCCGGCCCGCGGACCAACCGTTGAAAGGCCAAAATTGCACAGCTACGGCCTTGCAAAGAGAACTGCCTCGCAAGCGGGGAAAACTGCGCCTTTTCCAAGTTGAGAACGCCGTTGGAAAAGTGGGACAGTGACGGCACGAAGGGCGGCATGCATACATGGTTCGACGCTGAGAAGGCAAGTCAACAAAGCGCAAATACCGCAGGCATGTGATGCTCCGCCATGTCAACATTGACTACGCCAGAGCCAACGGAATTAAAAATTGAACACGTAAGGAGTATACTCCTGGCTAGGTCGGTGTACCAACCGGCCGACGCCCTTTTCGGTGAGTAGTTACTTAAAGCAGGGACGGGGAACCTCCGGCCCGCGAATGGTCCTGATATGCGTCCAAACGGCCCGCTGCAGCAAAAAGGTTCCCCACCCCTGCTTAAAGCAATGACACCTAAAAATTAAAAGGCGAGCCGGGCATTCGCTCCGGAAAAAGGAGGAAGCGAAATGACGCCATTACAAAGAACAGCTCCGTTGGGTGACATCTAGGGCAAACGACTTTGAGGCGGAGCTTCACCATAGGCAATGCTAAGCGGGAAAAATTGCCACAAGCAATCACCGATCAAGACGAGGGATACATTTTCAGAAACGGAAGCACGAGAAGAGTTCACATCGAGCGGCAGCAATTTGAGGCACTACTACTTAAAGCACCGGTTGCCTCCGCTATTGCGCGATGATGGTACGCATGCGAAAGCAATCGTGCAAAAATTGAACTGAACGAAACCTGCCAAAGCGCTCGGAGGTTTCATGAATATGAAAAACTAGCTTATCCGCGCCACCGCCGCAGTCGCGATTATCGAATAGCGAGGCAACGATAAGTTTCCCCCTCCCAAAGAAGTTGTCGCTGCTCAAAGCCAACGCCGAACGCACGCCAGGCACATGTGCACCAAATAAACCTCCCGCCATGACGACGCGTGGTCGAAAGCACGTGACTTGGCAGCACTCGCGCCACGCGGTTCGCCATTGCGCAAAGGGTCCAGCGCGCAGGGTCGAACGAGTCTTAATTAGTTCATGCTACCTGACAGTCTTTTACCAATCTACCGTAACACCCTCAACCGAGCACGTGAAAGAAGAGGCGGCTCGGGAACTTCGAACCTGCAAACGCCCAAGCGGCCAAGGCGCAAAGAAGGGCCGACGAGCTCGCCAAGCGTTTCGCGAGAAGGATGATTCGGTGGCGAAAAAATGACTGGACACTTTTTCGCAAAAAGCTCCATAAATCCAGTTACAACGCATGAACGCTTGAAGTGGCAGCCGGCGACGGGGCGCCGCTGCGCGAAGTCAACAATCAAAGCCTATGGTAATTGTTCTGACAGCATTATTCGCAAAAGTAGCGCGAATGCACCTTTACGATCCAATTGCAACGAAAGGCTACGGGATATGCCGGCAAAAAAGAACACAAATCTAGCCGACCGTTCGGACGGGCGTTCGTTCGTCCGGCCACTTTAACCGATTGTAAAATATAACGCGCGCGCGCGCGGAAGATGAGATTCAAATCAGTGGACCGCAAGGCAGTTTCCGTTGGAGCCTACGCAAAGCCAGTTGAAAGTGGGTGCCCGAACTGGTCGAACCTGATCGCCGGCGTCCCCATTCGACCAGCCGATCGGCCGGCAACCTGGGTGCGGAAAGGCCCTAGGCAGTGAGTGACGCAAGCTCGCTTCTCTCGCTTTGTCCTCAAAACGTTAACTCATCACCTGCCTCTTTCACGCAATCGTGTCCCGCGGAATTGCAGATTAACAATTTTGGATTGCTAAGCACGGTAGCAAGAGCGTAAATCGGCCTATGCATATTTCAATTCAAATGAGAAACAATGACAAAGGAAATTAGCATGAGCAATATCAACTGCCACCGGAAGATAAGGGAAAACAGTCGTGCCGAATTCGAATCGATCTTATGGCATTGGAAAAGGACGCAAAGCGACTCGAAGGGTCTCGGCCGGTTGAATTCAGTTGGAGTCGAACCGCTAAAGGGATTACGGAATGAATGACAGTCAGACGAAATGTTTCTTCTTTAAAACAAGCTCAAAGGGCACGTCACTAAAGGAAAGCAAGGACAAAGTAGCAGTGATCCCGCGGTGCACCGGAAAAGGCCAAAATGGAGCGACGACACCTAAATAGGTGATGGCCAAAGGAGATACATTTACATAAGTATAAGGCGGGAAGGAGGGTTGCGCAGTCAGCATACTTGTTATTAAATGACCTTACCAGACGTGACGAAATAAACAAAGATTGAAAACGAGCACTTTTTGATGAAGCGGAAATCGCGACGATCACGAATGCGTCAAATTACGTTAGTTCGGCGAGTTACCCAACAATTAACTGCGCCGGTATAGAGCGAGTAAGCTACCGCTGCATCGTTGCGTCTAGTATTTGTTCGCCATCTTCAACACCAACGACAACCGGTTGTCGACGAAGCAGCCGACGCTACGCGGCAAACCTGTTTGTAGGCGCGCGCGAAGATTGCATTACCATTTTTCCTTACCAAAAGTGTCACTGTCGGCAGGTGCAAGGCGCTACATGGCCGCCGCCGGGGCGTGCGCAGACCCTGGCCAATCTCCAAATTCGATTCGGCTTCAAAGGCAAAGTTGATCCGATGACAAGTCGCCTAAAAAATGCGACTTGATCGATTGCACGGGACACGGAACATTGGAATCAAAAGCGATCAGTGAAGCCGGACGACAGCATCAAACCGGTCGTATATTGGCAGACATGCCGCCCAAATTGCCAAATTTGGCTAAGCCGGAAGCTCGAGACGACAACGGTAACTGTTCCACGCATACGTTATATACGTTATGTGCACCAGGAAGACGACCCAATTTGCACGTGCACCGCCATGCTCTCGTTTGAGCCGTCGGCGAAGGCGGCCAAAAACGTGACTACCTTTTGCAAACAGCATGTCCAGTCGACAATTCACGACGCAACTTGCGAGCAAATGTTTGACGGGTAAGAAAGTGGAAGGCAAAAATTCACGCATAGTTCAAGAAACGCTCAACGAAGGTACGTTACCAAAGGCGACTGTCTCACGGCAGCGCAACTCACCCAAGCAAATGTCCAATGCCTGACTGATGCATATACGGATGTGCTTATGTACAAATCGAGGGAACAAGCAGGTCGTCGCGCGTGATGCCCAAACTTGGCGAAAGCGACCTCCTGTCCACGTTGCTTGGTAGCTTCAAAACCAGGTCAGAATTACTGTAGCTGCGGAATTCGTTTCGTCAAGTTCATTTGTGCACCATGGAGGCTTCGAACGCGCTAGCGTTGCCGGACGACCAACGGCAAGCGGTCCATCGACTTTGCGTTCAGCGAATGGAACGTCGACTGAAGAGCAGCGCAAAGCCGGAGAAACTATCGAAAATCGACCAACTGCTCGACGTTGCGTAAACGAGCGGCAGAGGGAAACAGATCAGGGGGCAGAGACGGAGAGAAATCTTAATTTCAGATGCTCCAATGGCCGAACGGCATCGTGGACGTCGTGGGGCCATCCTAAGGCCAGTCGTCATTCATTTCTCCAATTCCCGTCACCATTGTTCCCACACAGTTAGCAACCAATCGCACGCGCCAAGCTGCCGTTCTGCGCGCCCGTGGGGAAACAGCTGCGCCTTCTTCCTGACCGCCGTGTGTTCGAAATTCAATTTACGCGTCAACAGGCGCCCGGACCGTGCCAGCAGCAGCCAACAATAAGATGGCCGTCCGTGCATGCCTCGCGCATTCGGCTACGAACCAGTCCCGCCGTCCTAGACGTTCCTTCATTCCGCAAAAAATGTAAACGCAATTTTGAAAGCCCCGCGATTGCCGAATAAAGCTCCAACGTGTGGCAGCTGACTATCAAGCGGCCGCGAAATTTCGATACAGTACACTTGTTGATATGCAGGTTCCTAGGATTAGGTGCGAAACTTTGCCATACCCCTATCCTTGTGAGATTTGCTCGGTCGGCGGTGCGTTCGGCCTAATTGACGCCCAAGGGTAAAGCTGTATCAAGCTGCTCGCACGAACCAGTTTAATTGGTCTGCAACCGCGTCTCCCGGCGACAGAAAAAGTCCCACTCTCAAGGGGCGCGTCGGCGCGGAAGGCCCCAACGAATGCGCGCCACCCGTTGGCCACTTTTTGCGCAACGCTGAAAAGCTGCGCAAGTTGAACGACACAACGTGCTCTTGCTTGGCTTGTCAGCGCTTCTTCAAAGCACGGCGAATGAGGATTTCGGAAGTACCAACAATGCCGCGAGCATAAGTGTAATTTACGTTTCCAAAGAAGACTGTGGAGTCAGTTTCTTCGCACTTGGAAAATTAGGCAGCGCCTCTGGTAAGGCAACTGCAGTCGGCTAAGGTGGACAACGTTCCAAATTCGTTAGCGCGTCTTCGTGTAGCACAAGCGGTTTAAGGCGGAGGCGTGTTCACTTCTCTTCGGCTCAAAATCAAAAGTGCAGCGGTAAATGCGTGCCTGCAAAAAACGTTCAATCTTTACTTTCAGTCGATAACACGCCAGCACTGCTTCTTTCGAAATGAGAGCCGAAGATGCCCTAATAATACCCCAGGATGATCTGGAGCCCCAAGGGATAGGGTGGTGCGTTGGCTGATCAGCTCCTTGCGAATCGTTAACATTCAGTTTTAAAGATGAATACCCACTGCCAGGACGTACTGATATTAGTATACTGGCGCAGATGTCGTCGCACTGTCGTGAATAGCTTAGTTGGGTGTCCACTGAAGTCTAATGAATTATTAACTGGGTTGTCGTGAACCTGCTTGAGAAGAACTGAAATTTTCGTATATGTAAACCCTTGAAAGGCAAACTACTTCCTCCAAAATATGCCAAAGTGCTGAATAATTTACTTTGCCTTGTTCAAACTGTCATAACTAGGCGACGTGCTAAATACAAAAAATCTATCACTCAGCGGCAGGGCACAATGTACGAGCGCTGCGTTGCATGAACAAAAACGAATGCGAAATATGCTCATCATTTACCGGCTTCTGTTCCAGGGGGAACGGTAGATCTACGAGGCTGCAATGTTTACCCAAGTTATGAGCACGCAATCCCAGGCGGTTAGCGCTCGTACTAATAATCCTTCAAAATGGCGTTGCCTAAGCAAGCCATCGTTGGCAATTTTACGTTTGATGCAAGCGAAATGAGATTAGGTCATTTCGGTGGCCGCGCAATGCTAATACGGCGAAAGTCGTAGAGTAAAACAACTTCAAACGAATAGCATCGCATTAGGTGGTGCCTTGAAAGCCACCGACAATTACTAAATTAGGCAATAAAGTAATCGCACATACTCGCTGGCACTTATTGAATGGTACATTCATTCCATATATGAAGTTGCTTTTTGTTAATGTTAACAGTGACCTTGAAGAAAGAATGCGCAGGCAAAAGCTGGACGAGCAGTTACCAATAAGGACTAGCACAATGCACAAGCAGGTTTAGCAATAAGGAAGGTTCAAGAACTGACTTGCCCTAACTAAAGTGCATTGGTTGATATACGGATGGGATGCCTACATTCATCTAACAATACTTCGACCAACCATGAATCTTATATAACAACCATGAACCTCTTATCTAACCAATCTTACCTAACAACCAACCTACCATCAATCTAACAACCATGAACCCAGTTTTCAACAGTACTTCGAATCAGATGGTAATTCGACCGATTATTCTCGAAGAACAATTGTTACGGAAGTCTATTAGGCAACTGGATAAATCTGACGACACGAATTGCTAACAAGAGAAGATCAACTTTGCTGGAAGCCAGTAGCTCTGACGTGAATTTAGAAAGAGCTGCAATAGCTTCCGGCCGATTCAGCTGAGCTAAATGCTGTTGTCAGGCAATTTCCCGTTCCCAGTGAAGTCAACAAAGAGAATTGTCCTAGCAGCTACTCATCCCCTTCTGGCTAATGAACTTCTTAGGAATGAGCCCTTATTCGACTAGCTTGTTATACAAGCTGACTTCGAACATCAAGTCTCACGGTGGAGCAACCTACATTGTGACCAGAGTGAACGGTTTACGTTTGAACTAAATTACTGACGGGTTTATTCGCAAATCCGTCGACTGACCGAGTCTCGCTAATTTTGGCAATTCTTTTGTCACTCGGACAGCCCGGCCGCTGAACGAGGCAATTTTCCAGTCAAAGTTGAGTAAACGCTTCACATCTCATGCATGACCGACGTGACATATTTATACTACTTGTTCTCCAACGTTGCAGTACATTCAAAACTTTCAAAAGGAGGAATGCACGCTTCGCGTTCAATTGGCTAAGTGGCTCTTTGAAGCAAGACAAACTGGTAACAAGGCATTTCATAATAATGAAAAAATGATACGGTATCCTTGTTTATTGAGCGCAGCTTTCGGAACCTTCGTGTTCCGTTGACAGCTCAGTTGGAAAGGGATGGTACGTATGGTGTGGAAGTATTTAACGGTATTTGAAGTGGTCAGGTGGTTAGGTGGCAGCACCTGGTTTGATTAACCAGATCTGTCCACATTTCGTTGCAATGGAACAACTGAACACCATACTCAGGCCATTAACGGGTAACAGGCCGTCCTATGTCAAGAACAGTAAGGGCCTCTGCAACGAGATTAGACAACTTCTCACGGGCCCAAATGACGTCATGGTAAGCTATGACGTCAAAGACCTTTTCACGAGTATTCCTATGGCGCATACACTCACCGTGCTGGAAGATCTCCTCGTTGCAGACAGCACACTTACACAACAGACGAACCTAACTCAGCACGGCAACCCCGTCAGTAACCCCACGGTTTTTCAAACGCTACGTAGATGACATCTTCTCCATCACAAAAACCGGGGGGAGGGGAAGAACGTTTCCTTGAACACCTAAACAGCCTGTTCCTCCAATGCATTTCGCTGAGCATCGAAAAGGAAACTGAGAACAAACTACCTTTTCCAGACGTGCTAGTCATCAAATGCGCAAACGGTTTCAAAACCACGGTTTATAGGAAACCAACACATTCCGACCGCTACCACGATTTTTCTTCCCACTATAACCGCTCGGTAATGACAGGGATCATAAACGGAATGGTGGACCGCGCAACTGCCATCTGTGACGTGGAGTTCCTTGAAAAGGAGTTGCGGCATATAACGAATACTCTCCGATCTAACGGCTATCCCAGTAAATTGATTTCGCTCACAATACATCGCAGGATGAACATGCCACAAGTCCCCTACACGAAAAGAGCAACAACCGGTAGTAGTTCTGCAATACTACAAAGGAATCAGAGAGAGAGAGAATTAAACGTTTAGGAAGAACTTTAAACTTTCGGGTATTTTTCAAGAGCTCTGCGTCATTACGAAATATTCTGCGACATGATAAGACCATTGTCCCCATGAATGAGAGGCCCGGTGTCGTCTCATGTATAACTTTGCAGTTGCAACGCATCCTACATAGGAGAAACGGGCAACAGTTTACTTGACAGGTTCAAAGAACACCGACCAGGCGTGACCCGTTACAAGAACGCAATGGAGGCTCAACGAGAGAGACACAACAAGGACGACCTCAGCCAAAGGAACCAAGGAAGATCATGGAAGACGCGGTAAAAGGTTCAGCGATCGTCGAACATTCCTCTCAATGCTCGGGCTACTTGCAAGCAAAGACCATCTGTCGCGAGTGCCTGTACCGTGTTCGAAAGTTCAAAGAAACCCTCTTCATCCGACATAATACCTGCCAGATGAATAGGGACAAACGGGTTGATGTCAGCGAAATGTGGACAGATCTGATTAATCAAACCAGGTGCTGCCCCACCTAACCACCTGACCCCTTCCAATACCATTAAATACCTCCGCACCATACGTACCATCCCTTTCCAACTGCGCTGACAACGGAACACGAAGGTTCCGAAAGCTACGCTCAATAAAGATCATTGAACAAGGATACCGTGCCATTTTTTCATTGAATGGTTCTTTATCTTCATCATCTTCTCCTACGGGGTTTGTGCTTTTCTTGCAAATCAAATATAACACGGATTTTACCCCGTTTTTATTTTCAAAGCTTCGTCGAGCAGAGCTTTCGGACCACTACCTCGGTCCGTCTTCAGTGCATAAATAAATCCGTTATATTTGATTTGCAAGAAAAGCACAAACCCCGTTGGAGAAGATGATGAAGATAAAGATTTTATAAAATTGCTACACGGGGCAAAGGACACAGCAGCGGCAGAAGAGGGCAGGAACATCGGAAAGGGAAAACGAAAGAAGAAGGACCCCATCGGAAGAGAATTTTAAACCCGCTGGTTTTAAAGTTGCTACAGCCGGGTTTGGATGTTACTGTCGTTGCTTAGATTCATTTTGTGTGATGTCGCTGTCTCGGTCGGTCGGTAGGAACGCTCGCTCCTCCGACTGACAGTCCGGGTGGGTGACAGAAGCTGGAGGGGTCAAGGATTCGACCTGATAGCAGACGTCACTAGCTTGGATGGTCGGATGGAGGAGCTTGCAAAACTGTCGACTGGCTGGGCAGTTGACAAATTTGTTTATGCACTGAAGACGGACCGAGGTAGTGGTCCGAAAGCTCTGCTCGACGAAGCTTTGAAAATAAAAACGGGGTAAAATCCGTGTTATATTTGAATGGTTCTTTATCGTTAATATCTGCATTACTTCCGAAGAATATCTCTGCCCAATTCCCGGATTCTTTCGATTGGAGAGCACGAACAATAGCGATGATGCAATGACTACTTGCGTACACTGCTCCTGTTTTATGGGACTTATCTGCCTCCGAGAATTTTGCTTTTCAAAACTTGTTCTCTACCCTGGAGTGACCCTTTTGAAATAACGTGGTCAACACTAAGAACACCCAACGCCTTGTCAACGCTCATCACCAACCCAATTGGAGGTTAACGAATTTTGATAAACTACATGGAACTCTTTGCTTGGAACGGTGAATTAAGACGAACAGCTAATACAAATTGACGAACAAACGCCAAACCCCAAGTAGTAAAAGTTCATACTGTTAGCCGAGCGGTACACTGGTAGAATGGGAAGAGAGAAAACAACATTAGAACAGTAAATATGAGACCGCATAAGAATCAAGGCAACGCATAAGAATCAATGCAGTCAAGGCAAAGCAATGTTCGCAATGCAGTATTGTTCAACGCATGCACATTTCATCTTGAATAACGCTTGTTATAAAAACCACGGATCGTCTTCTACGCGGCCAAAGTCCAGAACAAAGGATTTCTGATCCGCATTTTGCTATAGCTTAGACCATCATTCCCCATAATGGGGAATGACGGTCTAAGCTAGTGTCGTATGGGAACAGAAAAGGTCAAATGAGATGTCAGGATAGCTGGGCAAAGCGGACCGCTTTTCTTTGCACCTTCTCCCTTTTAGCGATAACCTCAAGGAAAGAAACCCTTCTATTAAGTTGGCTGTCCATGGGACAGGTCCTGTTATAGTATGGTGTCTTCCACTGCATTACGACCATGAGAGCAGGTCTTCTACGTCCTTTCTGATGAGGGGAGGATTCGTGGAGTTGTTCGCAATGACAAGAACCTTCTCTTTTACAATTCACGAAAACTAGCGCCAGAACAAGAGAGCATGAGCTGTCCGTAGGAGCATCACTGATTAGTGAAAAGGCAACATTTCCAAAATGGGAATACTTTCCATGAATCATACAGGAAGGGCTATTTCTTAACTTTCTCTGTCCCCCATGATGGAAGGGGAAGCAACCCACTTATTCTACTGAAACCTTAGTAAACGAGGAAGACGCGCTGGTGCATTCACAGAGGTCAAACACTCTGAAAAAGTATCCTTGCTTTTGCCGGGGTTCCAAAACTTCTACGCTAACATTTCCCTAACGCGTCCCCTACGCGTTGTCGATTAAGCGTTTGGACACGAACAATGGCAGTTGCTCCAACGAATACATTTCCGTGAACGCCAACACTTAATGGATTCGTGTTTTATGAAGCTCAGGCTTAAGTTGCCAACAGATGTTTGAATATTTGCTCGCCAACCTAATGTCAATAGTCTGTGCAAACGAGCAGAAAATAGGCCTTGACCGGTAACCGTGCACCGCTGATAAACCAATCAAGCGACATTACCTTCCAGGCTAACCACAGTTAATCATAGCATGTCTTTATATACGAACAAATTAACGTGAAGTAGAACGGAAAGGTCAGCGCCTAATTAGAAACGATAAAGTGTTCAGACATAACTCGTTCCATGGAAAGCTAGGTGTACATTTGCCTCTTCCTCACTCTTACTTTATTAAGCGCCAAACTTCGTCGCCAACCGGATGTTAAATTCCGTAAGCTCATTAATTAGCAGTGCCAAGTTTCTCTGGCGCAGAGGGCAATTAAGCCTTGAGTCAAGCAAAAGGAAACTCCCTTATTCGCAAAGGAGATTGGTTTAGATCTCAAAGTGAAGTTTTGAAACTTACGATCCGAACAATGGGAACAGTGATTGCATTAGGCCACTTCGGTCAGAACGCGTTTGCCTACATCCGTGCAATAGGAACTTCTTCAACTGCGCTTAACGCGAGCATACTGCAAAGTCGCTATGCCCAAATTGCGCCTTAAAAATGCTCCATCTGCGCCCCTGACTCAAGTTCACGGATGTTCAAAAATTTCTGATCGGCGGGAAGTCAATTCCTGGCTAACTTCGTGCGTTGAAATAGGAAGGATGTCCGCATGTTTTGCGCAAAGAAACTCGCAATTTGCCCAACCTCGCACAAATAGGCTTTCTTATGGTGCAAATCTAATAATACGTGTGACCAGACGTAAAACGCGTAGCTTTGGCGAGAAACCAACATTGCATACTTAAGAAAATAGATCATTTGGGTCCTTTACTTCCCCGTTGAATGGCAGCCAACCACACGTAGAAAAGCATGGCCTCCATCCATAGCTAGCCAAGCAAAGGCCCCAGTAGGCAAAAAGCAGCTAACTTTACTCAACGCCGGCAAGGAGAACAAAAACTGGCTGCATGGCGACTGGACATTTACTCCGTTGCTCGGTTACTGACAAACCACCCGTGCGCCGGGATAAGCCGGCAAGGAAAATAGGGAAACCTGCTTTGCGGTCGGGCCAGCAACTAAAACTACAACAGCTATTTACTTTTTGCTTCACCGTGGCGGCGGGATGCGACCATCAATGAGCCAACGCCTAAAGGCAGCATTCCAAACGAATGACTAACCGTAGGCTTGTAAAGGGCTTGAAGAAGGAGACGCTTCGAAGAGGCTCAGAACGCACCTGCCGTCCTGTCGACTTTAGCTGTTGCTTCCAAGCGGAAAATGAATACCCGCTGCATCGGAAATATTAAATTCCTTTTTCCAAGAAAATCCAGGGTGGCTCTCGCCAATCAATACCTTTTGAAAACGCACAATTCAGCTGACAGGCAGCCGAAACACCCATCGACGAAATTGAGGGATGGCCCATTGAGGCGAAAGCTCAACAAAATGCAAAAATGTTAGCTCTACAGTACCCGTGCTTAATACAGCAGGTTTCATCTCGTAAAAGAGCCACCTGGATTCCGTGTGCGCGCTATTCTCTGCTGGAGGAGGGAGGAGCGTCAAGGAAGAATTTAATGTGCGCACGATTCGTGAACATAGAATTCCGTGCTTCCAAAAAGAGTGCAGATGGAACTTCAGCAAGAAATATTGACAAAATGGGTTTTTTCGATTCGCCTTAGCCCGAAACGTCCGAATAATATCCACAAAGTGCCTGTAGGCGAAGGTTACAACGCTGCCGTCACTCCGAAATGCCATTTCAAACGCTGCCTTCTTATTAAAGAGCCGCTGAAATAAAAGTTTTCGTGCCCAATTCACGGCTGCTCCGCAATTGACGATTGATTTTTAACCAAAGCATTGCAGAGTTCGGCAAACTGATGCCTGTTGAGCGCCAATGACGGAAATTATGGCATCTCCAGCCAGAATGCAAATTAACGCCTAAGCAAAGGCTTTCTTTTCTACCTGCCGACCTTTTGTATCCCCATCCCATTTCTTGACGGGATTGCTGAAGACTCGGCAAGGCGGCTCCGTATGTCATGGGCATTTCGTTTCGTTGAAGGTACTTAGCATAACTATTGTTCGTCGACCACATGGCATTTTCAAAGGAGACGCGACATACGGAGAAAAACGCGCGAAAAGCCAAAGAAAAAATTGCCTATGGTTTATGCAGCACCCGGCGTTCAAATGCCGCGTGAGTGATTACTCAAAAACGATAAGTTGCTAAAAAGCAAACTTGGCGTAATCTTCGGCTGTCCAATCCTCAATCAGAGCAACGCGCCTTACTCATCAGGCGGCGAAGCGTCATGGCAGAAGTTTTGAAACTTTCTCACAGCTTAAAAGACGTCGTCCAAAGTGCTATCCCAAAAAAATTAGCCGCATGCTTCGTCTACCAATACGACCTTTCGCACTTTTTTCACCAAAGCGCGGCTGGCTGCGGATCCGCTTTGATCGCCTACTTTTGCCAGCGGACACCGACGAAACGCGATGCATGCTTTTTTCCCGCGGCGAAAAAGCATCACCAAGCGGCGGCTACTTTCAAAGTGGCTCGAACGGCTTACGCTTGACGTCGTTTTCGCGCGGCTAAGCCGCTCCTCGACCCTTTGATAACGCTCCCGCAACCTTTGGACTTCAATTCCTTTCCTTCGACCGCGCGAAAACGCCAACTGCGCGCTCGAACGTCGTCCGCAATTGATGGGCCAATCGCATTATCCTTGCCTGGCCCACTAACCTGCGCTCGCACAGTACAGTTCAGTTTGGAAAGTAGGTCCCAAGTGGTGGGACCGTTGCGGGGCGCCCAGCCCATTTTGTCGTACGGAGTAGTGCCGTTGAATTTCGGCGCATCAGCAGCCGCCCCCGCCCCCTTACGGTACGTAGCAGTGGCGCGTTTCGTGGCGAAAATGCCAGACCACTTTTCGGACGTTCTTCGCTTTGACGTCAAGAAGGGGGGGAAGAGGTGGCGCACCGTTGCGCAGACGTTCAGCGGAGGAAACTGGGCTTGTTTACGTGCTCCCCTTTTTCGTTGACGCTACTCGCACTTATGCAGGTTTCCACACATGGCCGCCTGCCTGTCTTCCCCTTCCGTATGGCGTACGCGTCCATTGATGGGACGCCATTTGTCCGGCCTACGTCATTTCTGTCGCTCTCCTCATGATGACTGAGCCCTCTCGTTCTGTGGCAAGGACACCTGCCGCCACTGATAGCCCAGGTGGGTCGCAAGGGACAGTTGCGTGAGCGATCGTCGCCTTTTCCAAGGCTTCATACGACTGCGAGACCGATGCAGCGTTGAAAGCCGCTTTCAGACAGCCGTAAGTTCCACCTCAATGGAGATAGGCGAACTTCCGGCTGCAGTGGGCCGAAGGCGAAGGTTTCAACGCAACTTATGCATGATTGCTTAAACAACTGCCCGCGGCGGAGACTGGCGAATCTCGTCGTCGTCGTTGTTGCCGAATGGCCGCCTTGGGTTTCCAATCTTCCCTCCTCGAGCACCCCTTTGACTAGTCGTTGACAGTGGTGCTGCCGACCGGACACGCCGGATGTCGCGAGGGGGTCCTGTTTCGAGCTGACGGTAATAGGAACCTCCGTATGGCAACGCGGTTCGTTGTTCCGGCGCTGGCCAACATTACATGCTTCGATGGTCGACAACAGCGAGTGCATTCTAGTTTGGCCACGGTTGCAGGAGACCCAAGCAACCGAGGGCAGCGTTCCCTATTGCGCGATGTTCGTTCGCCCATGTACGTAATTGCCCAACCGGGTAAACTTTGACAATGATATCTCCATGGCGGCCGCTGGTCGCCGTTGTTCTCCCACCGGTGCCGGGACGATTGCCTCGCCATGATTCATGGCGAACCGATAAACTTGACGACGATATTGTTTCGGCTTCATACGACTCCTCGGCCGGCTCGACCTTGCTCCATTGTCCCTCTATCGTATTCTCTCATTTGGACGCGACACCAGGCGGGATCGTTTTCTCCAATTCGCCCGCCGACGTTCTGCGAACCATAATTTGATCATCCACTCTGCCCGTGACACTTTCCAACGTTTTAATACATTAATGATGTTCCCTTTGCGTCCAGCGCTTATGACACTTGGCCAACGGACGTCCATTGTCCATACCGCCTTCATATCCATTTTCCGTATGATCGATTGGCTCGAGTGGCCGTTCCTTGTCCGCAGTTCTCCCGAGGCTTTCCATCTGCCGCCGGGGCGCGTGGCGACCGGCCAGGATTATCGTCGCGCTACCGGTCAGTTGGCCCAAAAGCCATTGACGGAATCGGGTGACACTGTGGTGTTGACCTTAGCAGGTTGTGACACAGCTTTTGCAAATATTTGCCGTACTTTTTCCTCCAACCAGAAGCCGTCGTCGCTCGAACGGGGCGTTATCTGTGCCTTGAACGGCTCCTTTGGCGCCAACGTTTGCCCCTGCAACTTGGCGTTGCGCCAGCGGGCGCCACATTGATTCCGGAGCATTTTGCGTTATTCTTCATCCCCAGACGGCCTCCTCCCCTAAATATCCCCATAGTCGGCTACTTTCCCTCGCTTCGGTCGTTAGCAGGGAGCGCCTAATGAAGTTAGCGTATGCGGACCGGAGGGCGAACCCGACGATCGATGGGTTCCGAATTAAGAAGGCGTCGTCTCAATTGAATTTCCCCAGCAAATTTTCAGCATCGCCAACTAGGGTTCGGACACGGCGGTGAACTCTGCATCGTTTGGTCTGACCTTCCGGAGATGCGCCGCGAAACGGCCAGTTGCGATGGTTATCGACGAGACAACCGGTCACGACCGTTGACGGCTCATTAAGTCGTCTACGTTGATTGGGAACGTTATAGTGTTGTCGTAGCAAAAACGCGACCACTGCGATGACGAAGGCAGATGTTGTCTTTTTTGCTTCTTTTCATTCCATTGCTCCGCGATGACCGTTCTCCAAGCTTGTACAGTAGATGGCGACGGTTGTACAGCGAAAGAAGGCGATTCGTTCTTTTGCACGCCACAAGTGCCAGTGCTTGTTTGTCCTGCAAAGCCAACTTGTGTCGAACAGCACTTCTTCTTCGTCTTCTTCTCCTGTTGACTGTTTGCAAAGCAACCATTCGACCTTACGCGACCTGTTGTATACGTTTAAGCTCGACCACGTCGTTGTCGTCCGGTTTTCCTTATGTCCATTTTCATGTTTTCCTTGTTGCAGCAGCCGTGCGAGCCTCTTTGCGCAGCGCGTAACCGGGTCGCAATGCGATTCGAAGCAAGCAACGCTTTGTAAAGGCGACCGGCGGTCTTCTAGTCCAACATTTCCGCTTTCCTTCCGTGCAGCTACTCGACGATATGAGAAGACAGCGGCTGTTCAAACTTATTTTGCACACCGTCTTCGTGCTTGGCTGTTCGACCTCGACGGTGCGAGTCAAGAATGGACTGCCGGACGTGGCGGCTTCCGTTGGTCGACTATTCAACTATACACTACCTCGAGACGCCTTCGAAGGCCCAGTAGCTAAGTTCAAAGTGACCGAAGCCGGAAGCGACCGTTTGCCGCGATGGCTTCAATGGGACGAGGCAAAGGGCGCCCTGATTGGCGTGCCGGCGACCGACGACGCCGGGCCCAATTTCATAGCCGTCAGCGCCTATGGGCCAAAGGCGAACGGCACGCCGACCGTCTACGCTCAGGACGTCTTCTCAATGGACGTGCACCACTTTGACGTTGCCATTGACGAAAGTTGCAGTGGCGACAAAGGCTTAGCGGCGCCCCGTCTTCTGGTCGTGTTGAACCGTGATCTGGTGGCGTTGGCGCCTAGCAGTCGGGTGTCCCTGCTCCGTTCCGCTGCCGACCAGTGGCTTGAAACGAACGCGTCGCGAGTTCGATTGCTCGAATGGCAGGACGTGAGCCCAGCATTAGCCGACATTGCCTTGTCCGGCGATGCCGATTTGGCAACGCTAACGTCGTCGCTTACCCGTCAGGCGGTCCTGCTGTTGACCATTGGGTGCGAAAAGTCGTTCTCCTCGCCCGTCGCAGTTGCGTTGACTAGCTTCATGAAACGCCTAGGCAGGCAGCCGAATTTAGCTCCATCCATGGAGGGCAAAGAGCCGATAGGTGCCCTCTGTTGGGCCATTGTGACGCTGAGAAAGTACCACCGAAAGAGGCAGGTCGACCAGGTCCGCGACGTTCAGTCGAGGTACGCTTCCGTTGGCTACAACACGGATATCTACGGCGTAAGTCCGCTTCGAGCTCCGCTTTTCCCATCAATCCATCAACCGCGAATTTTTATACAGGAAACCAACTGGTTCACTCCTACGCCGCAGCGTCCGTGGTTGAGCGTCCGACCCACTGGTCGCATAGAGCTGAAGCCTGGCGTTACCATCGTCTCTTCAACGCGAGTTACCGCTTCAATGGGATCACCGGAGAGCGAAGACCAGCCTTTGACCCGTACTCGCCTATTGGACATCACTACTGCCAGACCTAAGGCCAACTCGAGACCGGAGGTTCGCAAAAGTTTGGGTACGGTGGTTTGCTACAAAGGAGTGGTATGCGAGGTGCGTATACCGGACGACACGTTCTATGACGTTGAGGACGGCAGCACTGTTACGCTGCGACTTTCGCTGAACCGTTTGGACGATCAGAGCCGACCGGAGTGGATGTACCTGGATACGCTGGACCGCACGCTGTTCGGTCTAAGTTTGGAGACGGGCCAATGGCAGTATTCGCTTACTGCCAACGACAGCGGCGGTAGTGCCATTTCGGACGCGTTCGCCATACGGGTGTTGGAAGCGACCGGCGGACATGACGAGCCGCATGAGCAGCGAGCGCCCAACCATCGGGTGCGCCTTGCTTTGGCTGAAGATCTCAAGTACCTGCGGTAAGTGGCCGCACGTGGACTCGCCCGACTGCGCCATCAATCTTCGCGAGAAAGTATGCGCGCTTTGTCACGCGAGGCCATAAATAATTTCTCTTCATTCTTGGCGAGTCGCCCGACGCGTGTAAACGCTATCAACTTTCTTGCTTGCAGGCAGCGGCCGTCCAATTTTGTGAAATTGGTCAGACGATTGGCGCAGTACTTTGGCGAATCCGAACTTGGCGCGGTGTTGGTCCACTCGATTGAGCCCGGCTCAACTGTGATCCAATGGAGCAACGGTACGCTGCTGAAGGAGAAGTGCCCTCGGTTGGAGCTTGGCCGGTTGATCGGTCGAATGCGTCGAAAGGACGGCCAACCGCGACGCGAGTTCGTGTCATTCATGCGACCAGAGTTTACTCCAATTTCCGTCTCCATTTCGTACGAGGGTGCCTGCGAGCCGTCGTCGCCGCCAGAGGGACAAAGCACCGTCGCTCCTGCGTTCGACAAGAAGCCTTCCGTAACGTCGGAACCGGACGACGGCGGAAGTTCTTTGATGTCAACTTTGCTGCCCGCAATTATTATACTTTTGCTGCTCATAATTGCTGGCGTCATTTCCTGCGTCTACTATCGAAGGAGCAGACGAGCCGGCAAGCATCCCGAAGATGCGGAACGGAAATACTTGTCCAAAGGAACGCCGATCATTTTTCCGGACGAAGTGGACGCCGACAACGAGTGCAACGCTACCTCGCCCATGTTGCTCAAAGAGGAGAAGCCGCCTTTGCAAGTTACCGAACTGAGCTCATTCCAGCCGAACAATCTGGTCGGCTCCTCAACGCCCAAGGTCGACGGCGATGACCAGCAGAAGCAGCAGTCCTCCGACGATGGCGCCTCCGACGGTACGTCCAACGTGCGCACTCCAGTGATGGAACGTACTACGGAGAACCCTTTGTACCGTCCGCCACCGCCCCCGTTTGACTCGAATCGTCTAGCCGAACGCAGTCCAAAGCCCAAGCATGGACATCCAGCCTTTCGAGAACCACCGCCTTACGTGCCACCATAATAGCAGCAGTGTAGTAAACGACTGCTCATGTGAGCAAGGCAGTCACGGAAGTTCGCCGTGCCCAAGCTAACCAATAAATTTACATAGAGCGTTAGGGCAGCCCTTCGTAAACAGTCAATTAGGTCATGCACCGGGTGTTTGCTACTCGGACGAAAAGGTATATAAAGGAGCGATTGCGGGTGATGATGGTGTGTTCTCATACTGCGGTGAAACGGTAGGCCATTACCCAGTTTGCGCATGGCTGAGGACGACAACTGCTCTCATCAAGAGGGAGGCGAACAACGCGACCGAGATGGGATGAACCTATACGAGACGATCAAATACGAAATCGACTTCTCCATGTTGCCAAGGCAATGAAGTCTCAAGATCCCGTGCGGGGAAGATGGGACGTATCGGGTGATGAAGTTAAAGTTTGGGTTCACGCGAGCGCTCTTGGCGTATCCCTGGAAGTCGATGGCGCTATTATTGAAGAGGGGGCATGGTTACGCCCTGACGATGCCGGTCATATTAACATGGCAGAATTGGGACGCCGTAATCAAAGGACTAAATCTGGCTTTATCATGGCAATTAAAAGATCTCCAGCTTATGACTGACTCGCTGGCGGTGTACAGATGGATTGACGATGCACTATCGGGAAGGGCTCGCCTGAAGACTAAGGCAGCGAGCGAAATGGTCATCCGGCGACGAGTAGCCATTGGTAGAAGAGAACGACTTGAACCTGACCATTACGTTGGTAAAATTAGCAGATAACAAAGCAGATGTCCTAACCCGAGTACCGCGTCAATGGTTGGCTCCGCTAAACCATCCATTCTCAACCTTTTCTGCGCTGGGTCCCCCTGGAAGCTGTCCTCAGGTGCTAGCCCCCCCCCTTTTCCTATTGGTCTATTAATTTTCGCTTTTCTTGTGTAACAGCCAATCAGCTTCCAACAACAAACTGCTAGGAACAAATTCGTGCACTGATACAAAGCGAATATGCAGTCGTCAAATTATTTACTGATGAAAGCCAAGGAAGTAAGCATTTCGACAAAGTGAGAGAACCTTAAAAAGGGTTAACAGAAAGAATTACTAAACTAATGAGACCTTTGAGGTTGACACTTCCTTGCAAGTTTCATTATGTCTGGCTCCAAGTTAGACTATGACAGTCACGGGTGGCCTCTGGCAGCGACATCCATTCGGTTCCTAGATTTTGTTAAGGCTTACTAAATCCGCACTCAACTAAGTACGTTGAGGGAAGCGCTATGAAAAAGGTTTGTACCTTTTCCCACAATGCTGGAATTTTGCATGGCAAGTCATTCTTTACCCAAAATTCTTTTCCAGAGTGATTAAATTGGCGACGTGCAGATGTGTCATTTTGAAGGTCAATCAAGCTCTCTTGAATTTCTGTCTCAACTTCAAGGCCTGAAACCTCAAATGGATCTGCAATCCAATCTGGGATATTCAAATTCAAGAGGTCATAGAATCTTTCTTCCATGTCCTTTTGAGTTTGCTTCAGGTGATTCACATAAACCAGTAGGTCATCATCTTTCACTTCTTCTGCGATGGTCTTCAGGTTTGAGAACTGCAAAAATTCCCGACGACCTATGTTATGCCAATAGACCTCGAGTTTTTTGAGAAAAAGAGACGACTGCCATCTTGCTGTCCATGAGATTATTATCTCTGCCCTGTAGTGCTCTGTTTAAGAAATTGAACTTCTCGAAAATGTCTGCGAAATAGAATACGTCCGCTTTAGCGTGAATGAGTTTGTCTCCGTATTCCTTATCATACGTGAGGGCAACTATCGTTTTCCATAGTGCAACAAAACGCTGAAGGCAATTTCCTCTTGAGAGCCACTAACCTCGGTATGTAACAGCAGCGTGTCAAAGTCTTCGTTATTTTCTTCACAAAGTTGACGGAAAAGACGATTCTGGAGTGCGTGGGATTTGATGTAATTCACAACTTGAATGACAACCGAGAGGGAACGGTTTAGATGTGATCCTAACTTCTTCGACACTAAATGCTCTCTATGGATGACGCAATGAATAGTGAAAACGAAAGGTAAGGCTGCTTTCAGATGGGCTATGAATCCCTTGTACCGCCCTACCATGGAAGCAGCGCCATCAGTCGCGCAAGCAATTAAATTCTGAAACGGAATGTTCTTCTCATTAAAATAGTTTCGAACTTCTTCAAACATCGTCAGTCCCTTAGTATCAGACCTAATTCTTCTGGCAAACAACATTTCCTCCATCAGCGTATTTGCATTCCACAACCTAACGTAAGCCATGAGTAGAGCGTTATTGTCTTGCAAAGTAGTTTCATCAATTTGCAAAGAAAACTTTTTCGACTGAAGTAAGGAAACCAACTGACCTTCAACGTCATGTGCTATTTCCTCTATTCTCCTGCAAACGGTGGAGTTGCTCAATGGAATTGCCTGAGCGGTATCCTTTGGGTTCAAATTCATGACGTCGGACATTATTATGGACACTGAAGGCGAGATGAGCGACTCACCGACATTGTGGGCCTACGTATGGAGAGGGATCTAAATAAATTGTTTGTCCGTTCCAGTTCCTGTTCTCCGTTCCAGTCTATCTAATTACGTTAGGCCTCGGTCCCCGTGAGTCTCTCCTGCCCCCCCCTCCCAGGAAATTTTCAATTCAGCCCCCCTGACACTCTCCCGACCCCCCCTGGGGGCCCCAGGCCCCACGTTGAGAATGGCTGGTCTAGCCGAACGCAGTCCAAAGCCCAAGCATGGACATCCAGCCTTTGGAGAACCACCGCCTTACGTGCCAACATAATAGTAGCAGTCTTCTTCTTCTTTCAACCGCTTCCTACTATGAGTTGCTGCGAACTGTAATTGAAAGTACGGTGTTCTCCTTGGTCACGCAGCGGTACGCGACCTTTTCTACTTTATACAATGCTCTTACGTTTTTCGTTGTACTGTTGTCCTAGAACAGCGTTGCACTTGCACAAGCTGAAATTATTCACACTTATCCTTACCATTATCTCTCCCTCACAGAGCAACCACTGCGCATTCACTCGTTTCTCGATTCGTGCCTATTTGCCAGCCCTATCCGTTGCTACATTTTATCGCGGGCCACACTTTGCTCGTCTGGGTGCACACACACACACACTCATTGTACGCCCGCCATGTGTATGTACAGTTAGTAAAACAATGGAAGTGAACATACGGTACATTATGGAGTATAATTTACTAAGTGCGGTCAGCGCCGCCGTCAGTGCACACCGACGGTGAGCGAAAGCAGGTTGGCCTCCTCTTTTTTGATCCAACGCATCAAGAGTTCGACTCGCGAGATCGCCTCGTTCTTCGTCGTCAAAGGACTGAAGACCGTGTAAACTTCGAAATTGGGCGTTACCTGGACAGCAATCGTTGTCGGACGTGAAAGGAACGACGAAACAATGCTGCCTACCCATCCAAGGATACTTTCCAAACTGCCGCTGCAGTAGTGTATGTTTCGCGTTTGAGCTCGTTGATGCATGTAGCCATGGGCGGCCGCGTACCTGCCGAACAGGTACGCTTGAAAGTTGTCTTCCGCGTAGGGCGCCGCCATTGGCACGCATGTATACTGAGAGCGGCTGCGCTGCTTGTAGATGAAGTGGATCAAGTCGGCAATGCCAAGCTGTGGTTAACAAATAGAAAAAAATCAGTCCTTCGAAGCGTTTGCTCCTGCATACTTGAACTACGTTGAGTGCGCTGCGTTCAATCAGCAACTCGTGAAGCATCGTCAGCGCTTTGTTTCTGGTCAATTTCTAAAGTGCAAGCCGGCAACAGTTGTAGGTAATGAGCCGCCTTGCACGTACCTCTATTATGCGCGTTCGTATGTTGGACATCTCAAAAAAGGCGCCCTTGTCCAGCGTCAGCAAAAGAAGGCAAGCAGGACAAACGTCGCTAAGGTAGGAAATATGGGCACTTAGGAAGGTGCTAAAAGTGCAGCGATTTTAGAGCGTGCGCGATCGGAGGGACGCGCGCTCCTTACTTCTCGTCAAAGGTAGGCAAGCATATGGGCGACCAGGATTCGGCGTCTTTGAAGGACGGATTGGAAGCAACTAAATTGATCAACATATGGAGATCGCTAGGCGACAACGCGTGATTCTTCATGCAAGACATGGCCACCAGTTGATCGTTGACCAAAATAATGGCAAAGACTATGCTCTGAAAAATTGGATAAAGTGAACTCTTCATGTGCACTACTACAACAGCTTGAAATGAACCTTCGAGTAGGCGCACTGGGAGCTCAGCGTATGCATGAAAGTTTCCCTGAGTGAACTTGGCATTGCAAGGCACAAGATGGCATCCAACATTAGCGAAAAGTCCTTTTCGGCCCAACAGATTAGCCTATCCAAAGTTCGCTCGGTGCCCGTGAGCAAACGACGCAAATCAAAGTTCTTCCGCTCGTCGAATATGCGTCTAAGTTGGCTTGCGGTGAGCACGCTCACTATGTACCGGTATAGGCAGGTCAGCTGCCTGCTCAACTGCGGATATGAGTCTCCAAGTCGACTAACGATGCAAAGGATCAATGGAGGCCTCCTTGCAAAGACGAAGCGGTACAGACCGGCTTCCATGCTCACTAGCTCGTCTGGGTTGTCGTCGTCGCCGTTTCTGGACGAGATGAAGGAAACGAGCGCTTGTATAACTCCCATAAATGAGGACAATTCCTCTTCACTGCCATATCTAAGTTGACGAAAAATAGGTAAGCGAGTTGAGGAAGCCGTCTCCGTGTACATGCCTGGTGTAAACCGGCTTTCCCGCTTCAGATAAAATGAATACTTGCTTCGGGTAGGCTTGCAAGAACTCGGTTGCATTGACCATGCGATTTTGGGAGTTGGGAGACGTTGCCGCAATGTCGGCCACGAGCGCCCCGAACGTTGAGCAACAGGGATGGTCAACATTTTTTCCATCAAAAATTTCGTCACAGGTCGAACCGTCCTGCGAAATATCCGGTTCAATTATCTCCTCGTCTTCCCAATTTAACCTTACTGCAGCGTTAATGCTTTCCGTTTGTAATCGCTTTGACAACTGCTCACAATTACTAACGTTTTGCGCGTTGCGAACGTTGTAGATGATTAGCAACGACAAAGAATGTGCTAATGCCTTAGCTGTAAGGAGGATTGTCAACTGATGTCAAAAATCGGAGCCCCATTTCTTAACTTGCGCTTATCGCTCATTATTATGAAGCTAGAAAAGTATGAAGGTTCGAAAAATGCCCACTGGTGAAGCAAGAAGCCGACGCACGTTCGAAAGCTCATGACTCAAACGATTCAGTATAAAATGCAACTACAGTTCCGTGAGTCATTGCAAAAGCTCATCTCTCTAACGGTTTCGTCGCTTACACGAAACGTGCTATCAAAACATTGCGTCTTTACGGTACACAAACGCTATCTAAACGGAAACGGAACTCATTCAGTAATCATTCTTTCGATCGGTCGATAACGGGTTACTGAGCATTCCGTTGGAAATCGTTCGCAACAAACGTACTGTCCCCTCGCGGCACAATCTGTAAGCGCAAATTATGCGCTAATATCGAATTACTAATTGAACACGCCGACGAAACGCAATTATTGGCAACAATTGGGCATGGCAATGGAAAAGAAACTAATCTTGAAAGAATGAAATGATTTGAAGAGCCCAATTTCAATGCATTAGTAATTAGAATAGCGCAATGAAGTTCAATGTTCGCGAACGCTCCATAGACACGCACAGATGGGAACTGAGCAAGCAGGAAAGCATTCAGCTCAGGCTGGTTTTCTTCGTTCATCCTCCGGATCATGAGGAGATCAAATGGAATGGACTACGTGCAAGGAAGGTGGGCGTTTGATGTCGATTCGGAAGTAATCGTTTCACTCATCCCAGCTTGGGCCGCCTCACGTTCCACTCTCTAGCTAGCAAGAACATTTCAATTTGTTTGCGCGACAACTGGACATGAATTTCTTGATTGGTGGTCAGGAGAGTTTTACATACCTTGCTGCAGACTCTGCCCAACGCTCCCCAACTGGGCAATGTTGTTAAACATTTAATGCCTACTTGGACATGTGACCTATCATTCATAGATGCCACAGCACTAATAGTAACAGAACCGTGGGTATATACTTGGCGGCTGAAACAGTAAGAGAAAAAGGCAACGGTTAAAACCCGAAGAACGATGGGAATTTATTACCGAAATGCCGGTAGCTATTTTTCGGTAGAGCTCAACACCTGTTTCAATTTCAGCTACATATCTTGGATAACGAATATAAAAAGTGGCGTACTTGAAACTATCAATACCATTCACGTTCTCATTAAGTAATTTTCGCCACTGAAACAATCTGGCGACATTGCTTACTGATCATGCGAACAGCATATACTTTGGGAACACAAAATAAGGGTCATCCCCAGTCCATGGATAGATAGTTTGCGTAATAGTTGATTAAGTGTCAGCAACAATATAGGATGGTTCCTGTTTGCGTTTACAAGAACGGTATTAACGTTTTGTCCCAATCAAACAGGCACGGTTGTCATATGGGCTGCTCAGGAGACTGAAAAGCACATGGTTTGCATCAGCCGCGTTCTTGTGATCTCACTGCACGGTAACCTTCCTCTAATCTAAACACAGTTTCTCACATTAAATTTATGACAAGAAAGCATGTAAAATAAAAGTAATTTAGAAACAGCTGCCTCTTAGAAAAGCGCACAATTCCCAACCCGTTTATTGGCAAACCATACGCTCTATGTCAAACGGAAATGCAATAAAATAAATCTGAATGGAAGGGGAGACTGTAAAAGTAGAAAAGCTTTTGACTTAATTATAGCACCAACAGCTGGAAACTCTAATAAACGGCAAGCTGCAAAATAAACTAGTCAGGAAATTACACTGCATCTTCCATATGCTGACCAACGACCAAAAGAGGAAGACAACTAAGCAATACTGTGGATGCTGGTTTCCTTATGCTTGACACAGAAGTAGTTATATTTTCAAATGCGTGTCAACGCGCAAACATGATGACAAATCCTTTATGCCCTGGCGCTAACATCCACATTGTTTATCGTTCACGCATGTCAACGTACGTCAACATTCAGTCTCACACATTATTCCAGCCTAGGGTCAGATCGGCCAAATCAACTTTAGCGCTGCTTCACTAAGTATAGGAAACATTTACTACCTTTTGTTGGGGCAACGTGTGTTACGATAAATCCAATTCTATCTTCCGTGCCCCTTCTTTGGTTCCTTCTCATTGACACTTGTAACCTTAACCTTTGAGCGCCTGTCGAAGTCCCGTCGAAATGAAAGTCTACACATCCCAATGAACGAGAATCTTAAGCAATAAAACGATGAAACTGAAACCTCGTTCACAATTGCTCCCATTTCCCAATGAACCCTTGGAAGCGTACAATGAACTCACTCACCTCCGCATCTTCAATGGCCAAGCATTGCATGCCGGCAACCGACGGCGATAGCAAGTTCATATCGGCAAGAAGAGCTGACGACGGTTCACCTGTTGGTTTCGTATCCTCTCTTTTGCACAACAAATCGGCGGAAAGGGTAGCGTCTGACATCAGTAGTGTCATTTCAGCCTGAAAAGCCAATGCATATGTAAAGGACACAATGGCCGTCGACTGAGACAAAGGGAAGTTTTGCACTATTAAATAATGCGCAAGAACAATTAGAAGAAGTAATAGCAATTGAACATCTTTTCCAGCATCCGGAACGTAGCAACGCCGATTGCGTCGTCGTTCCGTTCGCGCAGTCTATTTGCTCAGTTTCGATGTTCAGCTGCCAAAGAGAAAGATGATGCAATCAAATGGATACATGGGTCGTTCGCTTTGAACATGGAATGCGGAACTAAAGTTTGAAATTAAAATGGAACAGTGCAAGAGCAAATGTCCATATTTCAATATTTATATAACAGTAAGCGGAGTGGCGCGGTGGAAAAAAGTCTTTCACACCTATTCTTCCACCTTGACCTTACGGCTATCCAATGCATAGCGAAAGCAGCAGCATAATCGGTAATCGCCACGCGAAAATTGTTACGAAACAATATGGAATAATTGTGAAGTAAGACTACGCAAACGGACAGGAAACTCCTACTCCAAAGAATGAAAGCATAAAAGCAGCTCGACGGCGTCCGCAACTCAATTTATAGTTCAAGAACCGATAGGTTAATGCCAGCACTATTATTGTTGATAAAACGATTATTATAAACACGCAGTAGGCTCACGCCGGAGCAAGTTTTATTATTATTATCATTATTATTATTATTATTATTATTATTATTATTATTATTATTATTATTATTATTACTTTTTGAATATGCGAACAAAATGTATAGAATATACTTTTTGAATACTGGATGTTACCCTTTCAACATCGCTGACGATGGCGTTCCGAAAGCTTCGTGAAGTGTGTTTTTGACCTGTGATATCTCTAACAATCGCCCATCCATCCGCAGGTAGGACAATTGCGGTTTTATTACAGGTATCATCAAAAACGGGAAAACCGGAATACCACCAATTTGATATTATTACTTTTAGGAAGACGGGATGTCTTTTAACGGGAGCATGGATTTTCATGATGTTCAGCTTTCACGGATTTTCCCGTTGCTATGTATGTGGATGGATCTGTAAGTAAACTAACACGGTCTCCCTACCAACGGATGGATGAGAGTAGTTATTAAAAGACACTGTCAGAGAACAACGTACGGTTTAATCTCGGATATTTCGGAACGCTCGAGTTCCGTCCTCAGCGAGCAAGAGCAAAGCAAAGCAAGCAAGCAGAGCTATGATCACCAAAAAAAAACAAATCGAGATCACAAATTTCGCTGAAGACGGAACAAGATTGTTCCGAAAGCTACGAAAGGTTGTTTTGAAACGTGTTTCCTCATAATTGCCCATCCATTCGCTGGTAGGGCGTTGTTTTCGGAGTACTTTCAGACATACTCTCGACTTCCAACGGGATCAAGCCGTACGTGCCATCATGACACATAGAAGACTCGTTACAAAACATCAAATTTTCAATGATCAACGAATTGAATATAGGGTGTTTTGTAAC
This sequence comes from Trichuris muris, assembly GCA_000612645.2. Taxonomy (NCBI): domain Eukaryota; kingdom Metazoa; phylum Nematoda; class Enoplea; order Trichinellida; family Trichuridae; genus Trichuris; species Trichuris muris. The sequence goes on from CBXJ02000086.1 coordinate 9,685,592, forward strand.
GGGTCTCATATTTTCAAAGTGTTGGTATTCCGGCTTTCCCGTTTTTGATGATACCTGTAATAAAACCGCAAATGCCCTACCAGCGGATGGATGGGCGATTGTTAGAGATATCACAGGTCAAGAACACACTTTTTCTCGAAGCTTTCGGAACGCCCTGGTTCCGTCGTCAGCGATGTTGAAAGGGGGATCCGAAAGCTTCGAGAAAAAGTGTGTTCTTGACCTGTGATATCTCTAACAATCGCCCATCCATCCGCTGGTAGGGCATTTGCGGTTTTATTACAGGTATCATCAAAAACGGGAAAGCCGGAATATCACCACTTTGATCAACGAATTATACATATTCAACCGGAAAATGCTACTACTTAAAGAATGAAGACATACTACTCATTATTAAGCAACCAACATTTAACGTAAAATGGCAGACAACAGTGAAACTAATTATCGTAAGAAAAACTCGGTTTCGAACTAAACGAGTCTGCTTCATTCATTACCGAAACAAAATTATTAATACGCTGCTCACTGAATACTGGATTGCTTGTAACAAGTTCTGTCATGATGGAATTGCCCTTCTGGAATGGATTGCGGCTTGTTGATGTGATTTACTGAATTTGTGAGTGCTTCCGAAAAGAGAACCTAACCAGTGACTGCCTATGAAAGTCTTTATCAGTAGGCATGGATCAAAGCATTTGGAACTACGCTGTTTCGATCCGTACCTTGGTGTTTGTCTTTACTAAAGAAACCTTCACAGCCGGTCACTGGTTAGGTTCTCTTTTCGGACACACTCACACATTCAGTAAATCACATCAACGAGCCGCAATGCGTTCCAGAAAGACAATTCCCATGTTGTTCATTGCGCTATGGACATACGCAAGTTGCGAAACCTTGCCGAATTTAGTATCGCTGATCACTATGATAACGCTGATCACTCTGGCACTATGATAACGCACATGCAAAGCGCATCATTTGACGCAAGTAGTTCTGAGAAATAGATAGCTTCGCCGCAGTCAGCCATGGAAATGCTTGCAACATTTATGTTGCCCATTAAATTCCCGCTAGACAAAACGCTCTTTCTAAATCGATAGGCAAACGAAGAAAGCCCGCTTTGCTTGCTTTACTTGCTTGTCAACAAGCTTTAGTGATAGGGTATTTTAGTATGACTTTCACCGTTTAACCTTTATTTCAAAATATTCGGAGCTTTCGGGGTCGCACACACCCCGTCATCAGCGACTAATGAACATTCAACGATCTGCTAGGAAAGGTGCTTGTCGATTTTTCTTGAAAACCACGTCTTAAATTGGACAATGCATGGTTTAAACTATGTCTCTCCGCTTCGATCTTTGTTTTAAGTCGTGTTATGTGTTCCTTGGTCACGACTTTACGACTTAAAACAAAGATCGTAGGGGAGAAGCATACTTTAAACCATGCATTGTCCAATTTAAGACGTGGTTTTAAAGAAAAATCGACCAACACCTTTCCTAGCAGATCGTTGAACGTTCATTAGTCGCTGATGACGGGGTGTGCGCGATCCCTAAAGCTCCGAATATTTTGAAATAAAGGTTAAACGGTGAAAGTCGTACTAACATACCTTATCATGTATAACTACACCGTTACGAAGAATCCGTTTTTCAACAAGCTTTAGTATCGCAAATCCATTCTTTTTCAAATCACGTAAATGCCTTTCACAATGCCGCTTCCTTCTATTTATAATAGAACAGTCAGCAGTAATGCAAATGTGATAATTTACATATGCTCTTCTGTGCGTCCATAGCATAATACTCTATGTTAATCTTAACTTTACGTTTGGCCAAGCGTCGTCACGTCTAGAACTAAACACAGACGAAAAGAAACCGGCATTACGTGACATGCCTTTTCTGTGTACGACTACGCAGATACAAACTTCTGGTATAAACCACTTGCTTATTTCAACAAAGTCTCAAGGGTACCCTTAACAAGAAAGAATAGTTGCTTCGATAGTATGAAGCGTGCTGCCAGCTTTAACGAAAGACTTAATCTGTCATTTGTGGCCAGACTTACAATCCGCGTTTGCAGATAACGTTAAGTGGTAAGTGGCAACGTTGGTTTAGCGAGTAAAAAGTATTATAAACAAAATTCATTGCGTACTAATTCAACAAAGACAGAATCTTTGTTGAATGGTTCAAAAAAGACGGATCGCAAACCGTAGCCTTAATCGTTAGTAGCAAGCAGACTACGCGAAATTGGGGAAATTAAATAATAAGCTACTTTCACGTAGAAGTTGAACAGATCTGCGGCTAAGCAAGTTTTAGTGGGTTTGAAATTATTCTTTGTTTAGGCAATGACTAAATCTAGTTTTTGCCGATAGACATTTGATCAATGGACGCAACGCGCAGCTGCTATTTACCAAGTTCGATTATGTCAACTGATTGTCGAAACAAGCCCAGTTTACTCACCAGTCTTCGTTACCCGTGTTCAAAACGAGCGTCATCAATTGTCGAACAAGGAATCAGCAAAAATTGTCGTCGTACAATCACGTGATGCCTGCATACGAAAAACCGTAGCCTTGCACCTAACCATCAAGACATATGGCCATCTGTCTGCAACAATATAGCGGCTTACAATCAAACAGTCTAGAACACACAATACAATGCTGCTTTCTTAAAATTTAATAACATTTTGTCGCAAGAAAGTGCAATTTCAAAAGCAAGAGCGCAGTCATCCGTTTGGTCCTTCCTACGTAAGGAGCTCCGAAAAACCCGCCTTGTTCGAGTTGGGCGATCAACCGGTTACCAGTAAAGATTGATATAAATGCTAACTGAACAGGCAAAATTGGTTCCTACAAATCGCAGGCCATACTGTGCTTTCTAACAAGAAGTCGTCTCTCGGCTATGGCTATGCGGAAGTTTATTTTCAGACAGATGTTCGAACATGCATCATCAACATACACGTATCTGCTTGCTTGTGAGACCACGAAAGAGGCGCTAATAATTGATCCAGTAATCGAAATGGTCGACCGCGATCTTTCCATTATTCAACAACTGGGATTGAAGCTACGCTATGCAGGCAACACGCACGCCCACGCAGACCATGTTACCGGAACGACAGAGCTGTGCAAGATGATACCCGGATGCAGAAGTTTTATTAGCAAATCGTCGGGGGCAGCTGCAGACCTCCTTATAAACGAGGGGGATGAAGTAAGCTTTGGAAACTACAGCATAAAAGCGCTATCGACTCCGGGTCATACCGACGGTTGCATGACATATGTGTGTCATCAGGAGCGCATGGCTTTTACGGGAGACGCACTGCTCATTCGCGGTTGCGGAAGAACAGACTTTCAGGCCGGCGACGCAGCAAAGCTATACAAATCGGTCCACTCGAAAATCCTTTCCCTTCCGAAGGATTATCTACTCTTCCCGGGACACGATTACAAGGGCTTAACGGCGAGCAGTGTGCAAGAGGAGCTGAAGTACAATCCTCGCCTCACGTTACCGCTGCAATCCTTTGTGGAACTAATGAAGAATTTAAACCTACCATATCCCAAGCAAATAGAAAAGGCCGTGCCAGCCAACATGGTCGATGGGGACGTCACAAAGATGGACGAATCGTTAAGAAGACAAGTGGAGAAGACGGCGAAAGTTCACTGACTATGAAACAAGGATGGTCGAATGGGTTGACAATACGGAATTCGTAGTACGCTTGCATTAGTAATCGGGTTTATTCGCATATTGGCATAGGATAACGTTTTTGCTTCGCGTAGTATCATGATTGCATTACTTGCAAGGAACAGCAATGCCCCTGTCAATCGATAAGTAAACCGGTTTCTATTCAAGGAACGCGTTTATTCCGAGCACGTAGTGTAGTGGGGGCGCAAAATACGCAAGCTTACCGGAACTGGATTTCCTAGGGAGCAGCGCAGGTGAAGACAGTGGCTGAGTAAACGACATGGCTGAGGAAATTTGGAAGTACGTACAGTACGCTAAATACTCAAGTAACGGCAACGGTACCTGCGCATGAAATTAACAGGCTCTGCCATCTACCGGGAGCGCAAGCGTAGTTCGCACGTCAGGTCGCTATTTCGACAATTTTATAATTATAAAAACCTTCGCCTTATTTTTTAAAGTGTAAACGCAGTCAAGCGCTAGTACACATTTTCCAAAGCAGGATTCAAGGTTAAAGCTCGAAGAGGTTAATAACCCTAGAGTTGAGGTCGCGTAGTTTGGCGCAAAGAATAAATGCGCATTAGTTTTAAATGCCCATTGGCGATTTTAGCACAAGGTTCGTCAAATTTTAGGACATTTTTAATGTGTTACGCCAACTCCCAGACGTTTACCAATCATTTACTCACAAATTGAAAAGCGATTTCTTTGAAACGCGTTCGGCAAGTTTGGCAGGCAATTTCGACGGCTCCATACCCGTTAGGGTGGTTCAATGAATTCGGGATTACGGAACGTTTTCTATACTTTTTCCGGATAATTACTGACCGAAGTAATTTGTTTTTAATTCTTCCGGCATTGCCTTGTTCCGCTGTCAGCAAATATTGTTTACCATGAGTAATACTAAGCGTGGGAAATGACTTTCCATAGACGTAATAAAATCGACAGAGGGTGAACAACCCTCTGTCCAATGATGGATATAGATTTCTTAAAGTAAAACCAGGGGTCTTTTCTGTTTCGTTCCCCCTACTTGATTATCATGTCGCTAGGGGGCGCTGGGGGCGCTAATGACGTTTCTGTTGCCGAACGCTGATATAAAATGCTACGAAGAGGGCGCCGAGATGCATTAGCGATGGTAAACTTCAAGAGCCTTTGTAAGATGCCTTCGTAAGTTAAAAGGGAGACATGTCTCTTATTTTATGGTTTAGGCTTAGGTAAGGGCAGAAAACGATGCCTATGGTTCTGTTGCCTTCGTAAGTTAAAAGGGAGACATGTCTCTTATTTTATGGTTTAGGCTTAGGTAAGGGCAGAAAACGATGCCTACGGTCGTGTTGCTTATTTTATGGTTTAGGCTTAGGTAAGGGAAGGAAAGATTGCTTCGAGCGCTCGGCCTGCAAAATGTGACGGTGGCGCCACCTATGTCTCCAAAAATCAACGGGCCAATCAGTGTGGGGATGACGTCATACCAGGAAGTTACAGTATGACGGAGAACGAGACAGAAAAGATCCTAAAACCAGTTTCACAAAATCAAAACAGTACATAATTACACATATAGCGTTATTGCTGGAATATTGTCGCGCAGAGCATAACTATGGTAGTTGATGTATAGGTTTAATCAGCGTACACTGAAAGTGATATGACTGCTCAAAGTAACGATTGCTAAGGTACAGACGAAGGGCAGTGAAGGACATGTCTTTTAAGGATTCTCAGCTAATGAGGTCACGGGTGCGTCACCTGTCAAAAATGTGATAGATCATTTGTCACCTTTACAAAGACATCATCGATACACGACGCGCCTCGCCTCTTTTTACCTCAGGCGCTGGATGACGTACAATTTCTGAGAATTCCATCAGTTCTGAGAATTCCATAGTTATGAAACTGCGACATGCAGATTTTCGCTTTTCATTACATTTGCTCGTCTGCCATGGTAACTAAAGCAACGAGTAGGGCATGTGCTGCGGTACTTTTCACTACAAGAATACGCTTTCCTTTCCGAGTAATAACTTCAAGAAAGTTTAATTTCTGCTTGAAGTATAATTGCCTAACTGTTCATTGCGCATTCAAGAACTCAACGAAAAGAGGATGGGCGCTAACAGCTGGTTTTCACAGCACTATACTACTCCCATTAGTTTGCAGGGGCAAGATTATGGGATAGCACAATCAATCAGCGAATGTGAAAACACGTTACCTCAAATTTGACTCGCTTGCAAAGACTCGAACGTGCTTAAGACTAAAAGGAAAACCATAAACACGACGAATTTAGCTGAAACTTAAGCACCTGCAAATAATACCATGAAGTTCACCTTGAGATACTCAGCAACCAGATGAAGAGTTCGACCATTCCTTAAATGACTGGTGCGGCACGATCTAACTTTAAAATGAAGTGTTCCTTGGTTCTTCGCGGGGAGCTTTGGCTGTTGATAATCAAATGTTTCGATTATGCAAATAAGTGCAGTATACGAAGCTTTCTGTGTCTTACCTTGACAACCGTCTTCAGCGAATGTCTAGAATGTCTAGACATTCGCTGAAGACCGGTATTATTACCTTATTGAATACTCATTAAACTCTTTAAACTTCATTTTTAACCTTTTCTTTTTGTATTCTTATAACGGGTCGCTTTCGGAACTGTACTTTCGTCTCTCGTAGAAGTTTTGCCGCTTTAGAATCGATCCTTATAATGGCATATACTCTCATAATGATGAATATATATATATATATATGTATATATATATATATATATATATATATATATATATATATATATATGCATTGAAAATTGAAACCGTCTTCAGCGAATGTCTAGTCTAGACATTCGCTGAAGACGGTTGTCAAGGTAAGACACCGAAAGCTTCGACGAAATAAAATACTTTACTAACGGGTGAAAGCCGTGTTTCTAACAAAGAATATGAGATCACACCCCGTTATCAAGAATACCCGTTATCAAGAATACTATTTTCAATGCATATATATATATATATATATATTCATCATTATGAGAGTATACGCCATTATAAGGATCGATTCTACAGCGGCAAAACTTTCACGAGAGACGAAAGTACAGTTCCGAAAGCGACCCGTTATAAGAATACAAAAAGAAAAGTTTTAAAATGAAGTTTAAAGAGTTTAAAGAGTATTCAAAGGTAATAATACCGGTCAAATGTAAGCCAAATTGAATGACGTTGACAATGACGTCTGTTTTAGAAGAATGGCCTTGGGCGTACGTGCTCCTGGACTCGCACGCAATGCAAAACTGCCATTACTGTCTTCAAAAGTGGCGAACAAGCCATTGCACATCATGCACAGGCGCTCTCCTTCCTGTTTCAGATGCGACGACCCGCTGGAATGTTCAGTCTGTGAATTCGCGGTATACTGCAGCAGCAATTGTCAAGCAAGAGCTGTTGTACGGAAGTTTTGAATGCAAATTTTGAAACTTTGCAGAGAAAAGCGTGGCCGGACCACAATAGCGAATGCTTTTTGCTTGCCCGCAGTGCATTCGACTTGCCTGACGCCCTTGTCAGATTGATCAGTCGCGTCTTACTCAAAATAGTAATTTAACAGAGCGCTGCTCTTTTCCAAAACTTCAAACCGCTCTACCGCAGAACACGCAAGGCTCAAAGACGGACAGTTTGATGACAACAACTCTAACGACCTACAAAAAACTAACCTTCGACGACTTGCAATCGCGTGCGTTGGATTCGCTCGGACGGTTCCGTTTCCATTTTTCCGCGTTTTCCAGATAACAAAAACACGAGCGACGATCCTTTCAAAGCATTCAACTTCGCCCAGTGTGTGCATAAACTGCACATGTACATGGATAATGAACGAATTCCGGATTCTGCCGAACTAATGAACATTTATGGCAAAGTGAGGGCACACATCGCCAACATCTGCGCGCTCAGCCGTATCTGCTAGTGTTTTAGATATTGTTCAATTCAATGCTCATTCTCAACAACGACTTGAATCCCATTGGAATCGGAATTTACCTTGCGTATGCTCAGCCAATTGCAGACATTTTGAAGATCGCAAAACGTATTGGGCACCAATTTCAGCTTGTCTCAGTTCGAACATAGCTGCATCCCAAACAGCGTAGTCGTTTTCAATGGGCCAATGGCTCTGCTTAACTACCTGAGTCCCAATATGCCGGATAACAAAGAGGTAGCCACCTCGGTAAATCTGAAACAGCGCATGAGGCAGATAAAGTCGCCCTTCTGCCTGCTTCAGTACACACTTTCATATGTGCCAATCATGGAGGAAACGGACACGCGTCGTCGAAATCTCTACAACGAATACTACTTTATATGTCAGTGCACTCGTTGCTTGGATGAAAAATTAGTGAGCATCCAAGCTAGACGGTCCACGCGTTTCCTAACCATTTTCCTGCTTAGGATTTAATCGCGACCAGCTTGTCGTGCAAAACTGCGAAATGCCCTGGACACGTGACCTTCCCGCAGCCGAAGGGTGAACAACCAAGCAATGCATGCAATGGCAATAAGGAGAAGTGAAAAACTTTTTTACTTTCAGAGTTCAAAGACTCAGAGTTGACTCCCACTCCCAAAAGCGAATCGACTGGTAAGAGCACCGCTCTCCCTTTGCGCGAAAGTCACCAACAGTAACGCTTTGGAAAAGCAGCACTTAGGCAAGGCAACATTTCCAAGCATTTCACGCCAATTTTAATTCAGCCATGGCCAAGTGCGACTTGTGCGGCAGAATTGCTGAGAACTTATGGCTGTCCCAAATTTTGATGATAGGTGCAAACAGAGAAAATGAATTTTTCATGGACGAAAAAACGAGAATGCATAATATCCTTTCTCGCACTTTTTAAATTTTAAATTTCGAGCGCGATTGCGGAAGATAGGCTTACATTCGAACATTAGCGTTTCTTCTCGCCTTAACCGCTCGCTGTTCACGTGCCGACGCCAAATTCAACATGATCGTTGATCTGTACAAAAAGGAAACGCAAGATCTGCACCCGCTCAACGTCTACTTGATTCGGACCAAGTGCATTCTTACTAACGCGTGCGTCTGTCGTGGACTCACTTCGGATGCTCTGAAGCATTACGAAGAACTATTGCCCCTGCTGAGGTAGTGCATTTCCATTCTTTGCCCCGTCCACTACAGGACCGCAGCCTAACAGATACTACCTGCCGGACAACCATCCAATGCTAGCTGTGGTCGAGCTCAACATAGGGAATCTGCAATGCAAGTTCAAAAATTGGGACATAGCGAAGTGTCACTTCGTCGAGGTAAATGAGCGCTCAGCTCACTTCCGGCTTGGTCCGTCTGTCGTCGTTTCAGGCCGCCAAAATTATGAAATTCAGTCACAGCAGAAGTCACCCCCTCAGGAAAACGGCAGCACGCTGCGTAGCTGCTTGTGAGACAGCGATGAAGAAAGGAATTCGAACAGTGAATGACAACGCTCCGCCCAGTGGGACGCCAAACGATCAAGGCAAAAATAGGGTTCAGGTACCAGCTAAGAAGTCATAGGGTAACCCAAATGCTTCGCTTGCGCCGCATGGAAATATTGAACATAGAAAACGCTAAAACAAAACAAGCGTTCGAGCTGCAAATGCAAGCAAACTTTTCTGTACAGCAACAACCGAGCTCCACTGGTGGACAGATGCCATAAAAATTTCGGTACTACTAAATCTCAGCCCCACCCCCACGAAATTTTTACAGGTGGCGCCACCGTCGCCACGCTATCCCCTGCGCGAATCAGAAAAGACTTAGCCGCAAAACGAGAACCACGTCTCCCTTTTAGATTACGAAAGCAACAGAACCATAGGCATCGTTTTCTGCCCTTACCTAAGCCTAAACCATAAAATGAGAACCATGTCTCCCGTTTAGATTACGAAAGCAACACAACCATAGGCATCGTCTTCCGTCCATCCCCACTACCAGTTCTCCTATTTTCTCCCATCATTTCATCATGACTTCCAACGATTCTCTATTTTACTACACGCAATATAGTGCCCAATCAGCGTACGCCTAACCGTTCTGACGGCAACCAATCGACGAAGCTGAAAGTAGCGCCCCCAAGGGGGGGGGGCTGTGATTTAGTGGTGCCAAAATTTCCTACCGCTAAGCAAGCAAATATTTTTTGAAAAGTTAGCATGTCTCGCCAAACATGATTTTCATCTTTCTACCGTAATGCAATTGATACATGCAACCAGAAAGTGGAAAGGGCTGAACAAGACAGATCGTAGTACTGCCGTATTACTTACTGAATGGAAATTACTTTGTTCGAACAAACGTTTCACGGTAACGTGAAATTACGTAACCAGTTGACCGTTGACCTCCACACCATGCTATGACCGGAATTCCATTTAACGTATCAACATGAGACAAAATCCCGTCACCAATTCTGTTCTCGCCTCGTCGGCGGATGAGCCACACGTAGCCGTGGCGATCAGTCAAACGCTCCGCCAGGATTTCCTAAACAAGTGAAATTAGTAAAATTGGCTGCTTAAAATTTGCAGCGGTGCAAAACAGCACCTGCTTACCTGTAATTAAGTGGTCGAAAACGAATGTCAATAATCGCATGCACATTTACACCATAAACCTTGTTGTTGCTACCGATTGCGACTAGACGATGCGGCTTTGTACCAGGCAAGCAAAGCAGCCTTACTGTCAATAGAGAACTCTGAACAGTGGTCTAAAGGAGTTACAAACCGGATGCAATTACGATGCTTTCAGCTCATATGACAGCAACTTCCAACAACGACGCCAAACCATACGTCGCACGAATGGCACCGCAGGAATCCGAGCATTTGGACTAGAGAATTCGCGGTGGCTCAGCGTATTCGCCAAACCACTCGTCGAATGATCATCTCCTTTCAAACATCCGCCTCTCCCTCAAAGCAAAAGTTTCCACCAAGGCCGGTGATGCGCAAAAGGTCACCGCGGATTTCGGCGCCTCTAAAAGTCCCTGCATCTTGTTGGCAAAGAAGCGATAGACTCCAGAGGTTCGGTCAGTAAACTTTACTAGAACACGGGATCACGCAGGATCAAAAGCGCAAAACGCTAACAACGCTGAACGATGGTTCTACCCGAGCCGTATTTCGCCACTTTCATCAGCATGTGGCACAAGACGGGATACCATGGCAAACAAAGCAATGCAGTATCGATCTTGCTAGTTAAGAAAGATGTTTCAAATTAATTGACGAGATACTTCGGTTTAGTCCATAAGCCGATGCGCGGACGTCATTGGATGAGGGAAAAATTAAAAGGCCCCTCCAAGATGCTTCAAGTCAAGCAAACAAAGCGATAACAAAAGCAATTTGGGTAGATGTTCAACCAGGTTATTCCTCAAGAATTATTGCCAGCCCGGAGTGCAGCAATAAATCCACAGCATCCGCAAGGAACTCCTTCTCTTTCTGTCCCGCGTAGTCGCCATTTATAAAATTGTCCCATTCCTTTTTAGCATACAAACCGATCAAGATTGGCTTGTATTCTTCTGGCATGCCGAGCGCCTCGCTAATCAACTGGCGGAATCTGTGTATGCGCTCGATGGATTTCCAAAACTCCGACCACTGCACAACGAAATTGTCGGCTCGTCTTCTTTGTCTTTCGTGCCCGTTCGCCGCATCGCCGTCCTCCTGAACCGAAGGGGAAGAAACCGCCCTCTCACTGCCATTTGCATTGTCACTTTCCTCATCGCAATGTGAGTACGACAGGTGGATTTCCAGTTCGTCGACAAGTCTGAATGCGAGCGGACAACCGCCAACAGGACAATGAAATAGACGAGTCTCGCAATGACGATCTACTACGTGGTCTCGTAGCCATCTATTTTTCCTTGCTGGTTTGTTATACGCGGGACAGCCGACCCAAAGGCATGCAGTACCATCAGCAATATGCCGCTGAACATGGTCGAGCAGACTTCCTGACGAAGCAGTAACTACGAAGTTGCATCCAGCCCACTCACACCTTGTGGGTAAATTGCCGACATCAATTGAAGGCAATCTCGCTGAATTTATTTCCCCGAACCGACCTATGAGCAAAGCTGTATTACGAATCGTTGTGATGAAACAATAGCTTACCGCTCCTCCTACAACTCCTTAATAATAGCTTACCATTCCTCCGATGCGCATGCCGAACGGACCCTCTACGCACGAGACGCTTCTCAGCAGCCAACTGAGATGCACGACGACTGGAACTCCTGGTCGTAATAGAGCGACTTGCGGTAACAGTTTGGCTATTGGGAGAGATGGCAGATGCTGTGCTGGACTTGTTCCCCTTCACGACGCCATTCTTGCGTAGACGCGGAGAAGTGCCACCAGTTCCTTTTCGTCTGCCGTTGGAGCTGGCCGCTTTTTGTTCACGAGGATGATTGGCATTCCTCTTGCTCGATCGGGTGGCCATCACAATCCTTTTCGGCTTACTTCGTCGCTTCACTCCGCGACCCATCGCTAACCAGTGAATAGCACGAGAAGCTTCCTTTACTTGAAATGTGGTCACGCACAACGAATGGCACAGCGAATGCGAAACGCCAGCTACCGGGCACAGCGCTCACAATTGCAACAATCGAACAGCTAAACGAACAAACTTAGCTAAACAACTGGGTTCAACCGAAAACACCGTAACTAATGACACGCAGGAGGCTTCCGTACCGTATTGCATTGCTGCTTGGGCGCGGGTAAAATGTTGGTCCTGGCGTTTTCAAGCTCGCGGTTGCAGCGCAATGGGTTTCGCGCTTCGTACTGACCCGTTGAACTTAATGTTGGTCCCCCTTTGAAAGTTTCTATAGTTCGTCCGTGCTTGCATAGGCGGAATTGTTTAGCGAACGAACGAAGACTGCTTAGCGCCCGCGAACGATCAAGTTGGAGTAGCACTTCCCACGTGTAGTTGCTATTTCGTGCCAAATTGCGGGGCTGGGAGTTGCACCGGATGCATTGCCGTTTTGCGCAACTCAGCTTTTCGGTCGCTGCAGCTCTGCTTTAGGCCGAAGGGAAAACAATCTACGCTCGCTGGCTTAACGCCATGCGTTTGCCTGCAACCTGGGCTCGAGTGACGCTTCGCTTGGACGAGCTCACTTCCACAGCGGCCTTCGGGAATCGACTGCCGTGAAAAGAAACGTCTGCTCTTCAGGCAGTTTACTTTCGCAGGCGATTATGCAACACTTTCGCAGGAAGAAACCTGACTGCATTTAAGTTTACTGTGCAATTGGAGAAAAGCGACCTGCCGATGGGCGAATAAGGCGATAGAGCAAGCCGAACTACGTTATGCTTGTCCTAAAAGCGGTAAGGCGCGTAGGCGTATCCTGTAACCGCTTCATGAGTGCCCGCGCGGACTTCGACATGGAAGCATTGGTTCACAATGGCAGCGCGATAAGAGTTTTTCACATGCGCAAGAAGAGGACGAGAAATGCACTTTGCTTTGAATTGTTCGAACAGCTGGACCGTTTCGTCAGGGAGGCTGCCGCCGACCGCCAGTGCAAGGCGGTCGTGCTGAAGAGTAGCGTGGAAGGCGTGTTTTGCGCGGGCGGGGATCTGAAGGAAAGGGCAACAATGAAGGAGAATGAAATAATAAGTTTTCTTGACAATGCACGCAGGTACAGTCCCCATTTTCCTTTTCGCCGATGAGTCTGCTATTGACAGGATACTTTGCGAACTTGAAGCGCTACCGATCCCTGCCGTGGCGGCCATTGATGGTCATGCTCTTGGAGGTGGTCTTGAACTGGCACTTGCCTGCGATCTCCGGGTAGCAGCGAACAACGTGCGTATGGGTCTGATTGAAACTAAAGTAGCGGTTTTGCCGGGAATAGGAGGAACGCAACGACTTCCAAGACTCATCAATCCAAGCATCGCGAAGGAACTTATATTCACGGGCAGAACTGTGGACGCCGTTGAGGCTCATCACATCGGTTTAGTCAATTATGCCGTTCATCAGAACCGATCCATGGATGCCGCCTACTTAAAGACTCTACAGCTGATAGACGAAATGGCTTCCGGAGCTCCCATGTCTATTCGCATGAGCAAAGAGGCTATTATGAGAGGATTACGAACCGACCAGGAAACCGGAATGGCCATCGAAGGGCAGTGCTATTCTAAAGTTATTCCTCTAAGGGACAGACTGGAAGGGCTACTTGCATTTAAGGAAAAAAGAAAGCCCATCTACAAAGGGGAGTAATTGCTTGACCACTAGTAAATTAAAGTGCCGTTCAAAGCTACTAATCATAGGCCCACACACTTAACGATTGGTAGAACTTTTCACGGCTTTAATTTTGCGTATAATCAATTGAAGTCTCTGAAAAATAAACAAAGGGAAGATAAAAGCTAACAGTTAATAAATACCGACTTGCTTCTGTCAATGACGTCGGTAACATTAATCAGCTGATGTTCCCTAAGTTGTCTACACCGTTCCTGCTCGTTGTTAACAAAGTCGACAAGTTGAAATGCCTTGGCGCCGTACTCCTCGTGGTGACTGTTTCCCGTGGCTATGCAAAGATTCTTTAACGCTTCCAGAGTCCATATCTGACCCGCCACATCGCCGTTGGACTGCGCCAAGTGAAGAGCCGATTCTAGCAACCGCTGACATTCCTGCTGGAATTCAACTCTTGGGTTCACACGGAGCAACATTTGTCCGACAAGCGCAAGGCAAAAGGAAGTTAAACGACTCAGATCATGACGGTTGGCCAACTCGAGCGCGTCGCACAAAGTTCGCTTGGCTTCCGAGCATCGAGATTGCATAATCAGATGCATACCTCGCACGAAAAGACTTGAAACACGTAACATCATGCTCTGGTCGCGTACTCGGTCTGGATTAATTCCCATTAAACTGTAAAACTCGGATTCGCGGCCACACTGTAAATACGATACAGCAAGATTTAAGTTGATATATACTGACAATTGAGGATCTCGGTTGATACGAAGTGCTGCGGCGAACTGTTGCTCTGCTGCCTGGTGGTTACCCAGCGAAACGGCGTAAAATCCAAGCAAAAGGTGCAATACGGCACCGTGGCGATGAAACAGCTTGGCGCTCTCTTGACATGCGGACTTGAACAAGTCCAGCTGTTTCAACGCAGTTACGTAATTGCAAGTACCAAGATTACAAGCAATGCTACCATGAAGAAGCACCAACCGTAGATTGCTTAGCAAAGGGCAGTCTTTGACGCGTCGAATTTTCTCCACGTGCAGCAGAGCACGTTCCGCGTACTGACGGGACTTTTCAAAGTGGCCACTCTGTGCGGAGTGCAGCACGGTCAGCGCATACACTACAATGCACAGCTGCTCCTTTGGGATCCACAGGAAGTGCTCGGACGGTTGCGACGGTTTCGACGGCTTTGCGTCGGCCATGGAAATGACCACCTGTTGCAGATCACGCAGACAAGGCCTGGCGCTCTTGCAATCGCCGCCAAGAATGTGAAAGCTGGTTTGAATAACCATGAACCAAGCACGCAGGCTGCTCCTACGAACAGGATCACCCTGCCAGGCGTCAATCAAATGGGCAGCCTTCTCCATGTGGCCATGCAATTCTTGCAAGCGCCCTTCGAGCATCAGAAATTGGGAAATGTTCAGCAAAAAGACGATTTTCAAATAGAGACAATTTTCACGAGTGGCGTACTCGAATCCCCTCCGTAGAGCGTCCACCGCGCTCGAATAGTCGCGCTCGTCGGCCTGCACATCCACCAACTGGAATATAAGGCGAGCTAGCCAGCACATTACATCATGACAGCGGCTAAGAATCTCGATGCTTTCCCAAAGCAACTGCTTGCACAGCGTAAGCTCGCCGAGCTCGCGGAAGAGCTGAGCAAGCGAGCTGCTAGCGTCGGCCAGGATGTCGTCAAAAGCGTGAAACGTCTTAGCCAAATTGATCGCCTTTTCCAAGTGGTACTTGGCACAGTCCACATTCTCCGTATAGCTTAGGTAGATATTACCGAGTTGGGAGTGAACGCGCGCCTCAACGCCTGCCGGAGGATTGAGCTCGAAAACGGCCAAAAGGCACCGAATGGTGTTCCCTATTTCCGGTGGATTACTTGTACGAAACCGCTCGGCAAGAGCAACAAGACCAAAGTAGTACGCATCTTGATATTCCGTCATGCTCGTTTACCTTTGATCCGGGGCTAACCCAACATGAACTCCAATTCGCGAGATGCAATATCCTACAGTATGCTAAGTGATGTTCAGGTAAAATGAAATTTAGTGCGGAAACTTTTTGTCGATATAATAGGTTACAGCGACAGCGGAAACAGTAAGTACGGGTCTTTTCTGTTATCTGGACCCATTACCTGCGCGTCTTTTAGAACAATACTTCGTTTGCGTCATCTGTTGTTCGGTGAAGGTATCTGCGCGCCGGAGCTGAGCGCCGGCGTGCAATTTGCCCCACTGCAATTGGCCAGTTCAGCGACCAACGCTGATTATGTCGGTGGGTCGAATAGAGGCGTCAGTACATAGGTGAAGAGGTGTTTGCGCGCTGCGTAGTTAAGCGGCTTAAGTAGGTTTGCCGAAAGAACAATGCTGCGAACCGCTACCGAAATCCGGGACACTTGCCGTTAATATCTTTGCACCACGTGCAGGCAAGCTAAGCGGCTTAATTCGGTGGTTCCTGTGAGCATACGCTATACCGTATGCACACACCTGGCTTCTTGAAAAGGACCGCAATCTGGAGCCACTCGCTGACGACGGAACTAGGTTGTTCCGAAAACTCCGAGAGAAAAAGCAAGCGTTTTCTGATCTTTTACCTAATAACTGCCCATCCATCCGGTGGAAGGGCGTTGTTTCGTTCAATTTCAGAAGCTCGAAAACGGGAAGAATCCGTAGAAAGCCAACTCAACCATCTCTCCCGTTACAATGAACCCAGTCTTCAACATCTGTTAACATAAATACGCTCATTGCTGAGCAATTGAGACAAAGTTAGTGAAGTCAGGTGAGCTAACAGCAGAGAAATCCAGACGTGTAACTGCTTAAGAACAACGAAAAAAATGGACACAGATAGGAACATTTGCATATCACAGTGAGACGTCAGGATTAAGTCACGTTCAGTTCAGACGCTATCAGTGGCAGCACTTCTGTGAACACGTTTACGTGCAGACAACAACTGGTATTGCAACTGGCAATGTTCGAAAACTTCTTGTTGCTCTCTGCTGCACATGTATACCAGTGAACAAATAGTACAGAACGCATTTTTCTTTCATTGTTGTCAACGAGGCAGAGGATATTGCAGTTATCCGGCTCTTTTGAATTTCAACCCTGTAAGCCGTATCAGAAGCAGATTCAGTTACGCGTTTGGGTCTTGTAGCGAATTGGCCCGAAAGCGATTATCATGTAGCCGCTCACTAACATTATCTGTGACTGCTTTCTACGGCATATAACTGGAAGGCAGTCCAGTGTCCGTAACGCGGGATCGGGGCGCGTTGCAGTGCGAAAACTACGTCATCGTCGTTTTGTTGTCCCTTGAGAAGCGTAGCTGATTCATTATTTTATGTACGCTTTAAAACATTATTATTTGTCACCACACTAACTTTATAAGGTGAGAAAATATTTAAAACGACTTTCATGATTTCTAGCAGAATTTTACTCAACCTGCAAACATACAGTACTTCAGCGTTGGTATTGTCTGCAAGGCACTGTTCTCCAGCGAGTAGTTTTCGTTCATAATGGCTACGCTTAGTAAGAAGGAACTCGCTGCTGCCTTTGCAAGTGCCCAGTCGACGGTGGATGAGGTTAGACGTCTTCTGCAAAGCAAAAAAGTACGACGTACCGACCAAAGGAACCTACCCCTACTTGCGGTTTCAGCAGAAAGGCGAAGGTAGTATCTTGGGCTTGAAAACAACCGTTGCAACGACTGAAAGCGAAAGGTCTGAGGCAAGAAACCGCATGCTGGAAGCGCTAAAGAGACGTTCCATTATGGAGGCAATCGAATTGACTTGCGTTGCGGTTGTCCACTCACGTCGTCCATTTTTAGGCTGCTTTGGCCGAAGCTGAACGAATAGTGTACGAAAAGGAAGAAAACTATCTTTTGGAATTCCAACATATCGGTACGGTGATTACGGGCTTCCAGCCTATGTTGGAATTACGCTCTTCCAATGGCTCGGATCCGAAAAGCAGCCGAGCACGTAAACGTCGTCATTCCATTTCGGACGCTCACCGCCTGTTCTCATGGACTTCGTCAACTTCGGGTGTGGTAAGTGGTTGTTGATGTTTTATTAATCTGATCTTCGTGATTCACAGGAGATTGATGAGGCCCAGCTGATTGCGTTCAAAAAGAAAGGCAATCCAGTCCATGATTCAATACAGTGGTTTAAGTTTTGACATTTTTAGACAATAATGGCAGTTCGGACGATTCGGTGAACGACGAAGATCGAACGCTAAAGAAAAGTTCCACTTAAAGTAACGATTAATTAGTTCCAATGCAGTACACTGATGCGTTCAAATCTCTAAGTTTTCAATTTATTAATGACCACTCGTGTTTGTTCCCACATTTATTATATATTTCATGAACAGTGTACATCCATGGAAATGTTTTAGAAGGGTAAAAAGTGAGATTAAAGGCATGTAATTCTAGTTGTTGCTTGAACTACACTGTTTCTTGAATGGCGCTATCCATTGGCATATTCGTTGCAGTTCGGTGTGTACGGTAAGGGTTAATGGGCAGCAATTGTTACAGCAAAATGACCTGTAACTGGCAGATTCCCAACGGTAGACGAACTTTCATTGCGAACTGTTGGGTCGCCGCCATTGCGCGTATGCTGCTGCCGTTATTCCCGCGTTTCCTGCTCCAGTACACCGAAAGTTCTCAAATAGGCGCCTTTTTTTAAAAAATGGTAGTAAGTTCAAAGCTGTTCATTTGATTGCCAAATGGTTTGCGAAGAAGTTTACAAATGTTTGCAATAGTGGACTTATCAAAAGCAGATATCTTTGCAGCACCATGACCTTATTCACGATTCCGCACGTCGCTTAAAATTTTCAGTTCTGTTGGACGCTAACAGTTTCTAATGTTTTTTCTATTCATTTTAGAAACGTATGACTAACCTTCTTTTTCTGTTATAAGGCCACCGTAACTCAAGTGTAATGTTAACACCGTCTGTACCATAGCCTGCGTTGAATTGAAACGGTGTAAATATAAGAGGGTGTAACTGTCATGGTGAATGCGGTTGGAAATAAGCTTAACTACGTCTGTTGCTTAAATTTATTTTTAGCTGACATACAAAAGCGCTTGTTGTCAAAAGCATGCTATAGATGGACAGTAAGCTACTTCCAAAACTCATCTGTTCCGTCGTCAGCGTGAGATATGTAGCTCAGCTACCAAAGTTGCCAAATATTGCACATAATATTGGCCCCTTGCTGTGTACTAATAATGGCTCGATGGCACGTAGTTTTCTGGACGTATAGCTTATGCACGTGCTTGAGATTGTTCAACGAAGGACTGAACATACTTTCTAGGTACCACATGTCGATTTTAGTGTTCAGGTAGCTTCTGCTTGCTGGTCAAATACCTTCACTGAAATATACGAAGCACCTGACTGTGTCAAATCATTCGAGCGTGTCATATCTACCAATTTATCTAATAATTAATTTATCAAACAGGATACTGCGAAGCGACAACTTGGAGATGCGTAAACAGAAATAATTCACGACATTTGCTCATTCAACGCCGACCACGGAACCAGCTTGCTCCTGCGACTTCTTGTTTCTATTCAGGACGAACAAAACTACTTCTATTAAGCCTTCGGCTATCATTGAGAAAAACACTGAGCATTGGATGTACTGTGCGGTTATAAACATGAAAGACACCGCGTAACTGCTAATCCTGTTTGCACCGCAGTTAACTGCTCTCATAATTTAACTTTGCTAAACAGCAAATAGTTCTGATTGCAATGATGAATGCGGTAAGCAACCGTAAAATAAATTATACGCTGCCGTATTGCAAATATTATTCTTCTGCACTTTTAAAATACCCTACTAGAACTGGTCCTGCGTCAAACCTTCGCCGTGGCATCTCATTTCTACCACTGCTGCATTGTTGTTAAGAGCTGAAGGCTATGTAAGCCAACGCTGGACAAATACGAGTAAACGCAGCGCTACGTGGACACGTATAGCGATGCGTTCGGTCAATTGCGTTATGCACTACCAATATTGATTAGCTGAAGAAATTTTAAACAAATGAACAACTATGGACAATTGGAAGGAAAGTATGGACGACGCTTAGTTCCATTAAAGAAACGATGCTGATTGCTTGTCCTTTATCTACTTTGGCAGCGTTTTGCATGTCGCTGTCGTTCCGCTGTCACTTCGCCAATTTTGCAGTATGCGACAATCGTTCACGATAATCCCTTAACGAAACGGCTGCCCATGTTCAGCTTAAGTGGTCATCCCAAGCAATTAGCCCAACGTACTCTTCCGATGCTATGTGCAGTTACATCTTGTCAAAAGATGACCGATCAAATCGTTCTCGAATTAAGCAGAAACCTTATGTTCGGCAAGACAGCGGGAAAAATTGTTCAAGGGGGATGGGGAATAATTTCTGATGCGTCAAAGTTTTAAAGATATACGATCAGTGCGGTCAGTTTTCCTGCACCGCGGTTTACACAATATGTGGGTGCACATCAGGAAATTCAGGAAAGTAGTTGACAATGTTTCGCAAATTCCATGCGTTCGGTTGAACGACCCTGACGAATGAAAATGCTGCAGAATATCAATGGTCAGCATAGCTCAGCGTAACATTGCAAGTATTGCACGTGCTCATACCGTTTGCTGCAGTTGGCAGGAACGGGAGTCCATTTCAATTGATTTGACATCGTTTTGCAACAATGCCGGAAACCGAATAGTTCATTGCTACCGCATTCTTATCCGATTCTGGAAACGCTACTTCAGTTTACATTTACGGAAACGAGGCAAACTAAAGGTTGCGAAAGAAACCAGTGATTCTATCGTTGACTATTGGACAGCACATTGATAGAGTTTCATTGTATGTGAAACATCTCTTCTCAATGATAGTTTCTTTGATCACAGTCAATGGAAAAGTCGTTTCAGACGGAATGAAACAGCTCAGTGGCAAAAACGGATTACTCCTACGACGCATTCAACTTCTGCGCGCTGACGCAGCGTAGCATGACAAATAGACAGGTGGAAATGACCGCTGTGAAAGTTGCAAGACAACGAATGTGAAATACATGGCGAACAGGATACTTCAGCTGCTTCCACGACGAACACGGGACAAGGGGGTGCCTGACAGCCGTGGAAAAAAGCTGACACTAGAAACACTGCGGAAACCCTGAAGACCAGGAAGAACAGAAAAGCTAAACCCACTTTCCGGTTAATAGGCCCTCCAAAAATGCAAATCGCCATAAGCATACGGTAAAATGGAACCACATTCACATGCAACACAAAGACCTCATCGTCCAACGAGAACGTCAGCTGTGCGAAATGCAATTGCTTGCTTCATTGCCTACATTACGAAGTTAAGGACAATGCAGTAAATCCACTTTCCCATTGCTACATTCCCTCAATGAAGCATTTTGAGTGCGCAACCCGTTCTGAGGAAGGCGGCTGCCACGTTTCAAGGAAAGGTGTAGGAAGAAAGTTGCGCACGAGCAGCCCTTTCAACGGCAATCGCTACCACTGTTCATCGAAGATAAATAAAGTAGTTGCATCTGCAATTGGTAAGAGCACACATCTTTTATCCCCGCTGGATCAGCCTAAGCTCACTGCCATGCATCTCGCTTAACAGTGATCAACTTGTTAGCATGCGAAGCCATTATTATGTGAGCCCCAACTCCCAAAGGTCGCAAGTGCAGGTAGCCACTCCCACCGACGCGAGCTGGAAGATGGAGGCACCTTTCCAGGTATCCGTTAAACGGCAATAGCATTACGCATTTCGCTGATGGAACCGGTATCGTATGAACAGGCGCTATGGTGGAAGGCTCGGTAAATCCGTAGCCACGTTGAAACGTGCTTACCAACCTACGATAAAGAAGTTTCTTCTTGCTGTGAGAGCTATCCATTGCAAAGTGCATGTGAAACCCTCTGCTGCAAAATCTCGGCACGTGAGAGAGTAGACAGCGGTGGAAAACGACCACTTGTACGTTACGTTGCAATCTGTTCATACTTTTACGATGACTGCTCTACTTTGGCTCTTTACGTGGGGTTCGAAGAGCTACCTATCGCACAGTTATTTTTCCTATAACTTCACAATTTGGAACTAACGCTAATACATGAAACTGTAATTATCATAAGAGCACAGCTTAAGCTATTGTTTGCCTAATGGGACAGTACGTCTTAACTGACGATAGTATGCTTCCCAAGTTCTCCTCTCGCACAAGCATTAGCAGAATGACTGCCTGATCAGCATTACATAGGAACAGGAGCTCCAGGAAGGATATGTCAGGTAATTACGCCCACTGGACGTTACATTAAGAAATCGCGTTCTCACTTATGAATATGTCCCCCACCTGAGGCTTAGCGTGCGTGGCCAAGCTTTGGTCGCTTGAATGATTCACGCTCATTTGAGCTCACGTTGAGTTTTGATACAACGATTGCTATGTTTAGAACGTACTCAGGGAGTTAACCTGATTTCAACCGATTCCATTGGAGGATCGATTTGTCACCTGACTCTGAAAAGACAGTAACACTGACAGTTGCCTGTACACGTCCGGTTTTTTTTGAATAGCCATAGCATCCCGTCATCGGGAAAGCCACGTTCCACCACTGGGCAACAGAAGGGCGGAAAACTAAGCCGTCGCTTCCCGCAGCTAAAGCACCGGCTATCAAGCATCCTTTGGCAAGACTAAGAATTGCCCCATTCGGTCGATTTGCATCGGAGCGCACCTTCGCAAGTACGGTATGTGTCCGCAAAGGCCGTACGCAGTTTCGCTCGATCGGATCGCAAGCGATCGAAATGCCCATGCGTTCTCACGACGGCGGCTAAAGAGCCTAAAAACTGGCAAAGGCAGAGAAACCTAAAAGTTGCAATCCACCGTATACGCAACCGAATTTTTTGGCACGAAATTGATGCTTCGTGCTTCCATAGCCGCGCCATTCCTTGAATACCGCATAATTCATTCGCCGTTGCCGGCGATTAAACCTTCATGCGCATTCTGCCGATGACCTCTGTCGTAAAATTCACATATAAACCAAACTGGACGCCAATAACTGGAATAAGCAAAACAATACTTTCCATTCACGATTGCGTTGTGCCATACCACTGCTGCGGTTACCGCCGTTCATTGACGCTCTGGAGGGTGGTGCACCTATTGGAAAGCGTCCGCTTAGGCATTGAGCCCAGAGGCTGAGCGGGCTCCTTGGGTGAGGGGGAAACAAACAGGGTGCAAGGCAGACTTTTGGCCAAGTGACCAAACCGCAACTTCCGCGCCAGTTGCAAAGCAGCAATGCTTCTCGGCAGTGGACGTCGCAGGGAAACCGGCAATGCTGTCCAGTTTTTGCCAGCTTCAACTGTGTAGCCGGCGAGGGGGGAAAAGTTTGCCGACACAATGCGGACAGGCGATCCGCCTACGCGCCAGCCGTTTGCGCAACGGCGCTCGAAGAACGGCAGACAAAGTCGGCAATGCAACCATAAAGGGAGCACAAATTTGCATGCCAACTCCGATGACATTGCCTTGCGGGCGCCGAAAGTGGCCGTCAGCGGCGCAACGCATATCGCCATCGCAATTCCATTGGAGACGAAGTTTTTAATTTTGACGCGGTTCCGGTTCTCAGCCGTCGTGCACGGAAGCGGCGATCATCAAAGGCAATCGATGAAAGCGACTTCCAGTCCCAACAGAAAGATGAAGTTGTCGAATGAACGACCGCTACGTAGCCTTCAGTTTGGCACGTTTCTAGTCAGCCTCCGTAGGAGAGTCACTGCATCAGCGGTATAACCAGAAACGGTGTCCCATCAGACTTCCCATTAATACTCACCGAACGTATTAGCCTCTTTTTGCCAATATTACAAAACGTTAGCCTTATAATTTTTGTCTTGAATAATGCTTCTTGTCATCCGTTGATACAAGCTGACGTGCAATATGGAATTAGGACTTCGCCGGCATTTCGATGGGCATTTGACAAAAAGCACTATTAAGTGCCGGTCCCAAATGGCGAAAATCTCGTAACTACTAATGCTACGTTCTCATCCTTCTCTTAACTGCCCACTTGAAGCGTATACGGTGCACACGAGCGAGCCCAAAGGCAGCCGATCGCTGCCATTGTACTCAGCCGAGCGGAATTCGCGTACATCTCTCGCGGCATGTCTGATTACGTCCGCATAATCGCTGATACATCAGCTTGGCCAGCTCTTGACAGCCGTAGGACTGCGCCAAGATGGCGATACCCCGAAGTGACGCTTTCATGAGAGCCCGTATTAATGGTGCCCAGTCGCGAGCCTATGAGCATACATTGATGAATAATTAGAACTTTGATTCCGCGCAGCAAGTCTCCGAGCCGTCACGTAAAGATTGTTCTGTTGACAGAAAGCAAATGAAACCTTGCGACGCCCTAAATGCTCCTACAGAGGGGCAGCGCGCACTCGCGCGATTCGCACAATGCGAAATGGTGTTGACATGCCACCCCACCGAGCGGATCGGCGCGCGGGTTACCCATTTCTGAACAAACCGTCTCGTCGAACGAGTTGCGCTTTGGCGAGCCGTTCCCTATTTCCATATTCCCAAGGTATGCCTGAGAATTCGCCGGTCTGCGTGGCAACCTTGCTGTCACGCTGTGCAACCGAGAATATATCTTATTGCAGCCAACCGACGAGCCAGCAAGCAACGTTGATCATCAACTCTAGGAAACTGACTATATATATATATATATATATATATATATATATATATATATATATATATATATATTCTCTCCAGCAGCTTTTATTCTCTCCAAAAGCAGAGCTTCCGGGTACTTCTCACATACCCGTCCTCAGTGCCAAACTTTTGAACAACGACTGCCCAGCCAGCCAGCGGTTCAGCAAGCTCATCCGCTAGACTGTCCGGGCTGGCGACATCAGCTATCAGGTACCACTCTTGTACCCGTCTGCTTTTGGAGAGAATAAAAGCTTTCAATGAACGGGGGAAATCCGTGTATATTAGTTGCTTCGCAGAAATGCACATATCCCGTTGGAACGAAACTTATATTGCCCTGTGGCGCAAATACGGGTCGCCAACTTGCGGTTGCCAACAGTCGTCCGGTGTGTGCGCCAAAATTCGACCGGTAAAAACGACGTCATTGGAAAGCTCTTAGCCTAACCGGGAGGTGGACC
The DNA here is from genome assembly GCA_000612645.2 of Trichuris muris. Lineage (NCBI taxonomy): Eukaryota > Metazoa > Nematoda > Enoplea > Trichinellida > Trichuridae > Trichuris > Trichuris muris. Next base: position 9,710,404 of record CBXJ02000086.1, read on the forward strand.
CGAATTCAGGGAATCATTGAACAGCGCGTCAAGGCTCGAAAAAGGGTGCTGCTAGCGACGGAGGGGGAGGGGGCGAGCGTGGTCACCTCAGGGAACCATGGAAATCTCAAAATGTGAACGGTCATTTCTGAGCTGTCCACTTTTCACCGACCGCACTGCGCGTCGTTCGCGGACGGACAAAGGTTGGCAAACTCCTGGGAGAACGTCGGACAACGTACCAACATTTGCTGCTGCGCGTTTGAGGTCTCAACGGGATACTCCGCGCAAAAGGGCTGCTCCGATTGCGGGCTTCAATTTTTCGCCGACGAAGAGGGAGCAAAGAAGCGGAGTTGAAAGCGCCCCCCCCGCCCACCCTCCCCCTACTTTCGCCGTGGAAACGGGAAATGGTGCTCCGTTCCTTCGTCGGACAATGCGCATTTCCCATGGTCAGATGAACGCTGCTTGACGGGCAATCATTGGCAGCCATTTACACCGTTTCGGCGGTCAAGTTTCAATCGCCCACTTACACTTTCCTGACAGTGTTGTTCCATTCGTGACCATTGTAAACTGATTTTAATCTGGTCGATTTGACAATGCATCAATCATCCAACGACGTGAGTGATTGTCGAATCAGATACCTACGGGTCAGCTATCCTTCACCGTGGCAAACAAAAGGGCTGTGTCGCTTCCAATGCAACGACTGTTGATTGATTCATCTTCGCAATGCATAGCGAAGTGAACGAAAGTCGCCCCAACGAGAAGCGAGGGGAGCCTTGGCCGCTCGCAGGCAAACGAACCACAAGCACCGTCCGACCGATCATTGTCGGTCGGTCGGTGCAACGAGAAAACGAAAAGTCACTCCGGAAAGGAGACAGCGTGTCCAGACCGGCTGTCTAATTTCAATTTTCCAGATGAGCGCCGCTGCTATGCGAAGGAGCGCGCGCGAACACATTGAGATATGCCATTTGCCAAATGCAGTTTATAGGGTTCTCCTTGACACTGGCGGGAAAGCGTCAGCAGCCGGCTGCCGTGATTCATTCGCTGCTGCATTTCCGGTTCGTTGTTCTCTTACGCAAACAACACTCAATATTCTCGTAGACGGAGCACACATGTGATAGCGAGACTATGGTGGCCATTTTTCAAAGCGGCGTCCGCTCGCGCGCCCATCCATCAACGCTGTGGAAGTGTGCCACCGAATGAGGCTTTTCGCGCTTCAAATTGGGTTGCCATTGTAAAACACAGCCCATTGGTCGATTCCATTGCGCTCCGGCCGTGCGTGCACCGCAGCTGCTGGCGTTGGCCGAACAAGTGCGGAAAGGCTTCAAGAAAACACTATCATCCCGAAACGACCCAAACGTGATGGATAGCCGTGGCGGCCGTCACCGCAAGGATGACAAAGTGCCCATAGCGCAGCGCCACGGCCCCTGCGAAGCATCCGCCCAACGACCGCTTGGTCGCCCACGCGCGCACCTTGGATAATAATGTCGCCTCGAAGGGGTGAAATATTTGGGCCCAGACAAAAAGCACCACCGCGCCCAAGGGTGCGTGCGCTGGGCGGCTGCCTTGGGCGTACGCTAAAAAAGCCGTCCCTTTGCAACTCTCTCTCTCTGGTCGGAGAACAATGTTGGCCTTTCTGCCCATGGCCGCCTTGCCAATGGCCGACCGGAAGGTGCGGGCACAACGGCGCGAAAAAAGCCCAATCGTTTCGACCAACTTTCGCTTTCATCTGACCGCCAACCAGTAATATTATCCATTCACCGGCCGTCTCTCGTAGGACACGCAAAGGGCGACCGGGAAAAAAGAGAACTGCCGACAGCCGCGGCAAACATCCGAGCAAAGTGCAAAGCAAACTTCCGTGCAAAGTAGCAGCAAACTTTGCCTTCTACCACCTTCCGCGTCGGCGCTTGGCGGCGGCGGGGCGAGTCGGTGTTTCTTTTCGTCGCCGCGTCTGCCTATCCCCGGTAGTTAAAAGGTGAAAAGTTGGACCGGATCAAAGGAGCCGCTGCCGGTCGATCGCTGCGGCGAGAAGGCGCAAGAAGTGGGAGACCTGTCGATCGGAGACCGCTCGGCGAGCCGTCCCTGCAAATTTCCCACAAATTAGCATGAACGCGGCGGGCGAACTGCAGAATATGAATGGGAAGAAGAAGAATGGCGGCAAACGGCGTTCACTTCCGGCCACGGTGCTCAATGGAATTTACTCGGTGCTCCTTGGGCGAAGCGGAATTCCGCTCGCTAAAGTCGACCAACAGCGGCGGCACGTCATTATCTTGTCAACGAGCATAAGTGTACAAACGACACACTTTTCACTTCCCAACTTCATTACGGTGCATCGCTTAGATGGAAGGGACGGAGGAGGCCGTCGGCAGCCAGCCAGGCGCCCCTCGTTGCGCAATCCGGGAGTTGCAAGGGCGGTGTCACTCATCGGGGCCCCAAACGGTCGGCAGCCCTCCCGCGAAGCGCAACGAGTTCGAAGGAATCAAAAAGGGAAACGTAGACGACTTTCGGCACGCGGAATTTTTGGCCATGCAAAGATGGGCCGCTTCTGCAAAGCCAGACTTTTTCAACGGAGCGGCTACTCGCCCAGCAAACGGTAGCTGGCGAGGAGAAGGTCCGCTCGACCGTTCCCCAAGGACTGAAGGGATGGGCTACTTCCGGTTGGCACGTTGCCGACACACCGGTGGAACGTCCGCCGGCGGGTCCGCTTGTGTTGGACGCGTTCGCAATGTGATTGCGAACGCGTCCAACGCCGCGAAGGGGTTCGCCGGACTTCCTTGCAGCGTACAAGGTCGCGGTGAGAATAGGCGCCCAGCGGGAACCGACAGTTCAAGGGGAGGTGCGTCCAAGGGGTCGGGAGGACTATATGCCATCTTACATCCCGGAAACGGACGACTCCCCGCGCGGAGCAACATTCCCAAAGCCCTCGGAACGCGTGCGCACCAAGCTGCGAACCCAAGCCGCATCCCTATGGCGGGTGGTTGGCGCGAACAGCAACCGACGAGCGTAGAATGTTCCCTTGATCGCACTGTTCGAAGCGGCCGCAAAAGCCACGATGGCTTGCGGAATCTAGAGGGGGCACCAAATCAAAGGTTTTCCAAAGTTGGAGCGTCACCTTTTGTACAAGGAGCACAAAGCGTCTTCTCACCGTACTAGCCTGACGGTCGCCAAGGTTAACGGGATGTCAGCCGCGGAGAGAAATGCAAATGTCAATTGCGCCCTTCGACCAACGTTATCCGGGCTTGCGGGCTGATTAGGACTGCGCCGAACGAGAAACGGGCGCCGCCAGCCTATCCGCACCGGCGGAGGGATAATCGGTGGCAAGGCGGCAGAAGCGTTACTTGCGTATCCAACGGAGAATATGCAAATTGATGCGAAAAGGCAGCAATGAGGAAAAGTTCCGAAATGGCGGAGTGGTTGTCAGGGCGGGAAACGACTTTGAAAAATGGCTCGTCAAAAGGCGGACAAGCGTTGGCCACTTTCCCAGGCAAGAAAAAAGCGCCAATTTCTTGGCGCCTCTGGAATGCCGGTGCGGCACCGCTTTTGGTCGGTTCGGGCGGTCGCCGGTGCACCGTTGAGCTCAAAGGCGCAACGTACGAGCCGTTGGTCAGTGGCGGCGGTCGTGTTGTCGACCGATGGAGTTACGGTAGAGCGAGGAGACCAACTTCCTGCTCATCGCTTTGGGTCCTTTTTTGGATGGACGACGACGTCGAGAGAGATTAGAGAGAGAGGAATTCTCGTCGGTAAGGCGAAACCTGCGAAGAAAATGATCAAATCACGCGGTTGGCGGACGCCCCAACGACTTTTGATGAATTAGCTGAAATGGTCGAGTTGGAGAAATTGATGGCGTCCGCCTGTGGCTCGCTTAAGCAACCGCTCGGCACGTCCGGTGTGAAATTACGGCTCATGTCGACCAATGAATTGCTCAATGGGTGCTTGCCGGCTACGCACCGTCAATTAATGGGACGCGAGCCGCTTCGTCGACTCCTCAAAATACCCGTTTAGCTGCTCTGAACCGATGAGCCATCAGTAGGCGCCTTTCAGCAGTGCGTCGCTGGGTTGCGTTGGCCATTGGTCAAAGGACCGACCGTATTTACGACCGCCGCCGTTGTGTGCCAACCGTTACGAATTGCCTAAACGAAACTGCAATGACGCGCAACAACGGCCATTTTCAAGTGCGCACCAAAGGCGCTCATTGTTGCCAGACTTGCGGAATGACTTGATAAATAAATTTGCCATTGAAGAGAACGTCGTCGACGAGGCATCACGTTCGATAAACAAAAGGGGCATAGTTAGTGGGGCGTCCTTACTAGATATCACAATGTCACCATCGGTGATCATAAGCTAATTGCGGCCGTTGGCAGAGACGACCTTTCTCTTGAATGTCGCCAAACGACGACAATAACAACAACAACAACAACAACCAACTTTACCAGGAGCAGGCTCGAAAGTGGGCCCAGCGGCATGGCGCAAATGCAAATTTTTGCCAAGTGACCGGCGTAAACAGCTTTGGGGAGAAAGAACGCATCCGCCGGTTGGCCACGGTCGTTTGCCTTTATCAACGTCGACCAGCCCGCCATCGATACAGTCGCTGGGTGCATAAATTTTCATTTATGACCCATCAGGCGGTGAACTTCAAAGGGCCATATGCGGTGCGTAAATTATGCTCGCATTTATGCGACGCGTAAAATTTTAGGAAAATCCAGTGCAACAGCGTGCCGACGACGTTGCTTGCGGCGGCAGCGGTCGACCGACGGGTGACGGTCACGCTCGTCATGCGCAGGCGTGGTCCGCTCTCCTTATAGTCCAACACGCAACGAGATGTCCAATCAACGCGGGCCAAAGGAGTCAGCGCCAGCGGCAGCCAACGGCGGCGCACCGGCGCGCGGGCGGCCTCCCTTCATGACGATCCGTACCAGCGGCCGGCGGGTGACAGTAGGCATCAATGCCGATCGGACCGGACATGACAGATACTTTCGTCGCACCACACGTTCTTATGTGACAAGTGATTGATGGCCGGCCCCGTTCGCAGGCGGTCGCTTTGAACTTGGCCGGCTCGCTGTCATAAAATGTCTACGCCGAGTCAGCGGCGCTGCGGACTTTGATCACGTGATTGCTCAGCAACACCTCAACGCCCGGTTACGAGGGAGGGCGCCCCGCGCGGCTTGTCACTCACCGTCGGTCGGCCACACAGTCGGCTCGGCGGCCATCACCGACCGGCCGACTAATTCCCGTTGACGTTTGTTCATCAATCGCAAGTGACGGCCCATAAATTTCAAGATTGATTTCGGCTTTGCGGCGCAGTCGTAACGACAGGCAAACGGCAGATAAATTATACCGGTGACATTGATTGGTGCCGCGCCGAAAATGGCCAATCAACGCCGCCTGGCCCCGGTCTACGCGATACGCCATTGGTCGAAGAGACGACGACGGAATTTTGAAGCGGAAAGGCCGCCCCTGGCGCCCCCAGTCTTCGTTTGGCAAAGCGAGGTGTGCTTGGCATTTTCTCTCTCTCTCTCTCTCTCTCTCTTTCCCTGTCGTGTACTCCCCTTCTCTCGCTCTGTCTGCTATACTCGCTGCGTGCACATACACATAGACGCATGGTCTCGACGCACCAGCAATACCTTAGTCCGGACTTTCTTAGTCCGCTTCCGTCGACCAGCGGTTCGTCGGATACGGTAAGGCTTTTGAACCTTGTTGCCGACGATGTTGTTGCTATTCTTTTCTTTCCTGCCAGGCCGACCCGAGCAAAAGTCCGCTCGCCTTGCTGGCCCAGACGTGCAACAGCATTGGACTGCCTGATCTGCCGTCCACCAAAGGGCCAACGGCGACGGCACCCAGGAACGCCCAGGATTCGTCGGCCGCAAATATAAATGAGCACCCGCTCAGCGACGAACGACCATCGGCGAACGCCTGCTCATCGTCGTCGCTTGACAATTCCAAGGAATTGGCTGATTCGAAGCGCTCGTCGTCCAGCGAAGTTGGTTCGCAAGCGGCCGTTGGCGGTTCGTCGGCAAAGTCGTCCTCGACCAAAGCATCCGCCGCAGGCGAAGATGAAACATCTTTGCAACAGCATGCCAGTCATCACCATCATCATCATCAGCAGCAGCATCAACAGCACAGTCATCATGCTCTGCTGAATGGTCATTCAAAGATGGCCACAAGCAACGGTAGTGGTTGCAGCGACGCGCGATCGCCGGTCAAGAAGGAAAGGCCTCCGCCTGCAATGACTGCTCAGGCGCTTTCCGCCTCAATCAGTGCCTACGGGTCGACGCCCGGCTCTTCGTGCCCGCCGGTGGTTGCCAACAGTCCCTACACGGCGTTGTTCTCCCATTTTGGAGCCGCCTCGAATGCCGCCGCAGCTGCCGCCGCACTGGCCAATCCCTTTATGGTCAACCATGGATTGTTGACTGGCGCGACGGCGGCACCCACCGCCGCTTTGCCCTATCCGTGTTTCAGCGGTCTGTCGACCGCTCTCGGCGCCGCCTATCCGAGGTCCTGTACGGATCCATTCTGCAAAACGTGTCCTGCATCGCTTACAACGCCAGCGGGACGCCCGTGTCCCTTCGGCTGCACGCAGTGTGCCACCAGCGGACATAGCGCCGCCGCCGCCGAGTTGCCTTCCTCCCTGTGGCTCAGTCCCTACGGTGCCCCGTTTCTGACGGCCGCCGCTGCCGGTCTGCACAACAGCACAGTCCCCCCGTCGGTGGCCGCCGCCCAGGCCGGCAATATGGCCAATTTGGCCAACGTCCTCTCCAATCCAGCAATGTCGTCACTGTTGGCCACGCAAACTTCAATGGCTGCCGCAGCGGCGGCAGCCGCCGCCGCTGCAGCCGCCGCGGCCGCCGGCAACGGCGCCAATGGACAACAACCGTACGTATGCAACTGGATGACCGTTGACCAGTACTGCGGCAAGCGATTCGCCTCGGGCGACGAACTGCTGCAGCACTTGCGCAGTCACGCGACCCACGACGCCCTGAAGTCGTCCCCCGGCAATTCTCTGCTGACCAACGGCAGCTCGAACGGCAGCGGATCCTCAGCGAGGGTCCTATGTCAACGACCGTCCGCGGGCGCCGGCTCGTCCTACCTTAACTCGCTGCGCTTCCATCCGTATTCGAAAATGCTTATCCCATCTGGAGTCTCGTCATCGACGGCCGCTTATCCTGCGCCCATGCCGTTCGCACCGTTGACCGGTTACGACTCGTTGGCCTCCTCAATTTGCCTTGGTCAGCGCTTGCCCGGCTCGTTGCCTCAGCCGTAGCTGCGGTAGGGACCAACTTGGAAACGTCGCCTTTACCGTGAAACAAATTTTCCTCTGTCGTTTTGCTTTTCAGCCGAATTGGTCTTTTTGTTGTCGCTCCGTTTGATGCTTGTCGCGCACCCGTACATTTTCCCGCCGTCCCTTTCGGTACCCCCAATTGTTCCCAAGTTCCGAAAGTACGCCCGATGATCACGCGCTCTCTCTCTCTCTCCTAGGAGTTTTTGAAGTAAAGGAAAAGCGATTGAAATTGTGCACCACCTTCGTCGTTGTTGTTACGGAGCGTTGCTGCGCGTCGTGTGAGTCACCGCGAAACTATGCGCCCCCTCGGCGCTGCGGGATAAACGGAAGGAAAAGGGCAGAGAAGGGGCTGATTTATTGGCCCTCGGAGAAGGCAACCGATCGGGACAAAAACGTCGACTATGAAGGGAGAGACAACTGTCACCGGACGTTATGAGAAACCGTTCGCTCCGCAAAGAACACCTTGGTGGCGGCTATCCTTTGAACACTGCGCTGAGGACGTCGAGGTCGCGCAACGGTCACGAAGCGACCAGCGCATGCGACTGCCGCATTGCCTTGCCTCGTTTGCCCTTTACGACCGTCCACTTTCTTATCTTACCGGTGGGCTAAAAACGTCGCATTTCGTACAGTGTTTTGGCAGTTGACAAATGCCAATAATTGAAATAACGCAGCCGGGGCGAATAGAGCACATTTTCATCGGCTATGCAAGAGCAAACTGCTACCAGACGGGTGGTCAAAGCTGAAAGCCTACAATTGAAGGATCGAGTGATCGAAGGACAACTACAGACGACCACAACAAGTTTGAATGATTATATATATATATATAACAAATGTTCTTCTTTTTGTTTGCATATATATATATATATATATATATATTACAATGCTGTATCCCGGAATTGCCTCCATTGTATTCAGCATTCCGAAGACTTAAGTCAGTACGGAAAAAGCGATGCACTGGGTTTCATCAGTGCCAACTTTGTTCACCACTGGCATAAATGTAATGAATTGCTGCAAACCAGGTGCGGCGACATCTTTTTATCAACAATGGGGGACAACGTCGACTGTGATTTAGCCTGGATGAGCCGCTGATCGATTAGTCTTTTTTCCAGAGTTGCCACTTTTTCACGGCTATTATTAATTACAGATCAGTGGCGCTGAAGTTCCCACTCAATCACGTGGCGCAGCACCGTCTCCAGGGACAACCGGACTGCCAGCCGAGGGCCACCCCGCCCTGCGCGCCCGCCTTCCTTAAGGCCAACGTACATATGGACGCGGCGCTCGATGGGCCAAGCAACAATTGCCAACAACACCAACAATAAAATAACCCAAGGCGACGCCAGTTTGGAGGGCGGCGAAATTTTAGCAAGCGGGCAAGTAAACGGAGAAAAGAAAAAGAAAGGAATTGATATAATCACGATGGTACCCATTCGGCTAAGCATTTGGTCGGACAATCGCCGGTGACACGTTATCACCTCGATCGAACCGATAGATCACTGGCTAACGAACAACTGCGGAAGCGAAATGATGGCAGGCCGGCTACATTCGTCTTACGAAATTAAAAGTTCATCTGCGTCAGATGAATGGCGGACAATTGGCATGAAGACGACTCCGGGGACGAGTCGCAATGATCGACGCTCCATAAAAGCCAGCTGGGTGTGTCCTCGGCTCTTTGCGCGGTGCCCGCAGCGCAACGCGGGATGGAGGACCCGTTTTGCACCTTTGCACGGCGCGTCGGAAGTGGACAACGTACGAGTGGGCAATATGCCGCGCCTGCACATGCGTGCGTACTTTGCTTATTGAAAAAAGTCGAAAGCCGCCATTGATATTCCAATTTCGCCTTAAACTATATCGTAGCAGCGTGCCGTAACGGTCGACTTGTCGCCAACTGTTAAACGCTGAACAGCGAAGAGAGATGGAAGATCGAAGGATGAGAAAGAGAGGTCTTTAGGAGAAAAAGAAAGAGGGAGAATTGATGCCAAAGTGGCGCCCATTTGTCACTCGATCTTTCGGCGAACGGGAATCAACAACACTGGCAGTGGAGAAAACGGAATCAATTACGCATGCATTCTGGTCGGACGGTATCCGAAACAGGCTCCCTTTGCAGTGCTGCTTTAACCAGGCGCCCCACCGCTACTGCTACTCCTTTATGTGTGCGTATGTGAAAGACGAGGGTGCCCACTCTTGCCTTAGCCTTTAACGGGCGCCCATCATTCATCGACAGGCAACTGGCCGCGGTAAACAGGCGTGATTTACGACCGCCCTCTTTGGCAAATGCATTTCCCCGTTCATGCGCAGAGCGCGGGGAGAGAAAGTGCGGGAAGACTACAGAGATTGCCGCGTCTCGTAACCGCCAAGGCAAAGAGAAGCCCCTTTACGAGGATGACGACGACGACAACGAGGGCCAGTTGATCACCGGCTGTTGCCAAGCAGATGTGGAAAGATGAATTGCCGAAATGCGCGGTCGATTGATGGTCAGCCGAGAACGATTGCAAATGATACGTTAAGCCGGACAGAGAGTTCTTGACATATTATCCACCGTTCAACGAGTCTCCCGGTTACAGGGCTGTCTTCCATCACGGCGGATCAACTGATCTCTAATGCGAAATTGATCGTCCTTGTCAAGAAATATAAAATTTAAAGCCAAGATAAGTCGTTGCCCCTATATACGGGCGCGTACATGGCAAGTTGGCAGGGAGAAGCGACGACAGCGATAGCACAGAATAGGTTCTCCACCAGATGGGCCCATATGCCTGGCGGACACGGGTGAACCGGTGGCATCCACGTGCTGGAAGCGCGCGAGCAACTTGAATCATGGATTCACTTTCCTGGGTGATGATTGATGGAACCTTAGCGATGACTTGCGGACAGGCCGAAAATCGTGTCAATCATTGATATATCCGTTGCGTCGGCGAACGTGTAAGAGGGACCGATAAACAACGGAGGAAGGACGAGCGCAGCCGACGTCCGTTTGGAGGTCGCTGCCGACCAAACTCGCCAATGCGTTCACATTCTATCAGTCATCCGAACGTCCTCCATTTGGGACAAGTTCAATTGAGTCCATTTTTTCACCGGACTATCTTAATTAAGAAAAAATACAACTTCGCGCCAAGTAGAACATGAGAAAAGCAGCGCTGAACATTCGGCTGTCGCGTTCCTGCAACAAGCCAAATGTGGACGGTTCAATAGCGTCGCTATCTCGCTTGGAAAACGCCGGGCCGAAACGACGGCCACGGGTCAAACGATTTTCAAGATACTTTCCACAAGACAAACGCGCAACAGCGGAAGGAAGAAGCTGAAAGGCAAAAGGAGGATGGCGGGACAAGTCGACGATGCGCGCTTTTCGCCGCCGCCTTACTTTTGAACGACATCGAAATGGAAGGCGAACCATGCGAAGGCACGTTGGCTTCTCCCGCCCATTAAAAAAGGCGAAATGATCAAGAGAGGCTTTTTTCGTTTGCAACGCTCACGTGGGAACTTACAACACAACCGAATGTCCCAAAAGAGTCCTTGAGCACCAAAGAACAGATGCTCGGCGGCGAAATGTGACGTGCCTTCGTGGTGGCAATGACCCTTCTTCTTTCTCCCTTTCTTACTTTCTGCCTGACCAAAGCGTGAACGCATAAAACTCCGTTCCGACAACCACGTTTCAAATGGTCGAACTAAGAAGGGGGAAAAAAGGAAACGTGATTTTTCAAAACAACGCTTTGGCTACAGGGAACAACTGGGCTACGTGGGTCGTCCGCAGTGGGGCCTACTTGTTTTGCTTTCGAAACAGCGCAAACGCGTAATCGTCGTTCGGCCAAAACTGAAACGACCGTACGCGACAGGAGAGTTGTTTGTCACCCAACTCTTCCTTGACAGATGGATACAGTAAAAGTCGACCCGGTGGCACGCACGACGCGTCGTAGGTGGCAAGCGCTTCGGCCCACTTTTGTCTTCATGACCGCAGCTGTCAGCTACGTTGAAAAATACAAAAACCGCCACACATAAAGTTGCAAATGCCAAATTCAACCGAACGGGCACCCCAACTGCTGCTGCTCTGCCAGAGCCGGTCGTAGTCATTTATGGCGTTGGTTGAAAATTGATGACGCCCTGCTCTGATTGTTCAGCGAAAAACACGAATCGCTACACAATCCTTCATCATTCTATTACCGTCTGCAAACCATTGCTGGTTTGGCAATGCGGTGCATTGGCGAAGAAGTCGCTGTCCTTCTCCTTAGCTTCAAGCAGCTTCCACTACTGAATGAATGACCGTGAATGGCCATCACCTTGCTGGCGAACAACGAAGCATCGGACACAATGTTCGCGAGAAGAAATCTTTCTTCTCGCGAACATCGTCTCCCACGCTTCGTGGCCCTTTTTGCAACCTTGAATGAGGGAGGAAACGTTTGCGCATAGCACCTGCCGCTTGGTCGCGTAAAATATACGTAGAAGGACTACTCCCACGCCAGCGGTGAACGGCACAAAGAAACCGAGGGCGAGAGACAGGAAAAGCGATGCATCAAAATTAGCTGTTCAATCTGTCAATCAGCATCAGTCAAATGATTAAACGCCGAGGTCTGCTTCTGACGGGTGATCGATGCTCACGTCAGGCCGAGAACTGGCAATTCATATCATTTGACAGACACATCCATCTCCCTTGGGCAAGCGGCGCTACGTGTCATTTATCATGCAACATGTCTGACAAGAAAAGAGATTCCGCCGACAACAACTAATTCGAGCGCCGATATACGCCCGAACGAGAAACCGACAAGCATTCAACGATCCAGCTCGACCGTGTGACCTTTGATAGCCTTGAAATGGCTGCTGCTTTTCAAATGGCCACCAATAATGGCAGCTTTAAGGGCGGGTCAGCCGAGCCTATCGATTCATCACAACCTGCGAGAAGCTTCAAAACATCCGCACTTTTCCAAGCCAGCTCCAAACGGGACAAACGCCACGTCGTTGAGGCGTCGGGCCAAAAGGCCAGCCATTTGGACGTCGTTTGTCCAACCCTTTCTCAACATGGCGCCTACGGATGAAAGGCCACTCCAGTGGACCAGCAGCTATGGATGTTGTGAGATAGTTTGGAGCTGTCAATTTCGCGTGGATACCTTGACACGCCAATGGAACAGCGAAGCCAAGCCGACCTAGACAAACGGGTTCGCCGCCTTTCACGCCGGCCATCTGCCGAGGTCGAATGGCCCCAACGAACACAGGCGCTTGAAAAGAGATGTGCAAGCAGCCAAGCGAGCAGCATGAGCAAATGCTTCGCTGTAGTTTGAGGCTATTATCCCAAGGAATGCGGATCTAATGCACCCTACGGCAATTGGCAGGCGAACCGGCTACGGCCTTTCACCTTGAAACCGTAAAATGGGCAATTTTCGACCGCAACGACGCCGCACCGATTGAACCGACAAATTGTTATTGTTGCAAAAATGAAATACGAAAGGTCGGAGAGGAAAAAGCAATCGTCATAAACGAGGAACGCGCTACACCCACCGGCTGTTTATGCTAGCGAGTTCGGGGCAAACTGCTAACGCCACTTGAAACTTCGTACAACCTTCCGCCAGAAGGAAGCGCAAAAAAACGCGAACACTAAGGAAGCAATACGTCTCGTCTGCTTGGCATTGTAAAAAGCCTGCCGGACGACGTTGCGTGAGAAATTGCCCTCGGAGAAAATATTTGGCCACGTCACGGATGTCTATGCCAGGCGGAACAAAAGTATTGGACGCTTGGATGCTGTCAATCGGTTTAGGCCGATATCCCGTACATCCAAGCCCGATCAAAAGCGCAAGTCGTTCGGGATGGTGAACGGCTCGAGCTGCCAAGGGATCGCGCAAGGAAACGTGAAAAGCAATCTCGATTTTACGCACCTTGGAAGAGACACTCAAAGCTTTCGTGTACGTCGGCGGGGGGAACGGACACCTACAAAAGCAACGTAAGTGCGTAAGTGACGGCGCAAAGGCGAGACGGGGGCCGACCATTCAGCGGAATACCGCTGGACGGGCAAACCGCGCGAACCGAGAACCATTTAATATAATATCGCCGGGCCTACAATAACAATTCTTTTCTTTTGCACAACTCTCGCTTCGCGCAGCGAACAACAGAGAAAAAGAGGGAAGAAAAACATATAAGAAAAGAAAAACATTCTTCCTTTGGCGCCCAAACGGCTCGCCGCCGGAAGGTTGATCGTGCATGCTTTTTTTCGAACGCGACAACACTGACCAGCAAAGGCTACGCGTTGCGGCTGAACGGCGCAAGCTTTCGGCAAATGCTTCCACGTCGGAGACAACGACTCTTCTAGTCAATTTTAACGGACGAGTAAATTTTGCCAACAAATCTGGAGGCGGCAATGAAGCCGACGGTGCCTGAACAAGCGGACGAACGGTCGGAGAGGCTAAGGCAAAGTAGAAGCGAAGTACGTACCGCACATGATGCCCAAGGCGAAGCAGAAAATCGACGTGTACCCAAAGTAGAATATTGTCTGGAAAAATCCGTACATTCTTAAATGAGGAGCCATGATGGTAGGTGAAGGTTAATGGCCAACTTAATTACTTTGTTTTAAAGAAGAAATAGTACACCGCGTAAAGGTAGACGTAAAATGCGGTTGATGCACCGACGAAGAAGCTGGTCCAACGCCTGAACGCGACCGTTGAAACGGTTAACGGAACAGCGACAAAGCTCTGCTCCTTACCATCTGTAATCCTCTGCATTTAGCAGCACGTAACAGCAGACCGCCGTGACACACATGGTTACGATAGCCAGCAAGACGCAGACGAGCAGCATGAAGCCGTAAACGTAGTAGATCTTGTAAGCCCAGAAGGAGGTAAATATGAAGTAACTAAATGAAAACCAAATAGCGCAAAACAGTTTGGCCAAAGCATGCCAACGTACACTTCGATGAAAATTGAACCAAACGGAAGAAGACCGCCAACTAAAACCAAGGACAGTGGTTCCATGTAGCACTTCTTCTCGGGTATGGGCCGCGGAACAGCGTTCACGCGGCAAGGGTAACTTGCGTGGCCGCTAAGATTGCGTCCAAGCACAGTGCCCACCAGGGAGAGAGGCAAGATGACAAAAATGCAAATGGCAATAACTTCGAGCTATAGAGAAAATGACGTTTCAGCTTAACAGAGGGGCAAGCGTCCCGCCAACCATAGTGGTGAACGGTATGGCTCGCGTAGCGTGGTAATAGATGGCTACAAAGTTGACCAAAACAGCCATTGAGCAGACGTACATGGGCAGAAGAAATGCGCCAAGAAACATCTGACGAATCCAACGACGTCCTAAAGGTTGAAAGTCGGAAGAAGCCAAACAGTACTACTGCTTCACCTCCAAATCTGGCGTAGAGACTGCCGCCGGCGTAGCCGTTTACCGGAGAAAGAGCGGCATAGGCGAAAATTATGGTTCCCAAAATTGATCCGCGTCTAGGAAATGGGTTAAGCTTGAAAACTGCGACTTCGAATAGGGGCACAAAGGGAACCTACTGCATATAAAGTTCTCCAAGCATACTGACTGCTACAACTATCAGAGCAACCACAAATACGTGACAGCCTGTGCCAACAAGGGAAGCGAACAGCAGCTGGTGAGCTGGTGGCCGAAATACGTCGCCGTGGATTTGTTTCCACCCATATTCGTCCCCGAAATCACGCTCCTTCAATGTTCACCCTCACAAGTCGCTATGCTTTCAGAAAATCAAAGCATCTTACCAGTTCGTCAAGTTCGTGGTCTTTCTCGTAGCGGGCGTAGTCCTTACGCAAGGTGCGCATTAGAATTAGCGTCACAAGACCAACCAAGAAGATAACCATCATGAACGCATTGAAAAGGGAAAACCAGTGAATCTGCGCAACGAAACTCGGTGCAGGCGTGAATAGACCAATGCACAAACGACATACGCGATGTTGGAAAAAGTTGGCGTCCAAATACTTGTCGAATCGCGAGGAAAATGGTACCTGCGACTGGATCCATTGCACCTGAATTACGGGATGACATTATTTACTTGTTGTTCGGAATTTGGACAACGAAAATTGTTAACTAAAATGTTGCATTTCGTGACCGACTGCACTCTCCGTCCCTACGATGCAGGCATACGGCAAGATGCCGAATGTCTGCGGTTTGAAAACCTGCGTTACAAAAGAATAAATGTGCGCAGGTTCAAAGGAAGTATAAGGTACGAAACACGCAATCGAAGAGGCGCGCTCATGCCGAGCTCCAGGACAAACCATACCTCGTAAGTCAAAGGCACATCGGTGAACGCCTCCAAGTTAATTAAGTTTTCCGACGTTAAATTGACGTCCACTATTTGCTGACCGTTGTAGCCAATTTGGAAGCGCTTGTGCGTGAAAATTTTGAACACCGAAAGCCCGTTAGAGTCGACCGTGTGTTCGCCAACGACGCCTGCAACGAGACGTGTTCAACTGGGAAAAGGGGCAAAAGAGCGGACATACCCCATATGGGCAAGTCGTCCATGAACATTTGATACCAGTAGTGCTGCTTAACCGCCTTTGCAAAAGTCGATGCATCCACGTCGGTCATGTGCATGGTGCAGTAAACCGTCTTGGGCGAGTTCACTAGAAGTGGGCTAGAAAAGCTATTCGGATAACCATGACTGACCCCTTACCTTGGAACGAGATTGGCAAACCGGAGAATTCTAGCTCAACGCCAAGCAGTCTTTCGCCAAGTGTTTCGTGGTAGTGCGAAATCGACGATTTGGTACCTCGGCAATAAGGTAGCGAGAAAAAGGCGTACGTTTCCTGCCGGTTATGGTAAGGTCCCACTGTGTTTACCCACAAGACCACTTCTTCTCCGTAGTTGTACTGAAAAAGAACAGGAAAGTCATTTGTAGACTTCATGGGTTACAAAGATTACAAGGAAAGGGCAAGACAACCGACTGGGCGGAACATATGAGATGTAATTAGACCGTCATGAAAACACCTTGAGCAACGGGACACGTCTGGTACGTACATGAGGACGCTACCAAAAGCACAGCGACTGATAAGAAGACATCACTACGATTTTGTACTAGTCAAAGAAGGATACGACTCTGCAATTAAGTACCGCTGCCAGACGCTTACGGGATTCACGAAAGGTCACTTCAAAGAAGAAACGTACCACGTGATCGTGCTCGTCCGACTGAACGCAACTTAGTACAAGGAATGGGAGAAGACACTTCCCAAGCTGCATTTTTGTATTGGATAACGACTGCAACCACCGAGCAAGAAGATAGGCACGCAGTTTCACTTCCTCATGCTAGCAGAAGTTCCACGGCTATGCGCACTTGCCACCGGAGGTTTAAAAACCTGCAGGTACATTGAATTCCTTTGCCTTCCGTTCCGTGCTTATTACGAAAGCAAGTTCCGTTTCCCACGGATTGTCGTGGTGCCGGGTTTGAGCTTAACGGAATTGCCAATTTAACTGAAAACATTAATTTCGCATTTTGGACGGAACGCAAGTGAACGCGGTTTTTGCAATGCTTATAATGTTTTAAATGCAGTTTTTGTAATTCTTTTTTGCAGACTTTGTTTGCATGCTTTGTTTTATATGCAGACGCATAACCATGCACTTTAAAGTATCAGCTAGGGTTCCTTTTCGCGAAGGGTTGCACTACGTAAGTGTGCACAAGTACTACGTGGATTACTGTAGTTTTTAGAAGCATTCGCTTATGAATTTCGTCCCGACAGATGTGCTGTTGACTTGCAGTTCGTGTCATCTTTATCTTATTTCTGTTGCCCTTTTGTGTCTGGCCGTATACTTTTACATAATTGCACGTTAGCTATTGGGCAGTAATACTCACTTCTGTCATTATTCCATAATTCTGTTAGATTTCGGAGGGCAGGATGTCTTTTAACGGGAGCATGGATCTTCATGATGTTGTACTTTTCATGGATTTTGTCCCGTTGCTTTCTGTACGTGATGGATCTGTAAGTAAACTGAGAGAGAGAGGAGAGAGAGAGAGAGAGAGTACTTTCATCCATCCGTTGGTAGGGAGATCGTGTCAGTTTACTTACAGATCCATCACGTACAGAAAGCAACGGGACAAAATCCGTGAAAAGCACAACATCATGAATTCTGTTAGATGCAAAATTGGAGAGTATAACTTAGATCGGTTCGTGCTTCGTGGGGAAAATGTCTTGTGTATCTTCAAGGCAGTTAACCGCAAATACTATCTCGAAGATGTCTGCCACCGTATATAAGTAGAAGACAGCCGTGATTTTGTGTTGCATTGGAAAGACTTGCTAACAGCGTTTTTCCGCGTTACATCAGAAACAATAAAGGACTGCACAGGTAATGTGTGGCGTATCAATAGAGTTATCGATGTTCCGATTCAGGGAAAGAGATTTCCCTGTCTGTTTTCGCGGTAAGGCGGTTGTTTATTCACCCTGTAGGACTACTATGCGTATATACGTTGATTTGCTAGCATGATGGAATGTACGGCTTGGTCCCATTGGAAATCGAAAACGTGTCTGAAAGTATATCGAAAACAACGCCTTACCAGCGAATGGATGGGCAGTTATTAAGGAAATATTTCAGAACACTGTAACCGTCGTAACTTCCGGGACTACCTTGTTCCGTCTTCAGCGAATGTTAATGGTCAGAGGATTACAGATGGTAAGGAGAAGATGGTTCCATTAACATTCGCTGAAGAAGGAGCAAGGTATTATATTTTCGAAAGCTACGTAGGTTACAGTGTTCTGAAATATTTCCCTAATAAATGCCCATCCATTCGCTGGTAGGTCATTGTCTTCGATATACTTTCAGACACGTTTTCGATTTTCAACGGGATCAAGAAGTACATTCCATCATGACACATAGAAGATCCGTTGCAAGACATCTAATTTTTTGATTTGCTATGTGTTAACCGAACAGCTGCAATTTTAAGAACGCAATAGTTATGTGTTATTGGAAGCGGAATGTAGAGCGACTTTTACATTTACCGCTGACCGCAATTGAAATATAATAAAAGCATTCAGATGTTTCAAATTCTCCTTCAAGGAAAGCGTCTACTTCTGTACTGTTTGTTCAGTTTGAGTGTTTGCCTATAATTCCTATCAGCGGTCTATATTTCTTTATGCTTTCACTAATTGAGAAGTCAGATGCCGAAGCGAGAATTGCTTAAGGGCGATTGATCATTATACTGCTACGGGCAGAGAAACACGATTTCATCACTTTGCGTTTGCTCTTCCTTGGGGTTACTAAGTTTCGATAGTTCCAGCTTGAAAATGTTGTGTATGGCTTGAAGAGTATTCGTTTTTGGAGTAGCTATGCTTTCAATGCGTAGTTCATTAAGCCTTTGCACATGAGTTTCCCT
Organism: Trichuris muris; assembly: GCA_000612645.2. NCBI lineage: Eukaryota > Metazoa > Nematoda > Enoplea > Trichinellida > Trichuridae > Trichuris > Trichuris muris. Next base: position 9,728,946 of record CBXJ02000086.1, read on the forward strand.
TAGGCTTGCTTGGTGATAACACCGATAGCCCAAGTTGATCTCTGACGAATTCTTAATAAATAGCATTGTGGTGGCATTGATTCATTTAGCTTTGGCCCGCGGCAGCGGATTAGCTTCATGTCCTGACACGTTGATTCCTTTCGGTTTGTAGACTAAGCCTTGCAGACGGAAGTGAGCTTGGCACTAGCAGGAGCGCTAAGTCTTTCCGTTCCAATCACTGATAACATTTTCATACTTTCCGTTTGTCCCTTTAAAATATTCAAGGTTATGCGAACGATACTGTTGCCATTTTCAATTCGATCAGTTCAGCAAAACAGTAACAAGTCATTAGAGCACGTTTGTTGTAAAATTCTCAGTTCTGAACGTCCCAACCATTTTCACTTAGTTGCAAAAGTTCTTTGATCTGTCGAGGTCGCGTAATTTTTGAACTGATTGAATCGAGTCTGCAAATTGAATGTTATTTTCGTGTGATCAATTTAACTGAATGCATTGATGCATCGTTGCGCACCTGAAGTGATAGGAACTGGTGTACGGAACGTGAAATTCATTTGATTCTTGCAACCGCTCATTGCGCACCGATTTCAAAGCGAAGCACGAAAGGTTCATTTAGGCAGAACGTTGCTACGTTCGTCTTGGGGTATCTGCCATCAAAATTCTTGCTTTGAATTAGACTTGCTGCCGTCGATTCTAAGTTTTTGAATTTTATACAATTCTATTATTTTCGTCCACGTAACCGTAGCAGTGCATACAGGCATTGTTGGTCTAATTCAGAACGTCAGAGTAGAATTTGAAGCTAGAATAGGATCAAGTCAGAGTGAATATTGGCCATAATTTGTAGTTGCATAGGTGTGCAGCCGTTCAAACTCGCACATGAATGAAGGTATGTCGAATTAGCAAATGGAAGGCGAAAACAGCTAGCATAAATGTGTTAAAAGCGAAACAGTCTTCCGAAAAGGAGAAATATACGGTCAATAGTCTCGTCCACGTAATGCTAAGACTTTACTCTCTATGACGCAGTGTTGTTACCTTTGCAGAGGCTTTTCTCAACCGCATCTGTGTAACAAAGGTGAAAGGCAAAGAAAAGTTCCAAGAATACTTAGCAAGCAGTTTTGTTTCAAAGTAATACAGGCAAAGATTCGTGCCAACCCAGTTCTGCCTAGAACGCAGACAACGCGTTTAACCTTTCTGATATGATCTATTACTGATGTCTTTCACGGATTTATCCAGCTGCCATTGACGTCGTCTTCGTTAGCGTACCTTTCAGACCTACACATGTCCCGTTCTCAGCACATAAACAATCAACTGCCCAGTCAAGGTTCGGTCTGCAAGTTTGAATAAAGCTGCCTGACAACGCAAGTGGCTATTCGATATTTCGTAACGGTGAAGTTAAGCATGATCTTTGATCACTTTACGCCCTTTTGAATAATACTTTAATGAATACAGTAGGCCCTCCGTATACGCGGTAATTGGTTCCGGAACATACCGCGTATAATCAAATTCCGCGTGTAATCAAGTCCACTGCACAAAAGATGCGAGAATACGTAGGCAATGCCCGTACTCCTTCCTGCAGACTTCAAGCAGACTCTGTTCGTTCCAGTTCCAAAGCCCAGTGCTATTTAAATGCTAAGCGAATAGCTGTTACATAGTGCAGCGAATTAAAAATTAGCAAAGTTACTATGATACTGGGCCAATTCGAATGTATAGAACTTTTATCGTTATCGTAGCAGCTTTACGGAGTTTTCAGCCCGTTTTTCCTGAACTTACTTTATTGGATTCTCGCTGAAGCGAAGTCATTCGATTCGTTCACGCACTCGCACCGTGAGTGGTGAGTACACTAAGCTTGCCAGCAGAACGGACACGAAGCCTGCCCGATCAAGGATGACCGAATAATTACCCCGCCCTGACAGTCGAGTAGAGGAGTCTTCCCTGGAAAGGGCAACTCATAGTTTGTGCGTTTGCAATTACTTTTTTCTTTTTCTAAGCTATCGGTTCCCCTGTTTTCCTGGCGCTGACATAAGCCTAACCCGCTATCTCCGCACGTTTCTGCGATCGGACGACTTTGCTTCTTCGCTAATCGAATAAAGTAAGTTTTGAAAAAACGGGCTGAAAACTTTGTCAAGAAAACTAAATGACCACGGAGCTCCATGCCTTAGCAGCACGTCTGCTTAGAGTGTGCAATATGAGAAGTGCGAGCTATTTTATCTGCTCAGTTAACTAAAATCTCGTCTTGTCCATTCCCTAGTAAGAAACCTTTGTGATTAATTCCTTTGCAGGCAAAATCGCTTCAAGAAAACCCAGCAAAAATTTATCAAGAAACAACGCAAGCTGCACAAATAGAAAAGTGCTTGCCAAGTTGCGCGACAGCACTATAGCCTTTCATAAACATTGTATAGTATATAACAACTTGGAAAGTAGCTGTACTTGACAGTGATTCATCAGTCACAGCTCATAAATGGCGTCATTGCCTTCTCAGTCAAACCGCGTTGAGTCAAATCCGCGTATACGGAGGGCCTACTGTATTCTATTCTTTTGGACTTTTCTTGTCACGCCTTCAACAGCATGAATATCTGACCGTACATGTTCATTTATTTCGCATGCAGTCTGAAGATTAGGCAGCTCAAGACGTGATACGGGAAGTCCCAAAGACTACGGATATCCAATAAGGTATTATTGATAACGGTGTACAGTTGTTACAGATCATGGTTGATAACGGGTCGGTACGGTTTCACTCTTTGCGCGAGGCGGTTTATCCTCTTTGCTTGCCATTCAAACAAGTGGGTCAACGTGCGTCCTGAAATATAATTATTTTCCAGCAGTTATTTTTATGGATTGAAGAAATAATTCTCAAATTTCATTAAAGGTTACATTGCGTACAGTAAAAGGAAATAACACAATTGGGAAGAACACCGTGGCAATCAGCAGACATGCCTGTTGGGGAGAACATTTAATAAATACTGCGTGCATGGGGTGCGCAGCTTTTCAGAACCTACTTCCATCGACAATGTTTACGTAACTAATCCAATGTATTAGGGTTGAAGCTGAGTTTGAGCTATTTGTTGCATTAATGCAGTTCTGGTGAATATGAATAGCAGAAGTCACATCGTTTCATAAAAAAACCGTGAAACCCATTATTCCGTTACAAAGAACCCAACTTCTACTATCCTTTATAGACTTGAGAGCAAAGCAGCTAGTGATATTCAGAAGATTAAGTAAAAGCTTTTACGAACAGATTACTTCAAATGCTCATGCAGCATTTGAATCCTTTTGTTTGTCGGAATTGTTGCTCAAAAATTTTCATTAGTAGCTTAGCACGCACACACAGGTAAATCAAGCTCCTACACACACGGAAATTGTAATATCTTCATGATAACTAAAGCATCGAAATTTGTTCTAACGCTCAAATTTCAAGAACTTTTGCTTAACTTTGCCTTCATTGAATGGCCGCGGCTTGGATAGCTTTTTGTGTTCAATTTGGTAGCCAGCATAGCTTTGATATCCACGAACTCTTTCCGTCGAGAGTTGGGTACGGCTGAAACACGCGCGAAACGTTCAATTCAAATTTGCTTGGTTCATTTTTGATCACCGCGCAACAGGCAAAGGTGACTAAGATTTCTTGTTCACCAGTTGGCATTCAACTAAACATGCATTTATTAAATGACTGCTTTAGGGAGGACACACACACACATACACACACAGAGGTAGATACCATATAAAACAAACGTCAGAAGCGTGCTCTCTCTCTCTCTCTCTGCGTACTCAGCCCTGTAAGTATCTCATTCATTGATGAACCGACAATGTCGCTGTTATTCTGACTTGTGGCCTTTCACTGACGGATGGATGGCACTTAGGCAAAAGCGTACTCATTCTTTATTGTCAGCCGCGCGCAAACTCTTCCGCCTCATTGACCATTGCGCCTTTGTGTTTGCCAAAGTGCGGCTTAACGATTTTTCAGGTGAACATCGACCTCGCTGGGTGGCCGTCCAGACAACTTTTCACGCCCATTGACTCTGTCGTTTCGCCGTCACTTGTCACGTCAGGGCACAACGAATGATCATTTGCATAGATAACATTTGTGCAGTCCTTGAATGGACGGAGAGACGGCGCGCTTTGTACGGCTCGCGTAAGCTTGGGAAATTGTTGCGTCCGTTGGTCGGCCGGAGAACGGCGGCAAACTTGTCGACACCTGTCCTACTAATTCATCGTTTTCCTAAGGGCCAAAGTTGCCGCCCGGCTGTCGCCTGCCAACCGGATATCCGCCAGCAACAGGCCGCCGTTCGCAGTGCCGTTTGTCGTTGCAAATCGGTCGTTGGCGTCCCGGTGAAAAATTAATGACTGCCAAATGGTACACGAGTTTGTTCAGCTGCTTGGCTCTGGGCGGCGCCGGCGCCACTGGCAAAAGAATCTACAGTATGACGGCTAATAATAATAATTATTATTATAACAGTAGTTGGACGTCGCCGTTGCGCTGAGAACGTTAACACCGGTCGTTGCCCGAATTGGCCGACCGTCTCGCCGCTGGCGACCCGTTGTTATCCCGTCATTTGGTGCCATTCAGCTTGATCGCTCACAGCGAAAGCGCCTTCCATGGAGAAAGTTCATGCTGGATATCGACCAATGGTCGATCGTTGTTTCCACGATCAGTTCTTGCTCTTACTTAATTGACATCTCCATATGAAGGCATGTCTCCAAATGTATCATTGTGAACGCCTTTCAGACAAACTGATTGTCTCAGATGTGGTGCACGTGGACGCCTGCAAGCGCTTTGGCAATACTACTTTTTCATTCGAAAAGGCGGTCGCGAGGCTAATAGCGGCGCAACAACGGGTCACACTTTCTTCGGCCGGTCACAGGTCAAGTTGGAGCTCAAGGAATTGCTGCACATGCGCGTAGGACGTCGTGTCAAGCAAGGAGGACGGTGAAGGGTGCCTCTTAAGTAACGGAAGTGATGTTATGCCAACACACTCACTGTGTGGTCAACTCTACCCAATCTGCTCGGTTAGGACGGACTCCGCTCGCCAATTCGTGTTCAACCAGCTGGTAGCCGGTGCGCGCAAAACAAATTGCCACCAATGCCTTCCGGACGTCAATGGTCGTCCAATGGCTTCCAGCCGAGTCAGATCACGTGACGTACACGGCGTATACTGTACTTTTCGGGGCCTCCTCGTAATTGGTCGTCAGAGAGTGAATGTGAGTTGCCGTTCGCGTTGGGTGCACGCCGAAATTGTCATTCTTTCGAGCAAAGCGAGCAGCGAAGGAATGTGAGAGGCGGCGCCGTACACAAGTGCACGATGGCGCCGAAAAGTCCAAGCGGATTGACGCTGGCGATCGCCTGTTGCTGTTTGCCACTGTTGGTCGCATGGCGCCAGGAGGACGGTACGATGGAGCAGCGACCTATGCCAAACGATCTGCAAAAGCAGGTGCTCCACGACACGTTCAAGGCGCTGCTAAACTATCGTAGACAAGCTGCCACTGCCAATAATGATACAAGACGGAAGTCGCGATCACTGATGGTCGCATCAAGGTATATGAAGGAACTTTTCGAGCAGTACAAGAGCAACGCCGGAAGCAGCAAGGTGAAGGGAAACATTGTGAGGAGCATCAGTCCTACAATTGGTAAGGGCACTTTGATTCAACCCATTTGAAGACAGTTATTAGGTGAACAAAGAAAAAGGTTTTATAATGAAGTAGTTTTTCCCAGTGGCGCCTTGATGACCATCGTCAGGCAATTGACAAGGTACTTGATACCTATTTGCTTAGCCATTGCTGATGGCAATTAGGCTGACCCCTGACGGCATAAGCTCCGATGAGCGCCGCGATGTCGCCCGTCTAGACCTTGGAAAACGCTTGATCTATCATAAACACTGCCGCCTTTGAGAAGCGTGGACACTTGACCTTAGAGCGCCTCCTTTCGTGCCAAACGTTTTGCCACTTTTCGGTGCGCTCCTCTCGTTGCCCATCTCGTTTTTCAATGGGAAACGGTGAAAGGTATCCACGCGCTGGCCTTCTGTCGGTATCCGATTGCTTTGAACACCAGGACTGGCGCCCATCGGAAGAAGGAGGTGCCATGTGTTCCCCGTTTGACGCTTTAATGTTTTTCTTTTGCTCCAATTGATTCAAACGGAAAGGAATCAATGTGCAATATGGTAGCGAGCAAGATTAAGATTTGGTTGCCTGTTTCGCTAAAGTTGGCAATGACCGGTAATGCTCTTTTGGCGAAGATGGCCGACAGGCAAGCAAGGCCAAATCGAAGGCGGCAGGTCTTGTTTGTCGTACGCCCTGTCCACTCGACTCCTTGCCGGTCAAGCGGCGCGTCGCCACTGTGAACACAACGTTAGGCCAGTGTTTGCCAGCCTATTGAGCCAAATTAGCCTCTACGAAAGGCAATACCGGAAAATCGAACCTGCTTTAGCGAATTACGGCGGAACTCCCATTCAAAAGTACAAACTGAATGTCGTAGTGCTTATCCGAAACCTTCTAAATGACCCGGCTCCTTTCCGGCCGTTGAAAGTCCCGAAAGCTCCGTTTTCTCCGGTTCGGAATTCAATCTGCATTTTGGAAGCAGCCATTTTGCCGTAACTCGTTACAGCATGAAACTTGCCTTGTCAACCGAAACCCAATCTTCAGTTAAAATCGAACCTCTCAACCAAGAGCAAAGAAAAACAAAGGTTGGCAATGCTGCTGCGTCTGTGTCATTAGACGGAGGAGTATGGCCAGATGTCAGATTGACTTGGACGAACGCAGGTCAGTGGGTGTATGGAACGAAAAAGGGTGCCAGAGCGCTACGGAAAAGTAGCAGTAGGCTTCGACGAAAGATAAGGATTTCGATTATTCCCGGGGACCAGCAGGCTTCAAAGTTGCCTCGCTGTTTTGTTGAGATAAACTACTGCCGCCATTCCGATAGGGGTCAGCGAAGAAATGTTTGACCCTTTCGTCTTGGTATTACTCCGCCGCGCAGTGTATCGCCTCCTTGGTTTTACTACTGAAGGATGATCTGCGAAATTAGAAGAAAGGCGACTATTATTGAAAATAGGATTTTTGATAACGGGGTGTGATATGCGAACAAAAACGGGGTGTGATCTCATATTCTTTGTTACAAACACGGCTTTCACCTGTTAGTAAAGTTTTTTATTTCATCGGAGCTTTCGCTGTCTTACCTTGACAACCGTCCAATAGGTTGTCAAGGTAAGACACCGAAAGGTCCGATGAAATAATAAACTTTACTAACGGGTGAAAGCCGTGTTTCTAACAATGAATAAGAGGCGACTATTGACTACATTTCTTAAAACTTTCGGGAAACGCCTACTTGTGCGTTGCTGCAAGCGTTGTACAACTGTCATGCAGCTCACATGAAGGGCAGTGCATTTCACGTTGGGGATTTACGAATTTCCAGCCCTGTGGAAAGGGCAACTTAGAAGCTTCGATTTCTGGAAGGCTCACTGAAAGTATTCCGTTTACCTTTTCGAAAGTGCCTGTTTCAACGCGTTGCTAGACAATGCTGTCGGACGTTTGTGCATTACAAAAGTATTTGCCGGTGACCAAGTGGCACCGTAATGTAGCTGAACACTTTGCATGCCCGGGTAAGGAATGCAAAAAGTTTTCTAGTAACTGTAAGTGTATAGGCTGACATCTCCGGAAAGTCGTCTCGTATTAACAATTCACGAATGGTCAACTAATAATCAAAAGATGAAATGCAAATATTTTCCTCAGTGATAGAATTTTCATACTATGGCCGCTATTACGAAGCATTACCTGACTTTGCGCCTCCATTGAGGTGTACGCGAATGCTCTCGTTATTCCGCTGAAACATTGCAGCTAGTTGGTCAGTGACTATTTCCCGGTTGCAGAGGCGCTAAAAAAAGGTTTATTCATTCCTGTTGCGGATTCTCGCGGGAAGTGTTAAATTGAAATGAACAATGATTTAAGGTAATATTATAAATACGCCCTATGCACGTTCGACTTTTCAAGGAGCCCAACGAATGCAGTACTGAAATGAATTGACGAACAGCAAATGACGGGGCAGCTGTCACGCTGCTCTGACAGCTACATGAGTTGAACAAGGTGCCGTGTTGGTTTTTCAAAAGTCTACAACGGCACCTATCGGCCAACTCTGTTCGATTCAAGTCAATAATGGCGACGATGGGACCGTGAAAACGTTGCCGTTTTCCTTGGACCTTTCAAAGCTTATTCTAACGAGAATTTAAGCTTCCTCAGGTTGACGACCGCTATTCGAACTTTTTGCGCGAGTTCGCTTCCAGCGGGCAGAACCACGCGGTGTAACCGCACGCGAGGATAGGCTATCTGACCCGACAATTCCTTAGCACTCACTTTGGGCCATTGACTGAAATGAGCTCAAGAAAAGCAATTACTCCGCATGAAAAGGGAAAACGAGGTTACATTGCCGCCATTACGTTGTTGATCCGTTGTGTATCGAAAATTTGATTAGCAATGGCGATGGCCCGCGAACCGTGTGCACGGCAGTTTTCCGAAGTGAATTACTTGCCTTCATGCCATTCCGTTAGGAACTGAGTCCAAGGTTGAACTGTCGTTAACCTTGTAATATACGGTGGTCAGGCAGCGTTCGATACAATGGTTGACGACGCGGAACAGCCGTTTCCCATTCACTTGTCTTTTGCGCCGACTGAATTTAATCGCCCTTCTTGCCGCCCTTTGCAGGTTTGATGAACGGAGAAGCAGCTTTGATATTCAATCTAAACGCCATTCGTAGCCGAGAGGCGGTAATCAAAGCGGAACTTCATTACCACTACGGACCGCGTCGGCGCCGCAGCCGTCGTACACCCATCTGTTTGTTGCTTTTGCCGAATGGGAGAAAAAGTGAAATCAAGCAGGTCACGTGGGATCGATCAGGTCAATGGATTTCCTACGACGTGCGTAATGCGGTAGTATCCGCTGTACAATTCTGGTCTAGTCAGAAGGCTTGGCGGGAAGAAGCCGGCAATATCAGTGCGCCAGTCAGCATTGCGGTGGCATTTGCCGGTGACGCATTATTGGTGCCTTATGCCGCCAGGTACTTCTCACCCGAAAAGGTGCTACGCCATCATGCTCCATTTTTGCTCGTCTATTCCGAAGAAGCGCAGTTAATAGATCGCAAGCAAATGCTCTCCGCCGTTTTGGCTGACCGCCAAGCGAAATCCGATCGTTCGGTCTCCAGACCGAAGAGAGCACTTCAAAATGATAACTACTTTGCCTATTCAATGACCGGCAACCATTACGGCAATCAATCTCCTACGGAGGAGGCTCGTTTTGTGCAGCAAGTGCGCGCCTTTCAGGAACGAGGACCTGCCGTCCTGCAGCCAATGCGAGCCAACCGTAGGAGAGGAGGCGGCCACTACAAAACCAATCGCTTCGAGTCGAATCCGCGCTTCGAACAGAAACGCCAACCGTTCGGCGCCAAGTACACCAAACACAACAGAAGCCGCCGCCCGGCGCAAAGCAAGGAGGCAGCCGATGAGGCGACGGTCGTTCTACTGAAGGGCGCTGAAAAGAAGCGATGCAAAAAGTACAACTTGTTGGTCGACTTTCGGGATATCGGATGGGGTGAACAAATCATTGCGCCGAAAACCTTCGAAGCCCACTACTGCGCTGGTTCCTGCCAATTCCCGTTGAGTTCGGTGACTGAGCTGTCATTGCGAGAAAAGTACGAGTTTTACGTAATTCGCTGCGATTTTGCAGATATCCAATCCGTCCAACCACGCCATTATACAAAGCATCATTCATACCATTGGCCTTCAGCCGAACGTACCTCAAGTGTGCTGCTCGCCGGACAGAATGGACTCGTTGACGCTGCTCTACTTTGACGAAGATCAAAACGTTGTCCTGAAGACGTATCCAAAAATGGTGGTAACCTCGTGCGGATGCCTTTAGAGAGACTTGAACCAGTCAGGCTGTGGTGTTCAGCTATGTCACGGGAGACGACGCCGCGCATCAGTCACTGTGGAGCGATGACTGGCTTATCGTCCCTGAGGCTTTACTGCCTGAAAGGAGCAGCTTACTTAATATATTAAGATGAACATTGCACGTAGCGCTGTTGTACTGTTTTGCAGGTCTTTTTCGCTTCCCGCTTTTCTCCTACCTAATACAGTAAGCGAAAGTCCACCAACGTGGTCAATGTAATGTACCGCTACAACGTGGGCATAGTATGCTCAAAGTGCTCTCCGAAGCTTTGCGAACAAATTAAATCCAATGGCGATTATTCAGCGAAACAGCTTTGAAAAGGCAAGCAGGCTCAATTTGCGTCTAGCGTCATTTACAGGTAGCCAAAGTGGCATAGGTAGAGCAAAATCGCAAGCATCAAATTTCTAGTCGACTCACGGCAGTAGCTAACTACAACTGGATATTCTCGCGTAGGCTGTAGAAAAGTAAAGAAAATGCAGCTTACGGAATTGGATAAAGTTTTACTCCTTAAAATAATGGTCACTGTTTAACCTTTTGAAGGTGTGGCGACGCTGGACGGCGGGTGGAAATTGCAGCCGCTTTAAACCGCTTTGACGAAACCTTTGGCAACATTTTGCGAGTGTTTCTCGCTTTTGCTAAGGGTTGAGAAGAAGCCGTGCTAGCTGTTCGTTCGCTCCTTGTTTCCATTTTGCCACGCTTTTCCTTGTCCATTACTGCTCCGGATAAATTGCCCTCCAAACCGCGGGTGAAAACGTCATGAATGGACGTTGGTCTTATGATGCAGTGCTGAATGTTGCAGTTCTTGGTGGCAGAGTGCAAAAATTTCAAAAGCGACTTCATGTGGGTCCGATGGCCCACTGAGTACTGACACGAAAAAGTGTTCAAACTTTGCCTGCTAATGGACATCATTCCCGTCTGGAAAGTTGGAAGGCGCTTCATCGTTTGCAATTGAACATCGTAATTGCCTTCGAACTTAATCTTCACTAGATAACCAATACCAAAGCTGTAAGAGAACGTGATTTTATTGCTTGCTTTGGTAAACTGCAATGACAGTTTAACTGTTCAATAAGAATTCAATAAGCTTATTGTTCAATAAGAATACTTCTAATGACAATTGATATCCCAAGCTGTCGTAAGGACAGCTGTTTCTCCAAAAATTTTCATTTGCAATCAGCTTGCGCGTGGACGTTCGATGGATCATTGCAATGTTGCGTATTTTAAGCCTTGCCTACAGTATATGAACTAAGCCCAGCGCACAGGAAATGCAAAATTGAACTATTTTTCATATAAAAACGAAGTCAAATTAGGAAATGACAAATACATTGAAGAACAAAGCAAATTAGGGAAATAGAAGCAAATGTCTGTGAAAGTTCTACTGTAACTTCTGGAACATAGCACGTTCCTCTTCTTCGGAGCGTATTCAAACCGCTGAACAAGACATAAAACTGCACAATATACCCTGTTCAACTCAAGTCAGTTCTCAAAGTCGCTTACAGTTCAATAACGCAGCACGATCTTAGTTGAAGATAGGGTGCATCGTAACGGGGCGTTCAGTTGGCATGTCGGTAGGTTGCCACGGTGAACCCGTTATGAGCACGTTACGTTAATAGAATTACCAAAAACGGAACGTCACCAGTTGCGGATGGGTTGATTTAATGGTAAAAACGTGAGAAACAATAACGTACGATTGATCGGAGTTTTCGGGACGCTCTAGTCCCGTCGTCAGCGAAAAGGAAAAGCTAACGGAGTCCCACATCTTCCTTTTCGCTGACAACGGGACTAGAGCGTCCCGAAAGCTCCGATCAATCGTACGTTACTGTTTCTCACGTTTTTACCGTTAAATCTACCCATCCGCAACTGGTGACGTTCCGTTTTTGGTAATTCTATTAACGTAACGTGCTCATAACGGGTTAACCGTGGCAACCTATCGACATGCCATCATCTTAGTTAAGCGATTAAAAAGGTTTACAAATGAGCAACTTCTTTGTGCCCGGAAATGTCATCTAAGTTGGCCATATTGCCGACCTTAGATGTCGTTTAAAGCAATTTCCTAGCTTACTTTCCCGCCTTTGTTCGAACTGAAAAGGTGGAGTTTGCATCTTATATGAATTAAACACAGCCATTCAAACACAATGGATTACGAGTTCTACCGTCGATCTGTATTCTCAGTGCTCACATAGACTACAGCTGAAGTCTGCGTGCGAGAGCCTAATTTCGCTATCAAGAAACTAGGAACCCACATTCACATAGCATCGTAGAGAAGAAACTGCTGAAATCCAAATCTATTTTTCGTAACGGGGTCGATTTGTTCAGTAAGGTATAGTCACAGTTTCCCGTTTCATCGGAAACATTTTATTAAGATCTCACAAACCGCGGAGCTTTCGAACCTGCTCTCGGTCCGTCATCAGCGGCTTTATGCGCTGATGACGGACCGAGAGCAGGTCTGAAAGCTCTGCGGTTTGTGAGATCTTAATAAGAGGTTTCCGATGAAACGGGGAACTGTGACTATACCTTACAGGAGAGACTGCTGAGATAAGTAGCCTGTGAAACAGTCCAATTACATGGATCGATTTCTGCAAAATACATAGTTGACATTTGATCCTTTTACCATGGCTCTTAATATTTGCATAGATAGCATACATGTTTAAGCATTACCGTGATTCTCCGCTCATAATTAGAATATACCGTTCCAAAATGCTTGCTACATAAAAGCTTGGTGTCAATGACAGTAAGTCGTCTGGTCGCACACAACTTACTGCTCAACAATGACGGAAACCGAAAAACGCCTTTTAATAAGCATGTACGTCATTCTTCGTACATGCTCGTTTCTTAACGAGTTATTTTACTTCTCAGAGTTTTGGAACAGTTCATGTCGCGTCATCAAGGGCAAAAGATGACCACCTTGCTGAGCAGTAATATACGAAAGCTGTTAAACAGTACAGTCATTCGTCGTCGCCGAAGAAGGAATATGAACTCTCCCCAACCTATTTAGGTATAGGCACGGCGAACCTCTCGTTTAGCAATTTTTTTACTTCTCCGGAGCTTTCGGCGTCCTACCTTGACACCGTCATCAGCGGATCTGATGACGGTGTCAAGGTAGGACGCCGAAAGCTCGGGAGCAATAAAAAAATTGCTAAACGGGAGGTTTGCTGTGTCTATACCCAAATATGAAATCACGCCCCGTTATCAGAAACTGTCCCTAACCTCTGAGAAATAAAATAGTTCTGTAAGAAAGGGGCTGATCTCTGTAAAGCAAGTGCTCAATAATGAGGGAAACAACCATACTTTCGCCGGAGTTCTTTCAGCGGAACAGACGTGTGCAATGTATTCCTGGTCACTACTGCCGTATGCTGGCATAGTAACTCACATTCCTTGAAGCTAAAGGAAAGCCTCAATGTTGAAATGAAGCTACGAAGCATATTTTGAAGTAACCTTTGCGAAGCCATTACAACTGACCTTCCGTCCAGTAGACAATTTGACAGAAGGCCGTGGAGCAGGTTGACCGTTTGACGCTCCAACGTATTCGTCGGTTCGTCAAGTACCAAAACGCTGCATGGACCCATAATCGCTGACGCAATTGATAAACGACGCTTCAAGTCCATTGAAATGGTACCGCTTCGAGCATCGGCGAAGTCGGACATACCAAAAGAGCGCAGAAAATCATTGACTATCTAAAACGAATAAATGGAAAAGAATGAAACGCTTTACCATGCCACTACCGAGCAACGAGCTGTCCTAGGTATACCACATAATGTGGCGTAAATATCAAGCGTCTCTTTTACGGTCAACGATTCATCCAAGGCAGACCATTGTGGACAATAGCAAAATCCATTCGCAATCGGCGTCAAAATGCTATTTAAAATTTCTTTAACGCTTTTGTTCGCAATACTTTTCGCGCGGCTCATTGTCATCGCGATTTTCAATATTGAACTTTTCCCAACGCCGTTTCCACCTAATATGCTGATGCATTCCCCCGGCTGGATTGACTGAATCAAAAGCACAGTGCCCTTAACTGCGGCGTCTCTTACTGCTTCTTGCTGAAATTGCAAACCCACTGCAACGGTGCAGTCGAATGAATCGCAGGTGCATCATTACTACAATACTAGACTTATCTTCAGCGTTGGTATAAAGCGATTTACGCTGAATGTGCCCTAATATAAACAGTGCACAGTTGAAACTGCCATGCGGATTTGTCATTTTGCATTTTCCTCCCGTCATGCATCTGTTTGTGGACATATCTACTATCGCAGATACAATGCATATGTCTAAAGTGAATTTACGTCCATATGGAAAAACGACAATGCAAGTTAAAACAAATAAATCTTTTCAAAATATTCAAAATTTCAAACAGTTAACATTTTAACGAACGAAAGAGCATATCCTTTGAAGTTACACCTGGGAAAAGTACTTAGTTGCGAAACAAAGAAACGTATGTCATTACCTTGCGACATCGAGCACTGCATGCCCTTCTTAGGTTTATTTCTACTTCTCTTTGAGCAATGGCAGGACGACGCAACACGAAGCGAGCTCCATTCTTCGTGTACAATCTAGGAATGTCCGTTCTTTATGACATACGAAAAGCATTTCGAGCAGAATAAGCATTTTCAGCGTTCCCTTACTGCTGAGTGCGACTTTCGAGAAACAACAAGCGCTTCGATAAAACAAAGCATTCCCCGCAAACGCTAATACTGAAGTCCAAGCGAATTAAATACTTGTGTTACACAATGAAACCTGACCGATAATTACAGCACCCAAATCCAACTTACTTCAGTAGAAAGATGAATGTTGGACTTTCAATAGCAATTAAGAGAATAAGTGCTATTATCCCCAATAGAACTATGAAAAAGACTGCCCACAGGGAGCGCTTCAAACCGCCAAATTCGGCGAAACAGTTTTCGTCTGAAAATAGAATTATGTTAAGTGACATCATCGGTACAGTTCACATGCCATTCAGTTGGGCAAATACATTGCTCTTACAAGGCGTACTAAGCGCTACAATGCAGTCACATAAGTGAAACTGCGGAATCATCCATGACATGCATTTCACAATTGACTTCTAAAACTGAGCACTTCAGGAAAGTAAATAAAATGATGCCACATTACAGTTTGCATGTTATCCGGACAATTATCCTGTACGAACACGCCTAAGAAACCGGCCATACTTGCAAAGAAGTTCAACGCAAGAAAATCCTTGAAAGTCTTGCTAGGCGAATCTACGGGCAAAGACAAAAGGTAGGCAACTGGTACAACCGCAAAGCTTAATAACAAAGTACGTTAGAAACGTGCAACAGCCAAACGATCTGCTTGCCTGTAGCAGCAAAGAAGCAATGACACTATTGCTAGCCGAATAGGTGACAGTGGAAAGAAGCATCCCGTTAGGAGAAACGGAAACATCAGTACCATAGCTGCCCAATAAAATAACTTAAATAAAGAAAACTATATGAAGCATGAATTAAAAGCTATTCGAAAAGACGGCTGACCACATCAAAGATCATATTGCTTATCCAATAGACGGGTGTTCTAATGCCCAAGTGAAACATTACGTCCTTTATGCCCGCAGTCTTTGACTGAACAGCCCAAGTGACCACTGGTGCAATTAATGATGATATAGCCGTGCTAAGAGCAAACGTAGCTGCATTTCTTAACCAAATTTCTTCCGTATACTTTTCCATTTCCCTGAAACGATGCTCAAGTACAGTTAGTAACTGAAAAGATGAGCTTATTATGCTGATAATCTACAAAATGAAATATCAAACAAATGCACACGCATAAACATGACGTCAACAATGGCAAATCTTAACGGTGAAAGTCGTACCATCAAGACTCATGTCAACAATGGCAGTTACAAAACAGGAAGGGAATGCTCACACGAGACGTTTCATTCTGTGCAACTGGAAGGTATTCACCGAACCAACGTGAGTTCTGATTTCCACGCGCTTGACCTTCTTTTTTGAAAGCGGTGCACATAGCATTGCGTTACTTATTATGGTCATACTTTTGGAAAGTGAAGTGCATGAATTCTTAGGATACCAAACCTAAACAGAGGACATTGTACAACGACTATTGCAATGCACGGCTTAACCGACCTTAACGATACTGCCAACGGAAAGTGTTGACATTATGCGTGAATAATTGTAAAACAGCTGATGTGTCTCTTCTCTGATTCTGTCATTACCGTTCGCTCTTCCCAGCAACTTTTGGATATTTTCATGTATTGTAAGCATTTTGGCAGCAAATAAAGAATGGTTCATAACGTGGTACTGGTTCGCCAATGCTGCTCCAGTGAAACCGCCCGTCCTATAAATGCGGCAAGCGTTTTAGGGGATACAAACTGCTCGCTGTCCTGAACACTGCCAATAAGGGTCGCATTAAATTAACAACATACAGCAGCACAGCAATGACACAAAATTCATGCGGATGAGTCTGAATTAAAAAGTGATGAAATTTATTTTTGCGTTATGGCCTAAGTGAACAGCAATTTCGAAAATAGGCCTGAAATGACCATGAAAGAGTAAGGCCTGCAATTACTATTAAACATAAATATCAGTTTTGAATATGCCATGATTTTTTCAAACGGAGCACTTGCGAATTGTGATTTCGAAACTGACATTCACACATCGAACGTTGCCACTTTCATGCAAAAAAAACAAAGCTGTCGAGCACAGAGGACGCACTGAAATGTTGCAGTTTCTTGCTGGGAAAAAAGGAATAACAATGTTAAAGAAAGCATTATAACATACAATAAAAAATAGGAGCATGCTCTTCGCAAACAGTACATGGGACATGATTTTGTGGGAAAGCTATCGTATCATTAAAAATATTATCTACAGGAAAAAGATAAAATTCCTAAAATTCAGTACATTTCGACACCAACTGCGCTCGATTGGGTAGCAACGCAGCTTCTCACACTTCTTCCTACTCTTTCAACACCCTCGGACATTAGCATTACATATACAGAGCAGTGTAAAGGGCGCTTTCGAAATTAACACTATCGTGCAAAACCTCTACATACCAAGTCTCCGAAAGCTCGTGCGATACCCCGGACCACAGATAAAACCAATTGCAAGAAATGCTATGGCAGCTATTTCCGTAGATGATGAGAAAACTGATTTGTTACGCTTTCATTATAAAGGAATACGAAAAGTTTGGAGGCAGCCTCGAACCATCGCAGCTCTTTTTCCAAAAGAAACGAGTGCAATGAACACAGAATTACAATGAACCCCGCATTCAAAGAAACGTGCAACCATAATTGTAAGGGAAAATTGATCGAAACGAAGTGCTTTCGTAGCTTGCTCACCATTTTGTTGGTTCAGCTGGCAGATTGTTCTTCATCAACCAATCTGCAATTCCAACCTTTTGCCCGTCGTACAGAAAGTCCTTTTCAGGAACGACCTTCGAACTGTACAGACTGCTGAATTTCGAAATGTAACCTAATCCTTGACTTGCACTCTCGCCTTTGGGTAAGCTCGTCAGCATTGTGAAACTATGAAGCGAAGGCGAAGTTTCAAAGACAAATCACAGCGTCTAATTGTTATCGAGTGTATACTTTTCGTCAAGTCCTTTGCGCTGTCTTCTCTCGCTGAACATACGTAGCAAATACTGCTCCCAATACACCGCTTGATTCTTAATGGTTGGATGCGTAAAGCTAAAGAATCAAAAATGAAGGTTTCGTTGAGCATCGTCTATTTATCCTACTTTAAGAATATGGCAAGTGAGTCCCCCTGATTGTTCACATCACGTTGCACACTACTTCCCGTCAACTTGGCAATGTGTACCGCTTTTGAAACCATCAAAAGTAAAACTCCGGGAAAAATAACCTTCAAAGATAAAGAGGAAATGGACGTGAACGTTCCCAACTTTGATTAGAAATTTGTAGAATTAGGCAACGCAATTTGTAGGTCACGTACTGCAAAGAACAGTGCCCATTTGTCACGAATCAAATTCAAATAACGTCTTTTAAGCAGTGCTGCCATTTGGGAAGAGACGGTAACCTTATAGCCTTAAAGTACAACCAATGACAAAGAAATTGGATTGAACAAACCATACCCGCCATTTTGCGCAATCTTTTGTTTTCACACACCAACTTTGACGACTCATCTGAGATGACGAAATGTCTACAATGCGCACTTGAACATTTGCATAATGAATACCATTTCTCCTAACGCCGAAGGCGTTGGTCTGTAACGGAACAGGCTGCGAATCGGTGCCTCAAAATGTGCCCAATGAAGAATGCAGACTCGCTGTTTTGGGTGCATACCAACTTCTTCGTCCGGCGAAACGCTCTCTGATACCAAATCATCACGAACAATCAGCATTTTGTTAATTTTTTCGAACACCTGGAACACGATGAAGTGTCATCAGGCGGCCATGGTTGTCGGCAAACCTGTTCAAGAGTGGCAGAGGAAAGAATATAGGAATCGCAGGCAAACTCTGCAAGTCTTTTCTCTAAGTTTCTGATCACTCTGCGTAGTGCTCTGAAGTTGACCAAAGGAAGGGCCACCTTCACATTTGCAGACGAAAACAACGGTACAGCTGTTCCGGGTAGTAAGTTAGTTAGAACGTCACGCGTCCAACGATTCTCTGCCTTCATGGTCAGGGCGTCCTTGTCGTGAAATGGAATTTTGATTAGCTTTAAGTTATATCCCGTGTTTGTCTTATTCTTGAGGAACGAAAGTGAACCGCAATATTGTAGCCTGTTGTTGCAGAGCACAGCAATTCGGTCGCCGATCGTCTCGGCCTCTTCGTAACTGCTGCTCGCGACGATAATGGTTCTGGCTGGAATTTCACAATTTCTCCAATGTGGTCATTTTGACAGGACGTAATGCTTACCGCTTTTGTGACGGAGCAAGAAATTCCAGACCAGTCGCCTTGCCGTTGGTTTCAATCCTTTCGTCGGTTCGTCGATCAGCCACACGCGCGCGTCGCATATCACGGCAACCGCCAGTTGCAAAATGCGTTTCATATTAACTGAAAACCAAATTCATCGCCTAATGATTTCGTCGTTAGCGTGAACACCATTCGCTACCAGGTAAAACTTTCACTTTTACGTTCAGGAAGGCAACTAAACCCGTTTGCATAGCAATATATCTGCAGGCTTCCGAATGGCATTTCCCACCGCGCAATTTTCGATAAAACTTCAAGTGTTCTCTGACAGTCAAACTGAAAGCATCATAACACATAATAAACGAGCACACAATGCGTACGGTTCTATCATTCTGCTAATTCGTTCAGTTCGCAGTGGTGAGACTCAGTTTTATAGTGATTATTAAAGTAAACACACAAAGATCCTCTATATTCTTTCTTTTATTGAAATTGCAAACGAGAAGTATGTTTTATTCTTTATTCACTTACAATGCTATTATGATTTTTGTTTATTCAATATAATTGATGCAATCCAGAGTTTTAAAACATTTAGTGTCTTATTTTCAGCAGCAAAATCAATTCGAGTATACGAGAGCACGATAAATGAGACCGGTGTCAAGTCGCGAAGGATGATTATGTCCAATTAATCATGCTCAATTATGTCCAAAGCTTTAGACGGAGTCCCACTAGTAAGATCTCACTTGTACTACAACACTAAAGATGGAACGGGTCAGCTCTGAAAGCGCTGAGGACGGGACCTAGAGTGGTCCCGAAAACTTCGCAAGAAATAAAATATTTCTTCAACGGGCACATTGCCGTATTTTGACACAATGAAACTTAAACCCGTTAGAATTCCTTTATTCATATATATATATATATATATATATCGTTAAAGGACGGCAGAATAACCCGTTCATGAAAGATTCTTTATTTGACAGCGGAGCTTTCGGGACCTACCTTGGTCTCGTCCTCAGCGCAAAAGGGTGACGGTTACTCTTACAAGAACGGTTGCATACAGTTTTGCGCTGAGGACGGGACCAAGGTAGGTCCCGAAAGCTCTGCTATCAAACAAAGAATCTTTCATGAACGGGTTATTCTGCCGCCCTTAAAACACAATGAAACCGAAACCCGTCAGAAATCCATTATCGAAATATATATATATATATATATATATATATATATATATATATATATATATATATATATATATATATATATATATTATATATATATATATATTTCGATAATGGATTTCTGACGGGTTTCGGAAAATAAAAAAGTTTCCATTCACGGTGTTAGCCGTGTTTACTTACGGAGATGGATATATATATATATATCCATCTCCGTAAGTAAACACGGCTAACACCGTGAATGGAAACTTTTTTATTAACGAAGCTTTCGAAAACCACACCTGTTTTCAAAAGCTTCGTTAATAAAAAAGTTTCCATTCACGGGTATTAGCCGTGTTTACTTACGGAGATTAGATCCTAACCCGAGCGCTAAAATCCGATGTTTATATCCTATTCACTTCTTATTCCAATAAACCGAACAATTATGACGTGGCTTTCAGAGCTCTTCCGGTCCGTCTTCAGCGTCATGACGTAGGCTGGTGCTTCTGTTCACAGAATATTCGCTATGTGAGAATAAAAAAGTAAACAGGATCAATACCACAAACATTAAGAAGTTTCAAACGTCATGGATTCAAGAATAAAATTACAATATTTACTGACTTTTCGAAAAGGTAAAGTTCTTCTGGACAGTATGCAATGTCACTGGAAGTTGGCATGACAAGTTTGCCCTTCTTTCCCGGTATAAGTACAGCTCCTTTCTGCGGAGCTAAAATGCCACTTAGCAGATGCCTGAAACAGTGGAAATATTAATCTATCGCAATAGATTCACCTGTCTACATTAGGGTTGACTTCCCAGAAAGCTCCTTTCCAAAGATAACTGTTATTTGTCCTTCATAGAAATCAGTTGTAATATTTCTCAATATCATAATGGGCAACGCGTGGTTTCCTTGGTAGCCATAGTAGACATATGACACCGAAAGTCCAATGGGAAGAAGACGGCTTTCATGGGCAAACGCGTCGTCCGAGTAAAGTTCGACGTCTAAAGTACAGGGTCCTGCGCTTTCCTAAACGAACGCCTCCTCACCTTTGCACGGTCTACTTGCTTGCCTTCCAAGAGGCATGAATGCGAAAAGTGCTCTCAGCTTGTTTATGGCACCCAGACCTACAGGAACAGTTACTTCATTTCAAACCTTGTTGCTCCATCTAACCTAAGAGCCATGCTAGCAACAAGTTGATCAGTGCATTCATTAGCAGGGCCATAAGAGACGAAAGAATGTTGTACTTGTCATTGGCGAAGAGTCTTAGACGCAAGATATGATACCACGACTCCACTTCGAGGCTTGCACAGGCCATTACGGAAGCGTAACCGAAACCCCACGCCACTTGTGGAAGAACAATCTAAAAATTGCCTCGCCAAATTCAACCGGAAATGGTCATTGACGCACAGTTCATTCATCGCAATTCATTTTGCGTCAAAAAAGGGTTGCCAATCAAACTTCCACAAGAATAAAGTAAGCTGACAAGGACAAAACTCTAAAGTTGACAATACTTTTAATAAAATCACGGCTTTGATCCCGTTGTATAAAGACGGTCGGGACAAGGTCGTGTCCCGAAAGCTCCGTGTCGTCTTGTTTTTATACAACGGGATCAAAGCCGTGATTTTATTAAAAGATGAGAACATATCCCGTGTGGAAACAACCTATTTTTAAGTTGACAATACTTTATAAAAGCTGCCCTTTGTTAAAGGGTTGATTGTTTAACGAACGCCAGTAAATGCTTACCGAAATGAACATTTGAACGGCGTATCCAATTTCCAAGAAATAATGCAGCACTACTAGGAATACAAAATAGCCAAGTAAGTACACAAGCGCTGCGGCGACCATAAGCGAGTGGAAATTGGAAAAGGTTGAGTACAAAAGGTAGCACTGGCTACTGGCTGCCATTGCGCATGCTGGACAAAGCGTGCAACCAGCTGCAAACGCTTCTAAGGTCAACTCGTTCATATCCTATCGAATAGAGCAATGGTCATCGGTGCTTTACGGAACCAGCGAAATAGTTCACCCAAGCTATGTACAGCAGAAACAGGCTGGGCGGTATGGATGAAAACAGCGAACGAATAATGTAGGATAGAAAGGATGGCAGCCATCTCAAGCCGGTTACTCTCATGTAATCGCTGATGCCACGGCGCCTTTCCACGGCAGCATGCCATAGTGTGTGCGCGGAAGTCACGAACAATAACAAGGAAAAGACAAACGGCAAATGTTCAAAAGGGTAAAACCTAAACAGCAATTGATTAGCTGAGCGCGAAATTATATTTGCTGCAGCTGCCTAACGAAGGATATTGAAGTTCGGCCTTCCTTGGAAAGGGCTGCAAAAAACGTCCAACTTTCTCTTCACGTTGTCCACGCAATTCCATAATAGCTTCGTCGATCATGTCGTGAACAATAGCGTAAGGATAATTGTAACCGGTGAAGTGGTGGTAGTCGTCAGTGTCCTCGTCCAACGAACTTAAAGATTAACTTTCAAAAGGCAAATGACAGTAGGTGAAAGCAAGTGGTCAAAAAGCAATTCAAGGAATTTTTAACAGAACTCATTCAGCGAAAGGAGAATTGAGCTGCGTGATAAGTCATATAGGGAACGCCAAAGGACGACGTTTAAAATAATCAAAGGTCGCGCTGCTTAATAAATAAAATAAAACAGAAAACTTATAGCATCACTGTCCAACGCGAACAGCTGAAAATCATTTCCTTGAAAAACGAATTTCGTCAAATGGGCTCATGCAGAAGAAAGAAGCAATGGATTACTGCAACGTAACAATATGGCTAGAAAGAAGGGCAGAAAATTGCCAAAACGTAACTGAAGGGCTGCAACGCTGAAATGCGTGAAGACTGTAACAGTGGGTCAAATTACATTGCATTTGAGTGACCAAGCGTAACAACCTTTATGAAAGAGCAAGAAATATATATATATATATATATATTGAAAACTGGATGTCTTCTAACGGGTCGTAGCATACTGGAAGAGTAACTTACGGTGTGCCCGTTGCGGTTAATCTTTCTTGTGTCTAAAATAAACCAAACAAACACGCCCTACCAGCGGATGGATGGGCAGTTATAACTGAATGTCCTTGTCAGCTTACTTTATTCATAACTGCCCATCCATCCGCTGGTAGGGCGTGTTTGTTTGGTTTATTTTAGACACAAGAAAGATTAACCGCAACGGGCACACCGTAAGTTACTCTTCCTATATATATATATATATATATATATATATATTTCTTGCTTCAAGAATATACTCAGTTGCACTAAACGCAAAGTATTTACCTGTTAGAATCTAGCAAATAGTCAGCTACATTAATAGTGTATTCCAATGAGTTCGGAAGTTCCGCGGACTCTTTATTCTGCTGGCTAAATTCAACGATAGACAACAAATTGTACCCACTTATCAAACAATTGGCGGTAGTTCGCAGTTGCTCCGCCCCCACAACCGTTATGCGACTTTCCGTATGTATGCACTAAAAAAATACAATGCCTGAAGTTGTCCTCACGAAAAATGGTATTTTACCCCAAGAAGCAGCTTGACTGGAAGAAGCACCTTCATAATGTGATTACCCATCTCGACGCGCCGTTCATCGCTCGAGAGGCAACTGGCCAGTGCCATCAAATTGAGCCATTTGTGGTCAATCCCGAGTTTCCTATCGTCCCTAGACTTGGATAGTAGAGGGAACAGATGCAACATATTAACCAACAGTTGTTTAAAATTCTGAAACAGAAGTAAATTATTTTCTCATATTAGCCAATGCATACAACATCCCATTATTGCATCACTAAGAAGCATTGTATTACATTCAGCAACTGCCACAGGAAATGTAGCCATTCATAACGAGCTTTACTTCTGTAACATCGGTCAGGCACAGAGCATTTAAAACATAGGATTAATATTCTTGAAGAAAGAGAAATTAGTAACAAGGCGTCTCATAATTATTTTAAAATGATACGGTATCCTTGATTAACTATCTTTATTCAGCGTAGCTTTCGGAACATCCGCAGGAGCGGGAACACTTTCAGTCAACCTTGAACGGGCTGCATTGGCCTCCGAACCGTTGGTAAAGCTTTAGAGCGCAGTCTCTACGAACCGTTCACGGCAGCGGTGCATACAACAGAGTGAGGAAAGTATTGGGGAGTAGTCAGACGGAATTGTCGGTCATGTTTGCACTAACAAGCCTCCGGGCTATAGTGGAATCGTTCCACTGGTCGGGTCGAATAAGGAAGCAACACAACGACATGTCGACAACGAAGCTTACAAAAGAGAACAAAGAAATAATGAGAAAAGAAAAAGAGAAAGGAAACAAAAGGCTTCATTCTTGTTTTCATACGTGTGTGCTATCTTCAAAGTTGGTTTGTCACGTGTTCCGTGTGCGCACAGATTTCATCTTGAACCGAACTGCCTCTTCGTGACGGGAGCGATTAACAATGTTGGTTGTTTTACACGGACTTTTCTTCCCGTTGGAAACGCTTTATTCACATCGAATAAGCGGAGCTCTCGGGTTGATCTGGACCCGTCATCAGCGCAAATGAAAACAGAAAAAATTGACAAATCGAGAAAGCGCACATTCGAAATACCTCTTCGCGGTATGTGCTCACACGGCTCTTCGTTTTCCCCCTTTTTTGTCAATTTTTTCTTTTTTCATTTGCGCTGATGATGGGTCAAGATCGACCCGAAAGCTCCGCTTATTCGATGTGAATAAAGCGTTTCCAACGGGAAGAAAAGTCCATGTAAAACAACCAACATTGTTAATCGCTCCCGTTACAAAGAAGCAGTTCCGTTCGACATTGTTACTGCTACATATTTTCCTTCAGTAGAATTTCTTAACTCAACTGCAAAGCGACGTAGCGCTAAATTAACTAAATTTTGCCCTTTCTCAAGATGAGCAAGGTTTTATTAAACTTTCACTAAAATTACCTGCGTGTTCCATGCAGCGACGTCACCAACCACTGGTTGGGTTGCATTTTGCAATAGCACGCTAAGATTTTGAACAAGATTATTCAATTCACGTAGCTGGTGAAGTTTCTCATCAGCCTAAACGTTTTTCATTTTCATGATCTCACGCAAGCTAACAAAGGACATACTTTTCGTGCAATTTGCCTTACCATAGGCGTTGATGGAGAAAGCAGAACGCGACCTCGTAGCAGAGTATATAACGCCAGTCTCTCTGCTTCCGGAATATTCAACGTTTTAATCCACGCAAAGCACAGTTCATCTATTTGTAAACATTAAGACAAATGCGCAACGATCACTATCAAAGGTGGTCCGCTCAGTGTGAATGAAATATGAAAATTCACAAATATTGTTAGCCTATGCACCTTAGCATCATTTAATAATATTCGCGATAAAAGCAGCTCGAGCAGCACGGAATGCTCTGTTGCTCATACGCGCATCCAGTAACGTGCAATTCAACTTTGTACTATTTAGATCATACATACCTTCTTTCGCTGTTACATTGTTATCCGTCTCAGCTTTGCATTCGTTCACCATTGCCTAGAAGCCCGCACTTTTTGCAGGGTTTATTAGCAACTGCAAAACCAAAAGATTCACCGAAGCGTTGGACTTCCACATGGTCACAGCGGGAACGTCACGCTCGACAGCTGAAAACATTTATAACATTAATGTAAATAGCAAATCGATGCTGACCCTTCAAAAGTTGCGAGTTTGAAGGCAGCACTGCCTCAGCATAACTCACTGTTGTAGGTTGCGTTGCAAATCAAATTGGCCAACGTATTTAGATGGTCTGTTGTCGACACATTGGCTTGTAACAGTTGCTGGCAATCCGACAGAATGTTATAAAAGGAAATAGCCAAATTGAAAAGTGGCACATCATTCTGCAACCACATTCCAGAAGGCCAAATTCAGCCAATTTGGCCAAAATCACTTACGACTGCGTCTCGCAACTTCTTTATCAGCCCTAGCCATTTGAATATATCAATAATAGATAAGGTGAACCCGGTTGCATTTCCGAAAGCGTCAATGAGCTAAAATTACGCAGCAGGAGTACGGCGAATGCATAAACCAGTTTACGCGGAAGGGGCAGCACCGTGGTTTCCACTTTGTTAATGCAAAACAAAGGGTAAATAAATGAAAAAAAACGTCCCTTACTGTGCGCTACTGCGTTTTAATGTAATCTTCATTCGCTCATTAATTAGAAGCTTACCGTGCTTTCTCGGTATAACTGATCCATTGTCTGATTTCTTTCATTGAGGTAATAGCCAGGCAATCGAAAATCGCTCAGAGAGTCTCTATAAAAGGGATTCCTACAGTAATTAGGTTCTGAAGGAAAAACGACATAATCGTCGGCAATAGATAAAGGTGAATGACGTTCTGACAGTAGCTTCTTCGTTATTCGCTTTGTAATGTGGTTAGAAGGATCAATATGATCCAAAAGTTGCTTTCGGCTTAAGAAGTTGGTTTCTACGGCCTAAAAACATCATCTTCATTAAACTTACAGCAACTGCTGGCCAAGCAGACTCTACACACACCTCACTCATGGCGTACGCAAAATTCAAGAAGAAAGATTGCGAAATGGTTGCGTGAAGTGCGCAATACTTTTCATCGATACCCGGCATGCCAAGGGCCAACAAAGCTCTGACCGGCGTAGTTCTATTGTTGCAACCAGGTGCGAAGTAATCCACAAGGTTGACATTCGACCGATTTCCACGAGTATATATCTTCACGTCGAATGATGACAAGTCCGCCATTGCGGAAAATATTGCGACTATCTGTCTGACAGTACTTGCATTCAACAGAAGCTCGATTTCAGAAAGCAAGAGGCTTAGCCTAAATGCTGAACAAGGATTAAGCGTTTCTTTGAAAACTTCACAAGCACTCACGGGACATCGCTATC
Source organism: Trichuris muris (assembly GCA_000612645.2). NCBI lineage: Eukaryota > Metazoa > Nematoda > Enoplea > Trichinellida > Trichuridae > Trichuris > Trichuris muris. The sequence goes on from CBXJ02000086.1 coordinate 9,755,688, forward strand.
AACTGGCCCCAACTCGCGATCGCTTGACCGATCGAATAGGCAAACTCTTCGATAGGAGCAAAATTGAGACTGAAGAACAGACAGCCAACCACTGCTGGGCATTCCTATCGGCGGATAATAACCTGGAACCGGATGTGCTCACAGCCGTTAATCTTAATTGATAGGAAAACGTTACAGAACGACGTTTGGGACCTTTCGACGTGTTCGGGATGCAGTATCAGGTAGCAAAAAATGATGGGAACGGATATCTTCAATACGCACAAGACCTTCAAGCCAAATGCCCAATTTTCCCAACCCGGCCTAACCATTCAACTTACCAAGCTGCGACCGTGTAGAAGCCAATGCAATCTAAGCAATGCTCCCAGTTGCGCCACATAACGACAGAGAACCGGTTGCTGCTCGTAACTCATCACGGGATTTTCAACTTTCGGCTTTTCTGAAAGGTACGGAACAAGATCAATAGCTGAACTTCAAGGACCAACAGCCATTGATGTCGACTGGACAAAATTTCCCGCGCAACTCATTTTCTGAAAAAGGGAAACAAAATAAATTGAATTTTTAAATGTGTTACCAGGATAATGGTGCGATGAAGTTAGGGCAAAGTGCAAAAGGGTGAGAGGCATACAGGAGAGCACGACAACTCTTCAACAGCGCAAGTTGTCGCAAGCCAGCCTAGTTCAAAGCAAATCGGCTAGATATTCTAACAAAGTATTAATACGAATGGATGGAAGGGCACAGTCGGAAGCCTGGTCAAGTTTTCAGCCCCGAATAATGGAGTAACATTCTCTTTGCTCCAGCAATGGCAGACAGTTTTGAAATAATCCAAACGGAAACATTACGCGGTAATTCCGTCACGAAAAATAATGCTACCTGGTTTTTTCACGCCCCGAAAAACAGTGGTCTTTCGACGCCCAAACAATCGAACTCTAAAAGGAAGTGAAATGACCAAGTAATTTTACGTTTAGATAATATCACCCCCAGCTATTAGACGTCGTGACTTTATGAACCTTTATCCTGACCTCCTTGCTCTCAGCAACTTTCTTCATCGAGGGGGACGCGGCAAGAATACCTGCAAAATATCTGGATGAAAGTACCACGCCTGACTTCCCAAATCGCGTTTACACATGTCATCTTTTTATCGTGGAAGTTTCAGCGTACAGAAAAATAGGTCTTTTTGAATGAACAAATTTATTTTTTGAATATGAAACTATAATCAGTTGGATTC